>OV121132.1:33642500-34892500 GCA_921294245.1 Brassicogethes aeneus
TGAAATTTTATTTTATTTTATGATTTTATTTATTTTTATTTTACAAATTAATTTGCTTCTAACAGGCCTAATATATTAAATAAAACACAATAAAATAATGTTTTCCGAAAGATATTTCAAATTAGACATGTTTAGCTAATTTTTTAAATTCCTAAAAAAAAAATCTTTGTGTTGAAATTTGATCCACTTATTACAACATAATAAAAAAAAATTATCTTCAAATTTTGGATTATTAGAGTGTGTACCTTATGGATTATTTCTAATTAAAAATATGCCCAATTTTAGTAAAATATTTTAATATTTCTATTTTTAAAACATTCAACTAAAAAAGTTATAAAGTCTGATTAAGGGATTAAATTTAAACTGCTTATTACAACTTAATAAAGTATGTATGTTCTACCAGTAAAAGCTTTTGAATAATTTTTACAATTAATGTTTTTTGCCTTTTATATTTTTAAAAAGAATTTTTAATAAAAAATAAAGCTCATTGTGCACATTCTATAATACATTAAGTAATAAAAACAATTAAAAGTATTCGAATAAATCTCTGACTAAGTCGCGGTATCGAACTTACAGCGCGCGGCAGCGTTAAAACTCTGCTCACTGCTTGATATTAAATAATATCTTCCTACGAAAAATTTGTGTTTGCAGTGTTGCCGGATTTAGGGCTACACAAGAACCGTAAGATATCTAGGATTCCTATTCTAGATACACTTACTACAGCGCGCCACCTACAGTTAAATTCAATGAACTATTCTGTATGTAACTATGGCTAAACCGGTCGTTGTTAAGCCCTGCCAAAAATTTAACCTGGGGTTCCCAACACCGTGATTAATCGATTAGCGTTGAAATAACGTCAAACGTTGTTCAGCCCGGGAGTGGGCCACACAAAGTCATTTCGGGCTACACAGAGTATAGCTTGTATATAGAATGGGCTGCACAATGACCGTTTATATGTGTATATATATATATATATATATGGAAAAATTTTATAAATACATACAAATTATATAAATATTTGCAAATAAAATATATATATCAGAAAAATTAATAATGTCCTGAAAGGCGCCTAATAATTTCATAACGTTTTTTTTTAAATCCAATTTTCCGAAGACACTTTTTGTGCACCTTGCAGAATAAAAACAAAAAATCATCAAAATCGAGAAAAAATCCAGGTCAATTGTTCTAAAAATGTAAAAAAATCATTACTTACTACGGATAATACGAAAAAAATGCATTTAATATTTTGTATAATTTCATTATTTTTTCAGAGAAAAAACCGCTTTTTTTCGCGCGCTCAAATTTTCTGGAAATTGCAACTACTATACCAAACAATAAAAAGTTCATGTTAAAAATTTAGATTTAATATACCAAATACTTGCCTAAAAATCTAGAAACTTCTAATTCATACATATCAAAATCAGTCTCTCCTTTAACAATCAGTTCTGCGGTGGCTTTTCCTACTCCACCGGCCGCCGAAATTCCAACCGTTTTCATACCGGCAGCCACCAAATAATTTCTAATCTAAAACTCATAAAATATAATTTTTTTAAACAAAATTATAATTTTGGTACCTCTGGAGATTCTCCAACAATCCACTTGCAGTCGGGACTAAAGGCTTCCGGTCCATTACATAATCTATCAAAAAAAGAATTTCCCAAACTTGGCACTCTGTGTAAAAGTTGTTCCAGTAGCACATGGAAATGGTCCCAATCTTCTGGAAGGTAACGATCTTTGCTGGTAACTGCCGATTTTTTAGGAATTAAAAATGTATTTTATTTGGATGTAGATAGGTGTTGTTTTGTTTTTAAATACTTTAATTACCTGGTATCTTTCCATCTTCAAAAGCAGGCTTTGCAACTGGTTCAAAGCCACCAGCCAGTAATCTACCATTGTTTTCTCTAAAATAAATGTGCCCATCTTGGTCTCTCACGACTGAAAAAAAAAATAACAAACATAATACATTTTTAAAACCTATTTTGGAATATTTTTCTTGAACAAAAAACTCCCATAAACCTCACCTGGGGTCATAGGATCCAGCCCTGGAATAGGTTTTGTGTGCAGGTAATAATGTTCCACTGCATGCAGTGGCACCTTAACGTAGGGTTCAGATAATTGGCCAACTCCCCTTGCCCAGAACCCTGCGCAGTTAACAAAGTAGTCGCAATCAATGGTACCCAAATCGGTTTCCACGCTGGACACTCTGCCGTTTGTCTGAGACACTTTGCGTACTGTGCAGTTTTCTACAACTTTTACACCTAAAAATATTCAAAAATATCATCTAAACTAAATCCTACAAATGAAGTTAATTAGCCAATCCAATTTTAAAAATACCGTAAACCGGTAGAGAAGGATGAACACTTTTAAAAATGCTCGAACATGTTAATAAGTGCTTGATATTTGAATTATCCGCCAAAACTAAAAAGCTAAATTAAAACATAAGTAACCTGGTTATTTAAAAAATGCTCATGAAAAATGCTTAAAAGCGATAGAGCAATTTTAAAAAGTGCTCGTTATTTCCCGCCATAACTAAAAACTAGAGCATCATACATTCTCGAGTATTTTTAAACGCTTGCAAATAAAAAATTAACTAATTTGTTGGTTGTGTTGTAATCCCAAGCACTTTTTAAAATCGCTCGAGCACTTTTAAGCAGTTTTAAGAACATCTCGACCATTAATAAGCGTTTTTAAAATAACCATGGTTTATGTTATACGCGAAAGAAGCGCCACCACGTGGCTGTTATCATCGTAACCAGAATCCAGCTTTTAATAAGCTGCTGTCAAACGCGTATGTTACAAACATGTGTTTTAGAGAATAAAGCCGGAAAATGTTACAAATATCGGGAAAAAAACGTGGCACGATTTGTTGTGTTGTTGGATGTATTTCAAGAGGAAATCCTGGGTTGAGTTTTTACAGGTTTCCCAATAGACCTATCCCATAAAACGGACTTTTGGATAGCGCGTGCGTGAAAAGGCACGTCGTCTTTTTTTAATTATATAAAAGAGAAAGAGATACCACTCTTCTTCAGGCACGCGCTATCCAAAAGTCTGTTTTATGGGATAGGTCTATAAACAGTGGAAATACGAATGAAGAAATAAATTCCATACAGTCCCTGTAAATATAAGTTGTACCTATTAGATACAATAAATACACATTTTAGTAAGGATTTACGTGAATATTGTAAGCATTTCAATAAAGTAGAAATCGTAAAACAAATGTCGTCGAAATTCAGCATTTAGAAAGTCTCCACTCAACAGTAAAATACCAAGAACCAGTATTATATTATGTATTAATATATTAATTAATATATAATTATATATAATATTATGTTGCCATGAATTGACCATATGCAAGGAATGCGGTCGATGTTTCCAATAGTAAAAAAATAAAATTCCCTATTGGGAACATTCAATTATATTACGTTGGCTACATTGAAAACTTGAATTTCCCGCACAAACTGACATACATTCTAGTAGTTCCCAGAGATAAAGAAGGTAGTTCCAATGTTGTATAATAAATTAAGGTGCGAATTTCAAATGTGGGAATTATTATTATTTATTATTATTAAAAAAAAAGATGGAAATTAATTTAGTTTGTGCGGGAAATTCAAATTTTCAATGTAGCCAACGTAATATAATTGAATGTTCCCAATAGGCAATTTTATTTTTTTACCATTGGCAACATCGACCGCATTCCTTGCATATGGTCAATTGCCAGCGTTTTTTATAGGACTCAAATATAAAAATATTCGGTTTTAAGGTTATGTTTGTATAACAATTATTTTTTGTAAGATTCTCAGCAAACACAACTGTAAAGGTCCTATAATGGCCCTTTATAAACGTGCCTTTAATTAACTAAAGGCCCTATAATGGCTAACTCTAATGGAACTGTATATATTATGTCGCGTTCACCTTTAATGGGCATGTAACGGCAGTCAATAAAGGCACTTACAAGAACCATTCCATTTTTTGATATGGCGCGCTAAAGGTTCTGATATGGGGTGCTAAGATTCTATAGTTGTTATTTAAATAAATTGTAATGGATAAGTGAAGTATCTTTTATGGTGGATTAAATGTGATAGGTATATATTTATTAGATAAGGATATTCCACGATTACATAATCAGACTTGTGTGTTTGCTGGAATTCTTAAAAATGTCCAAACCTAAATATAAATTATATTAGGTAAAGTTATCATTAGATTACATTAAAAACAATAATTCACCATGATCAGTTAGATAAAATACACACACTAACGTAACTATACAAGCATATAAGCCATGGAGCCTACCCAGTGTAGGCTCCATGATATAAGCGTTGAGTTTTTTAATCAAAGATATAAGAAATAATAAATCGAAATCGAATACTAAACCAAAGTTTTTTAGTTTTTACTTTCAACGCGAAACACAAATAACGTGCGCGATTTAGCTGTACAACTGAACAAAATTTGTCAAGTAAGACTTCTTTCTGCCTTCCTCTTTAAAAATTATGTAAAGTTATTATGCTTTAAATGTATTGTTTACAATTCTTGAATTCACACAATGTTATTGAACACCACCAGATAGCGCGCGCGTTGCGAAAACTCACATACTTCCACACATATACAAATCATTTTTAACAGATACTGTCTTCATTTCGTGGGGTTAAAGTAGGGGAAATGTTCTCACACGGTAGCGGGCATTGCAGGTTTAAAAAAAATAACTTAATTTTGTCCCTATTTAAGAAGTATAATAAATACTTTTTAATAAATTGTAGATATATAAATTGTATGAAAAAAGCATTAAACAATAATAATAATAAGATGATGATATTTTTAGAGATGGGAAAATTCCCATTTGACGAAAATTCCCGGAAACTTTCCATCGAAAATTCCCGAAATTTTCCGAAAGTTTCAAAAAAATTTTTTTTATTGCGAAAATATTTTTTTTTATGCCAGGGATTTGCAAAAATATATAACACAACTTTTATCAAATTATATTAAGAAAAAAAATTAAAAAAAATGTTTATAAGAATGTAACTGCAATACTATTTTTAGTATCTTTTACTTTGGAATATTCCTATTGTCCTATTGTATACTGAAACCTACAAAATAAAAATAAAATGTTTACTATTAGAAATTCACTGCTAGTAAATCCTAGATATTACGTAAAAAAATTAAAAAGGACAAAGTAACTAATATATGGGAATATTGAAAAGTAAAAGATACTAAAAATAGGATTGCAGTTCTGACTGATAAAATTTTTGTTTTTTGCACTATTTTGTAATAATTCCAAACACTAGATTTTTCTCTTGGCATTGTGCTATGCCTATAAATAAACAACAAAAATTTAAGAATGATTTTAACTTTGTTTATTGTTTTTATTTTGTTTGCCTTTTTTTTAAATGTTTTTTGTAATGATGCTGAATAATCCGGCTTCATTGAGGTTATGTAACATAACTTACATTATTTATACTTCTTCTTCTGCTTTAAATTAACAGTGTTAATTTAACACACATTAAATTCTTATTCAAAGTTTCTTGGCCTTGTATCATGGCCTTAACGAAAATCAGCGGTTAAACAATTGACATTGAAATGAAAAAAACAAGGAAAGTTTCCAAGGAATGTTTCCAAGGAATGTTTCCAAGGAATGTTTCCGGTAGCTTAAAAGAAACTTTCAAAATGAAAATAAATTCCCAATTGGAAACTTTCCAAAACGGAAAGTTTCCTTAAAATGGAAACTTTTCGATTCCCATCTCTAGATATTTTAGATTTTATAATGGCATATTTATAAAAGCAAGAATTTGGCAACATCGTATTTTGATCACGATTATCGTATCATAGCCCAAAGGTTTTTATGAGAGACGTAAATTTGTAGATGGTTTTTATAATTATCCATTTTGTTTGTTTTCTGTTGTATACCAATTGTTTTGGCATTTTTGTTTCCCTTATTTTTACGAGATTTTTAGTGGATTTTACATAATATGCACATTATGCCACTTTTTGCTTTTTATAAAGTCAAATCACAGAAATGTTTGTAAGCTTAACCCAGGCCATGTAAGCAAATTATTTAGAAAAATTTGATATAACTTCTATTTAGTTGACAATTTGTATCATTCGTGGACATATTAATTTCTCTATCTTATGTTATGTAATGTGTATACACATACATTTTGTATAGATGACCTTGTTCCCGTTTCTGAGGGAAAATTTGTTGTTTTGGTGTGCCATTTTGCTTTATGCACATAGTCATTTCATAAGTGGGGGATTTAAAATATATGATACCATATATGAGCTAATGAGCGTCGTTTTTTATTCTTGGGACCAACCACAAACCATTGTTAGCGTTAACTGACTCGTAAAAACAAACATAAATAGCAGAGAGTTGCAGTGCTCAAAACCGCAACACAATAGAAGATGCAGGCCGCGCGTTTTAACAAGGCGAGAACGCCCTATGCTCAGTTGACGTAATTTCGTAATGGTACCGCCCTTCAAGTTCAGTTTGGCAAAGCAGTGGTGCTTATTTAATATTTTCTTTTAAAAATGTTCGTCTATTTGTTCAATTTTAGTAAACAAGTGCTAACGGCTACGCCTACATTAGGGTGGGCCGAAAAAATTATTTTTTGAATTCAATTTAGGGGTACCAAAAAAAAGTTTCCTTATGCCAAAAGTAGTTTGTAAAAAAAAATTTAGCCCCTGGGGGCCCAAAATATTATTTTTTTATATTTTGTTTGGGATGGCAACAATGTATGTAGAAAAAAAATAGCGTACTAGCCCAATATTTAGGGGTGCCCCGGGGGCCCAACTTTTTTTAAATATTTTAATTGGGGTAGCCACAAAAAGTTACCTTATGTTAACAATATGTTTACAAAAAAAATGTCCAATATTAGAATTTGACGTCAAAAATTTTTCGGTTTAGGGTTAAAAATGTTTATAAATTTGGAAATGTTTTTTAAAATAAAAGAACTAAAAATATTTATAAGTCAAGCAGACGACTTCTATATAAGGTTCAACAAGTTACCCTTTCAAACGCAAGCGGTGGAAAAGTGTGTGAAGCTTGTAACAGAAGCTGCATTAAATATTTGCTGTGAGGTAACAAAAAATGGTTATATATATGCGCGGACATCTTTACCGGCCTATATGACAACAAGTCTCAATATTATTTAAATAATAAAAAAACTGGGTGGGAGGGAGCGGGTGGAACTCTAGGAGCAACTATCCAATTAATTAATAATAATAATAATAAAAATATTTCTACATTATTTATATGTATGGTATTGAAATTATATTGTTTTGATTTATTTATCATGTATACTATACCAATATTTATTACAAGACCCTTTTTGGCATTTAACTGAAGTCTTTGATTTACTGACCAAGCATTTACTTCTTTTAAGACTTTATTTATTTCGTTAGTGGCTGTGTTAATTAATTTAGAGTAACGCAAAATCTTTTTTAAATTTAGTAAAATCAAGCTAAGAGTTGCTAATTGTTTTTATCAAAAGGCGTCTTAATAAAATAATAAAAAAAAACTAATAGACTGATTACAGACATTTGGTTTTTCTATGCAATAATACATGGGGTAACTTTTTGTTGCCATCTCAATTAAAATATATATAAAAAAATTTGGGCCCCCAGGGCACCCTTAAATATTGGGCTAGAATGGCTATTTTTTTCTAAACATACTGTTAACACGAGGTTACTTTTTGTGGTTACCCCAATTAAAATATGAAAAAAAATATATTTTGGGCATCCGGGGCACCCTTAAATTTTGGCCTAGTACGCTCATTTTTTTTTCTAAAATTACTGTTAACATAAGGTAACTTTTGTGGTTACCCCAATTAAAAAAATATATATATTTTGGGCCTCCGGGGCACCCTTAAATATTGGGTTAGTACGCTCTTTTTTTTTCTAGAATTACTGTTAACATAAGGTAACTTTTGTGGTTACCCCAATTAAAAAAATATATATATTTTGGGCCTCCGGGGCACCCTTAAATATTGGGCTAGTACGCTTTTTTTTTTCTAGAATTACTGTTAACATAAGGTAACTTTTTGTTCCCACCCCAGTCAAAACATACAAAAAAAATATTTTAGGCCCCCGGGGGACCCTTAAATAATGGGCTAGTACGCTACATTTTTTTCTAATCAATTACTTTTAACATAAGGTAACTTTTTATTACTACCCAAAAATATATATCTCAAATATTTTTTTTACGTTTTCGGCCCACCCTAGCCTACATGCGTCGAGTTTCGCCAAGAATATATATATATAACGCGCGGCCAGTATGTAAAATTAATAGTACTTGTAGGCATTTTAAAATTGTCATTAAGGCAACGGAGTAGAGTTATTTTTGTATTAATTATAATTGTAATTCCTACTTAATTTGTTTAATGTTGTGTTGTTTATCCCGTTTTTTGTGTTACCCCTCCCGACTTTTCTGCCCTGGGTATTTATTTATACAAATTTTTGTTGTTACTTTTAGCATTAAATGAATAAATCTATAATAGTTATTTACGTGTCAAGCTTTCTAAATGAATCTTTACGGGCGAGCTGGAATTTCGTGGGGTGAGCGACGCAGGAGCGAACCCTATAATACAGTGAGCCTAGTAAAGATTAATTGCAAAGCGTGACACGTACAAACTTTTATTTTCACCTTTAGATAACGATTTTCAAATTTAAAATTTTAATTAATATGTCAAATGTGACATTTCATTTTATAAATTGCTTTTCTACAAGCCTGGAAAACTTAACAGGCCTTTTATACAAGCCCGTAAAATATTACAGGTCTGTTCCCATAATGCATCGTTTACTTAGATACAAAAACAACAAAGAAGGTGAAAATAAATTATTAAAAAAGCTAGCTGTGGCAGTTTTGACAAATAAATGCAACTAAAACGGGTTCTACATTTTTATGTTATTGTTTTGAAGTATAGGTATGGTGTTTAGTATACATTAGGGTGATTCAAAAGATCTACTAATCATTTTTTTTACTGATATCGAAAAACTGGTGGCTGGACACCCAAAAACAAGCCTATCTATGCATGAGCTCTTAATATTAATAGCAAGAATAACACTAGTGTTATATATACTTGGGTGATTCAAAAAACCTACTATTCTTTTTTTTACTTATCATCAAAAATTGGTTACTGGGATCATTAAAAGAAGACTATTTACGTATGAGCTCTTACAATTAAGAGTAAGATCCTGCTCATTGCAATTTTCCATTTTTACATTAGTCTCTAAAAAAAAATTATATCTCACCAACAAATGAATATAAAGCTAGGCCCTATAAATATTTTGGTAGGGAATTGAATGCTGTACAAAAAAGGTATATTTTGTTTTTCGTATACCTAGCCATTCAAAGAATAACTTAGGTTTACTTGTAGATTAACTTTATAGATTTGTGTTCTTATTAATTACATTTATCAAAAAAACAGTTAGTCAGTTAATTTTCAAAAAAAATGCACTACTAATTCCAAAATTCTAAATATTCTGCAAGTTATAAAAAAATGTTTCAATACTTTTTAAACTTTGACCTAGATATCTTTTGAATGGATTGGTTTACGAAAAATTCAACATGTTTTCAATCTAATGTGAAAATGGAAAATTGCAATGAGGAGGATCTTACTCTTAATTGTAAGAGCTCATAAGTAAATGGGCTTCCTTTAAGGTTACCAGCAACCAATTTTTCTATATAAGTAAAAAAGAATAGTAGTTTTTTTAATCACCCTAGTATACATACGAGGTGTGTTCAAAAAATAACGGGAATTGTTAAATTTCGCGGGTTCCGAGGGTCCGGTTGTCATAAAATTTTCTTTATTATGTTGGTATACATGCCCCCAAAGTATGATAAAAACTTTAGCTGTTTTCATTGTTTACTTTGTCTGTGGCAGCCGCTAAGGGTAGACGGGTTTTATGAGCTCGGCGATTTTTCGTTCGTTAAAAGAAATGGATCAAAGAATTTGTATCCAATTTTGCTTAAAAAATGAAATAAATTCTGTGAAATGTTAACAAAGGCCTATAGGCCTTTGTTATATATAGTGAGTCTGCTATTATAAGTAAAACAAGAGTTTACAAGTGGTATAAGAGTTTCCAAGATGGCCGTGAACTGGTGAATTTTGGGTATACCCATATCTCAGTTATTAGACATGGGACCCACACCAAAATTATATGAGTTTATTATGACATTAAATTGACAAGATCTGCGCAAGCAGAATTTAAATTAAAGTTTGCGAAAAAAAGTTTGTTTCTCAGCTAGTTTCCCCCACCCCCTGCCCCCCCTAATTAAAATAATTCAAATTAAAGTGGTGCAATTTTTAATTCACTATAGTTTATCAACAAATTTCAAAAATTATTTAAAAAATCCAAGTATAACAGGTTTTATACCTATATAAAAAAAATTAGTGAAAAAGAAAAAAAACAAAATGGTATAAAATCTCCAATACCAGGATTTTTAATTGGATAAATTTGTATGTTTACATGTGAAACTTACTTTTTTCTACCTTGTAGCTTTTTAGCTAAAATAGAAGGATACTCGGTGCACCCTGTTGTCCAGAAAATGGCGCACCCATAGTATAACACGTTGTACAGGGGGTTATTTTAAGAATACAAAATTTAAAAAAAATGGAACAAATAGTTTTTGAGTTAGGTATAAGGGTTTAAAAATTACATTATTTTATAAATTTTTTAAGAATATTTATTAAAGAATTAAACACAATTTCCCAATGACGTAGTTAAAATTTGTTAATAATAAAAAAGTTATGATGATTAAAAGTAAAAAACGGTTTATATTTGGGTTGCAAATAAAAGCGATAAAGTTGATTGCTGAAACAGAGTACCATGAAGACTGTAAATAATTTTTTTATATCATTAAACATTACATTTCCATATCTTTATACTTATTTAATGGAAAAAAGCGTTCTTCTCATTTATAGAATACCTTTTATGTAATACTTTATAATTTAGTCTCATAATGTTATGTTTTCATTTCTTTGGTTTATTTTATTTATATAAATTTGGGCTAATAAACCATTCATTCATTCAAGGTATATTTAGATATAGAAATAATGTTTTTTCTACTCCTATAACGGAATATGACCGTTCTAACATCACTTTTTAATGTGGAATTACATATATTCCTTAAAGTGTTCCAGAATGAAATATTATATCATCGGATGACAAAATAAACACTGGTGGCGCCTGTGTTTATTATCTAACAACTTTTAGACCAATCCAACCTCACTTTATCGCAACTAAATTATTTTTCTATAGTATTTTTTGCAAACGTAGAAAAAGTTTAGTCTGAAACACATTTGGAATTGCATATTCCGATCTCGTGAAACCGTCAAACTCGCCTTCGGCTCGTGTGTCAAATTTTTTACTCAAGACGAATATGCTGTATTCCAAACTTGTTACAGAATATACTATTATCTACTCCCCCATTGATAAGCTGTGACTTAATGGCGTTTTAGTCAGGGTCTGAAGCTAGCAACAGTGGCTTTTGGGCATTTTATTCACGGACTGAAGTTCTTCTTCTTCTTCATAAATTTGAACACACACCACTGTGTTCAGGGGTAATGACCTTTAGCTTAATTAAAAGCTATTTGGCCAGCTCATTATTTTAAAAAAGTTAATATGAACAAGGGTCTCAATCAAGATAGTCTGAGTTCAATTCATCCCTTGAATCATTTATATAATATATTCTCACTATTTATAGTTTATTTTAATATCAGTTTGGTCTATTTTCTTTCACTATTACTTTTGTTCACTTATTTTCTTCGTTTTTTCTGTCTTTAAGTATTTTTCTAAATCAACCAATTAATCAATTCTTTACCAGTTCGTTTTCCAAATATGTTCTCATCAATAGCTTTAGTTTGTTTTATCCATATCACATTTTTTTGTTAAACTCAGCCATGCGTTAAATGACCAATGGTTGCGTGCAGATTTGTTTCCATATATATTTTATCCATCCGTTGTGGAGGATTCTTGTAAAATATTCAATCAGAAGTTATATATTTGATAATTACCAGCTTCCCGGACAACATTCGTGATATTCATACGAACATCACGTCGTGATTTTAACAAATTTTATTCATACTGATATCATACGGAAGTCACCGCGTGATAAATGAAAATCATGCGAACGTCACGTCGTGATTTTCATAAATTTTATTCATACTGATATTATACGGAAGTCACCGCGTGATAAATGAAAATCATACGAACGTCACGTCGTGATTTTCACAAATTGAAGCCGGACAACATTCGTGATATTCAAACAACGTTTTATAAAATAACAGTTTAATGTGAATAACAAACTAGGTTTTAAATTCGCAGTTCGCAAGGCTCATACGCATGCGCAAATTTTGCAAATATCACACCGTGAGTTCTACATGATATCACTGTGATGAAGCATGTGTATGCACTCAGGATATCACAGCGTGATAAAAAAATCACGTTGTGATATCATCATGACTTCACCAGGAAATCCCGATTGTTGTCCGGGTTATTTTTGTGCTGGGAGCAGGGACTCGGACCGGACCGTTTTTGGACAGAAAACCGGACCGGAACCGGTATTTATTTGTGGACTGGAACCGTAACCGAACCCATATTATTTTTAAACGTAACGCTAGAGACCGAACCCGAACTCTTTAAATTTAAAACGGTTTTTTAGGTTATTTTCGGTTTTTTATTAATTTCTTTTTGCAAAAATTAAAAAATATATATTTTGTTTCGTTAAAAAAATCTATAAAACTAATTTTTGCAAAAAAATATTTGAGCACGGGCTATAAATCTATAAATTATACACTCTAGCACAAGTATTATTAGGGATTCCTGCTGTGTTAATAAAAATTGTAAATGTTGCATAAATAATTATTGTAAATGTAAATTAAAATAACTTTATTGGAAAAATAAGATGTCATATGTATACACCACAGACCTGTGTGTATACACATATATTATATAGTACTGTAAACCCCCACTACAAAATATCCCACAGACTGTGCCATAAAGTAAATAATACCAGAGTAGGTTGAAGACTGATTTATTAAAATGACTAGCATGTATGTATCTTGACTAGCATGGGTGGTAGGTACATTTGTAGTGGGGAATTATTAATTACAGTTAGGGTTGGGACAGTTGAAATTTTCAAATGAAAATTTCAACTTTGAAAGTTTCAAACTTGAAATATTTCATTTAGTTGGAAAAGTGAAATTTTTAAAAATTTCAAATGAAATTTTCAATCCGAAAATTTCAACATAAATTTCACATGCGGCCTCCCCTGGGACCTTTAATAATAATTTACAACAGATTCCGAATCGACCAATAAGCTTATAAGAACGAGTTATCAAGCATCTGGGCGTTTTTGTTTAGTTCGGCTTGGATTTGAATACACTATAAGTAATTATTGTTACTTATAAACATAAATTAATTTAAATAATTTAATTCAGTTACCAATTTAATTTGTAAATTAAATCAGACTTTAAAATTTTTTTAAAAGTCATGAGTAATTTAAACTTTTACTTTTGCTATAATTGCATCGGAAAACGGATAAAAAATGCCTTTGGCTCATAAAATTTTGATGAAGTTTCTTCAATTTTCGTAAAATTTCAGTAAAATATTTAAAAATAATAAATAGAGTTGGGGATGGTCAATTGACCGCGGTCAATTGACCGTCAATTGACCGCTACCTATTTGACCGGTCAAAATATATTTAATTTTTGCAGCATTTTATTTAGGTATCAACAATTACCCGTGAATCTCAAAATTTTTGCGATCGTGCAATATCGACATCATTTACAATTTGGCAGTGGCGGCTGGTTCTAAAGGGCACAAGGGCACGTGCCCACCCAACCGCCCAGATAAAAAGTAATAAAAGTTATTTTTTAATTGTGCATTATTTTAGTTTTACGTAACACCATTGTAATTACTATTTAAGGATGGTCTCAAACCTTCCTTCCATCCGCTCAAACGGTTGGATTTAAACCTTCTTTACGCAACGCTGCAGCGAGCAAAACGCTGTGCCGGCCGGATTGCGAATCTGGCAACACTGCGCCGAGGTACAATTTTAAATGTGCCCATTCCAAGCATTATTCGGTAATCTTTGGTTATCCTCGCAGTACGCGAATATATCGTCAATTTGGGGCACCGAGCGCCGCGTCTCTTGTAGCCAGTTTGCTTTATAATCTGTGCAGAGAGCTTTTGTCTTTGTCGGTTGGTTTGATTTCTAACTTTTTTGTCGCTGCGCGCTGTTGTGTTTTTTTGAGTTGTGAATTACGTGTTTTGTTTTTTAAATAAACTTTATTTTTTATTAACAATAATGGAACCAGCGGAAATAAATTGTGTGCAAAATCTTTTAAAAAGCCCGATGTCACATGAAGATAAACTTTTAATTAAGGAAAAAGGAAGACCTATTCCTGATCTTCGAATAAACTACACTTCCACAGGTAAAGGCCGAACTTACAAAAGTATTCAACAGAAATATATATGATAAATAGGAGTGGATATGCGGTTGTTCAGTAACAAATAAGCTTTTTTGTTTTATGTGCTTAATTTAAAAAAAAAAAAGAGATTAGTTCGTGGACTCAACATGGGTTAGATGATTTAAAACACATCGCAGAGAGGGCTTTTAGAAACACGAAAATTCAGTTTCTCACATGAATGCATGCATGGATTTTAGTGCCATAGGCAAAGTAGACATACCTACGTGATCAGTTAGACAGTCTTTTCTCGCATGAAAAATAGGAAAATGGACTTTATGTACAAAAATTAGTAGGTAAGTTTTTTGTGCCCACCCTCTTTCAAAACCTACGAGCCGCCACTGCAATTTGGTGGTTCCCCGAGTCGAGGGGTTGCTAGGCCGGACTCGGCGCTTTGCCCTTATAGCGGGACATATCTTTTTTAATAGCGAAACATAACTTTTTAAAGCCGCACAAACGTAACTTTTATAATAAAACAAAATTTTAATTTAATAATTACCTATTTATTAAGCACACATAAATCATAGTAATATTTATTTTGATATTTTATTTTATTTTATTTTGGTCAATTGACCAGGGTCAATGGGGTAGTTAAATTTTTTCTGACCTATACTTTTTATGGTTTTTTAAGGCGTTTTGTAATTTTAAACATTTCTGTGAAATCGGAATTTCAATTGATTTTACCGTTTTCGAGATATTTACACTAGGCTATTGACAACGTTGCCAGCTTTTTCTATGGTTGCCAGTGTGTTTAGTTTAAGATTCTTACGATAGATGGCGCCACGTTATAATATTTTAGTTTTAAAACCACTTGATCTATAATTTTAGTTGAGAAGAAGAAGAATTGATTTTTTGACGTTTCTTTTTTTCGGGTTATGTTTTTTTAAAGATTATTTAGATTATTGAAAATCAATGTTATTGTTATGTTATTTGTAATTGATATTAGATAAGTGATTTATTAATAACGGACTCCAAAGCAGAGAAATCTTGTGGAATGGTTGGTTACATTGAACATTGGAGCTTTTAAACAAATAAAGTAAGTACCTATAATTATAATCATATTTTGTCGTAAATGCATTTCATTAGTATAATGCCTAGTTCTTTATATTCTTTTAGATATATCTTGGACTCTAAAATATCAAACAGTAATATGATACCTCATAATAAGGAAGATAGGTACTTAATGAATTTGGTGACCATCTTTCACTCAACTGACAGTGACAGTATTTGTACATAACCTCTTCGGGTATTTTCTGACATAACCGAATGAAATCATTAACAAGACAACTTGACAACAGGGTAATTTTCAACCAATAGAAATCTTAGAATGTTGGTCACATGGCGAGGTTTGTGACGTCATAAAAATTTATATTTTTCGTAAATATCTCGAAAACGGTAAACTCAATTAAAATTCTGATTTCACAGAAATGTTTAATATTACAAAACGCCTTAAATAAAACCATAAAAAGTATAGGTCAGAAAAAATTTAACTGCCCCATTGACCGGTCAATTGACCAAAAACAATTTGACCGGTCAATTCCACAACCCTAATAATAAATATATATAAATATAAAACAATGAAAGTGGCACAATCTCATTAGCTTACCAAAAAGTGCACATCTCTTCAAGTAATTTTAAACATATTTTAAAAGGAAATCTCAAGAAATTTGTGGTAAACATAGGTATTTACTATTTATATTATTGGTGCAGGGGCCCACAGAGGGGTAGGAGGTAAGAGAGGCAATTTGCCATGGTCCCCGAGTGGGCTTATTTCAAATTGAAATTTTCAATATTAAAGTGATTGAAATTTATTGAAAGTTTCAATAAATTTCATAAATTCATGAAACTTCAGAAATTTAGGAAATTTTAATAAACTCCATAAATGTCATGAAAATTTCAAGTACAAGCAAAAAGTGAAATTTTCCCAACCCTAATTACAGTGCTGTCTAGTATTATGTATACATATGACACCTGCAACACAAGTAAGTAAGCGTTAAAAGGCTGTTTTCTGGTCACAAATTTTTTACTTCCCTAGAGGAACAATTATTTGTGAGAACCAACATAATTTTTGGAGAAAAAGAACAACAAAAGTTTAAAGTTCCGTTTTTTTTTATTTTTGGATAACTTATTTTAAATATGAATTTTCCAGTTTTTCAATCGCAAGATCAGAATAAAAGTAAAGAAAAAGAGAATGAAGAGCCTAAAATTGAAGAACCTGATTTGAAAAAAAGAATAGACAAAGTAATTTAATTACATGCCAAAAAAAATTTACAAACATTTTTTTTTATTTTATAATTTTACTTATTTATAACTGCATGGTAAAAAAATTGTAACCGAAAAAAACCGTATGGACCGAAAAGATTGGTCCGAACCGGACAGAAATATTTTTGAACCGGAACTGAACCCGAACCGAAATTTGTCGATTCTCCGGAAAGGAACCGTTATTTCATTGGGGTCCGGGTCCCTGGCTGGGAGTCCCATATTGTCTTCTCAAGAAAGGCCATCTACAACCTATCTGCTTCAGCAGACAACACAAAACTGCGGACTGAAGTTTTATTATAAATTGGGAAAAAGTGAGGTTAAATCCGTTGACAGATGTCAAATATTTAACAAATAAAATTGGCTAGTATGCAACTCGTTTTATAAACTTGTCTAGACACTCGTTTTTATTAAACACTCGCTCGCAAGCTTCGCTTGTGCCTTATAAAACTTGTAACTTAAATGGCGTTTATAAAACTTGAGACTCTCAAGTTGAGAGTCTATTATAGTTTGGTTTTTTAATCATGACCCTCACGTGATATATGTAAGGATATAGCTCAGACATTCGTATTGTATTTCCGCGCCGCAGGACCACTGGGACGTAGCATATAGCGATAGATAAACGTATGTCTAATAATACCACAACATACGTTCTTTATGTTTATATTTTTATAATAATGGGATCGACAAAGATAGCTAAATGCACAAATGTCTACAAAACTTTGACAGCCTGTCATCATTGGTGTTCTTGAATTTTTTAATATTTTCCATAATTTGCGTATTTAAATTTAGATGAAACTTGGATATTTGCTAAAGGAAGCCATACAAGATCCTGGCAAGACTCATCCACAAAAAGTGTACGCAAACCAGAAGGTTATGATGGAAAACGTTTCATTGTGTTGCATGCTGGTAATGAAAAAGGTTTTATTCGCGATGCCGCATTGGTTTACTCCACGAGGTCCAAACTGGCGGATTATCATGGTGATATGAACTCAGAATTTTTTTTGAAATGGTTGCAAGAACAATTCATCCCAAATTTACAGGAACCTTCTCTAATTATAATGGACAACGCGTCTTACCATAGCGTCTTAATGGAAAAACAACCAACGGTTTCATGGACTAAAAACAAAATTAAGGAATGGTTGGAAGAAAATAATATACCATTAAATAATGATATGTTCAAAGTAGAACTTTTAAATTTAGCCAAGAAACATAAAAAACCAATACGATATAAGGTTGATGAATTGCTACAAGAAAATGGACATGAAGCTTTAAGATTGCCTCCGTACCATTGTCAATTTAACGCAATTGAAATGGTATGGGCCGATGCAAAGGATTATTATAATAAACATATTGGTGAAGATGGCTACATTGCCATATGGCAATGATAAAGTGCTTACTATGTGGGAACGGGCATTACAAAAAGTTACTCCAGAATCATGGAAGTCAAAAATAGCACACACTGAAAAAATTATAGAGGAATGGTACAATAAAGAAAGAATCTTGGACGATGATCATGGTCATGAAATGATAATCCACATTGGTAACGTCAACGACGATGAATCGGAAGATGATAGCGATTAAGATATCTTATATATAAATATTAACATATTAATAGATGAAAATAGATCCTTTTAATGCAGTTAAGAGCATTTATCATTAAATTATTAAATAAACCAATTTTTTTCAGAGTATATTGCATTTTACTATTAAACAAAAATTAGACGTCCCATTTTTGTCTCCATTTGAGCTTATTGGTGTGTGCAATCTCCACAACTAAATGATTATATAAAATAATATCTTAACCATTGTGCATTATACAAATATTAATATTTCCAAATTAATTAACATACATATTTTGAAATTTTGCAAAGTATAGGGAATTTTTTAGTAGTAGAATAGGTACCCTTAATTTTCTTCACGCAGAATGGGTAACGCAAACTATATAATTTAAAATTACAATAATTTAATATATATAAATTACAACGTTTCATTTAATAATATAATTACATAAGAGTTACTGTTTTAATAAATTTGCACGTTCAAATGAAGGATTTAAGTTAAAACGAATCATAATATATTATGATTTGGTTTAAGCCAGGCAAAATACGATTATCTTATTTTGATTCGCAACCCAAAGCACAAACGTGTATAATGGACTGCATACGTATACAACATTTCGAACCCCAAATAAAACTCCACGATACGCCACTGATTTTGCCCTCGATTTGATTCAGTTGCTTGACATTGTTGCCGTAGGGCTCATGACTTAAAAATTCAACTATAATAACCATGCTATTCTATTAAATTATATACTAAAAATTAATAGTTAGTTAAAAAACCTTGTTAAAATTTATTAGTATTACCTATGTTAACTCTTTCTTAATAAATAAATTGATAATTCATTATTTTAAATTTATATTATCAAATTATAAAAAAATATTTTTTATTGTTAAAATTTTGTATCTAAATCTTACCCATTTTCTTAGCTTCTCCAACAACAGACATGCAAACTTCATAAGGATCTCCTACTCCATCCCCTGGTATCCATAGCCCTCCCAAAATATCATCAACATTTAACAAACTACACTTTTCTTTGCATTGTTCAGGGGTCAAAAGTTCACAGTGAATTTGCCAGGACCTAACATTAATTAATATATCATTAATTTTAAATAAAAACATAAACTGAACTTACTTAGACTGAGCTTTCATTCTTCTAAATACTGTCATCCTATCTCTAGTCCTGGCAACATTCAAACTGCCACACTCCTTCCATCCAGTAGACAAACCTTGGCTTTCTAATTCTTTGTACAATTCCACACTGGATTTGGTTAGTTGTACCTGAGCAAAACTTGGCTTAAATACACCAATCAGTCCAGAAGAATGCCACGTTGTACCTCCACCAACTCTATTTAATACAAAAACCATATACACGTTTTTACACATTGCAACACATTATGAATCATTTTTTATGTGTATGATGTAAATTTTTGTTAAAAAAATTGTTATTAGCATCTAATACACACCTGTTTTGTTCGATTAGTATAGTGTCGTTACCCCATCCAAGTTTGGCCAAGTGATAGGCTACAGAAGCCCCCATGGCCCCTCCGCCGCAGACAACCACCCTTGCATGTCTAGGGGGCGCAGCATCAAATAATTCCTCTGTGGGCCCCTGTGCGACATTTGAAACACATCGGTAGGGAAAACGGGTTTTCCGTAAAATTCTACAGCTCGGCAACATTTTTTTAAATAAAATGGTTACATTACTTTTTTATTGATTTTGGATAGTATGGCTTCAACATGATAAACTTCCACCGAAAACTATTTTTACTGGGAATTTGACATTTAAGGTTATGTTATTTTTTCGTTGGTTAGAATTATCGTGTTACAAAAATATCATTTGTTAATATGCAAGGTGTTCCGGTTACTAACCGGCGCACAGTGTTTCAGTTCTCGAAATTTTCGGCAAAATATCAAGGAGTAGTCGGATTCTCCTGAAAATCCGTATAAAGAGGTTTTTGGGGTCGCTGATAACGAATCTGGAATCAGAATTCCAAAATTCAAAATGGTAGATCCAAAATGGCAGACATATTTGTCAAAAAATTGACGGAATAAATTGAAAAAAACCATACAGGGGTTTTGGGGTCGCTAATAACGAATCTGGAATCAGAATTCCAAAATTCAAAATGGTAGATCCAAAATGGCGGACATTTTTGTCAAAAAATTGACGAAATAAATTGAAAAACACCATACAGGGGTTTTGGGGTCGCTAATAACGAATCTGGAATCAGAATTCCAAAATTCAAAATGGTAGATCCAAAATGGCGGACATATTTGTCAAAAAATTGACGGAATAAATTGAAAATCACCATACAGGAGTTTTTGTGGTCGCTGATAATGAATCTGGAATCAGAATTCCAAAATTCAAAATGGTGGACCTCAAATGGCGGACATTTTTATCAAAAAATTGTCAAAATTAATTAAAAACTCGTAAAATGTAAATAAAAGATTTTTTTATAAAATAGCTTAATTTAGTTTATTAAAATTACATTTATATGATATTATTAAACAATCTCCGTCATTGGATTGGCTAAAAAAATTGTCAACACAAATAACCACAATTCAAATTTGACATTAACACACTACAATGCACATGCGGAGTTGTTTTAACGCACCTACAAGAGGTGGGTTAAATATGTAAAATCATTGTTAAATATTTTAGTAGACACGAACGTTTTGAGTTAAATCCGAGTGAATCGAGTAAACTTCATGAACGCAACCCAGAAATAAAAAAAATCTTATATTTTGTAAAGCAACCGTGCCTGAGCGCCCAAGAACATGTAGTTTTAAAGAGTCGGGGGCAAGTTGGGGCAGATAATTTATTGATGGCGCGATAGACAAAACTCTAAGCTATTCAACGGATCTTGAACTGATGCCTTACAATTCATTACAATTTTTGTAGCTCCATTGTTCTAAAAGTTCGATTCAAAGTTTGCGATTTTAACAGACCGATCTTGTCGGTTACGATAACCCGTTGTACAAGCAAAATCTAAGAAAAACAAATACATATCTGAATTTTACATATCTTGAAGATCACCCTTCATCAAACCCCATAACAATCGGACACACCAAACACAAGTTATTCACTTTTAAACAATAAACAATTTTCCGCAGCGTAAATTTACGCTAAGGTACTTAAGTACCTTCAACTGAAAGCGTGAACTGATGTACAAGACAAAATATACGTATTTTATATAATTTTTTTTCAATACGGGATGGAGACAGGTATTAACTACCCATCTAACTCAAAATTTACCTGAAAAAAAATGTCAATTTTTTAGGTTTTGCCGATATTTTCGAGAATTGAAACACTGTGCGGCGGTTAGGATTAGATTTAATTTTTTAAGAAATTTTTTAGAAAATACGTATGTAAATTTATTATTATTTAAGTTGTTTTCATTACAATCGATTTTAGGTAGATAATCATAATAATCCCGGACAACAATCGGGATTTCCTGGTGAAATCATGATGATATCACAACGTGATTTTTTTTGTCACGCCGTGATATCCTGAGTGCATACACATGCTTCATCACAGTGATATCATGTAGAACTCACGGTGTGATTTTTGAAAAATTTGCGCATGCGTAATAGCCCTGCGAACTGCGAATTTAAAACCTAGTTTGTTACCTGTTGATTCAACATAACTTTTCTCTTAGTGTACGAACGTGGCGCAAAAATCATTATCAAAACACCGTTGGCATAAAAAATCACGACATGATTTTTTATGCTATCGGTGTTTGGGCACAAAAAATCACGACATGATTTTTTATGCCATCGGACATGTTATCCTATAGGATATTTATTTTTGCTCATTGCACATTCGTACATTGTGAGAAAAAGTATGTTAACAATTGAATTAACAGTTTTTGCGGTTAAATACATTTAATATTTTCTTGGATGTAAATAAACTATTAATTTAATTCCAAAAAAATATTGAATGTATTTAACCACAAAAACTGTTGATTCAATATAATATATTGAATATATATTATATGTAAGTATACTTTTTCCCCTAATGTGGTGCAAAAATAAATATCCAAACACCGATGGCATAAAACATCACGACATGATTTTTTATGCTATCGTTGCTTGGGCATAAAAAATCACGACATGATTTTTTATGCCATCGGACATCTTTGGATATTTATTTTTGCCCACATTCGTACAGTGTGAGAAAAAGTATGTTAACAATTGAATTAACAGTTTTTGCGGTTAAATACATTTAATATTTTTTGAATGTAAATTAACTATTAATTTAAATCCAAAAAAATATTGAATGTTTTTATTTAACCACAAAAACTGTTGATTCAATTTATATGTAGGTATTCTTTTTCTCTCAATGTACGAATGCGGCGCAAAAATAAATATCCAAACACCGATGGCATAAAAAATCACGACATGATTTTTTATGCTATCGGTGTTTGGGCATAAAAAATCACGACATGATTTGTTTATGCCATCGGTGCACCGACATCTTTGGATATTTATTTTTGCACCACATTCGTACATTGAAAGAAAAAGTATGTTAACAATTGAATGAACAGTTTTTGCGGTTAAATACATTTAATATTTTCTTGAATGTAATTTAACTATTAATTTAAATTTAAAAAAATATTGAATGTTTTTATTTAACCACAAAAACTGTTGATTCAATATATATGTAGGTATTCTTTTTCTCTCAATGTACGAATGTGGTGCAAAAATAAACGTCCAAACACCGATGGCATAAAAAATCACGACATGTATTTTTATGCCATCGGTGTTTGGTCATAAAAAATCACGACATGATTTTATATGCCATCGGTGTTTGGATATTCATTTTTGCGACACATTCGTACATTGAAAGAAAAAGTATGTTAACAATTAAATTAACAGTTTAACATTCAATATTTTCTTGGATTTAAATTAAATATATATAGTTAATTTAAATCCAAGAAAATATTAAATGTATTTAACCGCAAAAACTGTTGATTCAACATAATTTTTCTCTTAGTGTACGAACGTGGCGCAAAAATGATTATCCAAACACTGTTGGCATAAAAAATCACGACATGATTTTTTGTGCCATCGGTCAATCGCAAACAGCGATGGCATAAAAAATCACGACATGATTTTTATTTCTCACGCTGTGACATCCGGATGATGTCCGTATGAATAAAATTTGTGAAAATCACGTCGTGACGTTCGTATGATTTTCATTTATCACGCGGTGACTTCCGTATGATATCAGTATGAATAAAATTTGTGAAAATCACGACGTGATGTTCGTATGATTATCACGAATGTTGTCCGGGATAATAGAGCATAGAGCACAAAGTCGTCCATATGGTGTCCATATATGTCCTATAGGACATCCATCTCTGTACAAATGGATATCCATAGTATGTCCAAGAATATTATATGGACGTTCCATGTACGTACATATAACGTAACTTTGGCACACTATAGGATGTCCATGTTATGTAATAAATGTACATACAATGTACACTCAAAAAGCCTAAATATTTTACGATATTCGCTTTTTTTCTTGAAATTACGAGTTATAATGATACAAAACATGAGTAACACATATTCCAAATAGAAGTAAATCAAAATAATACTCAAAAAAGTTTTCTTTTGAAATTTCGGTTAATACAACTAAATTTTAGCAAATAATACATCAAAAAAGTCTCCATACACCGGAACTAAATAGTATATTACACTACAAGGGCAGAAAGTGTGAGATTCCTGCACTGCGCGCCATGATGCCCGAGGCGAAGCCGAGGGCATCATGGCGCGCAGTTTAGGGCTCTCACACTTTCTGCCCGTGTAGTGTATACTATTTTTCTTGCTACCCCGCAGAAAATACGGGAAAAAATTAAATGTATATAAAAAAACTTGTGTCAAAATTAAAATCTGACGTTTAATTTAATTCTGACGTTTACATTCAAAATCAATCAAACTGTAGCGTAGTCATGGTAATTCAGCGGTGCCAATACAGTAAAAATAAAAGGTTGTATTTTAATTAACAAATTACTACTTTATAACAAATAAAAGTACCATTAAACACTTAAAACAACATAAAAAGTAAAAAAGTAAAAACATAAATTGTTTATTTGTTGTTATAATTGCAAAATTATGGTTTAAAACTGTCATATTTTTGTGTTTCTCATGTTGGCAGTACGAAATTTGAATGTTAAGCACACGACTAAAAAATTTTTACTCCCGCTATTAGAGTGTGCGCGTATAGCTTGACCAATGCAAGAAACGTAAACTTTCTGCCGTGAAATCGGGGACGAAACAACGTATTTTGAGTCGAGGTAGTAAGAAAAATATGTTTTGAACTATGTAGTAGTCGCTCTTACACATGATACTATTAGTACTATTTAGTATCATATGCATATGCAGCATATGATTCATGCTCTTACATCTAGGCAGGCATATTCCGTATAAATGTCATTTAACTGTCAAGCGAAATAATTTAGTTTTGTCACTTCCTAAAATTAATTTATTCAATATGTGTGATAAAAACCGGGAAATCCCTACATGTGTAAGAAAAATTATAGTAGGCATGTGGAAAGAAGGCCAATCTTTTAGAAAAATCGGCAAAACGCTTGGAAAGTCACATGCCACTGTCCACTGGACAGTGTCCAGTACATTGTTAATCCATTTAGGAGAACGGATTCCTATAAAATTCGACCACGAACAGGACGGCCTAAAAAACTCTCTGCGAGGGAAGAAGGTAGCATAATAAAAAAAATTAAAAAAGATCCCAAGATAAGTGCTCCACAACTAACCAAAGAGCTCAGAGAAGAGTTTTCTAAAATTGTTAATCCACAAACTGTTAGGAATTGCCTTAATAAGGCTGGTTACAATGGACGCACGGCAACAGTTGTAGTATACTACAACAAATTTTTGTATACAAAAAAGATATTACATTAATTAATTAATTTAAAATTACCGCTATTATAATAGCTTCTGAAATTTTAAATAAATAATACTTTAAAGAAAAAAACGCAAATTAATGTATTGGCGATATGTATTGGCGATATGGCTCGATACTGCATTTAAACAAAGATTTAAAACTGAAGAATATTGGGGTTAGTTAGCCGGGCTAGGCCCAGAATGTAACGAGGTCCCAATATGAGAGGCAGCCCGCCTATTTTAGTTGAAGGGTCGGGGAAAAGCGATGCAACCCTAGAGAACCTAGGGCAACCTTTTCCCCTCACGGGAGAAAAATATTAGTTCATACAACAAAGGCCCACGCACACAAACAAAGAGTACTCAAAGTTGGAACAATAACGGTCAGCACTCCTGGTTAAGCACCGAGTAATTTCGCAATACATCAATAACTTTGGACTGATCATAAAACAATGCTTAACCACGTTATAGAAAAGGGTACAAAATGATGGGTTAAGCACAAACAAAATACAAGGTTACATTCGAGCGGTACAAGCATTGAGCATAGCAAATTATTAAAATTATAGTGATAATAATAAAAGCGAGAATAGGGGTGGTAATAGCTAAAAGAAAAGGGTTAAAAATAACGTAAAATACAGCTATACGTAATAGTAAAGGGTAAATATACTCATAATAGCAATAATTATATAATAATATTAACAATTTGAAAATGCACAATATTACGTTTAGTTAATTTTACTACACATTTAAATAGGTTAAATATTTAGAACTAACCTTGTAGAATACACTAACAACACTTTTAATAATGATTTTCGAACAATAATTTGCTTTTACAATTTTACCAAAGAAAACGAAAACGCCATTTCTCCTTTTCAAAAACCTTCTTCGTTTACCTCTCGTGGAAATTCCTCGCCCCATCTGTACGCCAGATGTACCCTTTTTCAAGCTTAAAGGATACCTCTCTTGTTTGCTTGCAAATTTTCTACCTAAATTTGTAAAATTTGTTTGCCTTCAAATAAAGTTTTATAGCTTAATCCTATTTTAAAATTAGAAAAATAAAAATATAATAACACGTATTATAATAAATTTTTACAGGGTGTTTCTTTTTCGGAACCATTACAGTACATATATCAAAATTGATCAATTTTAGATCTAAAAGAAGAAAGAAACAATTTTAAGCAAATATTCGGGGATTCACCGTATCGATTTTTATTCCTCCCGGTGATTTTACAAATCATCGAATTTGTTCTGCATTATTTTAAGTTAAAAATCCTTTGAAAATAAAAAAGAACTACAAAATTTTTAACAGTGCTATATATATATATATATATATATATATATATAGCTATAGCTATAGATAACTATTACGTGCATAAAACATACCTGATAGATTTCTTGTTTATTATACACACACTCGCAGATCAAACCATAAATTATAAAGAACAAATGGTGAGCAACGCTTTAACGGTAGCGGCGACTCTCGCGCAAGCGCGGTTCTTTATTGTGGGAAATATGTTGGCCGTCGGTTGCACCTCTGTTGACTGGAAACTATTGAAAATACGCGGCTATCTTGGGCGGAAACAAATTTCTTGCAGTTTTCATGCAACTGACGAACAAGGTATTTTAGGAAATGTGTTGCCCGTCGGTTACACCTCTGTTGAATACAACTCTTAATCAGAAATTATTGGAAATACGTGTCAAACTTGGGCCGAAACATTTTTCTTGCAGTTTTCATGCAACTGACGGAAAATGTTTTGGACTTCCAAATTAGTGTCAAGTATGCCAAACAGATTAAGAAAGGTTATTAAAGCTAATGGTACTAAGTATTAAACTTTTAGTTAATAATGGTTAAACCAATAAGTATTCAATTTTATTAATTATATGATATATAATTTATATCAATAGGCAAAAGTAAGTGTATGAAAACATTTTTGATGTTAATTTCTGAAATAACGTATTGCTTATATTTTTTGATTTATTATTTAATAATGATGCTGTGGTTACTTTTCAAGAAATATTTTTAATTTCCAAAAGCAAAAATATATTTAATTGAATTTTGTTTAAAAAATGTTTAACTGTATGGTTCGGCCTTGACACTCGAAGTGGATAGACGCGTCAAGTAGTTAAAGATTCCTCTCCCAGCAGCGTATACTAGAGAAACGTAATAAAGTTCCAAAAACGAACCTAAGTATTCGGAAATATCGGTAATCGGTAATAAATAATAAATAAATAAATAAACAATCAAGTGCGGAAATTGTGATAAGTGCAAAAAAAAAGTGCAAGTGTGAAAAGTGCGGGAGATCCCCTGATAAAGCCGTAAAAGAGTGCAACTGAATAAGTAATTAAGGCCAACCGGTCCAACTGGTCAGCAGGGATAGTCACAACCAAAGCCTGTCAATAACCTGCAGGGAGGTCCAGAAATAACGGACAGACCGTGAAAGACCTAGCATCAGGATTATAGCCTAATAATCAAGCTAAGTAATTTTTCTAACTGCATGTCTTATTAACAAAACCATTTTATTCCAAAAAATCTAAAGCAAAACGTATTATATACCGAAAAGTAAATTTCAAGCCCCAGCAAATAAACATTCCTATTGAGACAGACCACACACAAATCATTACATAAACATAACAGAAAAGGCAGATAAGACATTAGCTCCATCCCTCAAATAAACACTCGACTAATACCATAAATAAACGCCAAACCATAAATAATAAATAAACACAAACCATAACAAACATGGAAATAGTAAACACTGTAACGTTTTTAACTGTTCGTAGTGTGAATAAAAACACGCACTGGTTAATTAACGAACTAAACTATTTATTTAATAACTTAACTACACTTAAAACACTATAAAACACTTAACTATTAATTATTTATATAACACTACTAGTCTAGAGTCTATTTATTTGCACTTATATTTATTTATTTCGACGCGCGTACTAAAACTTGACTGCCTGCTCTGTGATGCGCCGTTCCTTATATATTACAGCGCCTACGTCCTCTAGAACATTCCAGCGAGCTCCACACTCTCGATTATTCGAGCGCTGAGTCACCGGCGATGACTCATCGGCGATGAGTCATCATTCCGAGATACAGAGCCGTACTTGCTACATTGCCCCGTCTTAAAACATTTTCGTCCCGAAAATGGTCCTCAGCTCCATGGCGATATTTGCATAGAGATCCAAACTTGCATTGTGACGTCCTATAGAAGTAACAGTCTACGGTCTTCCTACCGGTTGTTCTTTTAGGGTTGTGGCAACAGACAAGAATGTGTATGCCACTAAATCCGAAGATAACTTCCACCATACTTCAAATTATTCTCCAGTCCAAACCGTCAAGTCCACAAGCAATCTTTGGTATCGCCAGGTTCATGATCTCCTTGGACAAAAGGGTATCCCTTAATTTATTTAAGACATTCCATACGTCACGGTAGTTTGGCTTCTGATGGGAGAGCTGCTTCGTTACCAGATAGAAAATACTTCTGTTGCCTTTCTGCTCATTATTCACAATTTCAAGCACCTCTCCAACTTTGGGATTCTGCCTTCGTAGCTCGTCGACCCGTCCAAACTTGTTTTTAAAGACAACCGCTATTCCCCTGGACATCCTTAGGTCTTCTGCAACACAGTGAGCCAAGGAGTAATCGGCCGAAACCGTGAACAGATCTTTTTGTTCTTCTCGAGTGACACCATACCGAGCTTTTTTACCGCTCCAATATAAATACATGAAGTCTTCAAAAGGCAACTCGTCTTCCGGCGGATTAACTCTCCTTACTCTAGCATCGTCATTGTTTCCAGCGCAAGGGGCCAATCGGTTGAAATGGATCACTTTCGGCTTTCCTCTTGGTTGTTTCCTGATCCTGTAGATGATGTCATTTATGCGATCCATGACTTCGTATGGTCCTTCCCAAGAAGTCTGCAGCTTCGGTGAATAACCACGACGGCGTTGAGGGTTGTATAACCAAACTAGGTCTCCAGGTTGAAATCCTCCATTTTCCGCCTTGATGTCATATGCCTCTTTCATTCTATCACTGGCACTCTGGATGTTTAAACGAACTCGGCTGTGAATGTCGCTCATTTTTCTACGCAAATTGTTAACGTAATCTTCTCCAGCAATATCTTCCCCTGGTAGGCAACCAAACCTCAGGTCACAAGGTAGACGAAGTTCACGTCCCATAACAATGCTAGCGGGTGTCTGGCCGGTTGTATCGTGGATAGAAGAACGGTACGCCAACAGGAACAGATGGAGGAAGCGGTCCCAGTCTCTTTGGTGATCAGAGACTACCTTCGAAAGGTACCTGTTTATCGTTCGATTCATTCGTTCCACCATTCCATCAGACTGCGGATGTAATGCGGTCGTCCTCGTCTTCCGAATGTTAAGAATCTTACACACATTCTGGAACAATATAGATTCAAAGTTCCTGCCTTGGTCTGAATGCATTTCCATTGGGACACCAAAACGCCAAATCCACTCCTTAATAAGGGCATCGGCTACTGTGGCGGCTTCCTGGTATGGCAAGGCGTACGCTTCTGCCCACTTGCTAAAGTAGTCCATTACAACGATGATGTATTTATTTCCAGATTCTGTTTCCGGAAATGGACCCGCCACGTCGATTGCAATTCTTTCAAATGGGCTGCCCACATTGTACTGTCGCATTGGGGCTTTTGGGCGCTTCTGGGGTCCATTGCTTGCCGCGCAAACGGCGCACTTCTTGCACCATTCCTTTACATCTCGTTGGCTGTTGACCCAATAAAACCGTTCCCTAAGTCTTCCGAGCGTCCTGGTGACCCCAAGATGTCCTCCAGTAGTTCCATCATGGATTTCCTGCAGCACTTCTGGTATCCTGTTTCTGGGGATTATTATCTGCTTCCGGTCTTCCCCCCCTTCTGGCATCTCCAGAACGCGCTTTAGAAGCCCGTCACTTAAGATGATGGAATTCCATTGGGCCCAGTACGATTTCACATTCGGCGAATATTGGGCGACTTCCTGCCGAGTTGGTTTACGGTCGTTCTTCTTCCAATCGATGATAAGCTTCAAATCCTGATCCCTTTCCTGGTCTTGTTGAACCTCAGCGGATTGCCAATGATCATCCACGATTGTAGTCCTGAGAACAAACACATCCTTTTCTTCGGCCCTGAGACAATGTTTACAGTCTTCCGGGCACGGTCTTCTTGACAAGGCGTCAGCATTTCTATGGATGGTCCCAGCCCGATGTTCTGTGTCAAAGTCAAACTCCTGTAGTCTCTCAATCCATCTTGCTACCTGTCCTTCAGGATTCTTGAATTGCAAAAGCCATTTTAGGGCAGCATGATCCGTTCTTAGCAAGAATTTTCTTCCATACAGATACTTGTAAAAGTGTTCGACTGATTTTACCACTGCCAACAGTTCGCGTCGAGTAACACAGTAATTTCGCTCTGGTTTCGATAGAGTTTTACTGAAGTATCCAATAACTTTCTCTTTTCCTTCTTGAATCTGCGATAAAACAGCTCCCAGTCCCACATTGCTGGCGTCCGTGTCCAAAATAAATTCACCATCCGGAAGAGGATAACTCAGGACTGGTGAGCTGGTCAACGCGTTTTTCAGGTTTTTAAAGGCTTCTTGGCATTCGTCGTCCCATTGGAATCGTCTTTCTCCCTCTGTTAAACGTGTCAAAGGCTTAGCAACCTTTGCGAATCCTGGTACGTACCGACGGTAGTAGGTGCATAATCCAAGAAAGCTTCTTAAGTCATGTTTGTTTTTCGGTATTGGCCATTCCCGCACCGTCTTCACTAGGGATTGCAATCCGGTACCAATTTCAATCCGGTCGGATCCGGCCGGATTCCTGTCAATCCGGCCAGATCCGGTCGGATCCGGCCAAATTAGTTATTCATGTTTATAATTCAATTTAATTATTACCTTTATGTGCTATATCTAGTATGTATTATGTGTAAATCTCAGAGATTCACACATGTGTATGTATACTAGATATAGCACATAAATTAAATTGAATTTTTTGTTTTTATCTTTAGTAAATGTCAAACTTACTTTTTACTAATAAAAGTTTTCTAAATATCAATAAACCTTTATTAGAATTAAATTAAGGCAAAAAATATATAACAAATGTATTTATGGCGTTTTAGTCACGGGCTGAAGTTATAAACAGTGGCTTTTAGGCTTTTTAGTCACGGGCTGACGTTTGCTTTATTATAAATTGGAAAAAAGTGAGGTTAAATTCGAGTGACAGTTGACAGATGTCAAGTTTTTAACAAAAAAAATTGGCTTTAAATTCTGTTTTATGTTTGTCTTAGATAAAGTGTAGTATGCAACTGGTTTATAAAACTTATCTAGACACTCGTTTTTATTAAACACTCGCTCGCAAGCTTCACTCGTGCTTAATTAAACTCGTAACTAAAATGGCGTTTATAAAACTTAATACCTAATTTACTATTATATACTCCTCTACTGACGACCTGTGACTTTATGGCGGTTTAGTCACGGGCTGAAGTTAGCAACAGTGGTTTTTGGGCTTTTTAGTCACGGGCTAAAGTTAGATTTATTATAAATTGGGAAATAGTGAGGTTGACAGTTGACAGATGTCAATCTTTTAACAAATTAAATTTGCTTTAAATTCTGTTTTGTGTTCGTTGTATATAAAGCATGGTATGTAACTCGTTTATAAACTTCTCTAGACACTCGTTTTTATTAAACACTCGCTCGCAAGCTTCGCTGGTGCTTAATTTAACTCCTAGCTAAAATACCGTTTATAAAATTTGCTACATAATATACTATTCTTTATCAGTGTAATAATAAAGTTATTATAAACAAAATTAGAAATATGCATCATTAGCAAGGATTCGTTACTCAATTTAATTCTAAGTATATAATTTACTGAAATTATTCTCGTACTCGTGAAGGCAACAAAAATAATTTGAATATCAAGCGAGTCAAATGACAAACTGTCAGTTTGAAATCCAACTGTCAGTTTAAAACTAATGGCGTGTGGTCGGATCCGGCCGGATCATGCCGGATCCGGTCGACGTTTAATGATGCCGGATCCGCGGGATTACCGGATCCGGTTTTTCGGATTGCAATCCCTAGTCTTCACCTTCTGTTTGTCCACTGCCACTCCTTGACTCGAAACAACATGGCCCAAATACTGCACTTCCCTCTGGAACAAGTGACATTTCTTCGGGCTTAGCTTCAGGCCGGAACTTCTTAAGCGCTGAAAGACTTCCTTCAGGTTCTTCATATGGTCTTCAAATGATTTCCCAACCACAATGATGTCGTCAAGGTACACCAAGCAAGTCTTCCAGGATAGTCCCTTCAAAACCATTTCCATGAGCCTTTCAAAAGTTGCAGGGGCATTACATAGTCCAAACGGCATGACAGTAAACTGCCACAGTCCAGCACCCACGGTAAACGCCGTCTTTTCTCTATCTTCTGGTGCCATTTCAACCTGCCAGTAACCGCTTTTCAAATCCAGAGTCGAAAATATTTGGGATCCAGCCAATGTATCCAGGGTGTCATCTATCCTAGGCAGAGGGTAGCTGTCCTTCTTCGTCACGTTGTTCAGCTGACGAAAATCGACGCAAAATCGAGTTGATCCATCCTTTTTCTTAACTAACACCACTGGGGAAGACCAGGGGCTGTTGGATGGTTTGATCACCCCTTCCTTCTCCATTTCATGCACAATTTTATCAGCTTCCTCTCGCTTGGCAAGTGGCAGCCTTCTTGCCGACTGTCGAATAGGCTGTGCATCACCGGTGTTAATTTTATGCTGGACAATTCTTGTCCTACCCTTCTTTTCTTGTCCATCATCAAAGACGTCCTGATAGTTGTGTATCAGCTCTCTCAGCTTTATTCTCTCATTTGGTTTTAGGTCCTTTGAAGAAGTCGAAAGCAGAGTCGTCAATTCATTGCTAATTTTCTTGGCCGGAACTCCAGACTCACGAATGCTTCTAATAATTGAGGAAACAGAAGAACAGTTCCCCAAACGATTCCTTTTTTCAAGTTCACAGAGTAACCATTAACATTCAATACTCTTACTGGCACTTCTTTTCCGACACGTATTAAAGTCTTCCGCACTACAACTCCTCGACCGATCTCTTTGTCATCAATTCTCGGCTCCAGAAGCATTATACTTCCATCTTCTGATTTACAATTTAAGGAAGCCTTCAATATCATCTCGCTTTGTTCCGGTATCAAAGCATCTTCTGTTAACATTACACGAATATTTTTTTCTTTCGATCGATGCAACACGACTTCTTCCCCATTTACTCTCAATATTCCTTGTTGAAAGTTTAGTTCAAATCCTATAGAGTTCATAATGTCCATGCCTACAATAACTTCATCTTCAATATCTGCTACTAATGCTCGATGTTTAAATTTCGTGTTTCCTATGACCATTGTGATGTCCACTTCTCCATGAACAGTAGCAGTATCTCCCGTTGCAGTACGTAGTCGCCGATTGGTAGATTTTATCTTGGACTTTTCAACAATATCTGGCCGAATAATTGTCTTCGTCGCACCTGTATCCAGCAGCAGCACATGTAATTTTCCATTAATTAAACCATCCACAAAAACACTGCTGGACTGGTGTAGAAGAGATGCAACACGTTCGATATTCTCTGGGGCATGCTGGTTACAGGTCGACGGTAGCCCCTTTTCCTCGACCCTATCTAGTTTTCCGACTGAGATGAAGTCGGCACCTCCTGGCTTTTTCTGCAATGACTTCGTATATGTCCGAGCTTTCCGCATCTCCAACACCGGATTTCCTTCTTTTCCGGTAGATTCTCTTTAAAAACTCGCCTGATTGCTTCAATTATTCTGGGTTCCTCCTCTTTCTCTTCCTCGACTCTCCTTATTCTAGGCTGGCTCCTACAGCTCTGCTTTGCCGCCTCGAATTCCAAAGCTCGAGCTAATGCATCAACCAGTTGGCTCGGACGAGCCAGTGTTAGAGCCTGCCTTGTTTCATTGTCTCGAAGTCCATCCAAAAAGGCTTGAACCGCTAATCGTTCCATAACGGTCGCTGGAGTAGCTGGATATGCTAGCCGGACCAAGCGTGCAATGTCAGCCTCGAATTCTTGCAGAGTCTCGTTCGATTTCTGGCAGCGATTCTTCAGTTGGGAATGGTAGACATGTTCCAGATATGTCTGGCCATATCGCAGTTCCAGGTGTTTCACCAAGGCTTCGTAATCTTCTTGTTCGTTTGGAGAAAGTGTCTGCAAGATGTCCGTTGCATCTCCGCGTAAAGCAAGAGTTAATGCTGTAGCCTTCTCCTCTGGTAGCCAGCCATTTGCTTTTGCAGCTGCCTCAAACTGAAGGATGTAATTTGTCCAAGAAGATTTTCCATCGAACTGAGGTGGTTTCATCCTAACTCGGCTCCCCTTCGGCACTGCTCCTTGTTCCGCCAGCATCATGGGTAGATTTACAGCTTTCAATTTACTATTTATTTCTCTAATTTTGACATCTAATTTCTCGTTCAATTTTTCTTCTCTTGTATCTAATTCCCTCATTACGTTGTCAAATTTTTGTCCTACTTTCTCTTCTAATTCCATCCTTACGTTTTCTTTTAATTCATTTACATTATCTAGAATCTTCTGTTCCAAATATTCCTTTAAATTTTTAGAATTTTCCAGAATTTTCTGCTGCAGTTCGCTAGAATTTTCCAGCATTTTCTGTTGTAAATCGACTTTCAGTTCTTTAGAATTTTCTAGCATTTTCTGTTGTAAGTCGTTAGAATTTTCTAGCATTTTATTTTGTAAGTCGTTAGAATTTTCTAGAATATTCTGTTGTAAATCGATTTTCAAATCGCTAGAATTTTCTTGCATTTTATGTTGTAACTCGTTAGAATTTTCTAGCATTCTCTGTTTTAAATCGTTTAAATTTTGCAACATTAAATGCATATCACACGGGCCTTCAAATAAATACGTATCTGGATTTTCACCTTCCTGTTCCAACGCTTCTCGAAGCCGCTGCTGCAACACATTCTTCTTTCCAGTTGTTTCGCATTCCCTTTCTTCTAGCTCCCGCTTAAGGTCCGCCACTTTTAAGTCCATTAACGAAACCATTTTCGCGAACTTTCACACTAACCGCACTCCTGACACCAATTGTAACGTTTTTAACTGTTCGTAGTGTGAATAAAAACACGCACTGGTTAATTAACGAACTAAACTATTTATTTAATAACTTAACTACACTTAAAACACTATAAAACACTTAACTATTAATTATTTATATAACACTACTAGTCTAGAGTCTATTTATTTGCACTTATATTTATTTATTTCGACGCGCGTACTAAAACTTGACTGCCTGCTCTGTGATGCGCCGTTCCTTATATATTACAGCGCCTACGTCCTCTAGAACATTCCAGCGAGCTCCACACTCTCGATTATTCGAGCGCTGAGTCACCGGCGATGACTCATCGGCGATGAGTCATCATTCCGAGATACAGAGCCGTACTTGCTACAACACGATTGATCATTTGGTGGGAATAATTAAAATTCCATCCGACGGAAATTGCTTAGTGGCCAGCTTGGCTCATCAACTAGATAATAGCCTGACTGGGTCAACAAGTACATACGCATTAAGACAAAGACTAAATAACCACTTACGAACACACATTGAGACATACAGCCCATACTTACAGGATGCGATCCTTGACCAACCCCACCGCTACGCGCATAATAACGACTGGGAACGTAAGACAGAGGCGTACCTAAAGGACCACGCACAAAACGGCTTCTGGCTGGGTTTGGAAACAATAGCAGCATCGGACATATTTAACGTCGCAATCGAAATACATCACGATCACGGGCGTACTGACAAGATATCGTCCAGAGTCCTCCTAGAAGGAAAAACAATCACCAAACGTGTCAGGGTGGCACAACTAAAATACTGGGCACATGCCGACCCGGAGACGGACACATAAACTGACGAACCGGAAGTAAACCAACAAAGATAGGAGTAAGCAAATAACTAACATACCCACCCCCCATTCACGAATACCAATTGAATGGGGGTACTACTAAGGCCTAGGTTCAGGAGGATTCCGGATTGTACTTAGTTTTGGGTCAGTTCAATGTCCTCCAAAAACCCTTCCTAAACTGGACGTATGGCCCGACCCGGCTGACAAAAATCCCGGGAGCGGCCTTAACCTTTGACACTGTCATCCACGAACTCCTAGGGTGGATCTACCAGCCGGCGTAAAAACTTCGGATCCAACAAACACAGGTAATGCTGTGATTTGGCGGGATAAGCAGGAGAACGGAAAGGGGGTAAAATAACCCCGGGAGATCAGTGGATGATAATATATCTGGGGCCTGCCATACGTTCCCATACTCATACTCATACTCAAAATGTTTAACTGTATAGAGGCTTTTTTGACCGACTCACAGAGGAGTATTTGAGATTGATATCCGGACAAAAATGTTTTATGCGTTTTTTGGACTTAATGGTAGTTTAAATGATGTGTGGTAAATGATAAAATATGTTATTTTAATTTTTTTAATAAAAATGCAAAAATATAGTGTAAAAATTATAATAATTATATATATATATACATGCATCTTGTATGAAGTGGCACCCACTTAATCAACGTAAATGTGACCCCCTCGTATAAAAAACCAATTTTAAAACTTGACATTGTGGCACCACCAAAAATCATGATCAAGTAGCACCCTTCACGTATAAACTGGTTATAATTATATTCAAACAGGCACCCTCCACTGTTGCCATACTTACGGGTGCCATATTGAAGATATACAATTTAATATAATTTTATTTAGTAATATTCATATCTGAAAAATGTTGATTACCTAAAACAAATATGGGTAATTCTTTTACAAACCGTACGGATTTTGATAAAAATTGACCGACACATCTCCGATTTGGCTGAAACTTTTTTTACGGATTCTATATTGAAAAATAAAAGACACGTGTCCGAGGAATTTTTTTTCTTTCGCATATTTTCGATAATACAAGTGATCAAAAATTTGAGAAAAACAAGGTTTTTGGCTTGGAGACCCATTTTCAAAAATTTATAACTCCGGTTCTATTTGAGCTACAAACATCTTTTTTTATTCATTTTAAAGCTAAAGGACTGAATTTTAATAAAAAAATATGTTTAATAAATATTATTAACAAATTCATATTGTTATTAACAATTTCATTGTTTAAATCAATTTTTAACAATGGCCCCCACCTCGTATTAAGTTTTTTGTATTTTTATCGTATTCTTCGTCAAATTTTACATAAAATTTTTTTTTTCAAAATATGGTACCTTTATTAAATAATAATAATAATAATAATAATTAATGTTTTAACAATAGTAATTACTATTGTTAAAACATTAATTCATATTTCGCGACACATAAAAAAAACGGTTTTTTGTTAATAAAAAGAAAACTATAGCTCGGATCAAAAAAAGTTAAATATAAAAGTTGTAGATAATAAATAGATCTACAATTTTGGTTTTAACTATTTTTCAATATAACCTCACTTTTCAAATAAATTGAAAACAATGTTAAAAATCACCTCTTTTAAATTTATTAGCAATCAATACCATGAAAAAAAAACATGAATTAATTATAAATTATAGAAAAATATTTTAAAAGAGGTGATTTTTAACATTTTTTTCAATTTATTTGAAAAGTGAGGTTATGTAGAAAAATAGTTAAAATGAATATTGCAGATCTTTTTTATTATTTACAACTTTTATATTTAACTTTTTTTGATCCAAGCTATAGTTTTCTTTTTATTAAAAAAAAACCGTTTTTTTATGTGTCGCGCAATATGAATTAATGTTTTAACAATAGTAATAATAAAGGTACCATATTTTGAAAACATGTTTTTTATCTAAAATTTGACGAAGAATACGATAAAAATACAAAAAACTTAATACGAGGTGGGGGCCATTGTTAAAAATTGATTTAAACAATGAAATTGTTAATAACAATATGAACTTGTTAATAATATTTATTAAACATATTTTTTTTATCAAAATTCAGTCCTTTAGCTTTAAAATGAAAAAAAAAAGAAGTTTGTATCTCAAATAGAACCAGAGTTATAAATTTTTGAAAATGAGTCTCCAAGTCAAAAAACTCGTTATTCTCAAATTTTCGATAGCTTGTATTATCGAAAATATGCGAGAGAGAAAAAATTCCTCGGACACATATCTCTTATTTTTAGACATTTTATTGAGATAAAATGGAGTGCGTAAAATAAGTTTTATAATGCAACTCCATTGAAAATTCGATTTTAGGCGCGCAAATGGAAGAAATTAAGGTTAGAATTTTTTTTAAAGATGTCAGGAATAATTACCATTAATATTTTTGTATTTGTCTTTTAAGAATTTAAAAATCTCTCACTACAACGCGGTACTGCGGGAGCGGCGGTACGAACAAAATTTTTGTTTATTAATTATAAATTCACATTAATGTGAGAGCGAAAAATTTGACTTTTTTTATTTAATAAGTACCTACCAAAATATGTTTACCAAAGGTAGTAAAATTTAGATTCATGCACCACAGTGCCTGTCATTTATAAGTGCACGAGAATTTTTATTACTTTTTTTCGTGTAAATACATGTAAAAAAAATTAAATCAAAAATATACTTACATTCATTATTTTAATTTTTTATTAAATTAATTTCAAGAATATTTTTTAATTATTTTTTGTACATGTACTTATAGTTTTTTAATGTTCCAAAATAAATCCTTGTAAGCAGCAAGTTATGTTGTACAATATTTCCTACTAACTACTAACAAACTTTTAAAATCCTAACCTAACATTCTTTAAGACTGTTTTAGCTAGCTCAATTTGACATTTTTAATGTGTGATATAAAAATAATAGTAGTTTGGTGTTGTGAAGAGTCAAGATATAAAAATAATAGCGGTGCATAGCGCCATCTATTAGTCGGTAGCAAAACGCTCGAATTACAGATAACTTTTTTATATAAATTTTTATATTACAGAAATCTTTTATACCGACTATATTTTATTAATTTAAGGAAATTTTAACAAATTGATCTAAATATTTGCAACTTTGCTTCAAATCAGAGAACGTTTCAAAATGGCAAAAAATGAAAATTTTTAATTAATAAAAACCGCCAGATGCGACGTGCAGATTAACAACGTTCGCTATTTTTAACGTTGCCAGATTTCCATTTTGTAAAGTAAATGAGGGAAAAAATAAAACCAAAAGAGTGTTTTAAAAACGTTTATTAAAACATTTCAAATAATATAACACTTTATAAATAAATCAAACTTTTTATTCTCGTCATGATCATTCCACGTTACTCGGGGATTTTTGTCCCGCCCGTCACAACTAAAAATTGTGAGTAAAAACTACACGTTATAAAATTTATTTAAAAATATTGTTTTATTATGCTTTTAATAAGTTATAAGCACAATAAAAATATTATTATAAAATATTAATTTTATAACTTGTGGTTTTTACTCACAATTTTTAATTGTGACGGGCGGGACAAAAATTACCGAGTAACGTGGAATGCCCCTCATAGAAAAATTAATATTTTAATTATTTTATTTGGGGCCCAACAAAATTATCTCATTATTATTATTAAAATAAAGATAAAAATAACTACTCAAAAGAAGTTGGGTAAGTTGGGTAAAGGTACAACATACAAAAAGTGTCTGCATGTTCTAGCAATAAGTTTGTCATATTGTTCATAAAGAATAAACCAGTTTATCAAAACTTTATTTGAATAGTGATTTTTCTTCATTTTAACTATTTTATTAACAATTTTTATTAAATTAATGAATTTCTAACTATATTAGTAAATAATATAATATATATATATGTATACCTTTTAATGAAGGTACCGGGCGTTCAATTAAACCGTTTATACACATACTTATCGACATATTTACTTTAGACCGAAAAAAAAATATTAATTTATTATTTTCTTGTCATATGAAAACATACAGTTATTAAAACTTATTCGTAGATTTCACTTGTATTGTTTAATAATTTAAAATTAATATTTAAAAATTTGAAATAATAAATAATAGGAATTGTAAAATATCTTTGTTATTATTAACTTTAGGGAATGGTTATATCAATGAAAAGGTATTATAATTTCATATTAAATTATGTAAAAATATACAGGGCGTTCCGTTAAAAATTAAAAACTTATTGCTGTTTTAAGTTATCTACATTCACATTCCTTTTTATCAAGTATCTTTTAAGAAATATTACAATAAATACAACCGAATATCATCAAACCTAATATTAAAAAAATATAAGATTTTTTTGTTGAGGGTGAAACTGACCGAATTTTACGAAAAAAATTAATAACTCAATAACTATTAAGTTTTGGTATAGAACATGATATAGGTAGTCATTTTATAAGGAATAATATTAAGAAATAAAAAATGTAAAAAAAATTGTATGATTCATTTAAAATAACAAAGTTGATATCGCTTCCGTTAAAACCGGAAGTGGAATTTTGTTCCAAATAATTTAGAAAAATAGTTTTAATGATAATATTATTATAATTGCTTTAAAAAATTTAATTTGATATCTTTTTCCGTTTTCCATAAACATGTAACCTACCATCGACCCTGATACACCCTGTATAATATTTTAATTCCCTTTCTAACTAAAAAATGAAAAAACATCAACAGTATTTTTTTATACTAACGTCAGTAGGCCAGTTATGTTTTGCATTTAGGTAATTTAAACTGTTACGAATCATACCAAAAGTTTTGGTAATTTTGGGGCCGAGCGGTGGCCGAATGTTTGGTGCTCATAAGTTTAATTTTTAAAACAAAAAGTAACTTAATTTGATAAAGAGAAAGAACAAAATATTTTTTAATGTTTTTCAGATGCAGGTTTAAAAAATGTTTACGATTTTTCCTCATCGGAAGAATCTGATCCTTACAAAACAGATGGAAGCGAAGATGAATATATACCATCTAGCGAAAATAGTAGTGAATATGTATGTAATTTTATTTTAAATCTGCTGCCTTAATTTTATATTTCTAAACAAGTGCAGAAGGAGTTTTTTTACGAATGTGAAGACAAGCCATAGGCGAGTTTTGCAATAACATAACTAAAAAAACCCCTCTGCACAATTTAAAGAAAAATATAGACTTTTTCCATTGAGAAAATCGACGATGAAGCCATGGAGAAAATATCATAATAGGTTCAGCTATGGAAACTTGCTGAGAAATACTGTCCTAAAATAATTTTTATCATTTGTAATTTTATTATATAATGGTAATTTGTAAATTTTAACACAATGTAAAAGCCTTCTGCTAAATTTTTTAACTTCTTCACTTTATTTTAAAATATATATACAGTGTGTCCCGCTTAAGGCCTTACCACCTTCGTAAAATTTGTATTTTTTAACCGATTTTTGTAAACTTTTTTTGTTGGATAGATCTCTGGAAAAGGATTTAAACGCATATGTCACTGGTTTTAAAGACTAAACTGTGATCTCTTTTTTAGTACTACCTACTAGGGATTTTTTTAGAGCAAAAGTTACAACGAATTTTTATTCGGGACCACTAAAAACCGAAATTTCGACCCAAAACAGACATCACAGTTGGCGATGAGTTTTGTCGTCAAAACAAGAGGATGGTAGGTTTTAAGTGGGACACTGTGTATATATTTATAGAAATACTAATAAATGGACTAACGATAAATTTTTACGATTTAAAAATGCCTATTTTTTTTGTGATATAAGAAAAAAGTTTTTCCTAAAACCATGGAAAAAATAACATCTATGTGAAAACAAAATTTCGATTGCGTTAACCGTACACCAAATTCGAATGCATACCACTTTCCTGCAAAGAATAAAACAATTTCTATTTTCCACCATCAAAGATGAAATAGATTGAAGTCCCTAGAAATACAAATAACAAAAAATGTTTAAACATCCGAAAGCAAGTGATTTTGATATAAATTTAAAACGAGAATGCAAATCAGCCTTATCAGAATCATATTCTTAATATTTCTTGTGTAAATTATTATTATATCTAACAAATTCTCCAAAAAAGTAATGATTTGTTATGTTTATTATACTTAATAAACCTAATACATCATCACTTATTTTGAAGACTATATAATTATACGATCTTAGAATAAAGAATGAACCAAAACAATATTTAAAATCAAAATTCCCGCCAGCCGCTTCTCGCTGCCCTCCGGACACGGCCGAATACTTCCGAGGTTTCCGTGATAATTAGTGTCGTCTGTTACACACGAGGTTTTAAAGTTTCTTCCACTGTTGCCAAATTTAGGGTGCCATAATGTAAAGGCATATTATGGGTGCCAAAAGTTTAACAATTATAATGAGTGTATAAAATATATACATCTGTATAAAAAAGAGCGCCATCTATAATAAACTTCGCAAACTAAACTGTATATCCGGGAGTAATCTTTGTCAAAGTGGCACCCTTCAAATTTTTTGTTATATGGTTTAGAAGGACCCTATAGGGTATACCTTCATTGGAAAAATTTTTGAAGGCAAAACAAAGTGGCACCCGAAACCGGGTGCCACATTGTAAAATTGGGAGTCACATTGACAATGTTTATACCATATGGGTGCCTAAATGACACTGTCTATCTATATATATATATATATATATATATATATATATATACAAACAGGCGTTAAGGCACCAAATTCGGATATATATGGGCCAAGTGGCACCTATATAATCGTTGTGGCACCATTTCAAGGTGCCAGAACGTTTTATTTCATATATAAACTCTAATGTGTCATAGTATTATCCCTACAAAATTTCCAGATGGTGCCACTTGGATATAGAAAAGTACAATTTTAGTTGAACCATATAATCTACAGAGGGCGCTCACTACGTGAGTAAAATATACAACGTAGCGGCACCATGATAGAATATATACAATAGGACGTTGCGGCACCATGTATTTCTTGAGTCTAGGTTCTAGACGTTTCCCGATATTTAAGATTTAATTTAATTTACTATTAAGTAGTATCTATTTGCCTCCTTAGTCTTAGTATTATTTACGGCTAGTGAAGTAGTGAAATTAGATAAAAATGGATCAAAAATAAGTTTTTGGTGGTAAGTAGGTACTAAGTAATTAAACTTTTTTAAATTAATTAGGGAAACAATCAATTATTTGCGGAAACTAGGGATGCTTTTGCACGTTTTATGACTAGGTCACAAAAATTAGTAAAAAAGCATTAGAAGATTTTCGTAAGTATTTTCTTGTTTATATTTAAAAAATAAAAATCAATACTTAACATAACAGCAGGCAGATATTTTTTTATTTAAATATTGAATGTTTTAAATAATAGAAAAATTATACTTAAAAAAAATTTTAAATAAAAATTCTATAAATAAAAATAAATTTTAAATTTTATTTTTTTTAAATAAAATTTATTCATTAAATAAAATTTTTCAAAAACTATACATTTAGCTGTTATTGAAGCCGTGATCTGAAAACACGCCGAGACACGGGTATCATCAAGTCAAGTCTATTTTCAAAATCTGTAATCTTGAGAACATAATTTAAATTTTGTCGTAATACTAAAATAATAGAAAAATAATAACATATTTTTATAACATACAAAGATAACTAGCAATCTAAGCAATCTTAGAATGTTGCCATAATTTTTAAGCGTCGCGTCACGTTTTTTGTTTTGCAGATAATACAATGGAAATAAGTTTTTCAATGTTTTGGGGCAAGTATAGGCCGGGCCCCCACAAGGCTAGGACCCCCGCGGTGGCGGGCGTTCGCGGTACTGTCGCTACGCCACTGTTCTCTCTTCTAATCTGTCGCAAAATTTGCTTTACTTTAATTTCAGAAATTAATTATATGATTTTATTTTTATGTCATTTCATAGCTGGTTTGCCAGAACGGTTGCACCCAAAATTGATAATTTTATAAAGACATATTAGTAATATTAAGAGTAAATGATAATGGAACGGGCAAGAGAATGATAATTTTTTTATAATAAAGGGCAAACAAAATTGTTATTGCAATACCAAATTTATTTTAATTTATAATCACAATATTGTATTTTCCTACTTTAATAAAAAAATTTTACTTTACCCCTTTAATAAGATCACATGTCTCAATATGCAGGCCCTGTATAATAATGTAAATTAAATTTAAAAAACTCGGTATGCCAAAATTATTATTGTCACAATTTATATTCGTGAAAAAACAGCAATCACATGAATGAAATGTGTAAAAATGGATTTTTTGTTTTGTACACCCAAAAACGAACTTTATATAAATATTGTAATTGTTCCGTACTGACACGGATTACAAATTTATTTTCAAGGAAAGTAACGTAGTTTTATATATTTTACAAATTTATTTTAGAATAATTTTGAAATTTCTAAATTATCGTGTTAAAGACAAAAAGTTTTGCAAAAGTGGTAAAAAGGGACACTTAGGTAAAGGAATTACAGGTTTTTCGAACTTTGCCTAAAAATCTGGCGTCCAGATGATTCAAGAAACGATGGTCCAGGTACACGAATAGAGTAAAGGGAAGCAAAAAACAGGCAGAAAGTTTTTGGAGGTGTTAGCGAACGGATCGTTTCTTGTAAATTTTTGCTAAAACGAAATTTATTGCAAAGTTCTATTTAAATTAGTGTTACAACTGTTTGTGTATTCTTCAAGGTTAGTTTTTAATTTAGAATATTTAAAACGAAAAGTAAAATAAATGTGATGACAATAAATATTTTATTCGAAACATCATTATTTCGACAAAGGACTATTTTAGTTTTACTTTTATAAAACACTAACTTTCAAACAAAGGTATTATATATCTGTATAGTGTCAGAACGCATATATACTTAAAAAATATATAAGGTGCCATTAATTCACATTAAGCGCAACAAATATTGGGTGCGGGAACGTCAATGTAGTTTTTGGTGTCACTTGGTACTTTTACGCGTATATATACATATATAAATATATATATATATATATATATATAATAATTATTATAATTTTTACACTATATTTTTGCATTTTTATTAAAAAAATTAAAATAACATATTTTATCATTTACCACACATCATTTAAACTACCATTAAGTCCATAAAACGCATAAAACATTTTTGTCCGGATATCAATCTCAAATACTCCTCTGTGCGGCGTTTTTTTATATAATAAAGTTTAATTCGTAACTTGGTATTTCTGAGGTGTTTCTTTAAATAAAATTATAGTTACTATATAGTTAATTAATTTAACCAAACTGTCATTGTTTGCAAACAAAACAATTTTAACAACAAATAAAACATTTGTTATTTAGTTAATTGTAAAAATTGTTTTGTTTGATATTTTTGTAAAATGTACATTTTACGTATTTAGTATAGCCGTTATGGACCGCAGGAGTCCTAAATTAGACTTTGAACATCCATCTTATTGTTTCTTGTCTTGTGTCCATCCATGGATATCCTATGGACGTTCTTCTGGAACATCCTAAGGACATGGGAAAGCGTAAACTCCATGGACGTACATTCAAAGTCCATGGACGCATGTACTTAGTTTGGACCTTTAATGGACGTACAATGGACGTAGTGTGCTGTGTGGGGTATGACAGTAGTAGAAGTACCACATTGAATTTGTTTGTTTCTAATTTGACTTTGTTTATTCCCATTTTTAATGTGTTTGTTACCAATTAAAAGTTGATTAATCCCAATTTAAAATTCCCATACAGCACAAGATGTCCATTGGACGTCAAATGGACTTACATTGGAAGTTTGGATGTACAATGGTCGTCCGCTTGACGTGCTGTCTGGGTTGTTACATTCCAAATTGAAATTGATTAGTTCCAATTTGAAGTTGAAATGGTATAGATTAAACTGGTGTAGAGGTGCGTGCGTGCTAGATCTGATTACCTATATTAGAGATGTGCTAATAACGCCAATAATATAAAAAAGTACAAACCAGGACCAAATCTGAAAAAACAGGACAAAACCAGTAAACCAGGAAGGTAATGCGCCGATTGTATTCGCAATTGTTTATAATTAATGACATTAATTTCTCCTGCTGTGTAAACGTCAGATTTTAATTTTGACACAAGTTTTCTTGTGGGTACCCAAATTGTGTATTTGTAAGCGTTTCCACTTGACAAAAAGTATAGTGTTTACCACAGAACATACCTAACATTGTTTACCTCGCGTGGAATCGCAATTACTCCCTCAATGAATTCCTTCACTCGCCTATCGGCTCGCTCGGAAACTTTTGTCATCGGGATCAATTGCTATGGTTCCACGCTCGGTAAACAATATACTAACTTGGATTTTTTAGTAGAAGCTAATTTTTAAATTTAAAAAATCGGATACAATTTTAGTACATTTATATACATTTTATAATTATACATATTTGTGTTTGTGTCCTACCGAAACTTGAGCTTCGGCTTTGGCCACCTCCGGCCAAAAATTTAACCTTAGGCAAACATTTGGCTTCGGCTAAAATTGACTTTTTTTGCTATTATTTTTAAAATTTCAAGTGCGTTTATCTAACCTCCCCACAACTATTATAGTTATTTACGTAACAAGTAGGATATGGATATTATTAACGCACGCACGAGAAAATTTGCACGACGAGGCCGTAGGTCGAGTGGTGTAATCACATAAGTGTTACGTGTTACGTACAACATTTTATCTACAACTTTAACTATTATTATTTTATTAAATATTTGAGTAAAAATAAAATGTTTAAAAATTGAATACAGGATGCAGGTAATAAGAATTTATATTACCTTAGCAACAAGCATAGCTATGATTGTAAATAAATTTCTTCTGTCAGTCATTGTCAAATCTGTGTAAAAATTTCACATTTTAAAATGAGTTCAAGCGATGATCTGCCATCTGATATTGAAAAGGAAGCTTTTAATGTTGTTTCGGATCTGGTGCCAGCTAAATCACGAAAGAAATATAAAGAAGCTTTTGATCGGAACGAAAAATGGTGAAATGAAAAAAAGATAATCAACTTGACAAGCGAGAAAGGATTATTCGTATATTTCAACGAATTAAGCAAAACACAGAAGCCCTCATCTCTTTGGTGCTATTACTCGATGCAGTGGCGGATTTACAAATTTTCAAGGTATAGGCTGAATAGTTTTTGCCGCCCTTGCCTCAACAATTGTCATATCATACATTATTTTTACAATGCAACAATTTCGTTGAAATTGCACGTAAAATAATTTTTCGGTATATTTTTGAGCTAATCGAAGCTCAATCAATGTATACTAGGTTGCCTAATTTTGTGATTTTTAACATGCGCGAATAAATATCAAACAGACCTTGTTGTGTGGATTGTGGGGTAACCCACACGGTTATTGGAATAGAGAAAGAAGCTCGCCACGTGCACGTGCAACATTGACGTCATTGATAACATTGTAGCATTAAAAAAATACCGCGTTCGGGGAAAAATATTTTTTTTGACTTAAGACTATCTCGCTATTACTGTTCAAGATTTTTTTTGAATTCCAATCGAATTTTCTGAAGCTACTAGTGCATGTGAAACACATAATAGTCAATACATAAAATTGAAATCGGTAAAATTATTCACTAAATTATTCATTATATTCGAATAAAAATCGAAAAATTATATACAAACCATCCAGTTCGTAGCCTCCAACCAGTAGTAAGACTGGCATGTATGGGTTGTTAGTGGGAAGAGGGACATATTTTTTACAATTTCGCTCTTTTCACTCATAAGAAGTGTGGGCAAAGGGCGCAGAGGCGAGAGGCCGATTACTGGTTGAGGGGCGGCGAACTAGCTGTTTTACTCTAGAATATGGAAGTTTGCTACTCTCGGAATGTGCAATAACAAGTGAGAGAGAAAAGTCATCGACAAAATTTGTTGCAGACTTCTATCTGTAAGACATCAGAAAACCGTCATAGAAAAATCTTTTTGATTTCTATGAGGTAAAAAAAAAATCATTCCCCAAATTTGCCGCCCCCAAAATCTGCCGCCCTAGGCTCGAGCCTACTCAGCCTCGATGTTAAAAACAGAAATTTCAATTAAGCAGAATGTCGACATCAAGAAATATGTAAATTTAATTGCATTCCTGAAACGAAAATCGGATGGGTATAAACCTAAAAAGTCCAAGGTATTAACAAAGAAAGAAATAACTAAATTTTTGTTAGATGCTGGAGAAGAGAAATTTCTATGCATGAAGGTAAATCAGAAATATTATTTTGGGCAAAAAATGCAATAATTATTTTAGGTTATTTTAATAATTGGCTTAGCGGGCGCGTGTCGGCGGGAAGAAATTACAAATTTGCTTGTAAAAAATGTGAAAGACGAAGGAGTATGCTTTCAAATCATAATCCCAAATACCAAAACAAAAGTCTCTGGAGAATTTTTTGTAACATCTGGAAATATTGAGGGTGTGAATCTAGTAGAAGTGGTCAGAAAATACATTAATTTAAGACCTAAAGACTGCGACCATGCACGATTTTTTGTGGGATATAGAGCAGGAAAATGTATTAGGCAACCTATTGGAATAAATACTATAGGTGGTGTTCCAAACCTTATTGCCCAGTTTCTTCAGTTGCCCAATGCAAAAGAGTATACCGGGCATTGTTTTCGGCGATCTTCTACCTCTTTTTTGGCTGATTCTGGGGCAGATCTTTTGACAGTAAAAAGACATGGTGACTGAAAATCTAATTCGGTTGCTGAAGGCTACATCGAAACTTCTAGTGAAAACAAGAAACGAACGGCTGTGAAAATTCTAGGGGCTAGCGAGGATGTTTTCCCGAAAGCGGAGAATATCGCCTCAACATCTAAAGATACTCCATCAACATCCGCAAACTACGTTCATACTCAAAATATTTCCAGCAAATTGTTAGGCATGTCAGCATCTGGAATTAATTTATCTAATTGAAAGATTTTACTGTTAATGTTTACAAGAAATGAGTTTTCATATAATCTTAACTTGAGCTTAATTTAAGATATTAACACTCTAGTGCGGTAATAAATTTAAAAAGCACTAGTGCGATAATAAAAGTTATTATGACATTTCAAGGAGTGTCAAACCACAGTCATTACATGACAGTTGTAGATAATAGTATATTATGTATCAAGTTTTATAAACGCCATTTAATTAAGCATGAGCGAAGCTTGCGAGCGAGTGTTTAATAAAAACGAGTGTCTAGAGAAGTTTATAAACGAGTTTAAACTCACTTTTTCCCAATTTATAATAAAGCTAACTTCAGCCCGTGGCGTAAAATGTCGAAAAGCCACTGTTGTTAACTTCAGCCCGTCAATAAAACGCCATAAAGTCACAGCTCGTCAATGTAGGAGTAGATAAAATAATATATTCCAACATATATATTTTTTTGGGAGTCTGACCCCCTTGAATTTTTTTTTAATTTTAAGTTATTTTGTACATGAAAATAATAAGTCACTGAAGATTTGAGCTCTTAATATGAAGTAGGTACTTTTCTAGTTTACAATGATTTTTCGAATTTTGACGATATATTTTTTACCTTTTTTGTTAATTTTTTTGGATGTAAATAATGTTTCATAAAAATACAAACAGTACTTTGTTTGTAAAAAATTCTTAGCTTTTCAATAAAAATGTTAATTCTCTATTTAATTAAAGTGAAAATGTGATTTTTCCTGCCTTGCGAAAATTTTTATTTCGAATTTAATATATTTTTTTAATGCTGACAAGTTTTTACACAAAAGAAGTAATTTTTACGATGATGTTATTTTTTTTTAAATACAATTAAATAACAAAGGAATTGTGTCATTTTTTCATATACTTAGGTAATTGTAGTTATGTTTCGTCTTATTTTTTGAAAATATTCTGCGTTTTGTGACATAAACTAAGCAATTTGAACAAAAATACGTATTTTTTAATATTTTTAGAAAATAAAATAAAATTGACGTACCATTGACAGATGCATAAACTCAATTAATTTAAAAAAAATGACTTCCAATTACTTTTGTATTTAATTGTATTTAAACAAAAAATTACACCATCACGATGCATCGTGAAAATTACATATTAGATGTAAAATATGCTCAGCTTTTAGAAAAAATATCAAATTTAAAATAAAAATTGCAGCATGGCCAACAAAATGGCATTTTGTACTATAATAAAGAATGAATATTTTTATTGAAAAGCTAAGAATGTATTACAAATTTAGGTCCATCAAAAAAAAATTTACAAAAAAGTTAAAAAAATATTCGAAAAATCATTATTTTGATGTAGAGAATAATTCCACAAAATTTAAAAAAAATCCCCAAAAAAATATATGTACCCATACTAACCTTGGGTCCAAAAAATGATTTTCGAGATTATGAATGTTTTTAGTGGATTGGAACAAGATCTTTTAAAAAGTCCAATATTAATTTGATAATCTCAAAACAACGCTACGAATTTCCAAAGTCAAGCGTTACTAGACAAACGCCCATGCTACGCAATTGCAGTTTAAACTTTAATACAATTTAAAGAAGCTAATCAAAATAAATGTTTTTATTTTTATAAAAAATAATATGTACTGTCTGTCCACTCTAAGTTGGCGGAACTAAGGAATTTTTTAGTTTAGATATTAAAGAATTGTCGTACTGTGTGCTTTTAAAACAGATTTTATATTATAAATAATACTAGTACATATTATATACTAGTATTATTTATAATATAAAATCTGTTTTAAAAGCACACAATACGACAATTCATTAATATCTAAACAACAAAATTCCTTAGTTCAGCCAACTTAGAGTGGACAGACAGTACAACAATTATTTTGCTTCAATCCCTAAACTATATTTTTATACTATGTATGACTATAGTCACGGCCAAATCTATATGGGTGCACGTCATCAATGAGATATAATGACGTCAGCATTACCAACTTTGAATTGTAAAGTTACTGCCGTTAAATTTGCTTTTTTAAGGCGTAATTCTGATGTGTTATTAAAAAGAAATCATTCATTTGCGTATTGTTTACCAAGAACTGTAACAATTTCCTTGTTTTAAAACGTTTTTTCACGAAATTATCAAAATAAAACCATTCACTTAGTAATTTTTGTGTGTGCCAGTTGGTAATAGCTTAAGGCTGGCGCGCACCGTTCAATATTATTGATGGGTCGCTGTCATTTTATATTTGACGTATTTTTGTAATTGTGACATTTCGTCCGGAAGCATCGTTTGTTGCAAATTATTATAAATAATATTATACATTATGTTTATAAGATTCTATCCCTGGATTGTGCAAACAATGATATAAGGCTTGTTGGCAACTAGCCGTTATTAGATTTCGAAGACATTGCGCCCTTAATTATTAAGGCTTAATAATAAAATTGGGGAAATAATCAGACTTCAATTCTGACCTGGTTTGCTCTGATGACAAGGACGACTGGTAATTTATATATTTTGTGTTTCTGATAATTTAGAATTTTTTGTTATGTGCATATGTAATAAAAATGTAATAAACTCCGTTTGTTTTCTCTTTAAACACATTTAATAAAAATTTGCCTGTAACAAACTCCTAATTAGTTAGTGCAGAAGATTATAACAAGGACGTTATAATTCCATCTTAATAACAGACCCCACCGCTATAAACAGTCAACAATACACGAGCGTTAGATTGTGTCTGGGCACGTATGAATAGACCTTAACGCTGACGTCATATGCCGTTGATGACGTGCACCCATACAGATTTGGCCGTGACTATAAACTATATTTAACAGTATCTAAAATAATTTATTATTTTTATTTTGTTACCTACTTAAATAGACATATGTCAAGGCCATATGTTAAAATAAATTAAACAAAGCTTTTAGTTTTAAAACTAAATTAACAAATAAATAAATGACCTTTATTAATTGTCTATTTTAATAACTAAAAATATTTTATAAGTATACTTATATTATATTATTATTCTAAATCTAAGTGACTAATACAAAGAAACATTTAAAACTACTAATTTGAATGTACCTAATATTATATCATTTGTGATAAAAATCGTGGGACTTTAAAATATTACTTTGTATAAATTAAGAAGAAAAATGGCACTATAATACTTATGGCTCCTATTATTAATACAACCCATTTCATTATACCGAGATAATGTAAAACTTTTAATAACGAATCCTTTATTTGGTTGGTATATTTGTCACCAAGCGTCATACTCTAAAAATATATTTCCATTAAGTACAAGAATAGAAAAAAACATATTTTTACCTCTTCCAGCCATATAATTGGTATGATGGAATGAGTAACATTATCTATTGATGTTATTCCTTCAATGGGCCTTAAAAACATGTTGAATTGTACACGTTTTGCTGTTTTAATAGGGGTTCCACTGTTCTAAAAATGAATAAAAAATACTAGTAATATTTTAACATTTATCAATTTTAATAGAAAAACATAGTAATATATTAATATTCAAGGCCATTACTCTTATTAATTTATTTATAATCAAAATAAAATAATAGGATTTTGTATACAAGAAATTAATAATTAAATGTCAATTATTCAAATTTATTTGTTAGTTAGTCAATGATTGATCATATTAATTATAATTTAAATATCATATACCAAATAAATATGTTTATTATTACTTACAGGTTCCAAAATTACGAAGGTTTCGTGCTTATTTTCATCCGGATTAAGTCCGTGAACGGTATCAAGGTATTTTTTGTCTGCATGAAGAAAATGTGGAAATGAAAGCAGAACAGGTCCTCCTTAAAAATTGGCGCAATGAATATTTCCTAATATCTACTTAAAATTAACAGTCTTTTTTTGGCAGTTGGTTGGTATGTTTTAATTTTTTTATTCGAAACTACTGGTTATAATTAACAATTAAGTTTTTACTGTGCATCTACTTAAAAAAACGTTATTATTTTCATTTTAGGTAACAAAAAAACCGTTATCACAAAAATGGCGTCTAACTGTTTATTTAACTACTAGTTTTCCTTATAAGTCTAAATCCATTGCCCATTCTTTCAAATGAATAGTGTTTACTTTCGGTGTTAAAAACTATAGACCCGGAGGGTAACTTTTTGGAAATTCTTGGTTGTGAATTTGTAACCACTGAGGTAAGTAGGGAACTCGACGGTACAATATTCTGTGTAGGAAGAATTTTTGACGACTTTTTAGAAAATAATGTATCAAAATTGTAAGGGCTTTTTGTGGTTTTATATTGCAAAGGGTTTCTTGAAGTTGTGAAATATCTTTTGTTTGAAAAGGAAAATGGATTATTTCGGGTAATTTTAAATGGTCTTTCAGTTGTTTTTGACGAAGTAAGAATGTTATCCAAGGAAGAAAAATCGTATGGGTTCTTTTTTAATACATTTACATGTGTGTAGAATTTATTATTTGTTGTCACAGGTGATTTTGTTCCAAAAATATTATCATTATTTATTTGTAGTATATTATTTTTTTGTGTGGTTTTTTCAAAATTTGTAAATAACGATGAAAAATTGTATGGATTTTTTGGATTTATTGTTGGCCTTCTAGTAGTAGCAATATTTTGAATTTTTGATTCAAATACACTATTTGTTGTCAGAATATTAAATGGTCTTTTGGTGGTGAGGGCTAAATATTTTTTTGTGGTTATTTTGGTTGGTGCTTCGGTTATTTTTACAGTACTTGTTGAATAAAAAGATTTGTCTGTATTTTGTTTATAAAATTCTTGAAATCGTGAATGTATGACAAATGGTCTTTTTGTTGTATATTCTAAATTAATGGAATTTTGCGTTGAGGATTTAAATACAATATTTTGATATAACTTGGTTGATGGAATATCAAATGATCTTTTAGTGGTTAAGTCCAACATGTTTGATATTAATTTTTTAGTCGATATTCTTGTGGGGTTTTCAGTAGTTCTTATAGAATTTGTTGGATAAAAAGGTTTTTCGGTATTATTTTCATCGAATTTTTGAAACTTGGATTGAAAAATATATGGTCTTTTTGTTGTATATTCTAATTCGTTAGGATTGTATCTTGACGTTGATTTTATAGTTGTTTTTGTTGGTAAAATAGTTGTAGTATAAATGTGTCTAGTGTTTTCATATTCAGGTTTCTGGAATTTCCTAATTATTATTGGCTTAAATGTTGTCGACGTTGTAGTTTTAGGTTTTAAGGTCGTCAAAAGTAAAGGATGAAATTCGTATTCACTACTATCTTCCCCATTATTCAATTCAGAGGCATGTTTAGGGAATGGTGGTAAAGCTGGATAATCGTAATCATCCTTAAAGTAGCTATTGACGTTATCGTAACGAATTGTTGTTCTTAAGGTAGTAGTTGTAGGTTTTTTGGTGTAGAACGATTCTTCTCGGTATTTGTTACTAAATGCTGGTAAAGTTTGCTCTTTTTGAAATTTTGGCAACGCTGGAAATTGGTATTCATCATTCAAGTTTTTATTTTGGTATTTTGGCAAAGGCGGGAAGTCGTAACCATCATCGTAATCATCAATTTCAGGGTTTACTGAGGGTATAGGGGGTAGCTCGTACACACTATCACACCCTTGTATGTATGAATGAACATTTCCTTTACAATATAACGGGTAAACAACCCAGGCGTTAAATCCGTCCCCGGACAATTTAGTGTGTTCCTCATGGATTATCTTGATGCACTGCACATCATCGGCGATGTCGTCATTGGCGAAAGCACTGCACGGTTTGTTGCACCCGCGACCGTTTCCTGGAGGCGAACACCAAAACAATTCCGAGATCTGGAAGAGACCGTGATCGCCGCTTCCCGGATTGTGTGCGGACGTGTTAAACAGCGACTCGTGCTGTGCAATGCACACCCACGTGGCCACTTGATGCTCTGGGATGCCGTGTCGTAAACGGAGGTCGCGTGCCAGTTCGCATCGTTCGTAGATTTTGCCGTAGACCAACGCGACGGCCAACAGGTGTATAGTCAAGTCGAGAAGCATCTTCACTAGTCTTCGAGCGAAGGTGAACGCGTGTTTTATATCCCTCAAGTCTGGTTAGTTTGATACTGGCTTGACGAAGAAGCTGTTCTTCATGAAATGCTAATTTTCTTGTTTTACTCGGCGATATTTTTTGATTTTGTTAAAATAATGGTTTAAAATTGTTTGGACCAATAAAAAAAATTTGACTACTTTTAGATCTCTTTAATCTGACTTTCTATTTTTTATTATTATTATTATAAGTGTACGTTTTAGGTATCGTTTAAAAAATAAAATTATGCCTTGAAGATAATATGTTGTATATAATGACAATGGCATACGCCATATATATATGCCATACAGCTTAGCCTACTGACATAAGTAGGTAACTATTATTGATGAAAAATAAGCACTCACATGGGGTGTAGTACCACTGGCGTGGCGACAAATTTAGCCCCCCCCCGGCGAAAATGTTTACAGGGCCCCCTGATTCACATATTTTTTACGTTTTTATATTTTAAATAAAAAATAAAACATGAGGTCCATAATATTTTTATTATTTTTATTTATTAAATAAATTATTTATAAACAAAAAGTAACAAACCTTTTTAACAAAAAGCGAAAGAATAATTAACTATATATAATAATTAGAGATGGGATTTTAGTGTTATTACCTATTTGTCTACACTAATCATAACTTGCAATGTGCAATGGAATAAAATCCGTTTTGAAGAAAATTATTTTATTTGAGAAATGAACCTAATTTTTACATTTTACCATGAAAAACATGCTACTAGGGTAATTTTACCTATTTCTACTAAATTCTTATTTTTAATAGAAATGAACCAAATTTTACCATCAAAATAATAATATTGGGGTTGTCCTATTCGGATGACATAATTCTTATGCCCTATGTATACAAAAGTAACTATAGTTATTTTTGTTGTACAGGATAGATAATGTGGGTTGGTTGGGATTGGTTGGTACCAGGGCTGGATTAAGACAATTTGTTGCCCTAGGCTAATAATAAAATGGCGCCTATAATAATTATTATAGGCCATGTTAGTACCTATGATTTTAATATAACACAATACATTTTAGCCGAAAGGGGCGCACAGATAAGGGGAGCAAGTAGAGCACGATATTAACAATTATTACTTACAAAAGTTAAAAATCAACTGGCTAAAAGCCAGTGGTTGTAGTTTTTTATTTTAAAATCCTAGATTATTGATCATGCATGTGCGGTATAGGCGACATCCATCAAAGAATAAAAAATTATTCATATTTCCGATTTTGTTATTAAAATAAAAAAGGGTACTCTCTAAAAATGACTTATTTAATAGATATTAGTGGCTGCTTTTTCACTTGTACCATGGTTAACCATGGAATACCATGGTATCACAAAGTTTAACAGCCAATTCTTATGTAAAATTGTACCCTAAATCCGAAAATTATAAAAGTGGAGCATTTTTTGAGATATAATCAATTACCCCTGTAGCACACAATATTGTATAGATATAGGGCCATTCCACGCGTAACGGATAGGACAGTTGCCGTGTTTTTATTTACAAAATAATATTGTTCTATTATATTACCAATGTCAAATTTTTATAAATAGTTCTAAACTAAAGCTGTTTAACAAGGTTTTTATTTGGCAAAATTAGGTATCGTGGTTGACTGTTTAATTCCTTAAAAACCAGTAATTTAAAGCGTAACGGACGGGACTTTGTAATAGCCCGTTACGCTTTAAATTATTAATTTTTAAGGAATTAAACAGTCAATCACGATACCTAATTTTGCCAAATAAAAACCTTGTTAAACAGCTTTTGTTTAGAACTATTTATAAAAATTTGACATTGGTAATATAATAGAACAATATTATTTTGTAAATAAAAACACGGCAACTGTCCTATCCGTTAAGCGTGGAATGGCCCTATAGGTACTTACAACATGTTACCAATATTAAACATTGGGCCAATATATGTTAGATTCAACCGATATTCTACCTATATGGATTATAGCTGTGTTTTCTATATAGATACCCATTATAGTAAAGATATTGTACTTATACTGGGGCACAATATTGGCTTTTGACATTTATAGCCAATATCGGCGCTACATTATTTTTTCATATTTAATTAAAATTAAAACATTAATGCGCCAATATTGGCTACATAATGTTAATATTTAATCCGGTGAGACAATACTGTTCTTCTACTGAATAATGAACTCATTATTCACGTTGTTAGGCATGAGTGATTGATTTGTTTGAATATTCACTGTGATTTAAACCAATTAGGTTTTAAATTGGGAAAAAGTGAGGTTGGAACATTAAAATCTGGAGCTAGTGAGGTTTGAATAAAGTTTGTTACTAATGAAAATTACTTAATTGGATTAGAAAAAGCATAGTACTACACTAGAGATAAAGCGGATGATTTACGTCTCTCGCCTGGCCGCTCGGGACGCAAACTTCATCCTCGTGAATATGCGTTACCTCTCGTATAATAATATACTATTTAATATTGATATTACTAATTAATTATAAAAAAATAATATAGGCCAATATTGGCTAGAAATGTCAAAAGCCAGGTAGGTAGATATATACCTACATGTGTATGTAGGTAAGTACGTTGGTAAGATGTTATTTTTAATAATATACTTACCTACCTGCCCATTAATAATTGAATATATCTCAAAAACTGTTTTGACGACATTTTTGGATTCAGGGGACAATTTTAGATAAGAATTGGCTGATAAATTTTGGGATACCATGGTATCCCATGGTTAACCATGGTACAAGTCAAAAAGCAGACACTAATAACTATTAAATTAGTCATTTAGGACTAATTCATTGTTAGAGAGTAGGTATTCCATGTTTAATAATTATAATTATTTAATTTAATTGATTAATTTTAATTTAATTTAACCTACTTAAAAAATTAGCCTTCTGCCTGGGCGCCTATTGGCCTTGCGGCGCCCTAGGCCATGGCCTAGGTTGGCCTATTGGTTAATCCAGCACTGGTTGGTACTGGGAATCGCGAACAGCGACGCAAATATGGAATTTCTGCCAGGTATCATGCTTTTGCATGAGATCTCAAGTTTATCCCATCAATCTCATGTTATCATGTATAATTTTTAAAAAATCTCATGTATTTTCACAAATTCTAGCAAATTTGTATTTTTTGAACAGAAAGTTTTTTTTTTTAAACATTTCTAACATAAGCAATGTGAATTTGTTATTTTCAGAAATTGTATGCTTATTAACAAAAACATTTTACATTAAAAAATTATAAAATTTATGATGGTATTATAATATTTTTACAAGATATATTCGTCAGTTATTTTTAAATCATTAAAATCTTCTTCAATACATGTAATTGCAGTTTTATACAATAATAAATTAAATTATTTTACCACCTAAAAGTTGCTCTCCAGTACTTATTTTCTTACCTAGAACAAGAAAAAACTTTACCTACTTAGGTACCTATTTTTACAGATTTGGCAATCTAAAATCCTATCCCTACCTATAATACATAAAATAATAGAAAAATAATAACATATTTTTATAACATGAAAATATAACCTAAAGTATAATAAATAAATCACAGAAATAAATAGCCGTACATATTCATGCATGCACAATATATTTTGAATCTTTTTATAAAAAACAAAACGGCTTAGTGAGCGATCGACCATTTATTTGATTCTGCAGTGGTGTGCTGTGACGAAAACATGTTTTAGCGTATTTTTTTAATGTTACAAGGAATCTTAAAGTGTTTCCATAATTTTTTAAGCGTCGCGTCACGTTATGTCTTGCAGATAATACGATGGAAATAGGTATTTTAATGTTTTGGGGCAAGTATCGGCCGGGCCCCCTACGAGGTTAGGGCCCCCAGCGGTGGTGGGCGCTCGCGGTTCTGTTGCTACGCTACTGGTTAGTACCCACAATGCCCAGCCCTAGTACAATATTACATAATTTATAGAGATTTACCCATAATTTATGCAGATTTAATATTGTACTTTTGTTTCAATTTTTTTCTTTTGCTTTGTCTTTTTTGTTTCGTTTTAAATCCTTGTGTGAAATTCTAACGTTGTTTATTGTATGTATCCAGCAGTGCTGCAGTAAAGAAATATGGCCAATATTGCCCAGGGCAAGAACACAAATTTGCGCCCCCTTCAATAAAACCATAGATTTAATGTATGAAAAAAAACTAAACAAATATTAACATTAAATTGACACCCACACATGCTGCATTTTTAAGTATTCTCCAAACACAACATCCATACTCAGTGAGAAAACATCAATATTTAACAGAAATGCTATGACATAATCTAATTTTGAATTTTAACTGTCAATCAATGTTATTTAATACAATTGTTTTGAAATTAACTAAAATCAAATGGCATTAGTCAAAACAATATTTTATTAAAATATATAACTATATAGTTATATATCTTCAATAAATTGTTGTTTATTTTTATTACAAAATTGTTAAATTATTTTTAACAAATTGTTCTTGGTCGTATTTTTTAAACAAGTTATACCAGAAAATTCTACAATTGTAGTACTTTCCACAACATTTTTTTTCCGTGTAATAAGATTAAACATGAATTCCCATTATAATAAAACCATTGTTTGGACATTCTGTATATTAGACCTAATCTATATAATACTTAAACGAATATAATTAAGATAAACCTATTATTCTTAAGTTTAAAAAATCCATGTTTAAGATCTCATATCTTTTTAAATAATAAATGTATGTAGATCTACACCTTCAAGGTGCCAGACTTTTGGGACACCCTGTATATAATATATTTTATGTATTAATTAAGTACAAAATTTTAAAAAAATATTTTTTTAAATTGATACCTATATTTTTTATCAAAATCTAAAATCATGCATTACACCGATTGGACGTTTTCATATGGAATGTAGATTTTCTTTTAATTTTATGTGCAAATTAAAGCATAACTTTTCAAATTACAACGATAAAAATAAATCGTTTACCAAGAAACATGTTGGAGACGCTTCTTTAACTTCGGAGCTCGTTAACGTCACTCTTGAATCAAGTCTTGATCCTGGCAAAAGCTTTGAAACGTGAGAAATTTGTTAGCGAGCACAGTTCCTAGTAAAGCGACACTAACCCTCGCTTACCAAGACCTGCATTTATCCAATATCGGACTACAAAAAAGCAAACTCAATTGGGTGGTACGATTTTTAAATCGAAATTTTTTTTAATTTTGATGAAAATGTTTTGGCCGCTTGGCATTTCATCCCCTTTTATTAAAAATTAAAGATTATTTCTTGGTGGTACCCCAAAATTATTTTTTAAATATAGGAGCAATTACACTATGTATACTTACAAGGAACCCCTATTAGGGATCACCCAAGTATTTGTAGATATAGTTAATTTGTAAAATTAAATGTTTTCAACACTTTGTTACTCGCAATGATTAATTTAATATCAGAATCCCCCAGGGTTCAAGAAACCTAAATAAAGTTAACGATTATAATTATATGCATATTGTTTTGGAATAAATACCAAATAATTAATTATGATTACATATAACTATGCTGGTACATTCTTAGATAATTACCATAACTTCAAATGCTTATTACTTACAGAATTAAAATGTTAAGGATATTATTTCTTAATTTTATTGCAAGTAATTTTCACGATTTCAAATTGTCTACAATAAATTAAAAATAAATGTTGGATAGATTTGTAATTATTACAAATCTATCTAGCATTTGTTTTTAATTTAAAATATTAAAGTAGATTTTTAATATATCTAAGCATTGACATTAACATATTTAAATATTAATTACATTAGCAGGTGTTTATAATACCTAATAATAATAATAATAATTTTACAAGTATTTATTTAAAACACGGAAATATAATTTCAATGAAAAAAGAAAAAATCATTAATATACAATACAGATACAATTTAGTCAGCAATTGCTTAACCTTGATATTTAAAACTTTTAAAGAAGCAGTTATTTTAATTTGGTTAATTACAAAAAACATATCTACAGGTTGTCAACCTTTTATAGATAGATATACCTTTAAGACATTCTTTATTTTGTATTGTAGTATTTCTTTATATGTTACCGCCAATATCCGAAAACAGTCATTATGCATAATAACTACACTGAGAGCAAAATTTGATTTTAAGAATCTTCTAAGAAGATATGACCCGGAATAATGGAATATTCTTAGAACCTTCCCTTATTGCTAAGAATGTTCTTAGGGACTTTTAAAACATTCAATAGATACCCTTTTAATGATGCAATTAGATTCTTAAAAGCTTCTTAAAACCTTCCTAAAAAGCATCCTAAGAACATTTTAAGAATACGTTTTTGGAATGTTCTTATAGAATGTTCTTATAGAATGTTCTTATAGAATGTTCTTATAGAATGTTCCTATAGAAGGTTTCTTATGGAGCTTCTAGGAAGCTTTTGAGAATATAATATGACAGATACCCACGTTCTAATGTGTTGTATTCTAAATTCGTATAATTTTTCAGGAGACGACAAATACGCCTCACTGTCATAATATGACAGTGAAATATATTTCTGCCGTGCTTAATGAAAACGCCGTAACCAACAATTTGCGATTTTTGTTTTACGGCATTTTCTACTAGAACAATTCATCCTTGGAGAATACACAAACAGTCGTAACAATAATTTAAATAGAACTTTGCAATACATTTCGTTTTAGCAAAAATTTACAAGAAACGATCCGTTCGCTAACACTTCCAAAAACTTTCTGCCTGTTTTTTGCTTCCCTTTACTCGATTCGTGTACCTGGACCATCGTTTCTGGAATCATCCGGACGCCAGATTTTTAGGTAATTCCTTTACCTAAGTGTCCCTTTTTACCACTTTTGCAAAACTTTTTGCCTTTAACACGATAATTTAGAAATTTCAAATTTATTCTAAAATAAATTTGTAAAATATATAAAACTACGTTAATTTCCTTGAAAATAAATTTGTAAACCGTGTCAGTACGGAACAATTACAATATTTACATAAAGTTCGTTTTTGGGTGTACAAAACAAAAAATCCATTTTTTACACAATTCATGTGATTGCTGTTTTTTTACGAATATAAATTGTGACAATAATAATTTTGGCATACCGAGTTTTTTAAATTTAATTTACATTATTATACAGGGCCCTGCATATTGAGACATGTGATCTTATTTAAGGGGTAAAGTAAATTTTTTTTATTAAAGTAGAAAAAAAAACAATATTGTGATTATAAATTAAAATAAATTTGGTATTGCAATAACAATTTTGTTTGCCCTTTATTATAAAAAAATTATCATCCTCTTGCCCGTTCAATTATCATTTACTAATATGTCTTTATAAAATTATCAATTTTACCCATTTTTGGGTGCAACCGTTCTGGCAAACCAGCTATGAAATGACATAAAAATAAAATCCTTGTGGGGGCCCAGCCTATAATTGCCCCAAAACATTAAAAAACTTATTTCCATTGTATTATCTGCAAGACAAAAAACGTGACGCGACGCTTAAAAATTATGGCAACATTGTAAGATTGCTTAGATTGCTAGTTATCTTTGTATGTTATAAAAATATGTTATTATTTTTCTATTATTTTAGTAGTACGACAAAATTTAAATTATTTTCTCAAGATTACAGATTTTGAAAATAGACTTAAAAAATGATACCCGTGTCTCTGCATGTTTTCAGATCACGGCTTCAATAACAGCTAAATGTATAGTTTTTGAAAAATTTTATTTAATGAATAAATTTTATTTAAAAAAACTCAAAGAATATTTTTTTTTAATTTATAGAATTTTGTCGCTACGCCAGTGAGAGAGAATAAAGATTTTAAAACCTGTTGTCTTAACAGCAAATATAAAAAATATTTTATTAGTTTCCTGGTAATAATTATAGATTATTTCTAATGTTTTGATTGGTTAAAACATACATATGTATATATGTATGTTCGTATGTATATGGATATCCATGACTGAAATTGAAATATTCTATTGGTTTTTAGAAAATGCTTAATAATATTCACACAAATACAATAAGTATGGTCGTCTCGGCAAATGTTTTACATTGCGTCATTAATTTGTGAACCAAGCACAGACATTACAATTTGCTTGTTTCTTTGTAAACGTATGTGGCATGTATGCTGGACGTATGTCAAAAAACAGGTTTTTGACATTTTAAATTGATGACACAATGTAAAGAATTCGCCGTGACGACTATACATACTTTTTTATAAGAATTGATGAAACGTGATAATTTAACGTTTAGTTTGTGTTAAGAACACTTTTCTTTAAGATTTACCAGTTTAAATTATGCAATAATATTGCAAAAGCATCCCTAGTTTCCGCAAATAATTGATTGTTTCCCTAATTATTTTAAAAAAGTTTAAATACTTAGTACCTACTTACCACCAAAAACTTTGTATTTTTGATCCATTTTTATCTAATTTCACTACTTTACTAGCCGTAAATAATACTAAGACTAAGGAGCCAAATAGATACTACTTAATAGTAAATTAAATTAAACCTTAAATATCGGAAAACGTCTACAATCTAGACTCAAGAAATACATGGTGCCGCAACGTTGTATAGTTTACTTACGTAGTTAGCGCCCTCTGTAGATTATATGGTTCAACTAAAATTGTACTTTTCTATATATATAGCATATACTTACCACACAGTGGTAAGTATATGATATATAGCCCAAGTGGCACCATCTGGAAATTTTGTAGGGATAATACTATGACACATTAGAATTTATATATGAAATAAAACGTTCTGGCACCTTGAAATGGTGCCACAACGATTATATAGGTGCCACTTGGCCCATATATATCCGAATTTGGTGCCTTAACGCCTGTTTGTATATATATATATATATATATATATATACCCCTAAGAAGTCCCAGAAGCCAACTGAATGTATAGCTATACAGGGTGCACCAAATATCATTCTATCTATGGGTTGTTTCCAAAAACAATGGTATTTTTTTATTAGAAGAGCTACAAGGTTGGTTAAACTAGAGAAAAGCTGTGTAATAACAACTCTATTAAAATGTAATTTTATTCTTATTTTAGCCTAAAAATTTTTAGGATGTTTCATATTTTCTTCAAATCCAACAGGGCCAACCAATATGCGACGGGGCCCTTATATGTATCATGATGATTATACATGTATGAATAATGATGATTATCATACAGTATTTATACCTACACAGGTTGCAGCAGGTATCATTCTATGTATGGGTATCTTTTTTATTTGAAGAGCTACTAACCAATTTAACTAAAGAAAAGTTTTGTAATTACAAGTGTATTAAAATTGCATTTGAAAATTGGAAAATAAATCCACGGTTCTCACATAATTAAAAAAAAAAGTCAAATTTTTTTATAACTTTGTTATTCATGGGAATTAAAAAAAAAGTAAGTTTTACATGTAAACATACACCATTATCTACATTATCATCCAATTTATATTTTTTTTATCTACTAGATTTTGAGTTATTACCACCATCTTTGGTTTTTTCTATGGCTGCCATAATAAAATTTTACATGGTTAGAAAGTAAAAAAATCAGAAAATCCAACGATGTATTAAACTATATAAGTTTATGGTGGCCATTTTAAAAACATAAGATGGTGATGGTAAATCAAAGTAACAAAGAAATTGAATGAAAATGTAGATAATCTAAGATAAATGTGTATGTTTACATGTCAAACTTTTTTTAAATTCCCAGGAATAACGAAGAAATAACGATTTTTGGTTTAAAAGGATCTTAGTTTTTTTCAAATATTTTGAGAATAGCTGCTTTTTTTAAAATTTATATGTTTTATTTTAACCCTACCAACAATGACGATACGCATAACAAAAAAATGACGAGACTTGTCATCCGATACTTTACGATACGTCACTTTTATAGCTAACGATATCGTGTCGACTCGATCTAGTCATCAAACTAAAACAAGTTTTTGATCTTTGTTTTTCAGAATTTAATAAAATAATTGCATTATGATATATAATTATGTTAATAAACTCACTGCAATATAAATTTCGAGTTTAATAATTAAAACAAATTGACGACACGTCAGACGATTATAATCCTATAGGATGAAGATACTGGAATAATTCCAGTATCAAAAATTCCAGTGGAATTTTTGTCTATCGTTATAACAAGTCGTTAAGAAGCTCTTAAATAAACCCATATATACCCATATATTTAATATTCAACAGAACTCGCAAAAATAAGAAGAAAAGTTCATATGAACTTATATGCTTTAAACATTAATTTTAAAGAAAAAAAATTAAATTCGTTTGAAGTTTGAAAGTATAGTGAGGTTGGATAGCTAGAGCTTATATAACGCTTGAAGATAAAATCTATTATTATTTAAACAAAAAGAACTATTCTATAATACTATATTAACAATCTGTATCATAAATATAATGAATATTCTAAAAAGCATTTATTAAAACAATAAATTGTTATTATTATTAAAGAATTCTTTTGTTAAAAACTTGGTTATTGCATAATACAAAAAATATACCTACCAAATACTAAAAATATGTTTTAATCGTTTATTATTAAAACTGACTTTTTGCAAACTTTTTAGTTCATATTGAGCTTGTTTTAATAATAAACGATTCATTCATTTGATTAAGAAGAACTTTGTTTTTTGCAGAATTAAGTACAATTTAATCTTTGTAAATCGTATTACAATGGACTGCCCACAATGGATATTAACTAAAATATTTAGTTATTATGCATAATACCTAAACTTCTTAGTTATTATCAAGGGGTAAACCACTGATTTTTTAAAATTAAAAATCGCTTACGAATTAACGGCTAAGGATAACAATAATAATGGTAGTCATGCGCAACGCGTCGCTAAGCACTGATTAAGCAAGTTTTCCTTATTGATAACGACTGATATATAAGGAAAAAAATCACAACACAACGTCCACTAACATTGAACGTTGGTACGTTGGTAAGATTTTAAAGTGGTTTACCCCTCGGTTATTATCCCACTGGGAAAGAAACCTTACAAATTATTGCTGCAATGTTCGCCGATTTACAAATAAAATATTTCCTGTGCTACTTGCATTAACATAAATGAAATGTTACATTTGAAATATTGCATATAATAATTTCCAACAACCTTAAATTTAAAACATTATTTAAAGATTCACATGGAAAGTTTTTACAATGTTATATTAGTAACATTTAGTATAAAATGTTGCATAAAAGTTTTTAAACATTACAATTATAATATTGCAGACATAACTTTTTTTCAATGTTTCAATTGAAATATTAACACAAGTTTAAAATGAAAAATGTTTGCAATTTTACTTTAAATATACAATAGAAACATTTATTTTGGAATGTTTGGGAATATTTTTGAAACATTGCAATAATAATATTAGATTGATAAGTTTTGGGCAATGTTTCATCCGAAATATTACATTAAGATGATTTTTAAAATGTTGCTTTATATAAACAATATAAATTTTTGGAACATTGTAACTATAATATTACGTAATGTACATTTATAATTATAACTTTAGTTTTGGACTATGTTTCATCCGAAATATTGCATTAAGATAATTTTTGCAATGTTGTTTGCAGACTGACTTGCCGATGCATCTCGCCGCTGTCTTGGTCATTTATATCTTTATAAGTGAACATTGCCGAGCTTGATGCGTGTCTCCCGTCACCGACAGTCGGTGACCGACTGCCTGACACTGATGAGACCAAACAGGTCAAAACAGTCTGTTATGTATATATAATAGGCCTATAGCTTACGGATAAATAATTATAATTAATTATTATAATAATAATTCATATTAATTAAATTGCAATGTTCCTGTAATGTTGCAGGAACCTTTCATTAACAAAAATAACATTTAGTAACATTGCAATTAATACATTTAAGCAACATTTTATTTGTAAATGTAATGTTTCTGAAGGTTTTTTGTAACATTACACCTAACAAATGTAATGTTGCAGGAACCTTACATTAACAAAAATAACATTTAGTAACATTGCATTTAAGCAACATTTTATTTGTAAATGTAATGTTCCTGAGCCGGACATAAGGCTTTGTTGCAATGTTCCTGCACCATTGCCACAAGGATTTTTGTAACATTACATCTAACGTTCAGTAACATTGTAGAAATATTATTTTTCCCAGTGGGATGCATACTAACTAAGAACTTTGGGGCATTAGGTATGCATAATTTCTATTGTTACTTCTATTGGTTATTATGCATAATTACATATACCTACATAGACATGAAGGGGGGCAGGAGGCAGCTCCATTCACTAGAGATTCGAAAAAAAGTAATCAAGTGTCATGTCACTTATTGTCGATTTAGCTGGCGACGCCCTTAAGGGCGAATCTATGGCATAAAAATTATACATAAACCTATAGGTAATAACTATTTATATTGCCGAAGGATTCTAAGGACAACTGCTAATAAATTAACAATTTGTCGAATTATAGTAAATAACATTTAAAATATTTTTGTTTACTTTATATTTCCATTACATAATTTTACGGTAGTCAGTCATTTTTATTTTTATTGTCATTAGCACCCACATAAAATAAAAAAGTATTTTTTTTTATTTAGCTATTTTAGAATAACAATAAAGGTTGTATGGTTAAATAATTAGTATTATAATAAAATGCTCTTCCAAGTATAAAAAATAGGAAAGTGTATATGATATAACATATAACATATGTTCCACACCACAATTAAATTTAAATACTATTTTGATTAAGTCATTTTTTGTATGATGAACTTATAATATTGTTAAGTTAAACATTTTAAAAATGCACATAGCTGAATGATTTTTAAAGAGGTTTTAAAGTATTTTTTAATTATAATTATAATTATAATTTATTCTGTTCGCTTAAAATGCTGTCAATCATTACATACTTTGTATTGAAAATTGTATTGAAAATTGAAATTTTAATTCGAAAATGATATACCTATCTTAAAAATAGGCATGTATACCTAGTAATTATTTCAAAATAAAAAATATTGCCTTGTAGCTACAGCAAAAATTCTTTGTGAGATCTAAAAACTATCAACTTACATAGTAAAATTCAGTGAAAAACACGTGCTAAATATATTTGTACTACTACTAATAATAAAATTTATAAAAAAATATAAATTTTATCATCTCTAAGGACATACATGTATGTATACAGGGTGTCACCAAATAAGTTGTCATCCTATAAGGGGATGATAGTACACGCCAAAATAAGAAAGTTTTTCCTCTATCATTTTTGCATTTTTTTAAATAAAAAAAACATTAAAATTACTAAAACATGCTCGCACAGTGGGCAATACTCTACATTTATTAAAAATTTACATTTGTGTTATCATTCATTACTTGTTGATAATTATTTTTTGTTTTGCATACTGAGCTATTTTTATGTACTTTTTATTGTTAGGTATCTCGAAGTTTCCGTGGTTTTCAAATTATAATAAATGTTCAACTATCCCGCCGTTATTATCCACACAAAGTATCCGGATGATTTCAGATTTCATCTGCCGCTGCATTGACAAGTTCTCGGAGTTGTTCTTATGTGTCAACTTCGCTTTGGTACACTAAACTGTTCATGTAGCCCCAGAGAAATCACAATAACAATCGAACTATCAGTAACTATCCTAATCAATGATAACAAAGTACTAAATAAGTTTAAAAGTTTGCTTGATATTGCATAATACACTCAGTGTATTACACTGTGCGCATACATGTTTATTTTTTGCTTAGATGAATAATATCATTGTTTTTAGTAGGGTAAAAACAATGATGATATATAGGATAGGTCGGTGACATCCAGTGGCTCAATGGTTTTGTCAAAAAAATTTCATATTTTTTTTATTAAAAAACAAGAGCTCTAATGCAAAAATGAAAGAGGAAAAACTTTCTTGTTTTGGCGTGTACTATCATCCCCCCAAAGGATGACAATTTATTAGGTGACACCCTGTATGCAGTGGCGCAACTGCACAGCATTACCTTTGTTGGTTAGTACGCTGCTATGACCCAACCCCACCCAACCCAACCTTTCCTTGCTGGTCTTCTGTTCATCTGTGTCCGAGTCTGCTGAAAATCGGAAACTGCTGCATGCAAATTTTTGCCCCACTGTGCGAAACCATTTTTTCATTCTAGAGTTCGAGCACTATCGATAGATAGTTTTCGTTGGTCGGTAATGCAACTACCGATCGTTATCAATAGTTTAAAAAAAAATTCTTTTTTTATTGTTGTTAATGTTTATTACCGAAGTGATGCGAAATTCTTAAGTTAAGTTGCATTTATACAGCCTGTTTGGAATAAAACCGAATAAATCTATATATATATATATATATATATATATGGGGCGTGGCCTCGCCTCCCTCCAAGGCGCGTCACAGTTGCTTTTGTAATAAACGACATGACGAAAGGTCGAGCAGGTAAGGACTTAAAAAATTAATGATAATAATGCAAAAAATCTCATTAGCGATGCAGTCTATTTGCTTAGCTACTGTGTCGCGCGTTGGAGGGAGGCGAGGCCACGCCCCATATATATATATAGATATATTCGGTTTTAGTATGAAAGAGCTGTATTTTAATCAATGCTTGCTTGTGACATTTGTGTTTTTTTAATCTAAGGGTATTACTTTTGTTTGGTGCCTAAAAGTTATATGTGATACGTGGTTTGTGTATGTTTATGTATATGTTAGGCAACGATCGGGACAACTTAATTAAAATTTATGGGTTTGTATTTTTCAGGTATATGGGTGATTCTACAAAAGTTGGACAATAGTCAATATTCATTGCTACTATTGACAGAATTAAAGCAGAACTACAGAAAAGAGCGGAAAGCTATAATACCGTTGCTGATTTATTTGAATTTTTGGCTGGGAGTATCATTAACGTAGAAAACAAAAACCTTATTGATTCAGCTACAAAACTTTATGAAATGTGAAATGACTTGGATGCAGATAGTTTCGGTTACGAGGTTGTTTATTTGCATTTATAAAATCACAAAATACCTTTCAACAAAGTTCAGCAAGTGATTTGTATAATCTTTTACTAAAAATTGAATTAAACACTTCGTGTTTCCGAACGTAGCTATCGCTTACCGGATGTTTTTTTCAATGCCACAATGCGAACTGTGAGGCAGAACGAAGTTTTTCAAAGTTAGCGCTAATAAAAAATTGCCTGCGTCAACAATGGCACAAAAAATAACATCCAATCTTAAAACCGATTTGGTAAATAATATAGACTTTAAAGACATTATAGAGCGCAGTTCAAGGTGGGAAATATAAAATTGTAAAAAGGGTAAGTGATAAATTTTAAAACACGATATTTTTGGTAGTAGGTTAATTTTAGCAAGTTTTAGGGGTTAAGGATTTTATTGTCAACCCTAAAAAAATTCTAACTTTCAAGAAAATAAGGGCCTCAAAATATATAATAGCCCCGGGTCTCCATGTTGCTTAATCCGGCCCTGCTCCGTGAATAACAAATAGTGCCAAGAGAATCTGACAGATTTAAAGTTTAGAGATTTTTTTGAAAATGTAATACGCTAAATAAATACGCTAATTTCTGTTCTAGGGACCTAGTAGCGGCCTTGAGGACATACCATGCTCTGCCCTATGACTCGATAGACCTCCAACACAGAAGCTCATTGATATAGTGAAGCACACTGGGCCTACCGCTGATTGTCGGGTGCCATTGGCATTCCAACGCACACCATATGGTGTGGGGGAGGATCGACACGAATTGGAGAGGGAGTATTGGAGTTTTGGAGTATCTACACACTACAGATCTGAAAAAAAACGTGGCAGTACACCGTCCTTCGTAACGTCACCAAGACAAGGAATGATACTTGACATTGGGCCCCGCCCTGATGGCACACTTTATTCTAAGAATGTTTTTTAAACCTTCCAGTGGGAATATTCTTAGGATCATGCTATATTTCTTCTAGGCATGTTCTAAGAATGTTTTTTAAACTTTCCAGTGGGAATATTCTTATGATCATGCTATATTTCTTCTAGGCATGTTCTAAGAATGTTTTTTAAACTTTCCAGTGGGAATATTCTTAGGGTCATGCTATATTTCTTTTAAAGAACATGCTTAAAAGAAATATAGCATAATCCTAAGAATATTCTTACTGGCCTATAGGCAGGTTCTTAGAAGGTGCAAAGTTTTAATGGTAAAAATTAGTCTACTCTAAACATATGCTTAGAATGTTAAGAAAGTAATTGCTATAGAAAGTTCATTTTGGAATATTCCTGTTAAGCATATTTAGTTCAGTTACCTATAATAGTTATTTACGTGTCAAGCAAATGAATCTTTACGGGCGAGCTGAAAGTTTGTGGGGTGAGCGATGCAGGAGCGAACCCCATAATCCAGTGAGCTTAGTAAAGATTAATTGCAAAGCGTGACTCGTACAAACTTTTATTTTCACCTTAAGATAACGATTTTCAAATTTAAAATTTCAATTAATTTGTCAAATGTGTCATTTCATTTCATAAATTGCTTTTCTACAAGCCTGTAAAACTTTACAGGTCTTTTATACAAGCCCGTAAAATATTACAGGTCTGTTCCCATAATGTAGGTATCGTTTATTGGATACAAAAACAACAAGATAAACCTATAAAGAGTAATTTACTAAGAAGGTGGAAATAAAATAGTAAAATATACCATAAACTACGTATAAAGGTATACTTATTCCCATACTTAAGTACCTAATTAGTAATTAGTATAAAATACTAAGTAAAAAACACAATCCAAAATATTTTATTATAGTTATTTGTTAAATTAAAACAATATTCGATAACAAAAATACTTTTACTATAGGTATTTTATTTTATGTTAAAAATAAATACTTATTTATTAATTTGTATACCGATTTTTTATTTCTGAATTAACAATTTTATGTATAATAATCCTAACTATCTTCAACTTCAATCTAATCTGACTTATCACACAAAATTTTCCAATTTTACTTTTTATGAAATAATGTCATACAACTTATGGTTTAGAGGTCAAATTGTTTATTTAATATTTTTAAATAAATATATTAATATGTTGCAAAATGTTGCAAAGGGGACGACAAATACCATTCACTGTCATATTATGACAGTGAGGCGTATTTGTCGTCCCCTGAAGAATTTTACGAATGTAGAATACAACATATTAGAACGTGGGTATCTTGGGAATATTCTCAAAAGCTTCCTAGAAGCTCCATAAGAAACCTTCTAAGAACATTCCAAAAACGTATTCTTAAAATGTTCTTGGGATGCTTTTTAAGAAGGTTTTAAGAAGCTTTTAAGAATCTAATTGCATCATTAAAAGGGTATCTATTGATTGTTTTAAAAGTACCTAAGAACATTCTTAGCAATAAGGAAAGCTTCTAAGAATATTCCATTATTCCGGGTCATATCTTCTTAGAAGATTCTTAAAACCAAATTTTGCTATCAGGGTGATGACAAGAAACTGAACTGAAAAGAAAGTGTCTGAATAGCCGTCCCTGTCGGATCACGTGCACATTCTTTTCAGCTTAGACCTAACTCACAAGGCTCGGCTGGGCCCGGAACACAAACTGGGATCAGTGCTGGAGGACTCTCCCACGACGTGCCGCAGCTCTCGGCAAGTGGAGGAAACAGCCGAATTCGTACGCGATTCAGTCATTACATCGTACGAACGAAGCTTTCCAAGGTAGTTTCGGGACTATCGAGGAAAAAATAAAACCCCTTGGTGGAATTCTGACCTCGAAAAAGCTCGCAACAAAACCCGCAGGCTCTTTAACATATGGCCATGCGACCTAAATTACCTGCTGATTTGGACAGCCACAAGCAGTCTCAGCGTAGGTACAAATATCTCATAAGTATGTCTAAGAAAACATCTTGGAGGACTTTCTGCGATAACGTCGACGAGCTTCCAGCAGCTGACGTCACTTAGGCTTCCCTTCGATGACTATAACACCACCGCAGAGGAGGCATTTGAACAGCTCCTGTAAACACACTTTCCGGGAACAGAAATCCTGCAAACTGTCGAATCACCAAGGCACGCTTCACCAGCTGGCATAATGCCTGCTAACAGGAAGATAGCTGCGAAGAACTCCATAAAGTGGGCTATCCTCTCATTTGGCTCTTTTAAAATCGCGGGACCAGATGGCATCTTTCCTACTATCTTACAAAGGGGGCTAGAACCACTGACCCCGCACTTATTACGCCTCTTTAGAGCCTGCTTTGCATGGCACAATCTTAGCGAAAGGTTCGAGTGGTGTTCATCCCCAAGCCAGAACGTTTTAACTACGAGACGGCAAAGGATTATAGACTATAGTCTATCCTCGTTTCTATTAAAAAAATATGGAGATTAAGGATAGGGCACTAAAAAGAATGTCCATGCATCCTAATCAATATGCCTACAGGACCGCCATCATGACGGAGACCGCTCTTCACAGCCTTGTTTCTATATATCAAAAGAGCATTTAACAATATCTCCTTCGAGTCTTAAAATAAAGCCGCAGAGGGCTTTGGCATCGAGAAAACAATTGTCAAATGGATCCATGTCATGCTTAAAAGCAGGATCATTACAAGCACGATTGAAGGTTTGGAGATCAGCTTAACCGTAGCCAGAGGCTGCCTACAGGGAAGCGTACTATCGCCCTTGCTTTGGTGCCTTGTGCTGGATGGGCTACTCCGCATCCTAAACGAGGAATCCTTAAGGCTACGCGGACGACCTCGTCATTGTCGTGACCAAACACCATTAAAGAGATCATGCAAAGAGCTTTTAATAAGGTCGAAACGATCCGGATAAGACCGAATTGGTACCATTCACCAACCGAAGAGCCTGAAAGGGCACGCTCTTCCGATCAAGACAAGGCTCGCACTAGGTCGATACTCAAAGGTATACCAGACTGAGATTTATGCCATCCTGATCTGCGCTCAAGAGAATCTCCAGAGAGGTTATTCAGGTTACAGGTTCACATGTAGTGACAGTCAAGTAGCACTTCGGATTTTTTCCTCAGAAGGAGTCAACTCAAGACTTACGCTGGACTGTATGAAAACCTTAGAATTACTCAATGTGCTCAACACCCTTGTCTGGGTACCGGGTCATCGAGGTATCAAAGGCAACGAGGAAGCAGAACAGCTGGCTCGTGAGTGTAGTAACACCGCCTTTATATGGCCAGAACCCGATATAGGGGTCACCAGCTGGTGAAATCCAAGATTAGGACTAACAACCAGTTCCAGAACAAATGGCGAGAAAACTCTTGTTAATAGGGGACTAAGACACCTCGGAGAAATAAAGCATGCCCTTCCAGAGCGGGTCAGTGCTTTTCGTAAAAGCTGCGGGCTCCACCAAAAGGGGATTTACACAATGGGCCGTATGTGTGCCTACGTGCTGCATGCAGATGATCCCCTTCAAATCAATCAATCAATTGACTTAAATTTAGTAAGTTCACATACCCTTTAATTTGTAATTTTTTTTGGCTCATCGTTTTATTTAATGAAACGATTAGTCACCCTTAAATAAAAACATCATAAACCCATTCAAAGCTTTATGTTGAAAGTATAATCAATTTAACTGAATTATTTATTTGCAATATCCATTTGCATTTCTAAAACATTTATTCAATATCATTTAATCGATAAAAACGTATTTATTTTATTCGTGGCTATTAAGTTTTTGTACAGTAGGTAGTTTGGTCAGGGCCAGATTTAGCATGGTTCAATTTTAAAATAACACACAGTCTACTTTTTGAAATGCAGTAATAGCTAGAGACTGGATACTATGCAAAATGCCTATCGTAACAAAAGAAAGTATTTTCTTACCTATGTTTGTATTATATTTAGATAGGTAGTTGAAAACGGGTATTCATTAATTTTTAAGATGTTCAGTTTCTTGTGAGCGGTCATTTTTTATTGGTCATTAGCCTATTTTGTATTTTACAGTGATTAAATATTACCATCTTATTAGGCACAACACAATAAAATAATGTTTTTTTAAATTTTTATTTTTTTCTGAGATATTTAAGATTGAAAATAAGTATTTGATTTTAGACGAATCGCAATAGTTTAGCTAATATATATATATATATATATATATATATATATATATATATATATATATATATATATATATAAATATTTAAATGTCTAAGTAAAAAACTATAAATAAGTCTCAGTGGTGACTAATAAAAGTTATAACACAATAAAATAATGTTTTCTAAAAATTTTGGATTTATTTGGAGATATTTATGATTAAAAATACCAGATTTTAGACGAATCGAAATATTTTAGCTATTTTAAAAATTTCTAACTAAAAAACTAATTAGGTCTGATTTTAACTACTTATAACAATTGTTAACATAAAAAAATGATTTCTGGAAATTTTAGTTTTTAAAGTACGTCCCTTCTGAAATATTTCAGTAAGAAAATAAATACTTCATTTTAGACGAATTGCAATATTTTAAGACCCATTAAAAAAGTATGCAACTCTAAGGCCTTAAACTTTTTATATAAAAACTATATCCAAAAAAAATAAAGTTTTATTTTTAACATTTTTAATTGTAAAATAAAAAGTTTTTATTTCAAAATAATTAACATTTACCTATTTTTTTTTTGTTTATTTAAAATTAAGTAGGCCTATATACTGAACAAAAAATATTGTAAATTTTATGCTTCTTACTTTGGTTTTGTTTTAACTAAATATCTTTAAAAAACAAAATGCTGACGCATCAATACAAAGTGACCGCTCACAAAAAAATGAAAATCTAAAAAATTAATGAATACCCGTTTTGAACTTTGAATTTAATAGTACAAACATAGGTAAAAAATATAAATAAATTTTGTCAGTAACCTTTCCTAATTCAATTGGTTTATTTGACAAGGCGCCCGTTAAAAATTTTCAGTACATGAGTTTTGAACATTTTAGCCAAATATGTTTGCCTTATAAAGATTATCTATACCAATAACCGCGTCCAAACTATACAATTGTATAAAACTACTTTTGTTTAAGGGACAAAATTATAAACGATATAAACAAATTTTATGAAATTTTTTATTCAAAATATCATTTCAGGGATTACCATGCAGGGTGATTAATTCATATCAATTTTCAGTCACTTCCCTCTTAAAATAAATTCTACAGAATTTGACTTATTATTGACTGCTCTTTCGCTATGACAATTAGTCAAATATGACTTATAACACTGTGCAACACAAAAAATGAACTGGGATCAAATCTGAAAAAATCAAATCTAGGCAACCCCCAAAACAAATCCTTTAAGGGGTTTTACCAGTTTAGCTCGAATAATGGAGATATATAAAAGCCCCTAGAACTTAAAAAATATGAATTTTATAGAAAAATGCTCGGACACGTCGATTTTTATTTTATATGACGCAATTTTCAGTTGATTTTGAAATTTTTATTTTTTCACAGATTAACCCCCAGCCACCCCACTTTTTTTTTAAGAAAACCGACCCTTTGTTATACCTTAAATAACAGGTAATGTACTCTCTAAAAATAAATTAGACAAAAGTAACTAATTTAATAGTTAATAGTGGCTGCTTTTAGTAAAAAGTATCTATTTCTTTAATCATTTTTAATTCTTGCAGCCAACAAATTATTGTTAAAATTAAATGGATGTAGGTTCCATGATTGAATGGTCCATAAAAACAAACAAATATGCAAAAAGTTTAGCTCAAAACAGCAACTCACCCTTAAAATATTATTAACAATATTTATACACAAATATAACTAATTTTTATAAAATTGGCAGTGGCGCAGCGTTTAGACGTGACATACCACAGTTCAAACCCCGGCTGGTTCAAAACTTTTTTTGATTTAAAATTAAAAATTAAAATTGACTTTTTCTTGATTCGGCAGAATTTGACTTATTATTGACTGCTCTTTCGCTATGACAATTAGTCAAATATGACTTATAACACTGTGCAACACAAAAAATGAACTGGGATCAAATCTGAAAAAATCAAATCTAGGCAACCCCCAAAACAAATCCTTTAAGGGGTTTTACCAGTTTAGCTCGAATAATGGAGATATATAAAAGCCCCTAGAACTTAAAAAATATGAATTTTATAGAAAAATGCTCGGACACGTCGATTTTTATTTTATATGACGCAATTTTCAGTTGATTTTGAAATTTTTAATTTTTCACAGATTAACCCCCAGCCACCCCACTTTTTTTTTAAGAAAACCGACCCTTTGTTATACCTTAAATAACAGGTAATGTACTCTCTAAAAATAAATTAGTCAAAAGTAACTAATTTAATAGTTAATAGTGGCTGCTTTTTCACTTGTGCCATGGTTAACAATGGAATAACATGGTATCCCAAAATTTAACAGCCAATTCTTATGTAAAATTTTTTCCTGAATCCGAAAAAGTCGTCAAAAGTTAAAAAAGTGGAACAGTTTTTGAGATATAGTCAATTTTCCATTTAATATGGAATTGACTATATCTCAAAAACTGTTCTACTTTTTTAAATTTTGGGATACCATGGTATTCCATGGTTAACCATGGTACAAGTGAAAAAGCAGCAAATATTAACTATTAAGTAACTTTTGACTAATTCATTTTTAGAGAGTACATTACCTGTTATTTAAGGTATAACAAAGGGTCGGTTTTCTTTAAAAAAAAAAAAGTGGGGTGGCTGGGGGTGAATCTGTGAAAAAATAAAAATTGCAAAATCAACTGAAAATTGCGTCATATAAAATAAAAATCGACGTGTCCGAGCATTTTTCTATAAAATTCATATTTTTTAAGTTCTAGGGGCTTTTATACCTATCTCCATTATTCGAGCTAAACTAGCAAAACCCCTTTAAAGATTAGTTTTGGGGGTTGCATAGATTCGATTTTTCCACATTTCATCCCAGTTCAAATTGTAAGGTCAAAATTTGTCGCACAGTGTAATTGGTCTTTTTTGACTTCGGGGACATCAAGTCAGGGGATTGTTGCTGTAAACTTGTGCTTTTTGTGTAACGCCAAAAAAGTTATCCAATGTTTTCAAAACACCCGATCTCAGCGTCAAATTTACAGAGCCCTTCCTTACCAAACTTTCCATTGTTATGTTAGTAATGTAGCAAGTATCAACATCTTGATAAAAATAAAGGTCCCCACAGCAATGTCATTAAATTATTGGTCAACATCGACCCTTAACTATCCCTATTTAGTATAAAGCTTCTTCCTTCCTCATTAGGATAAAGAACTTTCTCAATTACAGTGCTGCGTTAAAAAAAATTTTAACAAATATTTGGTTAGCGCCACGAATGACATAAATTATAGAGGACAATGCTTATTAAATTTTATGTTCACAAAATTTTTTTCTTAAAACATAACCTTTATGAAAAAAATTAAATAAAAAAACAAAAAACTAGGATTTTTACCTTTAAGCAAAGTTGGGGTTTAGTTTCTCTTATGCACCCGAAGCGATGCATGGTCAATTTTTTTCAATTTTTTTTTACATAATGTACTACTTGTATTATTTACACCACACAAATTATGTCGGTATGAAAAACGATGAAAAAAGACATCGGTCACTTTTCGTAACGACTGTTTGGTCGAAATAGACAGTCGACACGGGCCGTCAACATTTTAAATTAAAAAATTGGGGCCTACACAAAAGTTTGGCCCTGAGTTCGGTGAAAGGAAAATGAGAAAATAATAATGGTCAAGGATTTTATAATTAACTCTAAAATATGTGTATTTTTTCATATTTAAATAATAATTTTGATTACTTTTTGCGCTTTTAAAATATTTTAATTTGTTTTAAGGTCAACAAGAATATAACTATCTTAGAATCTATATTGGTTTTAAGTTAAAATATTTGCAATATTCAATAATTTTAATAAACTTATTTCATAGTGTTTTGTTTTATTACCTGTACAAGACGTTAGATCCATGATACCATCGTCAATACAACCAACACTACCATCGAGTCTTTTTGACGTGTTTAAACAAAAGCAGTGGTTTTCTGTATTATTTATAGCCCAAAACGAATCATTTTGAGATGCAAATTTAAATCCTTTTATTTCTTTAACAGTTTCTTCATTTTTGTACCTCATTGCAACCGCTCTGTAATTTAAAAATGTAGATATTAGTTTGCGAATGCTTAAAAGGACAAATCATAAATCATAATAAAATTATTAAAAATTCATATATTTATTTAATATTGCCAAATTGAATCATCAAAAAATTATTATTCAGGAAATTTTAATGTGAAATTTAAATTGATTTTGATCGTGGGAATTATGGTTGACATTTGACCAAGTACTTAATAATATTCAAATGATTTTTTGGACAATAAATAACTCAAATTAATAATACTTAACGCATCAATCAAAATTTATAAACATGTAAAAATCATTAATAATTAAATTAAATTATACTTGGGCAAATTTTTTGTTCTTCTAATCATAGCAGTTTTGTTAACACTTTTAAAACTTACTTCTCAAGGTTTTTTTAATTCCTATTAGGTAGAGAAGATAAATGCAATAATCATTTAATTAAAATGTCCTTTTTTAACCTAATTTAATGTCCTTTTTAACACTTTTAAAACTTACTTCTCAAGGTTTTTTTAATTCCTATTAGCTGGAGAAGATAAATGCAATAATCATTTAATTAAAATGTCCTTTTTTAACCTAATTTATTTATATATTTTAAAGTAGAATCGATACCATTTTGTATAAAAAAGTAAGTAGGGCAAAATTGAATGGCCACCTGTGCACAGTTTTTGATAACAGTTTCATTATATATAAGTAGTCGTTTGAATTTAATCACCAATTATACGAATAGGGTTCATTTAATTTTCAGTTGTTTAATGCTTATTAACATAGACACTGGCTTTCAGGTACATCCATGAAAAAGTCTAAGATTGTTAAATCACAGGACCTTGGTAGTCACGTTATTACCACCACGCAAAATTAAGAAACCTTACAATATTTTTCTTAAAAATATTGCTCCATGAACAGAAGGCCGTCACCTTAAAATAAAATACACCATTCAGTCTGCGATAAAAATATTCGGTTATTATTGTCAGATATCATTTGGCATTAAAAATAACGACATACCTATTCGTGCTTATTTTAAACAATTGTATTTTAATGGTTAATCCTTGATCCTTTTAATAAAATGCTAGTGTAGGCATTATCTAATCATTAATCTAATGGCATTATCTAATAATTTCAGTTGCTTTAATTTTTTAAATAAACGTCGAATTGTTCTCCCTGTTAGAGAAATTGAAATACTTTTTTGAAAGTCCCAATAAGTTTGGCGAAAAGAATGACCACCTTGATAACAATTTATAAGCGCAGTAGAATCCTGTAACAATTAAATAAATATGTAAAGGGCTCCGAAAAAAGGGGACCTAAGCGTCTCAGCAATAATTTTAGAGCAGAAAGGAAAGAACCGGCGGTAAATATAAGGTCAGAAATTCTGACCTGGACCATGTGCAGTCCAAAATGGTATATTCCATTGGATAACAAAAATGTCGGGGGGGGGGGGGTTGATAAAATATAAGAGTAAAATGATACTACAAAAAAATCGACACACTAACAAGCTTGAGTTTTAAAAGAATGTGTGTAACCAACAACAGCATACTGATTAATGTTATATGTATTGTTTTAAAGCTCAAAAAAATTGCTTTTAAATAATACCATATTGACTCAAATTGGACCTTTTGTTAGCCCATGTCGTATGCTAACAAAAGCGTATACTTGCTAAATATAAATATATTTCCTGAATTAATGCGAACACGTTAAACGCTCTATTGAAAAATTGCTTTTTTTGACTTATCCCCTTATGCTTTTTACCCACAGAGTTTTAACAAGTCTATAGGCCTACAAATATTTATAACACAAAAGAGTTAAAATATAAAAATGGAAAATAAACGAAAAACAAATAAATCAATGAACAAAATTATGTTTTTATGTTTTTAATATATAGTGTTGTCACCTCTTTTTATAATGACACATAAACACCAATTACGCATTGACCTAATTACATTTATCCACTTACGCCTCTATCAATTCTCTTACGGTGCTTGATTTTTGGCTCGGACTCATCTCTTAAGGTCATCCCAAACATGCTCGATAGTATTTAAGTCCGGGCTCTGTGGAGGCCAGACCATGGTCGGTATAACAACTTCATTTAAGTTAGAGGTGATTACTCGCGCGGTGTGCTTTGAGCATTACCTTGAATAAACATAAACGATCACCAACAAATCCCGCATACAGTACCACATCCTCTTGAAGAATGTCTGTGATGTAGCGGTCTGCCGTTAATCCTCCTCTAAGACCTCCACCAGGCACGAAAGCCATCTTTGTTTTGCCTCCTATTGAAATTCCCGCCCAGAACATCGCTCTCCTGGCCGCCTATACACCCACCGTCTCCTGTCATTGCCATGTAAGCACATGCTTGCTTTTGTCGGAGAATATAACCTGACTCCATTGGCCGAGGTCCCAATTATTAAGTTTATTAGCAAATTCCAGTATTTTTTGTTTTTGGGTTTCATTAAAATTGGGAGCTTTAGATGGCCTTTTTGGGGTAAGGTTGGCTGCCTTCAGGCGTCTTCTAACTGTCCAACGGCTGACTGCCACACCACAAACCTGTCTCAGCTCTTCTGTGAGATCAACACCAGTAAGTGTTCGATTTCTTAATATTTTCGTGACGAGAAACCGATCGTCCCTCAAGGATGTGACTGGTCTATGGCCACTTTCTTGTCGGCGGTTGTAGCCACCCGTTTCTTGCTATCGATATCATCGCGATGATTAATCCGAGATACGGCTAACTAACTTATATTGAGTCGGTTGGACACGGCCTTCTGGCTAAAGCCCTCACCTAATAATGCAACTGCCTGAGCTGTTTTGGTGGTAGTTGTATTCATTTTAATGTAATTACTCGTGGCTTTACTTTAATTAGCTTATGTTTATTAATTACGTTTGACAATTAAAAGCAATTAGTAGAGTGTAGGCCATTTACAAGGTCATTGCGCGGACCCATTCAAATTAGCAAGATTTGCGACACCCTGTTAATGTTGCATCTCTTTTTAATGCGTTACCTGATTATTGCTATAGTAACCTATTTGTATAGGTAAAAAAATAAGAAACTTATGGCATATCTAATATTTTTATTTTTATTGCCCAAACACTAAAACAGTAGGCAGAAATGCGAATGCATATAGTGAGTTTTTGCACCCAAGTGTATAAAGATCATAAACATGTTAGGATTTTTAAAAATATATCTCAAAACTCAACTGTTTCTCGCATTTCTGGATGGTCCAAACCCCAACCTCCCTGTTGGATAACCTCATTAAAGTTTATTAACAAACCTTAAACACTTAAAAAATACTACAAAAATATTTAGTCCAACGAAGCAAGAACGGGTACAGCTTACACCGTCTCACTGAAAATATGAAACGCTTTTAAACTCCCGTAAGTATCAGAAGAGCATGAAGTCTCAAATTAATTTATTTAAAACCGGGTAATTAAAAACTGCACATTAAATCAATGTTTTTGGTAATTCAAACCTGGTCAACGTTTTACCATTTTTTAATAAAATCTTTATTAACCCTGGAGTGGTGGCGCCTCCTGGCAGAATTTCAGTATCTTTATATATTTTTTCTTTTTAGCTATTGTTTCTCTTATTTGGATGGTGCCCTGGGCACGTATCCTACCTACGCTGCAGAAGGTACGCCACTGCTTAATATATTATATAGTTGATCAAATAAATACTAAATACCTACTAAAAACCCAAATTAAATTAACAAAGTTATACAAATAAAAAAAGGATAGTAAGCCAACAAACAATAAATAATTATAAAATACAACTAAAATTTTTAAAACAGTTCAAAATATATTATTAAATATTAAGGATCGCATTTTCTGTTTAGAACAAGTGATTGATTTGGAGATTATTAGGTACACTCATGGGCGTAGTCAGAGAGGGGGCAGGTGCCCCCCTGAAAGACCTGGCAAAAATTATCATTGGCAAAGTCACTACTAAATTGTTGTCCAATTCAATTATCTGTCGAAAATCATTCATTAAAAAGAATGTTGTAGGAAGCTTACCTCTTGTTTTTTACGATTATTTGTTATCTTTTGTCCCCCCTGCTAAAAATTCTGGCTACGCCCATGGGTACACGGTTATAATATTTATAGAATATCAGTCCTTAGACTCTTATCATAAGAGAGGCATTTGTGTTGTATTATTTTAAGATAAAACATTAAAACCACGTTCTTTCATATTTAACCAATTTATTTTGCGTAGTTTATTATCTCAATGTTGGTATTTTCGTAGTCCACAAACAAATTTTGCATATACCGCATCTGCCCAACTAAATACAGTCTACTACAGACAAATCCTACAATTTTGATTAAAAATGTCATTGTTTGCATATACAATTTTAGAAGTGCACTCCTAGATTTTTTTGACCTTAATCAAATTTAGGTTTGAATTATTAATAACTACTTATATTAATATTGGGTGTATTATTTGTTAGCAGCCTAGCTTTTTTCCACAAATACACATTTGACTTAGACACGTTTAAAGTAAGAGCATGATTAGTAAATACATTTAATAACGCATTTAGGTCATCATTTACATATTAAAATTTCTGCAGTTTTTATATCTTTAGGAGAACAGGAAAAATAAAGATGTATTTCGTCTCCAAACAAATGCTTATGCAATCGAGATGCATAAATTATAAAAATCTATTTAGATAATAAGATAGATCTTTTTTTGAACATTTTATCGTTGTTCCCACTAATAAGTATATAAGTAGTGTTTTTTTGATCCTTTGATTAAATAAATTACACTTAACCTTTAGTTAGTCGCGTGCTTAAGGTGTAAATAAGGCTATTGTTTAAGTTTTTTTTTTTTAAATAATCAATGAATTATTAAGCTTTGTTTTATTATTTCTACATAATTTTATATTAAGAAGTGAGGAGACAAATTGAAAAAAAAACCAAAATTATACTGAGACGTAACTTCACGCGGGGTGATATATGGCGACAAGGGCTATTTGGGTCAATTTTTCCATTTTTTTTCTAAAAATCCTTTTATCATTTTAACCTAATTTTGTTTTCAGAAGAGAACAGACAAATTAAAAAAACAATTGATGGGTGGATGAAGCTCTCAGAACCTTATTTAAGGAGTTAATCCACAAAACTTAAAGGTGTCGTTAGGGCCATATGGCCCCAGGCGACTAATTAAAGGTTAAGCCCTAGATGTCGGTTTAATTGCTTTCAACAAATTTAAACTTTAAATCATATCAACTAGTTTTTCGGATAATTTTATAAAAAAAAAAATTTAACTCTTCTTTTTATGTCAATAAATATAATAAATTCGGCTTCTGACTGTAATAACTTATACTATACCTATACTCTACAAGCACAGAATTCTGTGATACAAGTATATCTTCTTACCTGCAAATATCCAAACTAAAAGATTTAAATTTAAACTTGGTTTTTATATTGGCAGGAAATACTGTAGTCTTTCCTCTAATTTTATTGCACTTTGAATTTTCCTGCCACGATTTAATGTAACTGTTTCCTTTAAAACGAATGAGTTCAGCAGTCTCATCTTTAATATTGCTGCCAGAATGTATGGTCTCTCTTCCTGGAGAAGTATTGTTTTTCTACAATGATAATAAATAAACAATAAATTGTGATAACTGGTCACTGTTTTAAGCGTGCTACACAACTAGGCACCGACAGACAACTTGTTTAGGTCTTATTAGCGGTGATGTGTAAGCATGCTGGAAACACGCTGCCATGGCCTTATGTAGGCAAACAAGTACAGCGACAGCGGTGAGACATAATCAGTCACCCGTCTACCGTCCATGCGGACTTGGTCAACTATGTATGTTGTAGAACTGTATGAGTTTTATTTTCACTAAGAAGTATACGCAGCCATAGTGGGTCACGTTCGCATGGACGGTAGACGGTGGCTGATTACATCTCACCGCTGTTGCTGTACTTGTTTGCCCATATAAGGCCACGGTAGCGTGTTTTTAGCGTGCTTACACTCCACGGCTATCCGGCCCTGATGAGACCCAATAAGACCAAAACAAAACATAGAGCAAGGGTGACGTGGTATTTGGCCAGTTCTCACAACATAAACACTACATCTTAAGTAGAAAACCATTTTTTGAATACATTGTTTTCAAAAAATAAAAAACTTACGTATCTGAGATTAGCAAACAACACAGAATTTTCCCATAGGGTCATAGCTTTCGTCGTGTTTAATTTCGAAATAATTTGACTGCATATTAATTTTGAGGCGAAACCTCCAGTTACTCCCTTGTCCTTGCAAATTTTTATTCCGTCGAATAGATAGTCTTTCACTTTGGTTTTGAGAAAAATTCCGCTATTTTCGCCAAAGATTGTTGGAAGAGCATCGTTAATAGTTGGTAAAGCATTTGGGGATATTTCTTCAGCTGTCATTAGAAAAGACTAAAAACAAAATCCACATACAAATTGCAATTGCAAAGAAAATAGTCAACTGAAGTAATTTGCTACGATAAAAAGCAGAATCTAACAATTTAAAATCTTAATCATAATTTATTGCAAACTTAATTTTTTCATGAAATATTGTCCAGTATGCATATCTGCATGCAGATCTTATAAAATAGTAATTAAAAACTAAAAAACAATTATTCTTACATTCAAAGGGGTATTGATAATTGTTACAACATCTTCCTCTGACAGTGGTCTAGATCTATCTTTATCAAATTCGTATCTTTCATAACCGTTATAAGAAATTTCATCTGATGTTGAATTCCACTCCACATTAGTTTTCCAACGATATAAACTAAAATAACCATAAAGTAAATAAATAAATTAACCACAATATGCATATTATATTACTTGTAAATATAAGGACCAATTTCCTTAAGCTTAGGCTTGGCTCCTATTAAAACTTCGTCAGGATTTTCGATATTAAAAAAGTACACTTTGAAGTCAAATGGAAACGGCATTTTCATAAACATTTCCATTTGATCTGTGTCATTTTTAAGATTTTTAGCCTAAAAATATATATTTAAAATACTTCACTGCACTTTCAGCAGCGCGCTGAAATCCGATTTGCGAGGCCTTTTTTATGTTTTGGTTAGGAAAAAGTGCTAATAAATTGAATTATTACAATTTAGAAAATTAAGAAACAAAACCCGTCCTCTTCTCGCTTTCAGCGCTAAACTCCACAAAACGTTACGATAGGGTTGATAAGCGGAAGAACTACATTTTCTTTATAATAAATATACCTATACGTAATGGTAAAAATATTTTAATTCATTTGACGTCAGTTTTAAAGAAAACGTCTAAAGGCGAATGAATCTGAGGAAGCCGCTGAAAAGGCGATACACACAAGTGAAAATTTAAATTTAAAATCGGGTATCTTGAGGTTTTTGAAGCGCTGAATAATATTTTCATTTAAAATTGGGTATTTTGGAGGCGCTAATTAAAAAATTACATTTGTTTACTAATTAATTTTACAATACATGGTAATTTTTTACCGTAATGCTTGTAAAATAGTTAAGCCCGCCCAAATTTTTTAGCAGAAAAGGTTTATCTGTCTAATTCATCACTTTCCATCTTGATTTCAATTGCCACAAAACCTTTTTTAATGAGTCTAGTGAATTTTGCTAAATAATGCATGAATTCGATGCATTTTTGTCATTTTTTTTTTCTTCTAAAATTGTTATCTAAGTGTCAAGGATCTGCATTTTAATTTTTTATGGAACTTCGTATTGTACATATAAAAACCACAGAAAGAGAAAATAAAAACCATACAATAATAAAGGGTGACCAAATTTGACCTTTCGATTTAAACTGACTTCCATGGCTGTGTTCCGTAATTTACTGCCATTACTGTCAGTAATTTTACTGTCAGTAGCGGAAAAGGACCGTTCCGTAATTTATTCAGTACTGACGCACAGTCAAATTGGAACGCGCCTCAGTAGCAGCAGAAAGTGACAATGGTTACGCAAGGTTATGATTTGTGATTTACTACTGACAATTGACAAACTTTACTTTCGGCACAGCAGAGAACATAAATAAAAAATAAATATAACAGTTATAAGAAATATAATGTTTGGTTTATGGCAGAGAAATATGGAAAATTTAATGTTATCATCGTCCGCGTCGAAAAATGTATATAGGAATAGGAAATATAAAATTTCACTGACACCACAATAATAAGCCAAATACCAAACATTACTCTTAAATTCGTCCGCTGAATACAAATATATAACATTTTCTAGGTACTACCTATAGGTAGTACCACAATCCACACAACATGGATTGTGGGTAGTACTATAGTAGGTAGTTTCATATTCTGGGTCTTCGTATGCGTTCTCCCCGCCGACCTGCCTTCGTCACTGCTGCTTGTACTTTCAAGTAATATTTTATCATTAAATATTGAAATAATTAGTCCTATAGGTATTCACCAAATACCATTATATGAAATAATTTATATCCTTCACTTTATTTGACAGCTATTTTTTGTTTAAAAGTTTGGTTATGTGTTTTACTGGAGCCACAGCACCTCTCTGTCCCCAGTTGTTTCAGTAAAATTAATCGGCATTGCCTATGTTCCGTAATTTACTGTCAGTACTGTCGGTACTGAAAACGCATTCCGAAATCCACTTTCAGTTACTGAGCTCAGTGGTAAATACTACCCTTTTATAAATGTACGGCAGATTAATTTTACTGAAACAACTGGGGACAGAGAGGTGCTGTGGCTCCAGTAAAACACATAACCAAACTTTTAAACAAAAAATAGCTGTCAAATAAAGTGAAGGATATAAATTATTTCATATAATGGTATTTGGTGAATACCTATAGGACTAATTATTTCAATATTTAATGATAAAATATTACTTGAAAGTACAAGCAGCAGTGACGAAGGCAGGTCGGCGGGGGAGAACGCATACGAAGACCTAGTAATCTTCATTGACAGTTTTTATATAATGACATATGTCAAATAAAAACTGCGGTTAGTAGTTTCTTGGTCAACATCGAGCAACTATCCATCGAAGAACGCGTTTTTATTCTAAAAACTTATTACCAAAATAGAGAAAGTTTTGCTGAAGAAGATGTCGTACGCATTTCGGAAGAAATTTAGCACCTTCTGTTAGTTATTTAGAATTTTATTAAGAAATTTCAACAGACTGGGTCAGTAGAAGTTAACAGGCGTAGTGGTTACATTCGAGGTGTCCGATCAGAAGAAAACATTGCTGCGGTAAGGGCTAGTATTGGTGAAAGCCCGAAAATGTCAGTTCGAAAACGTTTACAGCAATTCAACATTAATAGATCAAGTCTGCATAACATTTAAAAGAAAGACCTTCATTTAAAATCTTATAAGGTACAGTTGGCTCAAGAGTTAAAACCAAACGATCATTTAGCAGGCCGTATGTTTTTTAATTGGGCCTTAAAAAAGGCAAGAAAATAACGATTTTTTCCAAAAAATAATTTTTAGCGACGCAGCTCATTTCAAAATTTGTGGATACGTAAACAAGCAGAATTGCAAAATATGGGGTGAGGAAAATCCAAGAGTAATACTGGAAAAAGAACTGCATCCTGTAAAAGTTACTGTGTGGTGCGGTTTTTGGTCAGTTGGTGTTATTGGTTCTTATTTTTTCCAGAATGAAGCTGGTAATGCAATTAATGTGGAAAGAATTAGAAAATATGGATGTCCAGAACATGTGGTTCCAGCAAGATGTGCCACTTGCCATACATTGGATGAAACATTGAATCTTTTGAGGGAGAGATTTGACAATCGAATAATTTCTCGAAGATCTGAATTTAATTGGCCGCCTAGGTCGTGCGACCTCACACCTTTAGATTATTTCTTGTGGGGCTTTTTGAAGAAAAGAGTTTATCGTAACAATCCTCAAACACTTGAACAGCTTCGAGTTAATATTATTCAACAAATTAGATAAATTAGAAAATTTAGAAAAAGAATGTTAGCATGTCAAAGAAGTAGAGGGGATCACTTGCCGGATATCATTATTAACCTCAACATTTAAACTTAAAAATAAAATCATAAAATCATAATATTTCAATAGTTTTTGTTTTTTATTATTAAATTAAATCGGAAGGTCAAATTTAGACACCCTTTACATACTTTTAGTGACATCCTTCATTTTACCCGAATCATTTATTTCGCTTTATAACAAAAATTTTAATGATTTTGTTTTGCCAAAAAATCGGTTAAAAGTCAAATTCAGAAAGTTTTTTGTAATTTTCGTCAAACCTACTATTTTTCAAGCTAAATAACTGCACTATCAAATGACAGGTATAAATCTCTTCTCACCCTTTCTTCTTGTTATTCTGTCAGTCGAAACCCAGCTAATATTTATATATAGATATATATAAATGTGAAATTTTGCAATTAATACCAGCGATAGTCTACTATGTTTACTACCCACTGAACATTATGGATGTGGTGATGTCACAGTGACGTTTAAAAATTGTCAATTTTAAGGCACATTAACTACGTTTTTTAGTGATGTTCAATTTACGTAAAAATTACGCTAAAAAATAAAAGGTGCTGTCGAGCACGTCACTATACCGTCTATTCTATGCCTTTTATTTTACTTTAGCGTATTAGGTGCAAAACAGAACGTACATTTTACGTCACCAATGTGACACATGATAAATATGAATGGGGTAGGTTTGCCAATGATGAACAAATATATGCCACATTAAATTTTTGTTGGAAATTTGAGTGTATAGGTACTTAGATAATTAAATACCGAATATAATTCATAATTTTAGATTAAACCGAAGGTACTTACTTAGAAACCAATGTAAGTAGGTACGACTAGGTATTATATTAATGACTTATTATAAATCCCAGAGTGATTTATTAATTAATATTACTGAATAATAATTATTCTATTATTATCCCATCGTGAGATTAAGAAACGTATATTTTATGTAAAATTTACGTAAAAAAGGACTCGGGTAATTTCGTTTCCAGTCGATATATCGGTATAAAAGGGGCCCTGTAACAGGGCATACTCTGTTTTCGTTGCGACTGCCATTTTTCAGTGTTCAACACAGTGTGTTGCCATTTGTTGCTGTGTGATAGAAAACTCATTGTTCTCCATAGGCGAGACTGAACGGTTTAGGTAAGTTGGCTTTATCATTTGTTTGCAACCATACGGTTATAATATAATTAATTAATTGTCCCAAAATCGCCATGATGGCGCTATTAGTGGTTATCGAATTTTGTTGATTTAAATGTTAGCGTTGAGTGAGAATTAATATTAATCAATGCTGTTAGACTTAAAGAAAAGTGTTTTAATCAATTTGATTTTTCAGTTAATACACCAGTGAACATGGGAGACAAATTTTGCGCCGAGCGACAGGCAAGATATACCTATAAGTTTTATTTACCTATTACTTAGATAACTTAAGTTATTAATGTTTGTTTTAGAAGCCAGTAGGAAATTATTTCGTCTGACTGAAAGTGATTTCGATAAAGAGAGCAAGGAGTTGTTCCAAGCAACGCTCATAACGTTTTTTGGCCAAATTTGGACATGAGAATGAGGCCGAAAATTAATTAGGTGGTACTCATATAATGTTTTATTTTTATTATTTTATTTATTATTTTTATAATTTATTTTAATAAAAAAAATATATTTCCAAAGTGGTAGTTTTATTTAAAAAAACGTAACTAATGCGTACAAGTTGAAACAAAACCTATACGTCCATATTAAAATGACATTTTTACGTCCTTTTGAAAACGTAATTTTTACGTCTGCTTATCCACGTAACGGTTAGGGCTAATTCACGGCCCAGGATCCGGACATAGGCACATCACAGCGACGTTTATGTGACGTTTATTTTACAAGATTCTTATACGTCACACTACAACCTTTGACGTTAATTTTACATATATGTGTATATATACAGGGTGTTTCATACCAGGAGGCGAAAAATGAAATTCTATATTCAAAACGTCATTCTAAATAAAAATCTTTAATACTTTTTTGTTCTATCATTTTTCGTTTTCGAGTTATTCGAGTTCAAAATTTTGAATTCAAACAATGAAAGGATAACAATATGCAATAATAGGATTCATAAATCTAGCAACCAAAATATACATCCATATTGTATATGTGGTCTTCTGCCTTATTTGTCATACAACCTGTCAGTTTATTGTAAATTTATAGACAAAATGGAATTTACGAATGAAGAATATGCAGACATTGTTTTTATTTACGGGTATACGCAAATGGAAATGCTTCTGCAGCTTCCTGAGAATATCCTGAGAATATCTGCGTAGATTTCCAAATAAACGACAACCATCCTGCCGTGTATTTTCAGACGCATATCAAAGACTCCGAAGAAATGGTATTGGAAGCAAGCAGGAGGTGCTAACTTCAGACACAATGCTGGTCAAGAAGAGCAAGTAATTGACGCTGTACTTAACGAACCCGGCATTAGTACCAGACGTATTGCTAGTAGGCTGGAAGTTTCTCATAGCTTTGTTTGGAGAACCATACACCGAGAAGTATTGCACCCGTACCATAAGCAAAATGTTCAGCATTTGCAGCCAAATGATCACGAGCCACGACTTCTGTATTGTCAATGACTGCTTCGTCAACATGAGCAAAATCCAAATTTTATTTCTTCTATTGTATTCTCAGATGAAGCTACTTTTACCAGAGATGGTATTAATAATACCCATGATTAGTATTTTTAGGATTGGTATCTCTGTTTTACATAATTTGACAGTTTTTGTCAAATCATTAAATTTAAACCGAGGAATATCAAACTCCATTGTATTTATGTGATTTAAAAAATGTCTCTGTTCAAATAATTATCCTACAGGACAATAACGAAATACTATTTTGGTCAAAAACCTATTAAAAGTTAATATTTTTTGATTTCTTAACCACAAATATTAATTTAGTTTTATAGCTGCCAATATAATAGAAATATTTGCCAACTAAACCCCTAAGTTTGCAACGTTGCCGCAGTCCAGATAAAAAAAAATGAACTGTATTATAAACTTAAATACTTATACGTTTCCATGGATGTATATTTTAGTTGCTAGAATTATGAATCCTATTATTGCATATTGTTATCCTTTTATTGTTTGAATTCAAAACTTTGAACTCGAATAACTTGAAAACGAAAAATGATAGAATAAAAAAGTATTAAAGATTTTTATTTAGAATGGCGTTTTGAATATAGAATTTCATTTTTCGCCTCCTGGTATGAAACACCCTGTATATATATACATATATGTGTATATAATGCGCAATTTATAAAAAAAAATTGTTTGGTATGCAAAAACTAAATTTTTTTAAATAATGCATTAATGCAAATTTGCGCAAAATTACCCACCTATCAGGGTAATTTTGCGCATCATAGGGGAAAAATTTGCGCTTTATAGAGAAAGATTTGTAGGTATCTAAATAAACCGTTTATTTCTATAATATTAATATATTAAAACATAAAAATAAAACAAAACTATTTTCCAGATTACGAGGAAAGATCATATAAAGTTGTGTTATAAACATTTAAGCGATTGGACAGAAATTTAAACTTAACTCGTAGCGGAAACGACATGGATTTCTTAGATCAACGTACATGTATCACAGTTAGCTAGTGACCATCGTCACTAACTAAAAGCTACAAGCTTAATTGCGGTACACTTTAGTCCCCGTATATCCAAAGCAACGTTTCCAAGTTTGCAACATTCAAAAAATGTATTATTTACTTCATATCTGGAAGAATTGTTTATGCGTAAAATTACCCACCGCGCAAAATTCCCCCACCTTTCCCTACTATATACTTAAAATAAAATAAAATCTTCCGCCATTTTATTTTATTTTACTTCATAGTTCATAATCAAAAAATCTTAATATAAAATGAATATAATTTGTGTGTAGTCAGGGTTTGTGCTGAAAAACGAGCACAATATTGATATCTTGTGTTTTTTTTCATAATAGGTACTTAAGTTTATACTTGTACAACAAATTTGTAAATGTACTTTATTTATGAAAAAACTTTATTATTATTAATCATAATATACTTAATATCTGAGATTCTCAGACTGAGAATAACTGTGTAACTTTTTTATTTATAAAGATAGACATATGAAATTTAGCATGGTTAATTAGGATATAAAATGCCACTTATAAAAGTACAAAACGAATTTTTTGAACTTTCGGTTTCGCCGGAAATGATATCAACTTTCGATTTTTAAATGGAACGCCCTATATATTTTTACATATTTAGAATCCTGAGAAAATTCTGAGTCGGACAGCATCATCAAATTGACCTTTCGATATTTCGGCATCAGAAAATGCATCATCATAAAGATCAATCTAGAGTGCTTTGAACTATTTGAGAAAAACGAATTTTGACAAGTTTAGACTGCTGGGAATAGCTGAATAACAACTTTCTAAGGAAAGTTCCATTTTTCAGGCATTGTGTGAATCCATTAGAAGAAAATAAGATAGTTCAAAGCACTCTAGATTGATCTTTATGATGATACATTTTCTGATGACGAAACGCCAAAAGGTCAATTTGAGGATGCTGTCTGATTCAGAATTTTCTTAGGATTCCAAATATGTAAAAATATATAGGGCATAACATTTAAAATTCGAAAGTTTGTATCATTTCCGGCCAAACCCGAAGTTCAAAAAATTCATTTCGTATTTTTATAAGTGGCATTTTATATCCTAATTAACCATGCAAAATTTCATGTGTCTATCTTTATAAATAAAAAAGTTACAGGGGTGCGCCTATTCTCAGATACACCCGGTATATAATTCAATAAAATCTTCCGCCATTTTATTTTATTTTACTTCATAGTTCATGATTAAAAAATCCTAATTATTTCAACTTGGTAATTTTTATTATTTGTTGCTAGAGTTTTCAGAAAATACAATGTCATTTACTATAAAAGCATTGTGTAATATCCTGAAGGAATTTGAAGGAAAAAAACTGGGTGAAAAGTTTTCTTTAATGAAAGGAAAATTTAAGTTTAAGGGGTTATAAACGTTGTGCTGGGTCAAAAAATCCAAATTTTTATTAAACATTCTTATATTACCTATATATTTTTGAAAACATTTTCTTAGAATTTCATTTAGATCGAAGCACTGATAGCCCGCCACTTCTCGAGACGTGCAACATTTCGCTTCTCCACAGACCTGTTAGTATAAGTATAAACAACAACTAGGTAAATTAAATTAATTTATTTTCATGTATTACATTAGGTAAAATAATAAGTAAATATATTATATTTGATTTAAACTACCTTGTACCTATCTACTTTACGAGGACTCAGGGTATTAGGTAGGAATAAAAGAGTATGTTTTTTTTTATATTTATTTGTAATCATGATTTTCATATATGAATTCGGCAAAAAAAGTAACACGTGCTTTTTCAGGAACCGTCAAGACATTTTCCAGAAAAGCATTTTATAATATCCTGATGGGATGTAAAAAAAAAACACTTGATAAAAAGTTTGCATTATTGGAAGAAGAGCTTGTGAAAATGACCAAATGTTTAGATAATGAGAAAAGTGTCGCTTTAAGGTATTTCAAGAGCAATTTTAGGAGAAACTGGACAGCTTCTAGTTACAAAGAGAACGTTTCCTGAATATAAATAAACAATGAATCTCATTATCAATTAATCTGCTTGCTTGTCTGCAAAACCAACCGAGAAACCAGGACGACCATCTAAAACATTTATATAGTTAAGTGACCGCAGTAAGCATCGAAAAACAAAAGAACTACTAAAACAGATACATGTCGAGGAATTGACATATGCAGCGAATTTCAGGAAATTCTGATCCGTCAAAAATATTCAAAGACGCCAACTAGAGCTACGGAAATTCGAAAAGCTATTACTACCGCGCAAAAAGACTTGTTAAAAATATACACCTCACTATCATTTGTAGAAGGCGGCTTCAACAGAAGACAATGTAACGTAATACATAATTCTAATAGGAGCTTGTACCCCTGTTATTCAATGCAAGTGAATGAAACCTGCTTTAATATCAAACTTTAAGCGTTACTTGATCACACTGCATTGCGTCTGTATAAATATGTGGCAGAGGTTGTATAAACTTGCTTAAAAAAGTATAAGAAAAACATGGTTTTATTATACATTAATATAAATATTACAGATTTTATACGATTTTAAATTTTTAATATTTATTTTATTATAATAAAAAAATATTTAATATGGTATAAAATCTGTAATATTTGGATTTTTCAAATAAAATTTTAAATTTACCGATAAATTATAGTGAAGTATAAATTGCACAACTTTAATTTGAATTATCTCAAATGGGGGGGCCAGAAGCCAGGTGAGGCGACACAAAAAACTAACTTTTTTTCGCAAACTTCAATTTAAATTCTGTTTGCGCCGAACTTGTCTATTTAATGTCATAATAAACTATTATAAATTTGGTGTGGGTCCCATGTCTAATAACTGAGATATTGGTATACCCAATATTCCCAATCCGCCACTGGTGTGATGGGGCGCAACAGACACAATATAAACAAAAATTTACAAACAGCACCGACCGTGATATGCAAATATTTTCCAAAGCTCACTCGTTCCATGAGGATTGCATAGTCCTTCGGAGGGGACTTTAAGCCCGCGGTCCGTTCCTACCCCTAACCCGCACCAGCCATTCAGTTGGCTTCTGGGACTTCTTAGGAAGTAAGGCTGGAACTAAAAGAGCACTTTTGTATATAAACTGTTTTGCTGGATAGTGTTGATGAAACACCGAAAAAAATTATATAGCAAAATCCAGTTTCTTTTTCACTTAGATTTTGTAGACCAATATATATATATGCGTATACGCATTCGTTTTATTAATTAATGAAAATAAATCATTCAAGAAGAAATAGCTAATGTTAAAAATCAACCGGATGCTGAAAAATATTATGCCTTTGCATACGAAATTGTAAAAATGTACCTACCCATTGTCATTTATCAGAAGAAGAATCTGAAGCCCGCAATAAACACTTCCGACAATACAGGTTAAATTTTGCTCGAAAATTTTCGCGGGGGGACTGTAACAGAGGTGTATTAAATAGACTGCTATTAATCTCAGACCCGTATTTAAACAGTTGCAGACCAAGGCAGCATAAGAGGCAGTTAATCTGATGATCACTTTAGGTCCAACTGAAAGTGATAGCCACAATGATACAAAAGAAGACAAAGCTGATATAGAAAAAGATGAGGAAAAATATGACTTAAGTTATCTTTATACAGGTATTTTAAATTAAAAATTACGATCAAATGCTGTTCCTACATTCCAAAAACAACGCAATAAATAATTTTGTTAGGTCTTATAATTATATAAATTACAATCATATATTCTGTTTTTAACAATTAAATTACAAAAAAATGCATAAAATAATTTTGACCGGTTTTAAAGTACATATAGGGAACGTACCTGTGGCGACCTGCATCTGCAGATGACGAATAGTTGCCGCTGATAATCATTTTGAATGTTATATAATCGTTTTGTTCTGTTATGTTTTAAGTTACTTGATTTGTCATATCAATAGTTAGTTATGTTTTGGATGTTAATGGTGCAGGTTGTATCTGTCTAATAGCTATCAATAAAAGCGATATTATTATTACAGTTTATTTGTGTATTATTTACAACGGTAAGAAACCCGGGGTAGCACAACTGGCGACGAGGATAAACTAACTTTATTGTATTTATACAGGGTACATAGTCAAAGTCCACGCTAATAACGTGAGTAAGGCCAAAGGGCCGGCGTCAAAAGACGTAAAGTGAAACAAAGGGTATCCACGGCCCAAAACGTGAGTAAGGCCAAAGGGCCGGCGTCAAAGGACGTAAAGTGAAACAAAGGGTATCCACGGCCCAAAACGTGAGTAAGGCCAAAGGGCCGGCGTCAAATAACGCAAGTGTCCACGACTTAAACGTGAAAAAATAACAAAAATAAAATTCATTGTGTAATAGTAAATTATTTATTAAAGGGTATCCACGGCCCAAAACGTGAGTAAGGCCAAAAGGGTCAACGTCAAATAACGCAGGTAAAAAAGTGTCAACGACTTAAACGTTCAAAAAAAAAAATGGCAGAGAACACAGGAATTAAACATTTTTTTTGCGAGTCCATTGACAAGGCTGTGTTACGCAACGAGTGGGAGAAATGGCTCCGTGCTCTTAAATTATACCTAGATGCAGAAGATATTAGTGACCCCGGTCGGAAGAAAAGCAAATTGTTACACCTTGGAGGACCACAACTGCAAGAAGTGGCCTTTAATATACCAGGAGCATTGGTAGAAGGTAACAATGAAGAAAACAAAAACGTATTTGAAATATTGGTCGACAAACTAACAGAGTACTTTTCACCACAACGCAATTCCACTTTTGAGCGACATCTATTTCGCAGCATGAAACCAATTCAGAACGAGGGACTAAGCAAATTTCTTGTACGTATCCGTCAACAAGCAGCCAAATGTACATTTGGGGAAACAGCTCAAGAAGCCATGGAGATCGGCTTAAAAGACAAATTAATTGATAACTGGGCATCAGCGGACTTAAAAAAGAGACTGCTGGAGAAGGAACACACTTTACCGGAAATTATTGATCTTTGCCGAATTCATGAAGAAATCACAAGTCAATCTGAGATAATGCAGTCTAGAACAAATACTGAAGCAGAAACCTCCTCCACCCAAATCAACAGAATAACAAGTCGCCATGAAAGTAATAAGTACATGAATAGTGTATGCATTCGTTGTGGGCGAAAGGACCATCATGCGTCCGATAACAAATGCCCAGCACAGAAGGTCACATGTCACACATGCGGCGCCGTAGGACATTTTGCTGCAAGATGCCGAACGAGACCCGAAAATCGGCATTTTAAAAGTGCAAATCAGACACAAACAGGCCCACAGGCAAAAAGGAGGAGGATGAGATCTACTGTAAACCACATTAGTACCAATGCGAGAGCCGAAGAAAATTTAGACGCAAACGACAGTATATCGGACTGCTTTCAAATCACTGCAAAACGTGTTCGAAATAGCCAATACATCCAGCAAGGGGGTGAAGACGACGATAGCGAATTAATTGAGTGTGTTATTGGAGGGATTGCTATACTTATGCTTATAGATTCGGGATCGATGGCTAATGTGCTCAGCGGCGCTGACTGGGACATACTACAACAACAACGGGCAGCAATATGGAATGTTAACCCAGATAACGGAAATAGACTAACTCCCTATGGGTCTAAAGAACCGTTAAATCCTAAATGCCACTTTACAGCTGGTATCAGTGTCAAGACAGGACAAGAAGTAATTGCACCATTCTACTTCATAGAAAAGGGTAACATATCTCTATTGGGAAAAACTACGGCGATGCGATTGGGTGTATTAAAACTAGGAATTAATGCACTACAAAAAGATATTAAAGCATTCCTGAAAATAAAAGGCGTGCAAGTCCAACTTACAATTGACCGATCGGTTAGACCAGTGAGACGAATACCTATCTCAGTTGAAAAAGCCGTCGAGGATAAATTAAACGAGGCCCTTCAAAAAGACATCATTGAACGTGTGAAAAAGCCAAGTTCATGGATATCTCCAATTGTGGTCATTTTTAAACCAACTGGTGGCATTCGCATATGCGTTGATATGCGTAGGGTGAACGAAGCTATTAAGATGGAGAACTACCCCCTTCCCACGTTCGACTCGTTTATGACGAAGTTAAGAAACGCAAAGTATTTTTCACGACTGATAATGGAAAATGCATATCATCAATTGGAACTGATTTAGAGCTGTAGGGACATTACTACTTTTATTACACACAAAGGTAGATTCCGTTATAAACGGCTGATGTTCGGTGTCAATTCCGCACCAGAAATCTTTCAGCGGATTTTCGAAGAACTACTAGCGGAGTGTGATAACTGCCTTAACTATCTTGATGATATTATAGTATTTGGGTCCTCGGAAGAAGAACACGACAAATGTTTAAAAAAGTAAGATACGTACTACAGGAGAACAACGTGCAACTAAACAAGGACATTTAATGTCTGATCAAAACTAAAGAAATACAGTTTTTGGGCCATACACTAACTACCAGTGGCATCAAGGCTGATGAAGCAAAAATAACTACAGTACAGGAGTTTCGAGCACCTACCAGAAAGAAGAAACGCGTAGTTTTTTAGGCTTGGTGACGTATGTAGGGAAATTTATACCTGATTTGGGAACATTAACAGAACCACTTCGACGTTTGACTCGTAAAGAAACACCATTCAAATGGACAGGAACAACACTACAGTTTTGACCAGTTAATTAAAGCAGTGACCAAACCTCCAACCTTGGCTTATTTCGACCCATCGAAAAAAACGAGAGTGGTGGCAGAGTCATCTCATTCGCCAGCAAAAGCCTATCTGCAGTTGAACGAAGATACTCACAAACTGGAAAGGAAAGTCTGGCGTTGGTTTGGGCAGTGGAGCGTTTTTATTATTATTTAGCAGGACTTGAATTTGAATTAATCACAGATCATAAACCACTAGAGGCAATTTTCAATACAACATCAAAACCCCCAGCACGAATTGAAAGATGGCTGTTACGCCTTCAAGCATTCAAATTCAGGACGAAATATGAATCAGGAAAATTCAACATCGCTGATGCAGTATCTCGATTGTGCCGCCTAACCAACTACAACTCGTATGACGAGGGTGATGAAATCCACATAAATACAGTCATAGAGAAAGCTGTTCCAAAAGCAATAAGCGTATCGGAAATAATTAAGGCAAGCCAAGAAGACGCGACTCTAACTGCGACTGTCGAAAAAGTAAACAGCGACTCATGGGAAAACTCAGATAACACAGCCACACAAAAAAAATTTTGTGTTCTGATCTGGGGGCCTGACCATATTTTCTATATATTTTTGGGGTCGCTGAATCCGAATCCGAGGTCTATTTAACCCCATCACATCAGGATTTTGCCATAACCTTAAAAAACCCATCATATAAGCTATTACTATATATAACCCTGAGAATGTGGTTTTAATATAAAAATCCAAGCTCTTAAATATCACAACTTCATAACTCACATAACTCCATAACCCCATAACCCATTTAACCTCATAACTCAATGTACATCAACCACGTTTGTCAGATATTTAACTTAATATGTACGTTATTTTAATAACCGCATAACTTTAGTCTCTTCAAAGCTAAATGTCTGACATAAGGAACTGTTGGAATTGATGTTGATGGGGTTAAATGGGTTACAATGGGTTTAAGTGGTTTATGGGATGGGGTTAAAATGGTTATTGGGTTTAATAGTTTGGGTTTTCAGATCACAATTTCATCCTAAGGATTATATGTTTAAATAGATGATGGGGTTAAGTGGGTCATGGGGTTATGGGGTTAAGTGAGTTTTAGGCTTATAGTGTTTAGGAGCTTGTGTTTTTAGACAACAACTTAATATTTAGGGTTATATGCGTTCAATAGCTTAAATTATAGATTTTTTGAGGTTATGTCAAAATCCTGATTTGATGGGATTAAATAGACCTTGGATACGGATTCAGCGACCCCAAAAACATAAAAGAAATATGGTCAGACCCCCAGATCAAAACACAAAAAAAAAATTGTGTTCTGATCTGGGGGCCTGACCATATTTTCTATATATTTTTGGGGTCGCTGAATCCGAATCCGAGGTCTATTTAACCCCATCACATCAGGATTTTGCCATAACCTTAAAAAACCCATCATATAAGCTATTACTATATATAACCCTGAGAAAGTGGTTTTAATATAAAAATCCAAGCTCTTAAATATCACAACTTCATAACTCACATAACTCCATAACCCCATAACCCATTTAACCTCATAACTCAATGTACATCAACCACGTTTGTCAGATATTTAACTTAATATGTACGTTATTTTAATAACCGCATAACTTTAGTCTCTTCAAAGCTAAATGTCTGACATAAGGAACTGTTGGAATTGATGTTGATGTGGTTAAATGGGTTACAAGGTTATGGGTTTAAGTGGTTTATGGGATGGGGTTAAAATGGTTATTGGGTTTAATAGCTTGGGTTTTCAGATCACAATTTCATCCTAAGGATTATATGTTTAAATAGATGATGGGGTTAAGTGGGTCATGGGGTTATGGAGTTAAGTGAGTTTTAGGCTTATAGGGTTTAGGAGCTTGGGTTTTTAGACAACAACTTAATGTTTAGGGTTATATGCGTTTAATAGCTTAAATTATAGATTTTTTGAGGTTATGTCAAAATCCTGATGTGATGGGGTTAAATAGACCCTGGATTCGGATTCAGCGACCCCAAAAACATAAAAGAAATATGGTCAGACACCCAGATCAAAACAAAAAAAAAAAATTGTGTGGCTGTGTAATTGTCCATATTTTCCGTTCCGAAACGAGCTTACGTTATTAGGACCGGTTTTACTTCGAAAAAATAAAATTGTTATACCAGAGTCGTTGCGTGAACGGACACTGAAACTAGCTCATGAAGGCCATCCAGGGCAAACGGTTATGAAAAGAAGACTCCGAGCTAAAGTGTGGTGGCCATCAATAGACCGACAAGCTGAAGACATTGTGAAAAATTGTCGTGACTGCTTGAGAGTATCGCTGCCCCCAAAACCGGCCCATATGAAACGCCAAGAGTTTTCAACAGCACCATGGCAGTTTCTCGCAACAGATCTCATGTGACCACTTCCAAACCATGAGCAGGTGCTAGTAATCATCGATTACTATTCACGTTATCAAGACGTCAAATTTTTACGGTCGACCACTGTAATTATCACTCACATGAAAGAGCTTTTTGCCAAGTTCGGAATCCCAACATCACTTAAAGCTGACAATGGACCACAATTTGCTTGTGAAGAATTCCAAAAATTCTGCAAAGATTACAACATCCGGCTTATCCATTCAGCCCCGTATTGGCCTTAAGCAAATGGAGAAGTGGAAAATGCAAACCGAGCACTACTCAAACGACTCCAGATATGTCATGCAAATGGAAATAGAAACTACAAAATGGAAATACTTGACTATATTTTGATGTATAATACTACCCCCCATGGAACAACGGGAAAATCACCCTCAGAGCTTTTGTTCGGAAGGAATATCCGTGACAAGATACCTTCGCTTGCCGTCTTTATTATGGAACAAGGAGACGAAGAAGCCCGAGACTTGGATATAATCAATAAGCTTAAAGGAAAAATAAAGGAAGATACGGTGCGAGGGGCGCGCGATACTGACATCAGCGTGGGAGATAAAGTATTGGTGAAAAACACGGTAAAGCCTCACAAACTAACACCTACGTTTAGTGATATAGAGTACACCGTGGTTAAACAATGGGGAAATGAATTACTCTTACAGGATGGGGGCCGACAAATCCGCCGGAATATTGGACATGTAAAGAAACTCCTTATACCTACAGATGATCCTCTTGCAGACTACATTACAGATACGAATAGGACACACACAACGCCTTCTCCTAAGGCCGTAGCTGAGGCACTTGAACCTCAACCACTTCAAGGTCCTTCGCAAATAATTCCAACGATAAAACCACTCCATCTAAAAAGAATGTTATATAATCGTTTTGTTCTGTTATGTTTTAAGTTACTTGATTTGTCATATCAATAGTTAGTTATGTTTTGGATGTTAATGGTGCAGGTTGTATCTGTCTAATAGCTATCAATAAAAGCGATATTATTATTACAGTTTATTTGTGTATTATTTACAACGGTAAGAAACCCGGGGTAGCACAGTACCCATAAGTTTTTCCTTCTGAATAATATTTTTTTCACTTGTAATTATAGGTCACGCATCAAGCGCCGTATGAATAAAGACAAATATGAGCCAAATTATTTTTTTTTAACTTTCTGTGGGCTTGATAACTCGTACTGGCTTTTTGTAAATGAATAAATAATCCCCTTCTATAATAATTTTTACCCAAATTGACTTAGGTAAAATAGTATTAATATGAAGTCTTTCTATATATACCTACTCATAAGTGTTGATAATATGAAAATTATTGCACGCTTGTAAAAAAACTTATTTTTTAAAGCGAAAAGAAATGCATAATATTAATAATAATAATAATAATAATCGAATTTTATTGAATCCCTTCTTCAAACTAATATTTACGAAGTAGGTTTTTTTATTGTTTTAAGGAGATTATCTAAGAACAAACAAGTAATGGTTCTATATATATACATATATATATATATATATATATATATATATATATATATATATATATATATATATATATATACATACTTGCTGATATTCAGTTGGATTTATTGGAATCCTGAAGCATTGTTTTAAAGATTCCATGTAATTTATTGTAATATTTCTAAAAAGATACTTGATAAAAAACAATGTGAATGTAACAGCAATAACTTTTTTATTTTCAATGGAACGCCCTGTATATTTTCAAAAACAGTATGTATTCATATGACAAGAAAATAATATATTAATATATATAATATATTGATTGAAAGTAAATATGTCGCTACGTACATAGGTATGTGTACCTATAGGTATATATAAACTGTTTGATTGAACGCCCGGTACCTTCATTAAAAGGTATATTATTACTTACTAATAAGGAAATTTATTAATTAAATAAAAATAATGTTTTAAATTAACAAAAATTATTAATAAAATAGTTAAAATGGAGAAAAATCACTATTCAAATGAAGTTTTGATGAACTTGTTTATTCATCATTACATAGACAATATGACAAACTTATTGCTAGTGCGTCATGAAAAATTCCTAAAAAGCTTACCTCCCATATTTTTTTTGTAACCATATCGGGTATAAATTTGTAACATAAAAGGGTGCCAAGAACTAAAAAACTAACACCAAAAAGACCACAGCCCACAAGAGCCTTCTGGTTAAATTGTATCATCATTTTTATTTACATTAAACTTCAATGTATTGTTTTACCACAATTAAAATGAGTTATGCAATTACCGGTAATGATCATGGGCAGTGAGCATCAAAAATAAATTATATTTATATTTATATTTATTTACTGATCTGTGATATGTATAATGTCCGTAATTTATAGATTCAAATCAGCATGTATCGACATTAACCTTCATTTTTAATGTTCAAGAGCATTATATGACAAATTGACAAAATAAATATTTACTTTTTCTTTCAAATTTAGGTCGAATCTTTTTGTATAATGTTTGATCTAAATTCTTCAAACAATTTAATAAATACTTAAACCATTTTATCAAAAAATACTTTTTTTATGGATTAACGTAAAATTGTAAATTATTTTTAATAATAATATTTATTTTATCAGTAAGCACGTGTGTAAATTATACAAAATTGATCCGAGGGCAGTGGCGTAACTAAGTAAGTGTGCGCCCACCGGATTTAGAAAATTATGTTTACGGACGAAATTTGTCCAAATACGTTAAGATGCAAAATGTTTTATAATTAAAAAATATCTCCAGATCAACCTTTAGGTGCCTATAGGCCATATATGGTTGTCGCATTGACTGTGTTACCGTATGTGGTTATTTGGTACTTTTTTTTCTTACTTCTCTCAAAGTAGGTCAGTTGCAAGTTGGAGACTGTCCAAATATCAGAAAATATAAAGTTTGCCCCCCTAAATATACTGCTTAATTAATTTTTTGACACTTAGATATAACACATCAAAATAATATGACAAGTTCCTATAATTTTTTTTCCTACGGCCCCCCCTACGGAGATACTGGCCCATAACGGACGCCCCTGGAACTCGATTTTTTTAAATAACCTTTGAACTACAAGGTGGAATTGAATAATTTTTAAATATATTGTTTACTAGGAAAGTTTCCTTAAAAAATGGGCACTTTTAATCACATTTGACTTATTTAGTTTGCCAGGGACGGACTAGGTCTAACAGAGTATGCTAATCAGAGTTAAAAAAGTAAACACTTATCTTTATACATGTGCAAAAAATAACTATAATATCACAATATAATCATTTTTATGTAATCGGTGGAAAACTTCCGCGCTATAGTTATAATACATGAGACAAATATAATTACGATAAGGCTTGTAAGCGTACAAACCCCCCAGCAAAGAATCTGTAAAAGTTACACCCCAAGTGATAAAATGAAATATAACACAACGGCAAATGTTATATTAAATAACGACAAATAAATAAAATAAATACTTACGGTAATAAAGCTTATTAATTTAGTAATCCAAGGTACTTTTAAGGTGTTGTATTCATGGGGAAAGTATTAAAAGGAAAATAAAAGACAATAAATTACGTTTGAACTCAGGTCAAACACCTGGAAGGCTCCCGTTTATTTTTATATAAATATCGCTCATAAAACCTTTCAAAATGAGGGATTATGGGAGAAAGTTAAACGTATAAAACACCAAAATGTATAGCAAACAATAATGATATTTATTTGGATAAAGCGACAACAATAACCGTAACCCAAACGACATTTAACTTATTTTCTTAAAGAGAACTCTGAAAGAAAGGGACATCTTACAAACCCTTAAAACCACACAATATCTCCCTACTGCGACCACAACCCACATGTAATATAAATAAATAAATATATAAATACCATTAGATAAATAATACACTAAGTAGAGAATTCTAAGCTCTTGGTTTGATGCTCCTCGTTTAAATTTTTAGTTTGTTTCTTTCTTTGTTGGAAAAAATTGGATTGAGTTTTAGTCTCTATTTTTGTATTTTAAATTTAACTTTATCCGTCAAGTATTCCATCTGCATTAGACCTATAAATAAAGTTTTTATAATTATTTACTGTTACATAATTTTTTATGTAATATTTATTAGAGTTCAATCAACTGTCAGAATAAGGAGTTTATAATAATCGGCTTTGAGGTCATTTCAATTAAGGGGCCGCAATTGCCCATTATGCCTCATTAGTCGGCAAACTTTAATAACTTAATAATTACCATAAAATACTAGGTAATAATTTTACCAAATCACAAAAGGCAATATCTGCGTTGCGCATTCAGGTGAATCCAGACCTTTACGCACTTCATAAAATTTACAGGATAGTAATTCAAAATGGGCTTTTTGTATCAGGACTCCACAGACAGTGGTGATAAATTAAATGTCGCTATCGCACAATTACTGTTGCTACTCACTCCAAACGTAATACCAAATAATTTAAAATGACTAGTAAAAATCACTTAACTAATTACGGGACATAAATGTAAATCTGCGAGTACAATTTAATAAATCCAGTACCGTAAACACGAGTGGCTTTAGCTCACTTTCAAACTTAATCTTAACATTTTTGTAGTTTTAACAATCATTAACATTAAATATTGTATACCAAAATTTGCGTCTTGAGTTGCTCTTTCATAATAACTATGTTATAATCTTACATAGAGCTGAGTTTCAAAAAAAAAATTAAAAACTGGGTGTGCAAACTTACCCCCTGGTTGCGGGTTACTTTGTCTCACAGTGTATTTTCCGTATAAAATTAACTCAATATTTTATTTTATTTTTATTAGCCATATGTTAGCATCGACATAAAGCAATTGCAAGGGATTACCGATAAAAACAATAAAAAAACGACATGTAGTTAACCAAGGATCATCATTCCAAAGAATTGCGCATAATATAGAAATTGTAACTAAGAGTTTTGCACTGATACGATATATGCAATTTTAAAGTGTAATAAATCCCATTTCTTTCTTTAAAACACTGATTTTCCTGTAATATAAACTCAATAGAATTGCTCAATTGACAGGTTTAGACCATCAAATTATAAATGTTAATTTTATCGAGCGCGAAAAGATTTTTCATAAATGGGTTAAAGTCACCCGCGGGGTGCAAAGTCACCCGTATTTACGGTATTATATTGGACAACCAATTGCGGTTTTCTGGTCACATTTCCTTAGGCATCAAAAAATCATTTTTAAATTTAAAACTCCTTTTTCCCTTTCGTCTAATAATTGGATTATAAGCTAAAAAAATGCTTTGCGATTCCCTGGTATTATCCCATTTTAACTTTGGAGATACTGTTTATGGTCATTGTGTAACTAGAGAGTATTCTAACAGAATACAATTAATGCAAAATATCAAATATCAAATTCATTATAGAAGATCTGAAAGATATTTGAACTCTTGTAGAGCTCTATGTGCTAGAACTATTAGTGGTTGTTATAAGGATGTATCCTATGAAGCTGCCAGCGTTATAGCTAATATTATGCCAATTGATATTGAAATTTCCAAAAGACATGCCCTTTCCAATATCAAAAGATGCAAACCTGCCGAACATCTGGGAACATTCTGGACTGATAACTTTCCAAAAATTTCAATAGCTAAAGAACTATTGCAGAATTTGAGTTTAAATAAATGGCAAATTTTATGGGATTCATACCCTAATGGTAGACTTACTTACCAATTTATCCCTTCTGTAATTGAAAGACAATATATGAACATAACCCATAATAAAGCTTTATCATCAATTTTATCTGGTCATGGAAGATATAGAAGACATTTTCATAAAGTCGGAAGATTGGAGAACCCTTTTTGCCCCCATTGTCATTCCACTGATGATTCTTTACATAGAATTTCTGCTTGTCCATTATACGATGAACCTCGTCAAATTTTGATTGATTGTACCCCTTATTAGCCTATTTCACCTTCTAATCTTTTAAAATTATTGATTGATAACAACAAAACAGACTTATTGACACCATTTTCCATTTGCGAAGATTTACCTTTTCATTAATTACTCTTTAACTATACATTTATTGTAAAACTGATTGCATTTGCCTTTCTGGAGAGTGATTTCTTTTCTTTATACAGTAATATTATTATTACTATTTCTTTATAAATAATATAATTTTTTGAAAATACTTTTACATTCATCTATAATCTGAGATTATATTATTAATAGATGAATTTCTGATTTATTAAAATCAACTTTATTTTTAGATTATTTTATATTAAATTTTTTTGTAATATCTTGATAAAGCAAAAATGTTAATTAAATCTAATTTTTATTTTTTTTCTTAAATTCTTACAAGGGTTGTAGGTGAGTCAAACCACGTCAAGTGGGACCAGAAAATTTCACGAAATCACCGATTTTGAAAATAATCACATTATTGTGTAGTAGGCATGACTCATATGTCACAGTAAAAAAATTGTTTTAAAATTCGTTTTTTTGGTAATGTTATTAAGGTTGACAATTTTGTCAAACTTTAGAGCACGGTAAAATTGAAAAAATAGAATCTCTGGGACCACTCTGTATAATTGAATTAAATTTTACACACTATTGTAGAAATGTTTAGAGTATATAATGATCATTTTATTAAGGTTAATTTGTTTAAATAAAAGAATTTTGCATACATTTATTATAAACAATTGAAATTTTGTATGTGTTCTTCACGCTGAAAAAAAATTAATCTTGTGTCATAATATGCGGCAAACGTTTCCGTTTAATAAGATGTACTCAAAAATTTGCCTTTCATATGTCATTCCGGAGATATTAATTTTTTGTCCGGCTGTGCGCTTGATCAGTACGCGGCGCGCTTCGCTGCTAGCTCGTCCGTTCGAACGGTTTAACGGTGTGCCTGAACGAAGTTTAAGTCACATAAAAATGCCGTCAAAAACTGATTGTAGTTTCTTGTTCGGGACCCTTTGGTGACTTAAAAATGATATTTACCAAAGTTCTAGCTGCTCCTCTTTTCGAAATTGTTCGAAAATTCATGATTTTTTTTTTAATTTTTGTTTATCACACGGATTTTTATAAAATTGGAGTATATTATTTAGGAGACTTAGAGAATATTTTTTAATACTGTTCACATCATTTGATATATACAGGGTTAGCCAAAAATCACTTATTTTTAATAATGCAAAAGCGTAAATTCATGATTTTAGCATAACACGCGAAAAATATTTATTCCCAATTTTTTTTTAGATATTTCTAGGTCTATCAGGTTACAAAATGGCATTATTATTAACCTTTTACAAGAAAAATAGATTTGTAATAACATTTAATAAAATAACGCTTAGAGAGTATTTAAAATGTTGTTTAATTTAGGCTTTTTAGTAGTTTTCAATTTTGAACGAAAAATTGGTTGAAGTTAAAATATATATTTACCAAAATTCTAACTGTTTTTTTTTTAATTTGTAAAAAATTCAATTTTTTTAAAATTATTTGTTTATAGCAAAGTCTACCTTTGCCAGAGTACACATTTGTACACCGATATTGTAAACGAGAGAAACTGTTTTTATATACTTAGATATACTTAGATATGCTTAGATTTATACAGGGTTAGACAAAAATCACTTTTTTATATAGTAAAAGCATAATGCAGAAAAAAGATATTTCAAAAAATTTCGAAAAGAGGAGCAGCTAGGATTTTGGTAAATATCATTTTTAAGTCACCAAAGGGTCCCAAACAAGAAACTGCGGAATTTTTATGTGACTTAAACTTCGTTCAGGCACACCGTGTGCTAGCAGCGAAGCGCGCCGCGTACTGATCAAGCGCACAGCGGGACAAAAAAATTAATATCTCCGGAATGACATATGAAAGGCAAATTTTTGAGTACATCTTATTAAACGGAAACGTTTGCCGCATATTATGACACAAGATTAATTTTTTTTCAGCGTGAAGAACACATACAAAATTTCAATTGTTTATAATAAATGTATGCAAAATTCTTTTATTTAAACAAATTAACCTTAATTAAATGATCATTATATACTCTAAACATTTCTACAATAGTGTGTAAAATTTAATTCAATTATACTGAGTGGTCCCAGAGAATCTATTTTTTCAATTTTACCGTGCTCTAAAGTTTGACAAAATTGTCAACCTTAATAACATTACCAAAAAAACGAATTTTAAAACAATTTTTTTACTGTGACATATGAGTCATGCCTACTACACAATAATGTGATTATTTTCAAAATCGGTGATTTCGTGAAATTTTCTGGTCCCACTTGACGTGGTTTGACTCAGGTACCTTGTAACACATATGTGTATCTTTTTGAGTAGAGTTTCTCATTTGTTTTGATAATTTATTATTATTGAATCACCATATACTGATGTCATTTTTGCTTTCTTCAATTTAATTTTTAATTCAAAATGTATACAATTCTCCTTCTATATATGTTAAATAACTAAAATTTTATAATTATGTACACTCTTAAATAAATAAAAAAAATTGAAAAAGAGAGCGGTTTGGCACTGGGTATGTGGGTGGGGCCTAGAGATTCAAAATTTCCGGAAAAATTGAGTGTCGGAAAAAAACCCTGTTTTTTTCCTGGAAAAATTGGAAAAAAACGGAAATTTTGGGAAAAATTGATATTTTCTTAAAAACTAAAAAAAAATCTTTAAAAATATTTTAAATATATTTTATAATATTTATAAATTATTTTGATTAAAAAATTCTCGTTATGTATAGGCGCCCCCCGGGAGAGGCACCTGTAGGGTCATGCTTTTTAACGATGAAAAAAGCCTAGTTGCCGACGGCCGTAATTCACATTAAAATCATTGTTGGTAACTATTCAAAATACACTAACCCAGAAGTTAGTAGCATATTCAATGATTTTAACTTCACAATGGCAACCCTGCCCGATCAGCTGATTAGGAACCGACGCGTCGGACTGATCGTCGTTCGTTTACAGCGTTACGGTAAGCATAAAAACATTTATCTTGTATTAAATATACTTTTTTTATTGTACCCACAATACACAATGGTATGCTTTTTGCTCAAAGCACAGACTTCTGTACTACTGCAAAAATATATTTATTTAATTTCCACTCATTAATACATAAATTATATCAAATCAAAATACTTTTTAGATTTTCGTTTTTTTTTTTAAATATTTTTTCAATTTTTCCGTTTTTCAATTTTTCCAAGGCTCGGGAAAAAAACGGAAAAAAACATTGTTTTTTTCCAATTTTTCCTGTTTTTTTCCGAACCTTTAAATCTCTAGTGGGGCCTCCTCTCTCTTTTTTTTTTTTTTTGTTTTTTTTTGTTTTTTTTTAATGCAAAATATGCGTGTACGTTTTATTTGTAGTATTAAGCGCAGAGATCATGTTACACCTAAAATTAAACAGTTAAATTGGCTTAGAATGAGGGATAGGTGAGTACTACATTCCCTTGTACTTTACAAAAATATAATTACTACCAAGCTACCTCAATACTTACATAACAAAATAAAATTTAGAACTGATGTACATCACTTAAATTTAAGGCATAAGGGTACTATTACAATTCCTCAACATACTACTTCTATCTATCAAAGAAGTTTTAGCTATAATATTGCACTTTTATATAACATGTTACCTAACTATGCTCAATTTTACTTTTTAAGACCAAATTAAAACAATTAATTTTTAACAACTTTTTTAATTTATGTTAATCGTTAAAATTTCTTTTATTCTTTAATATCTACCTATTTGAGTTTTCTTTAATATGTACTCGGTTAAATGTTTTTTTTTATTATAGAATTATGGAATTTGCATATTAGCCATTTATTGTTGGATATGTAATTATTTTTTTTTAAATTTTTTACAAAAATTTATTAAATACTGGAATTAGCACATTATTTATCTATTATAAGCTAGGTTAAGTGGAAGAACAGCACCCCTTTAGCAATGTCATATTCGTTCAAAAGCTCGTAAAAACTAATTTTAATTATATTAAAAGTGAAATTTTACTTTCAAGCACTCCCTAAAAAGTCAACTTAGACTAAGTTGACTTTTTTGGGGATGCTAAAAAGTTACTAAAAAAATGCAGGTGGGGATTCACACAGTTCTTTGTGTAATACCTTTTAAGTTTGCTATAATTTAAAAGAAATATTCATATAATATATCACTAGAACTATGAATTTAATCGGTTAAACTAGGCTCAGTAGTTTTTTGTTTGGTTTTTGTTGGAAAATGTTGAATGCAAAATAATTTAATAAAATCACGAGACCGCGTAGCGGTCGAGGGGTTTTATTTTTAATTATTTTGCATGAAACTATTTTCCAAAAAGAAAAATCAAATAAAAAACTGACTGAGCATAGTTTGACAGATTAAATTTATAGGTTGAGTGATATACGTCTAGATTATTTCTCGAATTAAAGGAAACTATTTGACCATTCATAAAATCTGACGTATGTGTCAAAGTTTATAAATATTTTTTTAAAGAAAATTCCATTAATTTAAGGTATGTAATAAGTAATAATTGATATTTCGTAAACTAGATAACTTTTTTTTATTGTTTTTTAAAAAATGTTTGTTAAAACTTGTAAATAACACCATAAAATCGTAAACAAAAATCCAATATGGAGGCTAAAATTTAATCGCTGTTAAAAAGGTCTAGTGATTTAATCGCTTATTTAAACGAAATTTATTCAAAAATTCAAGGCTTTTGATTGGTTCATATTATATTGAGGGAAATAATCATTTATATTCTTGGCGATCCGAAATAATGGATGTTCACTGACTACACAGAAAAAACGCATGAATGGGTGAGCCATTAAACCAATGGGATCTTGTATTTCGTATTCCTGAATAACAGTTCCTATAATACCAATAGGTAGTTAGCATTTGGTTTATAATCGTTTACTGTTTTTAAATTAATAACAAAAGTTATCGCTCCTAAATCTATTGATATTCATATTGATATTTATTTGTTAGAATGTTAGAATGTTATTGCATTAAATACTAATTTGATTTATTTAATAACGTTACTATTGTATGTATACATTTAACTTAATAAAATCCTTGACATTTAGGCAAAATATTTCCCTATTTTAGTTTAATAGTAATTAATTGAGCAAATAACAATTTAGATTGCTTTAATTTTAATGCATTCAATGATAGCGCTGTTCTTGGTACTATGTTAGATTTTTTTCTGTGTATTAAAGTGGTACCGAAATAATGGATGTTCACTGACTATTAAAGTGGTAGGTATATAATACGTATATATATAATTATTATATATTATTATTATTATTGTCGTAAAAAATAAAATATACGAATACGAATACGGATACGAATTTATTTTGTGCTCAGTTTTAATTCATAGGAACCCCACCATAATAAATGGTCTATTATGTTTTCCATAAAAAAAACACGAAAAAAAAATAGAAACTCGACTAATCCATATGATGGAAAACCGCCTTAAGATTTTTAGCTTCACGAGAAACGCTAACTATAGTTAAAAATATATAGTTAAATATATTTAAAAAAAATTATTGTTATAACAATTAATCCAGATTGATTTCCGAGAGATAATGTTCTAACATTTTTATTATTTTATTTTACCAGAAAATAATAAATAAATAATACGTATTTTATAGGTACTTATTATAAAGTTATTTTATAATAAATACTTATAATAAGGGAAAAACATCATTATTATTTTTTCATAAATATTTGAATAAATTAACCAATAAAAATAATGGTAAACATAATTTAAACCTTATCATTTGTTTCTGTTTTAACAAAGAACCAATCTAATTGCAATTCCATTGATTTTCTTACCGTTGACTTGCGTATTTTCCAGTCAATTTATGTGTTAAATTGCTCAGCTCATTTCCTATTTGTGATTCTTATTAGTTATTTAGCGTCCTCCAAACTGGTCGATTCAAAGGCAAAATGTCAAATCCAGAAAATTACAAAGAAGCAAAATCCATTTACGAATTTTTTGCGAATGATATAAAAGGAAAAGAAATATCGTTGGAAAAATATAGGGGGCATGTGTGCATTATTGTAAACGTGGCTTCTCAATGTGGTTTTACTAAAAATAACTACGCTGAACTGGTGGAATTGTTCAACCAATACTCCGAAAGTAAAGGATTAAGAATCCTTGCGTTTCCTTGCAATCAATTCGCTGGTCAGGAACCTGGAGACAATGTGCAAATTTGCCAGTTTGTAAAAAATTTAAATGTTAACTTTGATGTTTTTGAAAAAATCAACGTTAACGGAGCGGATACTCATCCATTGTGGAAGTTTTTAAAATACAAGCAAGGAGGCACTTTGGGTGACTTCATTAAGTGGAACTTCACAAAGTTTATCGTCGATGAAAATGGACAGCCAGTGGAAAGACACGGACCAAATACTGATCCAAAGGATTTATTAGAATGTTTGGAAAAATATTGGTAAAATTTAAAAAAATTGTGTTTTAATTTGGAATTTGTAGAGCGTCATTAAATAAGTGATATTAAAATATATAATATATCTAAGCATTTTCATTTAATTACCAAAGCAATATAAAACTTCTATATTTAAATAAAAAAATATAAGTAGCATTATTCTCAAAAATGTTAACAAACAATTAATAATTATTTTGTTTAAATTTAAAGCTCAACTTTTTTTGTTTTAAACTTTTAATGCCCGACCAATAAGAAACAAGACATAACGTTTTAAAACGTTTTCTAAAAAAGCGGAAAAGCGCCGAAGAGCGATCAAGGAAATTTGGTCATTTTACCCTTTAGACCACCAGAAATTCCTTATCCAAAATCCAGCTAGCTCGGAAGCTTTTTAAGGGAAGCATGAACAATTAACTGTCACCCTATTCATGTTTTAGACAAATTTTATATGACATGAAAAGATGTGGGACCCACATTGTAGGTATTAAAAAAGATATCTTTTTTGACATATTTGAGATAACTCATTACTAAAAGACGACTTTTCGTCATGAGTAAAATAAATTATATTTTGTATGTCTTTTCGTTTTAGGTGCTGTTTAGGTCCAAGGCAATAATAATTGTTTTAGTTTTTCGAATTAATATATATCTTTTACCCACACGGAACAATTACATGCAATGGATATCCAATGGATTTCTTTTATGGATATCCAGGATATACATAGGATATCCGGGATATCCAATGGATAACCATTGGATATATAAATGTCCGACCCTCCTGGACATAGTGTGGATATCCAATGGATATCCAGTGGATATAGTATTGTATGCAATAAGGTTGTAATCTGTATTCAATATGGAGGTTGTATGGATATCCAATGGATAGGGTATTTAATGCAATAAGGTTGTTATCTGTATTAGATATGGTGAATCAATGGATATTTAATTTTCAATAAATAACATTGGGTTTTAAAATAAAAGTCTTATTCTTTAATTTAAATATTTATTTTTATGAAAACATAAAAAAGAACAGAAAACTACATATAACTAAAGAAGTGAAGTCTCTGGCTTGCCATCACTCCTCCAGCTGTCATTTGCCTTTTTATCAGCCTAATCATTTAGGGCCTATTTCACCTGTCTCCTTATGATCCCCAAAATTTGGCCAATCCATCAGCCCATTTGTTACCCTCAAGCCTATGTATAGCTTGCAAATAAAGGTACGGTATATAAATGCATGCATGTATTCACCTTTAATGTTTTACCTTCAATGCTAACCAAAAGTTTATAAATTGCACTTAAATATAGGTACCTTTTTAATTTAAAATTGTATTAGTTTTAGACCAATACAATTTAAAATGATAACTATGATTAGAAAATTAATAAAATATTCACTTACCACTATAGACCTCAAACAAATAACCACAAAACACAATAACTTGGCAATAAACTTTATGACAAACATATAAAAAATAGCAATGATGGCGAATGAACCTTTACAATCTGTGGAATGAAGCAAATAAACATGAAAACCCTTTGCATGTACCTAACAATCATGGCATCATATTTAACGGACGCTACCATAGAAAAAGGACGCTTCTTTATCTTCTGTGTTCGGCGGCAGTGTTGTCAGACGTTTAAATAATTTCAGAAAGCTCATCAAAATGGCGGTTATATTATTAAATCTTGAATACTTAATTAATTAGTATACCTAGTATACCTATTTAACATAAATGTGGTGAGTAATTATTTTAAATTTATTTAATTTATTTATTAAAACTTAATAAAGTACGGAAATATATTTCGTTTAGTTATTTTGCTTCTAACCGGCAACACTGAAGATTCTCAAATTCAGCGCGTGCGTATACTACTATAAAATACAATAATAAACAAAAGGGACTTAAGTAATTTTTTTATTGTATTGCAGACTGTCATAGTCATATTATTAACAGAAATAATATCTAGGTAAAGTGAACATTTCAAAATTAAAAATTTCGTAGCTCTTGGCAAAAAATCAATTTACCGTAAAGTTGTTTTTTGACATATGCTAGTTCTCAATTAAACCATCACAAAATCCCACATGTATACATACAAGTATATATACAAGATATCCATATCAGTTATCCACTGGATATCCAGTGGATATACATTAGATGTACTTTAGACAAATTGGTTTAATAACGATTTAAATCATATTTATTAATCATTACATAAATTTATCCTATAAGGGGCTATTTTAAAAAAGAAAAAAATATTTTTAATGTTTTTGTTTTTTTTGAACATCCCGTATGGATATCCATTGGATATCCAATGGATATCGTAAAAGGCATGGATGTTATATGGACATTGGGATAGCCATTGGATATCCATTGGATAGCGTGTTCTGTGTGGGTAAGAACTATAGTTCGTATAGGAGCTGCCTTAAAAAAATATGTTAAAAGTTTAAAGCTCTACTTTTTTGGTTTTTACACTTTTTTGTCAGGCTTAGGCTAAACGAGATAACAAGATTTAAAACGTTTTTGAAAAGGGTGGAATCACGGAGGGGGGAACACGGAAATTTGTCCTTTAGAGCGTTAGAAAAGCTCTGTTCGGCCCGGCACGGCTTAAACATTTTTAGAGGTCGAATAACATTTTTTGAGTTATTTGTAAACTTCTTAAGGGGCGCCTTTAGCCAAATCAAAAGGGGTCCGAGTTCAAAAAATATAACTATTTATAAAAACTAATTTAATCAAAGTGCATTAAAAAGGTAATTATAATGGTATCTAATTCTAAATATAAAAATAAATATTAAACATTTTTTAAATAGAAAATATAATTTTATTTTTATAAATAAACTTTATAAGGAATACTAATAATTATTTTTCTTTAAAGCTTTATAGAGACAAAATTTAATAAAAATATAAAAAAGAAGAAATATGGTTGGGAAAACATATGGGACAAGTGTTAATGTGATTTTACTAAGAATAACTATAGTATAGTAGTATACAAATAAAATGAAATTATTCAATCAATAACCTGAAAGTAATCCTTGCGTTTCTTTCAAAGAATGTTTTGAAATCAATGGTAAAATTTGCCAATATGTTTGTCAATCAACTAATTTTACAATGTTTGGAAAAATATTGATAAAATTAAAAAAAATCTGTTTAACTCACAATTTGAAGAAGATCATTAAAGTTATAATAAAAAGTATATTTGCATGTTTATTCGCCAAGTGGGGAAGGCAGACCGTTTATTTTATGTTTGGTGTTAAAAATCGGTTAATTTTTTGAATTGGTATATATGTTGGGTTTTTGAACAAATAAAACACGTTTTGGTTTTAAGGTTTTATTAGTACAAAAAAGGCTAAGTTGAGCGCTTTGGTGGGGGATCAAGTGGCCGTTGATTAAATTAAATATTGAATCCTCGCGAGATTTCGGTAACAAGAAGATGATTTATCAGTGCCGTGGCTTGCAGTTTGTTCGTACAGAGCGGCTACCGAAATACATGTATTTAATTGTGCCTGAACATAGAGATGATGGACGGGGTGACATTCCTTAGACCGCTCAACTTAGCCTGAACGGACAGTACTCTAGGTTATAAATAATAATTTACTCAGGCATTCTTATAAGTAAATAATTTGATGTGAAACTAATATCATGACTTAATTTAATGTATTTTTGTTCATTGTTTTTGGGGTTATGATTTTGTTATTGTTTTGTGTCTTGCTCTTCTTTTTCTTGTTTATTTCTAGACCAAATCAGGTGTTTATTTTAGTTTTCATTTCTCGAGTTTTTGTGGCCAACTTCGTGGATGTTTTCTAGGGATTTAAATTTGTTACTATCGTCCCTTTTGGCCTCGGCGTTCCGAGATGGCGGTCGCATATTTGGGAACCACCAACAAATCCGTCATTGCTATAGGCATCATGTAGTGTCAACAATATCGGAGTTTTAAATGAGTAATTATTTTATTTTTTGATTTGTTAGTAAATTCCTTAATTGACTTCTTGTCGAGTTTGTAAACCTGAAGATGGTACATTAGATTGTACCGAAACGTCGTCAGAACCATTAATACATATAACGCCCCTGGAGCAGAAATGTATGAATATATATCATCTACCAAAAGCGTTTGACACCGTTTGCCAAGTAAATTATCAGACATGGTTAAAGGTACATCTCTAAAATTAATACCTTACCTTAAAGGTAGAAAACAGCCTGTAAAAATCGACTATATGAGTACAACGCAAACGACAACTTATGGAGTGCCACAAGGTACTATCCTAGGCCCACTGTAGTTTTTATTATATAGGTATATACACTGTATATTATACAGTGTGTCCACGGATAGAGTTCGGAAGAATTATTTGTGGGTTTAGAAAAAAAAGTCACTCTTTATAAAAACGTCTGCTTGTGTTGAAACTACAATTTCGAATACCAAATTTACGATTACTATACAGGGTTAGCCAGAAACAACATTTTTATTTTTTTTGATTCCGTTTAAAATAAATTTACATAAGAACAGACAACTATTTTTGCTTTCCTACTTAGAATATAATTTTATATCTGGCCGAATAACGATTTTTTTGTAAGAAAACTACTTATTTTTTATTTGTATTTTTATTATTACATGTTAAGTATTTCTTAATCATAAATTATAAAATATTAAAATAAATAACATTCTAATTTGCTGTATTGGGATATTTGCAATGACTTCTCTTATTTTTTCTTTCAAGAGATCTACGTTATTATTAAAATTGGTTTTATACACATGTTGCTTCAGATATCCCCACAAATGAAAGTCCATAATTGTGAGATCGGGACTCCTAGGTGGCCACTCGTTTGGACCATACCTTCCAAACCATTTGTTCCCAAACTGATTATTTAGCCAATCACGAACAAATAATAATTATCGTGGAATGAGCGGGACAGCCGTCTTGTTGGAATGTAATTTTATTCGATCAGCTAAAGGTATATCTTGCAAATTATCATAAAAAAAATTTTTCAGAAGATGCAAATAAGTGCGTTGATTTAAATTGTTTTCAATAAAATATGGTCCAATGATTCCATTGTAAGAAATAGCACACCACACGTTAACTTTGTGTGAATACTGTCTTCTAGAGCGGATACGAAAATTAAGATTGCCGCGGCTCCAAAAGCGACAGTTTTGCGAACTAACTACCCCGTTTGTGGTAAAAGTTGCCTCGTCCGAGAAAATAATATTATTAACAAAACTTCTTTGTCTAAGGATATGTTCCCCTATCAACAAACAAAAATCCAAACGCTTCATGTCGTCATTTTCTTCCAGAAAATGATTAAATTTAGGTTTGTACGGATGAATTTTATTGAATTTTAATATTTTACCTACTAGAGATTTACTCACATTACCAATTTAAGAAGATCTTTTCCTTAAAGACAGTTTGGGAAAATTTCCATTCTCTGCAACATCACAGACATCTTTTAATATAACAGATGAAACTCCATCTCCTACATCAGCAGTATTTTTTAGGGACTTTAATACATTTTTCAATTCATTCATAGATACTTCTTCAAACTTTGTAAAGTGCCGCAGTAATTTACTTTTTCCAGTATTTCATTACAAGTATTATTTTTAGGTATATCATCAATTATTGTTTTAATGCTTTCCACAAAAAATCTATTAAATTTAAAACCAATTTCTTTTGGGTTGTCCTCTAATAATTCTCCAAATTTAATTTTTTCAATATTGTTACTTTTAGAACTTGGTCACAAGGGTTTTAAACTTTTCCATAGCTTTCTACTATCATATTTATTTTTATCTATAACATTAATATAATATTTTTCTTTTTCAAATCTTAAAATATGTGTTACCCTGTTTCTTAATTAATTTTATATTCATTCCAATCCTGCTCATCTCTAGTAAAAACTGCCCTTTTAAAACTTAAATCCCTTGACTTCATCATATCAATTATTTCCCCATTTATCCATTTATTTTCCATGTATCTTCTTTGAAGTCTATATGTAGAAGTAGGACAAATCTGGTTTATACTGGTGGTAACAATATTCATAAATTTACTTGCCAAAACATTTACATTAGACCAACTGTCATCCCAACTACTAAAACCATTTAAAAATAGTCTCTTTTTTGTAATTTTTCATTTTTCGTTTTGTTATAACTTTTATTTTATTCATATCATCCTTCACAAAATCCAAACTTAATATACAGTGGTCACTAAAAATTAAAAAAAAACATTGGCCAAAGATGTCCTTAACACTTGGGCATAACAATTTAATTATATTTTTAATCCTAAAATATATTTTTTCATCCAAGTGCGATGGAATGAAAGTAGTGTTCCACATCAATCTAACTTTACACTTAAATATTTATTTAACACTAGCCAAGCTCTGGCAGTGCACATTAGTGTAAATATGCAATCAGGGGGTGTTCAGTTGACAAAAACGCAAATTTGTTTCGTTTATTGTTCTCTCAGAATTTGTGTTGGAAGAATGCACCATTAACTAAAGGTAAGTCAATTTCATCATGGTTTAAAATGTCAAAAATTGCATTTTGTTTTGGTTCATAATGTCGAAAATCGCGTGATAATAGTACCTACAGACAAATTTCAAGTACAGTTCTTACAATAGTTTAATGTATATAATAAGTAAATCGTTTTTTTAATTTATAGATGTTTTTCCTGAGAGTAAAACATGTCCATGATGAAAAGTTTATTAAAAACTTTAGCCATTGCAATACCAGCAGATGACATTTTATGATGACAACTTGCAAAGAGGACCTTCAAAGTTTTATTTTCAGATTATTACTGCAAACATTTGGTATATAATTATATAGAAGAATTTCCCGATTCGATAGAAATTTTAGTCACAAAATGGGTAAGAATTAGTTTCCTGTATAAAACTACGAGATTTTAAGCTTGCTTTCCAAATTTACAGCAATCTAATAGTGTCAATAATTGGCACAAAGTACCAATTATAATGGTTGGTTTGTGCCAAAATATTATTTGGTGTTTTTATATTTATATTTTAAGTAATTGCCAAACATTAGTTTTATATTTTGTAGCGTAAAACTTACAATGGACTGTATTTTTATATAAATATAAATTTTATTTGTTTTTTATACATTATTTAAACACCCCAGCAGCGCTACCCAAAAGTAATTCAAATAATTAAAAATAAATGAATATACAGGGTGTTATGTAATTAATGTTATATATTAAAATGGGTTGTTTCTTAGGGTCCATAAAGAAGCACCTGAAACTTTTTTTTTCTAAATTCCAAAGACTAAAAATAATTTATAATAACCTTTATCCTACCAAAAAGTATGCTACTGATCGACTAGGAACTTTAGGCTAATCCGGTTGCCTAATTTAATTTATTATGTTATGGTTGGTAACAACATCGTTTCCAAATTCTGTCAAAAAAGTTGACAAACATTGTTTAAATTTAGATTAATAATTAATTATTACAAAAATGACAAAATTAACAATGCAAATTGTCAATTTGGCGTTTTTATTAATTGTTGGTTATGTCATTTTTGTACTGAAGGTAAATTCAAACAAAATTTGACAACTTCTATGACAGAATCTAGTGCATTTCTTTCAAATTTTAGGTTATATCCTCAAATTGTAAATATCTTAACTAAGGGAAGTGCTTTTGGATTTATTTACACAAATTAAATGTTTAAAATTTAACATGTGAACTGGTCCCGATTTCATCTGAGTAAACAGAAGGAAAAAAACGATGAAAAAATTAATTTTGTGGTTATAGATTTTTTAAAATAGGTACTAAATTTTCTAATCATTGCTTAAGCTAATAGCTGGATGAGTAAATAAATAGAGAAGGGTATTAGAGCTTTAAGGGCATAAAACTTTTGTATTTATTTATTTTTTGCAAGAAAAATTTTTGGTAACAATTTTTTACATCTGGCAACGCGCAGCTACTTTGTTGGTTGGTATCTATTTACACACAGAACACAAGTGAGCCGAGATAAACCAAGTGTGTAACCAGTGGCATATCACAAAAAATATAAAAAACTTCTAATGCATATTTTTTCTTTATCTTTGGAAAAATATTTTTTTAAATATTTTCCTTTACTCCTTATGTCAAAAGGTATTCAGTATTTTAATAGTTATTTACGATATAAGTGGGATAAGCGCTTTATTAACGTACGCATGCGAAATTTGCCCAACGAGTGCGTAGCACGATTTGGGCAATCGCACACGTATATTTTACAAATTTTTATCTACGCCTCTAAATGAAAAAATAAACGGTAATTATTTTTGTCTAAGACTTAATTTAGGGTTATTTTGACATTTTGACTTTTTTATTTGATTATTATTTGATCTTATCTCACTCAAAATGAGTGGGATAAGAAGTTCTTATCTCACTGGCGTAGATAATATATAACATTAATTACATAACACCCTGTATAAAAAATTAATAAGAGCAGAATCATCGAAAACCTCCATTTTATTTATTTTTCAAGCGTACAATAATTTTTATATTATAACACTTCAAAGTCTATATAAAAAGACTTCATTAATATTAATACTAGTTCAAAAGTCAAATTATAATTATTAAACGAAATAAAGCTAAAATGTCATCGTCAGTTGGACCCAACCTAAAAATGATGTGACAGAATTGAAAAAACTTAAAAAATGCAATGCTTGAAAAAAATAGTACCTATATAAAACACGGCAGCGAAAACTTAATAATTGCCTCGCTCGCAATCTACTGCCTCGGCAGTGAAATGTGTGCTCAGCGATAATAAGTGATTTCTCCGCTTGATCTTTAATGTACTAATATTAGGTATATTAAACTGCACACCACTCAATGTGTCGCGACCAAAAAGTTCGTCCTTTTTCAAAACGATATAACTTTTTTGTTTCTTTAACGATTTTATTTTGGTCTGTGATGTCTGCTAGCCCTATCCTCTGGCAATTAATGCTATAGATATGAAGCTCACGGTTCTTCAAGTAAATTTCGTACAGGGTGATATGTAAAATGCTCAAAAATTTCAATAACTTCATCCAAGCCCCGTTTGTAAAAAAATAATTTTTTTTCTCGTTTTTACTTTGAAATATTGAAGTATTATGTCTTACCTTGAAATGGTTTTCAAATTTTTTGTATTGGAATCTTAGCAAAGAAAATTTGATTTTTTTTTCAAAAGAGTACATTTAAGGCTTTTTGGTAGGCAATACACTCAGTCCTTTTAAGAACAAGGAGATTAGATGGTGAAAGATTGTTCCTTGAATAATTCTAAACAAGCGACAAGCAACAAACTTCCATTATTTTCAGAGGGGCCTAAGCCTAAGACCACTTTTTCAAAATGACATTTTGGTGAAAATTTACGAAAACTAATCCTGAACCGATATTTACGTTCGTGACATGTTTTCTTTATAATTTTGACCTCCTGATTGTGATTCAGTTGTCAAATTTAAGTTTCAGATAAAACCAAAATCACTAAGAATCAAAATTCGAAAACAATTCCCGGCTGTTAAATTGCCTACAAAACAGCCTTAAATGTACTCTTTTGTAAAAAAAAATCATATTTTCGTTGCTAAGATTCCAATTACAAAAATTTGAAAAATGTTTCAAGGTAAGACCTAATACTTCATTATTTCAATGGGGCGGAGTCGGTAGGGTTGTGTTGTTGAGTTTTCTAACAAGGAAGCGTTAAAATTTTGCCTATGATTCATTTTAAAAATGTTAAAATGCACAAAACAAATCCGGTTAGGCCGGCAAAACGAAAAACAATGCCGTAACCTCACTTTTTTAATAAATTATCCAGATAATTGGTTCGTTAGTTTACAAACTAGCTAAAGCTTGGCTATTTTGTGTTACTAGAAATTTTGGTTTTCATATTAGCCAAACTGAATTGGATAGTATTCAAACTATCCAGCTATTTTAGTTTCCCTAATAATTTCAAGTAAATTAGCCAAGATCCTTGGTTATTTTGTAAACTAGCCTGTAATTAAGTTGAAAATATGTTTTCAATTAAAATAGCTGACAGTTTGGCTAGTTTATAAACTATCCAGCTAGTTTATAAACTATCCAAGTTTGCACATTAGCCGTAACATATATAATTCTAGCACACGTAAAAATTTTACTGTTTAGTTTTTTAATTTTGAAATCTATGTATTCTTGCAAACAATAAATATTATTATTTTTTTTTAAATTAGGGTGCGCCGACAGCTGCGGTCATTGGCACCATAACTGGAGAGGAAAATCCTCATGGACACCCTAACAATACGTAGGGTTGTGCCGGACTCTTACCGGCTAAAAAACTAAAATTCCAACGAAGGTATCTTCTTATAGATTTAACGAATGATACTTTAATATAATACTACACCACAAAATATCATAAAATAAAATGGGACTTTGTATTATATGTTTTTTTATTTAACAATAGAATTTCAATAAGAAAGGTAAGAACGTTCTTAATATGAATTGAATTGTATTCAAGCATTTCTTTTAGTTGGTTGACTATACTATAGTTTACTCTTTTCTGATGTAAAGATGGGCATTCAACAAGAATGTGTTTTACCGAAAGTACTTCACCACAGCCTTCACAGGTAGGTGCCTAAGCATATTTGGTAAGATAGGTGCGACCCAACCTTAACCTTGTTATAACCACTTGTTGCTTACGGTTCAACGTTTTGTATCCACTTACCAAGTTATTTACAAAAGTTTCCTTTTCTGCCCATTCCTCACTCCATTTCACTGTAATCCTATCTTTAATATTTTTTGTAACTTGGGTATTTTCTAATTTTAGGCGTTGAAGATCTTCCATATACTCAACAGTTATTATTCGGAACAAATGAAGAGTCGTCAACCGGCATGTTTAGGTACAATTCACCCATCAATCTGGCCTTGGACATAAATGATGTGTACCTAGGATTTCTCAAGGGTATTATTATTATTATTATTATTATTATTATTATTATTATTATTATTATTATTATTATTATTATTATTATTATTATTATTATTATTATTATTATTATTATTATTATTATTATTATTATTATTATTATTATTATTATTATTATTATTATTATTATTATTATTATTATTAATATTAATAATAATATTAATATTAGTTTTATATATATTATTCTTATATATTATCACCTGTTATTCGTCCTTAATCAGTAACTGGTTGTATTTTTTAAGACCAATTATTCCAGAACTTTTCACGAAATTGTATTAAAACCGGATCCTATGGCCAATTCAAAGGTGGTACTTCTTTACTTCTGCATTTTCTTTAATATTAGAGACATCAAAAATTCTGATTGAGTAATAAGACGTGGACATTGTTCACTGTTCAATCAGACAATTTTGGACACTAGGTTTTTTACCATTATTTTTTTAGTTTTTGTGGACACTCTGTCATCACAAAATGCAAGTTCTCTAAAAGACACCAAACAGGCTAGGATACCTAAGGGCTTAATATAATTAAATCAGTGAGAATAAGAACAGTCCAAAAATTTAATTTTGAAAGGTCAGGTTTTCTAAAATCAATTTTAAAGTTTAAAATAAAGTTTTGTGAGAGGATATATCCATCCATCATTTTACAGTATATGAATATTATATTTCATATAATAGTTAAAATACTTTCACAAGAATGCATTTAGAACTATAAAACTGATTTTTTTAAATATTTTGTCAAAATTTTTACTATTGACTTGTACTGTTCTTAATCTCACCGATTCAATTATAGGGCCCTATAGGGAGCTCTAATTCCGAGTGGAGCTTCATTCCAATATGTCACATAAACCAAGCTCATAAAATAGCCATACCATGTCTTATACCTAAAGTTATTAGAGTTATTTTTTTCCGTTAAAATTTGTTGGGTTTGCTGATGTGAGGTCGTAATTTTTGGACTCTTAAAACATTGTACATGTACTTGTTTTTAATGCGATAATTTTTTAAGTGCGAAAAACCAGGTCAAATTAGGCTAACTTAAAACGTTACGTTATTAGATAATCAAATATAAAATTAAAAAATATTTTTATTGGTGTACCTATTCTCTATACCCAAAGTTAGTGATGTAAAATTCTCGAGCACGTATTTTAGAAGAACGTTCCCCGAGCACAAACGAGCATGAACGAGAATAAACGAGCATAAACGAAAAAAACCCGAGAATTTATGTTTGGGGCGTGATAAAGTATTCAAAAAATTACTTTTCCTGTTTTTTCCGAAAATGCTAAAAATTCTCAAAATGCTCAAAATTCTCCTAATGCTTCTTAAGAAAAATGACACTGTATTAATATTCTGGGTTGTAAATAATACAATAATTACTTCTAACTTAAAAAAAAACTTTATTAAGTAAAAAATAGCAAAATTTTAAGTAACATCTTAAGTAGCATACAAAGTACATAAGTATCGTGATGTAGAAACATCATGTAAGAATTTAGGTACCTTAACAAAAAACTTTTTATAAAAAAAAATCAAATGCCTCGCATTTTCTTCTGGGCATATTTATGAAATCAAATATTTAAGTTTCCCGCGGAAAACAAAAAAAATAACACTACCCAATCTCTCTAATCACACACACTGACCCGAGCACTGACCTTTACGCAACGAATCGAACGTGTTAACTGAATCAAAATCAAAATAGTCAAAATATTTTTAAAACGCAACAGCCTCATGCAAAAACTACGGTCGGCATCGCCACAAAAGAGACCGGAGGTTTGTGATACCGTTGCCGACAGTAGTTTTTGCATGTTTGTTAACTATTTGAAGATATTACCAGGGCTGTATTATGTGCAATACACGCGCCGATTGGCCAGAATCGTGCTCAAAATTCTCTAGAGAACGTTCGCGCACGATAAATCGTTTGGACACGAAAGAACGATCTATCATGCGCGCACGAACAATTTAATTGTGCGCGAACGTTCGCGAATATTCGCCACAGCACGAAGGGAACGTTCCCCACTCTACATCACTACCCAAAGTAAATATTTTCAAAAACATTTAAGAATTTCTAATATTTGCATCATTATTTTATATCCTGTGAAATAATTCAGGTTACTTAATAGGACGCGTCGCGACGGTCTCCATGGTTACCACGTAATCTATAATTAAATTAAGTTTCTTATAAACAAACTGAATCAAGAATACAGTGTCAGTATATTATGTCATCATAAATGTAATAATTTAATTTGACAACAAATGATTTATAACAATCAAAAACGTTTAATTTAATTTAAACGATTATGAACAAGATTAGATTTTTACATACAGTGTGTACCTACCGAACATAACGCATTGAGTATAACCAAATAACGCATTACAAAAAAATCTGGGATTTTTTTTATCGACTTGGTGGGGTTTAAACTGCTTGGAGCCTAACAATTTGAAATTACCCCAAATAAGGACCACCTTAATATATAATATTTAATATGAAATGGATATTTATTTTAAGTTTTAATGTGCTTCCAACAGGTACTGGCCCAATTACAGGAATACACAGACAAACACAAATAAACAGCCATACCCCTGGTGGGATTCGAACCCACGACCTCCCGGCTTGTTGTCCGCAGCGTTGACTATAGTCATATAGTATACTACACCATCGAGGGCGGTGCACCGCGGTGGTTTGCTAAGCAAAGTAATTTATAAATGCATTTTTCTTAAAAATGTCGAATCTGAGCGATTCAAATCAGAAGTATCTTTTTTTAGGAGAAGGCTCTATTTATAATTTCAGAAAAAAAATATTAACCAAGAAAAACTTTGGATATGTTTTTAACAGTTTTGATTTTAGATCCATATTCAGCATGTCAAAATTAAGAATAATATAATTTATTTAAGTTTACTCCCGTAATTAAGTTTACACCTTAAATACTTTAAAAAATCATCCTTCTATTTCCCTTTTCGGGGGGCCGAACTCCGTTTTTCGATACATGTTTATGAAACAAACTTTTTTATATGCAGATTGCACTGTTTAACTTTGACTTCCTAATTTCGGGACTCCCTGTATTTTTTATATACACTATCTTAGTCAAAAATATAGGACACATTAAAAACTTTTAAGGAATCAAAAATAGATTTTTTAAATTGTTTTGATAAATACCTATTAATAATTCAGATAATTGTTTACTATCCTTATCAAAATTTTCAATTGTTATAAATTAAAATTTTTCGTTTTTTTATAAGTGTACTTACTTTAAACCCGTGCTATAGAAAATACCAAGATGGGTTTAGGGTGTTGTTCAATAAGAGCGTTTTATATTTATGTACTTATTTCTATAGGACTGCTTGTTGGAAGTTTAGTTATTGCATTTAGTGTAGTGCCTCCACTTATAAAAACACTAGTAGAAGAGGTATTTATAATTTATATGTTAATTTTATTACAATGTGTTTAAAAGTTTATAAATACAAATGCTTTTTATTTCTTTTGGTCTAGATATGTTTTAAACTAGATACTTAAATATACCACGTAATTAAGTTTTTTTATAAATGTTATACCACTCTACATGTACATTCGTAATGTAGAATGAACTACATCATGAATTGCTCTCTATAATAACTCACATTTTACAAGTCTACAGACTATATTTTAATTTATTTTAATATTTTCATTTAGACTTGAAGTATGGAAATATGACACCACAGTAGTAAACCACATTAGTCACAAGTGCCACGTTATATTTTTCCTACCATATTTCTTCACCATTTGATATTATTCACAAAATTTTGCCTCTCATTAAAAATTACTTCGAAAATCTCAGTAGCATGACGTCACTGTTGACTTTGTTTAGCCTGCTCCCGATACAGCGGAACGAATCGATATTTTTGGACCAAATATTGGCAAAAGTTGCTTCGGGACATTAATTCGTTCCTTATTGAAAATGGGTCGGATCCATGAAAAACTTTTACTATCGTTTTGGATGGCTCTATAATTGTTCGATTCACAAACTTTTAGGCGTAGATTCAAAATATACAATAAAAAATTGAATTTCTTAACTATAACTACTATTAAAACGCTGGATCTGCTATGCTTAAGCGTCATATCTGGAATATTAAGTAATAAAATACAAATGATCATTGTTATTCTTTTAAACAATAAAAGACGCTTGAACACAGTACGGCAGGTGTGTCGTTACGTGAAGTTCGGTTTTAATAAAAATATATTTATTATAATGCACTTTTTTGTAAGGTGGTCCTTATAAAGCCCTTTCTTGCGTCAGCGCCACACACTAAAAGCTTTGAAAATCCAGTGGCTTTGGTGTACCATTATGTTTTAGAATTTTGATCTCCTCCTGTATGGTTCCTTAAATATTGTTTTTTGAGCTTATCATTAATTTCAACTGCATAAATAATTGTATCTACTACTATTGACGAGCTGTGACTTTATGGCGGTTTAGTCACGGACTAAAGTTAGCAACAGTGGTTTTTGGGCTTTTTAGTCACGAGTGGAAGTTAGCTTTATAATAAATTGGTAAAAAGTAAGGTTAAGCCCGGGTGACAGTTGACAGATGTCAAACTTTAAACACATTAAATTTGCTTTAAATACTGTTTTGTGTTTGTCGTAGATTAAGTAAAGTATGTAACTCGGGCCTAATTAAACTCGTAACTAAAATAGCGTTTATAAAACTTGATACATAATATACTAAAGCTGTGACTTTATGGCGTTTTAGTCAGCTGAAATTAACAACAGTGGCTTTTAGGCATTTTATTCACAGGCTAAAGTTAATGTGTGGTTAAATTCGTCAAATGTCAAATATTTATGAATTAAAATTGGCTTTAAATTCATATTTCTGTTCGTCGTAGATAAAGTATAGTTTGCAACTCGTTTTATACACTTTCCTATAGGGAAATATTTGACCAATTTAACCACTATAGACGCTCGTTTTTATTAAATACTCGCTTGAAAGCTCGTGCAAACTGAAAGTCGTAACTAAAACGTCGTTTATAAAACTTGATTGAATATACTATTAAATAACATGGAATAATTTTAAATTACAAGTAACCGGTAGGTTTTAATTTGCTTTCGTTTCTCATGCTCCAAACTTCAAGTATGTATGTAGGTACTACTAGCGTTTTAATAGTAATACCATTTGATGAAAAAAATAGCAAAAATAGCATTTTTCAAAACTTTAAGTGCGGTGCGATAAAGGAAGATATTTTTATGTAATTTTTTTCATTTTGCACTCCTATATGTATAGCTTTACTTTTTTTATCGCTAAATCAACAAAAAAAATTAAGTGCACAACATGTTTTCGGCCGACCCTATTATGTAGAGAATCATTACTTAAGGTCCAGTTTTATATTTATTTATTTATCTTTAATACTTATTAATATCAAATGCGATAAAAATTAAATGAATGCAATAAGTATTAATAAGTATCTTGATTTGTAATTAATTTAAAAAATAAATTTATAAATCGTTAAGGTAAACATAAATAAATAAAGGTAAATGTATTTTTTTATCCAAAAGCTTTTGAGTTATTGATTAACGAGAATTACCACAGAAACGATCGTTTGCTACCCTTTATTATTTATATTATAATGATTCAACGTGGTTTTCAAATAAATACTTTTTTTAAAGTTTTTTTATTTAATTGTTTTGTGATACTATGGTAGTTTTAAGATTGTTGGGGCCCTGTGTCGATTATAATAATCATCGAGAAAAAACCTTATTTATGTCATAAGGATTTTCAATGTGTATTGGGCATTGTACATTTCTGTATAAGTCCAGCTTAAAGATAAGAAAAATGCCATGCTAAAGACTAACCATATAGCTGGAATAGCTTACATAAATAAAATATTAAAAAATGTACATCAAAAACGGTTAAAAACGACTGCAGATTCAAATGCAGACAACAAATATGTATGGAAATGAGAAATAATTCATTTCTTTTGTATTATAAATTAGGTCAAAAAGAATTGAAATTGAACTTTGTACAAATAACAAAAAGAATATTAAAAAGGATTTTAACAAAAAAGCATAATGATAATCAGGGATGGATTTAAACTGGGCACTGTTGAAAATGCCGCCCCAACACTGAAATTTTATTTGAAACTTATAGTTTTAATATAATATTTTTTTAAAATAAAAAAAAAATCCGCCCTAGAAAATTTGCCGCCCTGGGCACCAGCCCCGACTGCCCCTAGTGTAAATCCAGCGCTGATGATAATGCATCAAGTCGCTTACATTTTTACTTTCCTGTTCAGACCAACCTAATCAGAGTGTGCAAACCAGGGGCGTAGCTACCGCGTATCAATGATACGGGGCCCCCGGCTAGGGGGGCCTCCGATTGGCTTCGACATGCGTAAGCAAAAAACATATTACCCATGGGTAATTACATGTGCACATGTTAAAAAAATTGAGGCATGAAATTAAATAAATAAATAATATTATTATTTAATTGTTTATACATCGAACTATTAAATTAAAATTTTCGTGAACTCATACGAATTGTTTTTGCCCGCACCTTTCCGCTATGCGTTGTCTGCGGCGCAGTCTGCGCATTTTGTTCTATGCTCTGCGTCGCATACTTAGTCTGCTTTGCGTGTTATTATTATAGGTTTTATTAATAGCAAATTAGATATAATTATTAGCGTTACAATTATTTCAAATTACTTGCCTTTATTTTAAAATAGAAACCTTTTAAAAGATGTTGAAAAACGGTAAATGTCTAAAACTAGACCAAATTTTAACATTTGCCTGTATATAAAAAGCTATGTATACATATATTATTTATTAAATTATAAAAAAATGGTATATGCAAAAAATGATACCCTAAAATATTTTTTTGTTTGCCAAATAGACTTTGGGCGTGACACCCAAAAATTTTTTATGCCAGGAGCTTTTCCCGTACAAGATTTTTGATACGGGGCCCCCTCGAGGCTAGCTCAGCGGCGTAACTAGAAAAAGTGCCGCCCGGGGCAGCAGTGGCTGTCGCCCTCATGTTTTTTTTTGGGGGGGGGAAGAGAGGTTAGGTCAGTTTTGAGGACCGTACGCAAAATTAAAAATATATAATTATATATATATATATATATAACATTAAATTGTAATATTTTAAGAATTAAAAACAAACAAAAATTCTTAGACCTAGGTAAAGAAAAACAACTATTTTTTGCTAGCTTTATTTGATTTGGAATATTTTGGGAGTAATTGTATAAATCTCAAATCTATTGGAATTTGAATTATATTATTTCGAAAGAGAATATTTAATTATCAAATATTTTTTTTATTTTTATATTCCGTCTTCCAGTTTTTTTCGCATTTTCTCTCACGATTTTTGCCGCCCCAAGAAGTGCCGCCCGGGGGTGATCAGCGACCTCAAAAACCTCTATAGAGATGTATTTTTTATAGCAAAGACGCATTATACCAAGTACGCGCCGTAATTTACCGAAAGTTGAAAATTCGAGTTTTTTTCAAAAAATTGCCCCGCTCACCAGAATTGACCAAATTAAGTCCAGTTGCCTGCATTCAAAAGAGGACGATTGCCGCTATCTATACTATACAGCACCCCCCGGGAAAATGAAAACAACCCTAAAAATTACAGGGTTGAATCTTGAAAATTACGCGTTTTTCACGATTTTTTCGCATTTAAACCTAAAATTCACATGTTTTTACTTGACCAAAAAATCTGAAAAAATTCAGGGGACTACCATACATTCAAAACAAATTTTTAATTGCGTTTAAACCATTTAAAAATAAATTAAACTGGTTGAAAAAAATAAAAATCACAAAAAATCATATTTTTCGCCATTACTGTGTTTTCGTTTGGGGTTGTAATGTCGGTAAAAAGCTTATACTGCTTGTTTTTCGACCCTCTTTAAGATTTTTGGAACGATTTTACCAGATTCGGTGGGGGCCGCCAGACCCCCCTTAACCCGCTACCCCCTTTCCAACCATTGACACTATTGTCAAAGCAAAAGTAAACGGCAATATCTAGAATTCACTTTAAGCTATCCAAATATATATGATTTGTTTCGTCTTTGGTGCGAAAAAGAAATCAAAAATCCAGTTTAATTATCTATGTATACATATATAATATATTCACGACTGTTTGTGACAAACTTAACTATGAAGACTACACAGTAAAAAATAGTTGTTAGTTTTAACCAAAAATTAATCAGATTTTATGTTAATCCAGATCCACATAACTTTTTATTAATCTTACAACCAAGTTGGTTGAACCAACTGTAATCTGTTAACTAATTAAATAAGTAGTTTTAACAAACCTTTTTGTAGACCTAGTTCCAAAAGTATTTGTTGGAAATTGGGAACTTAAATGAAAAGAATTTTGATAAGAAATGTTGCTTTAAAAATTAACACATACCTACATAAATAAACACAAAAATAACATAGGTAGGTACACAATTAAATAACACACCATTCTGAAATCATCAAATTATAAAGAAATTTTGTACAATATAACTATCAGTACTATTACAACACTTACTCATGTATTTCGTAACTTCAACCCACTTCACTATATCCCCTAATTTTAGTTTCAAAACCAGCAGGGACGGATGGGCTATGTGAGACCGGCCCGGGTCAAGCGGTCCACTTAGCACTTCGTGTGTAGAAAGTATGCTTTTTACTAAAAGTTAAAATTACGCTACGACCCACGACACACATTTATTTAGTAAAGTCAAAAATAATCATATAAAGAACATTAACATTAGATTTAGAAAAACATATTCAAAAATCAAAGAAAATATTACAAAAGTCTACATATTTTGTTACCTGTGGAACTGTGAATCATGAACTTTGATCCTAAATTTACTTAACTTTTTTTTAACTTTTTACAAAACACAACAATTTTATAATACAAGTACCTAATATTATAAACTAAGATCGGCCTAAACTTATAAATATCCTATCGCTTTGGGTTTTTATCTTAAACCAATTGAAAAAAAAAACTTCAAATGAGTTTTGTTAAATATAAATATTTAACAAAACATAAAAATAATAAAATACAAGAAGTAATAGAGTAAACTTAGAACGACCTACTCTCTAAAAATAAATTAGTCAAAAATGACTAATTGTCATAGCGAAAAACCAGCCACTAATAATTCTCGTCAATGGCAATTTGTATCCCAAATATTTAGCAGTCAATTTTCATGTAATTCTCACCTGAATCCAAAAATGTCGTAGAAACTTATAAAAGTAGAGCAAATATTAGAAATATTCCCCAACACCAAAACAAAGCACAAAGTGCTTAAAGTACTTTTCGCCAACGATGTTGGCATCTTCAGAAGCGAAGTGTAACTGTTAATATTTCTTATATTTGTTTAACATATCACCAAAGTAGCCCTTTTTCAAGTAAAAACCTTGTCCACTTTTTTTCACCATAGTATATCAGAACACTTTGTACGTATATTTTATTGGGTGAAATTATTTAAAGTGGATAGATTTTTTAAGAATACAAAGCTATATTTTATTTAATTAATTTATTTTTTATGTTTAAGAAATTTAAGTGTTGCATGCTATTATGCAAATTTTAACTAATATTAAATTTTTTAGAATGTTAGACTGGAGAATAATACAGAACAATGGGAAAGGTTTATAAAACTACCATTTTCTGTTGATTTTAAAGTTTATTTTTTTGAAGTTACCAATCCAGAGGAGGTTCTAACTAAGAAAAAAAAACCAATATTACAAGAAAAAGGTCCATATACATATAAGTAAGATACATATTTACATTTTAATATAAACCTGGCTTAAATTACATATCTACATACCTAATATTTTGTATATTTTGTACTTAGGCAAACAAGGTCAAAAACAGTTATATCTCAAGATGATGATGAGGATACCGTCACTTATGAAGAATATTTAGATTTTAAATTTTCTCCTGAAGATTCAGTTGGAATGGACAATGATAGCGTACAAGTTTTTAATACTCCAATGCTGGTAAATTAAATATACTTACTCGTTCATATATACCTTATACCTTATACCTTAAATCTCATTCCTTGTTTTGTAATGTGGTTTCAATTTTTATTTACCTCTGGTAAATATATCTTAAGGAATAATCAAATAGTTTGCGAGTTATTCTAATTTAAGTCGAACTACTTTTGCGATCGGGTTTAAATTTTGAGTTTTTACTAAAATTTTGGGGTGCTAAAATGCTTAGAATGTTGCAGAAATAATTGTCCAAAACTCGGGCATGCGAATTCCAAAAAGGGGCACGCAGTGGTTTAAGACTTTTAATTTAATTAAGACCACGTTGATTTAAATACAACTGTAAAAAAAGATCGACATTTCAACGGAAGTGAGATTTTTATTGATATTGGTACGGTAATAGGTACCGGTGGCGGCTGGTGGATTTTGGGTATACCAATATCTCAGTTATTAGACATGGGACCCACACCAAATTTGTAATAGTTTATAATTACATTAAATAAACAAGTTCGGCGCAAACAGAATTTAAATTGAAGTTTGAGAAAAAAGTTAGTTTTTCCTGTTGCCTCACCCGCCTCCAGCGAGATAATTCAAATTAAAGTGGTGCAATTTATTATCTACTATAATTTATAGACAAATTTAAAATTTTATTTAAAAAATCCAAATATTACAGGTTTTATACCATTTTAAATATTTTTTAACATTTTACAAACTTGAAAAACATCATCTGCAATAAATATCATGCATTTAACTTTTAAATATTTGCATTTTATTAATATAAAAAATTCTAAAATATTTTTTTAATTTTGTGACATTACAACCTGTTTAACCCCCCCCCCCGGCCGTTACATTTTCGACTAAGCCCCCGCCAACCTAAGCGTGTGACATTATTTATGGACGGCCCCTTGTTTATTTAATTAAAAGTTCATTCATACAAATATTCGTAACACAAAACCGATTTTACCAATATCATTTAGTACAATCTAGCACAATCCACATGGATTGTGCAATCTAGTACGAAATTACGGAGCCACCTAGTACGAAATAAAATGAACGAATGGCAACACTGTCTAGGGGTGAAGGGTGAAGTCGTCTATTAACTTCCGAGATATATCACGAAATTTTAAAATTCCGAGATATAACACATTATAATTATATTCTTTAAACTCAAAAGTTGACGTGAAATGTTCAATGACTCCCCCCTTAAAATGAGATTTGGTGAGATTTTGCTAGACCCCTTCCACCCATTCTTATCTCACGTAATTAATGGAAGTCCACTTAGGGTATATGCAATGCCACATTTAAATTTTAGGCTGTGATACAAAAATCCGACGAACTTAGCCTGATAGAAAGGCTGGCACTTAGCAGTCAAATGGGAGCAATATTTAAGGGCCAGAGTTTAATTCAATATTTTGAAATAAAAAAAATATTGTTTGAGGGATTAGAATTTGCAAAAAAACAAGATTGTAAGGGTACACGTGTATGTAGCGTAGTCAGATCAAGGCTTATTAAAAAAGCCAAAGTTATTAAAAACATTAAGGAAGAAGATGATGCATTAAAATTCTCATTCTTTAATTATGTAAGTTTATATTGTATATTTTAATGATTGCCTAGTGAAATATTTTTGGTTTAGAAATTAAATAAACCTGATGGCAACCTTACAGTAAAAAGGGGACTTCATGATATCCATTCGTTGGGAAACATAATAAAATGGAAAAATGTAACTGATTTAAGTATCTGGGGAAATCCAAAATCTACAAATAACCAAAAATGTTCAAGGGTACGCGGTACCGATTCAACACTGTTTCATCCTGATATTGAATCGTCCAGCGTTTCTGAAATATTTTCTACAGATCTTTGCAGGTAAGGGTTTAAATATGGTCTAGTATAAATTAAATTTATCATTAAAAACTTGGTCGCTTCGCAAAATCCGATTTTGGTTTTTAACGAACAAAAAAAAAAGCATTTTATTGTAATGCCCAAAGTGTCTGGTTTAAATTGGTTTTGTATTCGTTAAATAAATTGTACATTTTAGAGCCGTTGACATTAATTACTCGGGGAAAGATTCTTACAAAGGAATTGAAGGATTTCGTTTTCAAATCGACAAAAATACTGTTTGGTTTAAAACAAACACATCAGAAGAAGATTGCTTTTGTACCAAACAAACTAAAAATATGAATAATGAGAAAGATTGTTTTCTTGATGGAATTGTTGACATGCAACCGTGCATTGGTAAGTTTCCTCCTAAGAATAAAGTTTTTTTGGTAAGACTTGATTATAATGCTTACTCAATCTAATGGGTATACCCATACTCATCCTAGTAAGTTTCCGAATAATTTAAAGTAATATTTCTTTATAAGCTCCATATTGGAAGCCAGTTTTATGCCGCCCATAATGAGCCAAAATGGGCAACATTCCGAAAGAAATACTTTTATACAGTTTTTTCTGATATACAGCCATCTGCAAATAGTTTAAACTATTTGGTGATAAATGTTCCTCAGCAATGTGTGCTTCTTTCACTTGTTCAACTTTTCTCATTATTGTCGCTGATTGGTCTTCCTGAGCGGGCTGCATCTTTTACATCAATATTTTTAGAACGAAAACCATCAAACCATTCACGGGCTGTTTTTCTGATACATTTTCATCACCACAAACGCCTTTTTTGCCGCCTGCATTGCGAGAATTATAGAATGTATCGAATTATTTCCAGGGCCGGCTCCAGGGTACGTGCAGCCGTGCCCCTGCACGAGGCGGCAAAATTCGAAGTAATATCATAAGGGCATTTAATTTTTCCGAAAAAAATCGAAAAAACACGTTGCTAAGTAATATTTTAACAAGAAGCATTAGTGCTGGTGGTAACAAAAATCCGAGTCGAAGAGAAGGATTTTTGCACCTGCACAAATGCATTTCGTTAAACAATATTACTTGGCATTGTGTTTTTTCAATTTTTTTCACAGGAAAAATTAGATGCCCGAATGGTATTTGACAAGACTATTTCATGAGTAACAGTTAACAATTAAAATATAAATTGCAATTTTTTGTGACAACAGCTGTCAAGTTTTGCCGCGGGGAAACTCGAAAAAACTGCTGACAAGTGCTGTCACACAGTTTTTTCACCTAGAAACCATTTGTAATTCAAAAATGCGCGTTTGTGATTGGTGTAAATTAAGACGAGGGAAATAGTCAATACAATACGATATAGGTTCTAAATTAGATATTTCCAATTTAATTTTAATTTAAACAGATTTTTCTTATTTTTACTACTGGTCAGTTTTATAATGTTAGATAAAATAATTATTATTAGAATATATTACTGTTTTTTAGAATGCGATGATATTTTATTTATTTGTTATTAAATAATAATTTTTTGAACTTTTTTGTTAATTTTATCTTCCCCTTAATGCTACAACTGGATAACTCGAAATTTTACGAATCCAGTTCTACTAAATACTTACATACCAATTTTAGAATATTTTATTTACAAATGTGTTTTTTCAGATATCCAATTGTAGCATCAAGGGGACGATATTATTTAAGTAGTTTTTTTTTTAGAAATTGTACCTAATTAATGGGCACTAAAAAGTAGGAAACTATGAGGGGCGGCAAAAATATTTTTGCACGGGGTACCAAAATGTCTGGAGCCGGGCATGATTATTTCCCTATTCCCTATATTTAATATCACTATTCTATTCTATTAAATATATTAATTATTAACTTTTATATGCAAGTATGACACAATGTGACTTATTTTACCACATCTATCGACAAAATCATAGAGAACTTGTTCAATTACCTAAATATATGTAATATCTATTGCCTACTTTTTAATATCAACTAAAAAGTAAGAAGTAAAACCATTGAGTAAAACTAAATTATGACCATATTTGTTTAGGTAGTCCCATTTTATTTTCTCTTCCACATTTTCTGCACGCGGATAAAAAATATATAAACACAGTCGAAGGAATTGACCCTCCAGTACCAGAAAATTTTGAAACATTTTTAGTAGTGGAGCCGGTAAGTCAAATGTTTCTATGATACATAAAAATAGTTTTAAAACTTAACTTTTAGAACACGGGTGTTCCATTGAAAGGGACGAAAAGGTTTCAGTTAAATATGGTATTGAGACCACAGAAAAATTTTAAGGAAACAAAAAATTTAATAACAGCCGTTGTTCCACTTTTGTGGATCGAAGAGGTTAGTAAATTTATTTATTTTACTGATTTATCAAAACATTCAGAGCCTTTATAGAATATTATTTAATACTTAAGCACATAAAAGCTCATAAAATGAGTTTATAAACAAGTTGCGTACTACTTTTTGTACGACAAATAGGTACCTACTGTTATCAAAAAATAATTAAAATTTATTATTGTTAGGATTTCCAACTTGGGAATCAGTTTTAAAGGCTGTCAAAATTACAGTGTTTGTCAAATTTCTCTGTAAAAATAAAAATGTAAACCTTTAAAATGTACTAACAACCGTTTAAATCCGATATAGAAGCAGTTTTTCTCATGAAAGAAAAGAGGATATTTAATGGGTACTCCATTCGAAATTTGTAATGATTTATCGGCAAATACTATTTCACCACCGGCGAAATAAAAAGTACAAACATGCATAAAAACTTTTTAAAGTTTCAAAGAAGTTAGCTTTAAGTTAGTTGACAGTTGTCAAATGTAGTACAATCATCAAAATAAAGTGCCCTTCTTGTGAAATAATTCTAAAATGTAGAAATTATTTTATTATCTCGATACAAAAATACAAAATTATTAAATAGTTTATGACGCCAATTTTTTAAAAATACTAACCTTTTAATTTTGCCGGCAGCAAACTATTATAATATATAATACTGATAAAGCACTAATAATTTTGGTTGGAATATCAAAAACATCCTCTTTACATTCACTGTTACAAACTGTTTATATATCAGATTTAAACTGTTGTTAGAGGAATATTCGACCAATTCACATTTTAAAAGCCGGTAAAACAGATTCCTAACAGCAATTTTGGTTAATCTATTTTTGTTAAGATGTTGCTCTATGCAAATATTTAAATTAAAAGATGGTTATAAATTATTTTTTATAATCTTATTTGTCGCGGAAAACATTTTTAAATCCAATGCAGGCTCATGAGCATAATCATATTGTTATTTAATTTATCTTGCAAATATAAATACTTGAGTAAACCCGAATTTTTATTTTTTTATGTTACAGGGTATTGAGCTTCCGGAAAAATACGTGCAAGAATTAAGGGAAATTTATTTTGACAAAGTTAAAATAGCCGATATTGCAAAATATACATTTATTGCACTAACTGCTTTAGCAACATGTGCTTCGGGTGGATTTTTAATTTATAAGATCAGGAAATCAAAACTTACAGAGGCTTAATTTTATAATAAATCTTGTTATTAAATTACGTTTTTTTATTTTATCGATATCCATCGAGTAAGAGTACTTCTATTTAGGGCCGTACAGTGGCGGCTGGTGGATTTTATGTATACCAATATTTCAGTTATTAGACATGGGACCCACACCAAATTTATAATAGTTTATAATGACATTAAATAAACAAGTTCGGCGCAAACAGAATTTAAATTGAAGTTTGCGAAAAAAAGTTAGTTTTTCCTGTCGCCTCACCCGCCTCCAGGCTCCCCTATTTGAGATAATTCAAATTAAAGTTGTGCAATTTATTATCTAATATAATTTATCGACAAATTTAAAATTTTATTTAAAAAATCGAAATATATCTCCAGTATTTAATAAAACCAGACCCCTTGGACTTAAATTTACTACCCCACTAAAAGTTTCTGTAATTTTTTTTCAAATTTTTCTACCCACCCAAAATTTGGTGTGTTTTTTAAACGCTTAAAACTTTTTTTAAAACTATAACTAGGTATAACTAATCGAGACGTTTTTTTATGAAATGTTCGTTACATTTTTCAGTTTTTTTCAGAAAAATTTTCTATTTATTTTTTAAATTTATTTAGATTTATTTTATTATAAAAACCAAGTTAGATGGCAAAACAATTTAAACATAAGTTTTCCAATAAAAAAACAAAAATAAAAATTGATTCAATAAACTTACAGAAACGTTTTTAGTAGGGTAAAACAATACATCAAAATGTCAATGTCAAGTTTGGCGTTAAATGCTCCATTTATATAAATGCTCGTATTAGTTTTAATAATCTTATTCTGATGCCCTGGCTATGAAGACCATGACCCTGGCATCAAAAACACTTTAGCTACGACCCTGTTACTATTTTAACCTTTTTTAGTTTGGGCTTTAGTATAAGTATGCGTATAAGAGACGTATAACCGTCCCCATTGCGTCATCTCTCCCGTGCCTCGCACAAGCCTTCGTTACCGTACGCCGATTTTTTTTTCGCAATCAGCAAATGCACTTCTTCACCCGTGCTTGCTGGGTGCGAATGTCCACCGCATCCGGTACAATATTTGGGGCTCTAGAGCGACATGCGAATAGTTTGAATAGCCTTTCCTGGATTCGCCGGGCCGTTGCTAAACGCCCGTTGGGAACAAAAGGAGGTGAGGACGGGTGGACACACATTTTGATTTTTAGGGGACAATTACGTAGACCCAAATCTGCGTACGACGCGGAATCTCCCTAGACCAGGAAATTAGTATTAGTACCCTGTAGGGACTTGTCTTCCTTGTCGTTCTCATTTAGTGTGCCTATTAAGTAATTGTCGAGTTGCGTGTTTACCTCTAATTCAGCCCTGTCGGTGTTTGTTGATTTCGTTATAGTGTATTTTCCATTGCCGATTGCTCTAGTGTTTACGTTTGTCTCGTAGTGGTTATTAGTACCTAATGCTTTTGGGCCCCCCTCGGAAGCAAAAAAGATGAATGTACAAAATTTAGTGACAGCATTTGCGAATGCAAAAGCTGGAAAAAAATACACAAGTTTTTTTGACGTAGTTACGCCACTGAGTAGGTGTGCAATTGATGCGATACCGGTGGGAGGTATTTTTTTGACTTCCACTGTTTATTTTGTTTGTTTATCAAATTCATTAGAATTCAGTTTGTGTGTTTTTTTGTTGTTTAGGTTTTCTTAATTTATTGTGTATTCATTTAGAAGTTTGTTTATTTTTGGTCTCGTTTAGTTTAAACACTTTATTTTGTTGGGACCGTCATCTGAAATTAATGGGTTGAGATTTATTGTCCTACTTAGCTTTCCTGTAATTTGTTGTTTGTTCTTTTTTGTTTTTTTTTGTTGTTTTGTTTTACTAATGTTGTTGTTTTGTCTTACTAATGTTACTGTTACACTTTGTTTTTTATTTTTTTACTAGTGTTTAAGCGAAAAGTGCATCACTTAGGGTTTTTAAAGGTACCTGTCGTGATTAGTGTTTCAAATTATGTATTAGGTCATGCAGTTACAAGGTTACTTATCAGAATTTTGAAGATGGACCTTTCCTCGCTTGTTTAGCCTCTTTTGTTTGTCTCATGAAGAGCATCCAATTGACAGGTGGTTAGACCACCCGGTAAGCTGAAACTTCTCTCTTTATCACCTGCTTCACCGTAGGGTGGTTTTTAATCTCTTTAGTTGTTACACTACTTTTAGTTTATTTGCACTTTATAAGTAATTATTGGCACTTTATGATTAATTATTTGTGGGTTTTGGCTTGTATGTTTTGAAATAATTGCCAGTCAGGTGTGATGAAATTGATCCTTAACACATGCCGCCTGCACGTGTGGTAGGAAATTATTCATTGGAACTGATCGTCTCTTTTACACATTTTATCCAGGTAAAACACTTGAGGACTTAATCCAGGGGGAGGTACCACACACAATTTGCACTCTTTTGCACTTGGGACAGTTATCACGTGTAGAATCGATATTGATTTTTTGTTATTGAATTTTAACGGTGATGGAACTATGAAAGAAAGTACGCTCCTGTCGAGACGCTTGACGCGACGCGACCGCTCAGCTCAAAACTCACTGCGTCCCCAGTAAGCACCAAACACTCCGCAAACAGTCGGCCTTCGCTCGGCATAGGCGGTTGACCGGCGCACATAGGTAGAATTCGGGGATTTAGGGAGACAAAAAGGGTTTATTTCAAAGTTAATTAATAAGAAAACTAATCCTTTACGGGAAAAATAGAAAGTCGAAAGAACAATAGACGACCCCTTTCACGGTCCCAGCAGAACATGTGCGTTCCCAATAATCAGTCGAAACTTGAAAGTCGCGCAAGCTGCTTAAACTCGTTCTCGACACCCTTACAAACACTATTTTACAAAGTCATTTTTTAGTGAATGAAAGTTCAATTATTAAGTGAATGTGATGGATATCGACAATTCAGGTATGTTACTTATAATTCTTAAAGAAATACTATAATAAATGTCAATATTTCGCATAATTATAGCCCATTAAAGATACACCCTTTTTTAACATACTTTTTATACTTTTTTCCGTTTCAAAAGTAAAAATGTTACCTTTCCAGGCCCGTCCGAGTATTTTTTCTTTTTGTAATTGATAAATAATTTATTTAGCTAAAAATTGAGAAAAAATTACGGTCCACTTTGGTCCACTTTGCGAAAAATTCCACTTGAAAGTAATTTGGGCAGAAATCAAGAAATTTATAATTTACGTTAAAAATCTTATAATAGTTATTTACGTGTCAAGCTTTGTAAATGAATCTTTACGGGCGAGCTGGAAGTCTGTAGGGTGAGCGATGCAGGAGCGAACCCCATAATCCAGTGAGCCTAGTAAAGATTAATTGCAAAGCGCGACACGTACAAACTTTTATTTTCACCTTTAGATAACGATTTTTAAATTAAAATTTTATTTGTAGAATCCAAACAATTTTAGAGGCCATCACAAGCGGCATCCAAAAGTTTGATGAGTATGCAATGGAAACGGCAAAACTGTACGTGGATTTGTATGGGTGGCACCGTATGAGCCCCACAATGCATAAAATTTTATTACACGGGGCAATAATTTGCGAAAATGCCATTTTACCTATTGGTTTTCAGAAGAAGCTGCCGAAGCCCGGAATACGCATTTCCGGTCGTACCGCCTTAACTTTGCCGTAAATTTTCACGTGAAGAATGCAATCTAGACATATCACAGGTTACTTATGACATCCGACCCTCTCATCAGTTCTTTGAGAAAAAAAAAATTTCAAAATCGTTTTCGCAGGAAACTTTACGACTTTTGGTTTCTGCAGAGACGAACACAGAGGTAGCCTGTGATACATGTATGGAAAGCGATGACGAAGACATTTCATTTGGCTCGTAAATTACTTTAATTTTTATATGTGTAACTTTAATCAGTATTTATTATTAAGAATATGATTTTTTTAATTTGTGTCATATATTATGTTTATATTATGTTTTCAATCATATTTATGAATTACTTTTTGTTAAACTTGTTTTAAAATGTAAATTGCATAGTAAGAATTTGGAAAAATAATGAATTCCATGTAATTACTACATCTTGTACCATTTACTTCCCTTAAATATTCACTGCTCTGTATCTCAAAAAGTACTCATCCAATTTTGATTAAATTCAGCGTGGACTCATCTAAAAATACGTGCCGTAGATCAATAAAAAAACTTATTAGTCTACGAAAAAACCAGTGAGTTCAACTTTTAAATTTAAAAAAATGTGAAAATTCTACTACGTAAACCAATATGTCGACAAAACTTGGTAAAAATACCTTTTTCTATTTAGTTTAACCTATTAGACATTTTTTATCATGTCTCCTACTAAAAGAGATAATAAAATAATTTTGGCCGCCTAAGTGACCGAATTCTACCTATGTGCGGCGGTTGCCGGCCCGCTTACGGACCGCGTTATGTTACCTTGGTACCGTTTAGCCATGTTCTAACCGAAGTCGGCCAGAATATGGCATGCCGCTGCAAAATCCTTCGGCTTGCCCTAGCCGGTCCGCTTACGGCTGGAATACAGCCTGCCGCGGCATAAGCGATACATCTCACGGTTGCTTACGCACGCGAGCTAACTATATATATCCGAAATGGCATAGCTGAACATTAATTATTTGGAGTCCCCATCTCCATCCTCATCTGCTCAGTTACAAATAATGTCTAGCTAGTCGAGTGTGTTAAAAAAGTATCTTGCCATTCAGAGAATTTCAGTACTGAACTTATAGAATATACCTCTTCAGGACGTCTGTAGGCTTTTTTTGATTGGCCAGGCGGTTGTGGCCGGCACTCGGCCAACTATACACAGCCGACACTCGGCCGAGTAAACATAGCCGACATTCGGCCAGGCGGATATGCCCGACAGTTGGCCAGGCGGACATGCCCGTTCTACACGCCGGAAGAAATACGTGTGTCGGGCCGCACGCGGCCGATTCGGCAAAACGTATTCGGGCCGTATGCGGGCCTGCTAGCTTGTGCTTAATGGGTCACTGTTTACACAAAAACAAGTTTCATCCCTACAAAATTCGGCTGGTACATGAATTAAATGAAGACGATTTCGATAAAAGACAGGAATTCTGCGAAATCATAAGTGACCGTCTTATTCAAAATCAAAATTTGTTGTACAACATTTACTTTTCGGACGAGTCAACTTTCTCATTCAATGGCAAGGTCCATCGGCATAACTTCAGATTTTGGAGTGATACAAATCCTCATTTATACCGGGAAGTTCATACTCAACATCCGCAGAAGTTGAATGTTTGGGCAGGAATCTTGGGGGACCATTTAATTGGACCTCGGTTTATTCAAGGTAATTTGAACAGCTAAAGGTATCTAAACATGATGGAAAATGAAATTGATGCCTTGATAACCCAAACTTTGGAACATGATCCCTTGCTTGCTGAATAGGACTTACATTTCCAACAAGACGGCGCTCCTCCTCATTACGCAGCTCCAGTTCGTCGGCATCTAGATATGCGATATCCTGAACGTTGGATTGGACGAAAAGGTCCTGTAGAGTGGCCTGCCCGATCACCTGACTTAAATCCACTCGATTTTTTTTGTGGGGATACCTTAAGTCCAAAGTTTTTGTGACACAACCTGCGTCTTTGGATGAACTACGTCAACGGATTAATTAATTAACAGAGTGCCGTCAAATAACTCCTGCGATGTTCCGTAATGTGAGGAAGGAATTTGAATCCAGGCTTTATTATTGTTTGCAAGAGAACGGGGGACATTTTGAACATTTGACCTAAAAATATTATTATTTTTTATTTTCAATTGTAATTGATAAATAAATTTGTATACCTATTCGATTAAATTTAGTAAAAACCAATTTCCAAACAATAAATATTGTTTTTTTTTCTTGAGAACAGCTGTATTGCAAATTAATGATCACCGTCTTGACAGTCGAAGAGGTCGGATGCGTCAAGATCCCTCCTAAGTGGCGTATACGATACAAACGTAAAGTACCAAAAAACGAAACAAAGTATCCGGAAATATCGGTAATCGTTAATAAATAATAAATAAATACATAAATAAACAAACAAGTGCAAGAAGTGCGAAAATTGTGAGATAACGCCGTAAAAGTGTGCAAGTGAATAAGTACCTAATTGAGGCTAGGCAGCAACGATAAGTCAACCGGCGCACCTGGATCGGAGCGTTCCAAAAATATCCTTTTTCTATGCAAAAACCTGCAGGAGAAGGCCACCCCGCGAAAGACAAAGCATCAGGTTTATAGCCTAATAATCAAGCTAAGTAATTCTTCTAATTGCATGTCTTACCGTATAATCGTTAAATGTTTATATAAGCATTTCACAATGTTGCAAAAAAATCTAAGAATTCTATTCGTCTTAAAAATTAAATTTTAAAAAATAATAAGAACATTTCCGTAACTGTTAAATAAACAACCTAATTTTCTCATAGTAGACAAACGTAAACAACCAGCGTAAAAGGCGTAAGTAAATAAACCAATTCAAGCAAGAAGACAAAAATTTATCATAAATAAATTTAGGGTCACACCCATAAATCAAAGCCAAACTAATACACAGAACTCAAGAGCCAAGCAGGCCATAAGGCCGCATTCCACTATATACACTACAGGGCCGGCTCTATTTTGAAGATTCAGTTCGAAGCAATATTGCGTTTGTGACGTATATTGATGTGCTCCGATTTATATGCTAAAATAAGCGTGTTTATAGTGGGATGAAATACAAACTTCTTGTGGATAACTTTTCTTAAGTGTAGTAACGATGAGTTTGACTGTTTTGTTTGTGTTTTTGACTAATGGTGATAGTGAAATTAATTTAAGTTATTACTAATTTATTATCCCATAAACAATTATTAACCAAACAAAAAGTCGATGCATCAAAAAAAAGAACAGAGAGGAAAAAACTACTTATAAAAACTGTTTAAATTATTTAAAAAAAAAGGTTTAAATTATTTGCCCCAGGTTGGGATTGAACCGGGGTCGCCGCGGCGGTTCGGAGCCTGATCGGTTCCCTAACTGATTGTGCTACAATCGCTATATCCGTAAAATGGCTTCTACTGATGAAAGTATTAAAACTTGTAAAAGATGTTCTAAAGCACCTAAAGTATTTGTAAAATGCATTAAGTGTGAAGCAATTTTTCACCCCAGTTGTGCTGAATCTAAAAAGGTTAAAGTTATTAATGAAAAGGAGATTCTATGTTGTGTAAACACTGAAGAAAATTCTTCTCAAGTAAATCCTACAATTATGCCAATGGCAACCGAAGATCCTTTACAGATTGAAATTTACTATCTAAAGGAAATTATTAAACAAAAAGATCTACTAATTGACAGTCAAAAAATAACCATAAATTCTTTAATGGATCAAATAAAGATTATAAACAGCAATAACAAAAATAATAAGGCTAATGAAAATCAAAAGTCTTCTATAAAAACAAAAATAAATAAAGAACAAAATACAGTTGAAAACAAAAGTTCCAACACTTTAAATAATAAAAATATTGCTCCATCGTTGCCAAAAAATGTAGTTACAGCGCAAGATGTCTCTCCAGCGATAATGGAGGCTGCAACGAAGAATTTGTGCGATAAATATATTAATATTGTAAAAACCCCTGATACAAAAGAAAGTTACAATGAAGTTGTCAAGAAACATAAGAAAAAAACACCCATAGTTGTGGGAAACTCAACCAATCCTGGTTGCGCGTTGAAGGTTGTCCCTAGAAAATCCTTTGTCTATGTTTCACGGTTGGATCCAAAAACTAAGTGTGATGATTTAGTCAATTTTTTGAAGGACCAATTTCCAGAAGTTTTATGTGATGTAGTCCAGTCAAAGTTTCCGGATAAATACTCGTCATTCAAATTGACAGTAGATATCAATAACTTTGAAAAAATAATGAAGCCTGAGCTTTGGCCTCAGGGAACGTACTTGGGAAGGTTTTTTCACCCCAGAGTAAAGACCAAACCAACGCCATGAAATCTTTTTCAAAAAAACATATAAACATATACTATCAGAATGTTCGTGGTCTTAGAACCAAACTTACAGAACTACAAAACAATGTTTTAACATCAGAATTTGACATAATTTGTCTAACAGAAACATGGTTAAAAGAAGAGATTTCTACTGCTGAACTAAACCTTACATCTTATAATGTGTATAGAGCTGATAGAAATTCTTCTACTAGTAAATTTGAGCGTGGGGGTGGTGTTCTTATTGCCGTCCATAAATCATACGTGTCAAGTATTGTTCATATTGATGAAAGTAACGTTGAACAAGTGTTCGTATTTGTCAAAATACCATCTAAAAAATTTTTAATTGGTGTTGTTTATCTTCCCCCCAACTCTACTGTCGATGTATATAACTCCCACTGTGCTAGTGTTGAATCATTGATGGACAACCTGGATGATGATGTAACATCTTTATTCTATGGCGACTACAATCTACCCGACACGCAGTGGCTCAATGACGAACATGGTGTACGTGCATCTGGTCAAATAAGTGAAAAGTGTCGTATAGTCTCCGACTGCTTCGCGCTTTGTAATCTGTATCAAATCAATGTTGTGAAAAATGTTTATAATAATATGCTTGATCTTGTTTTTTGTAATGATTTAAGTGTTATTACGGAAATGGCTAATGATAATTTGTTACCATGTGATAAATATCATCCGGCTATCTGTTTGAGAATATGTTTGTCTAACTCCAATAATGAAATAGAAACTGAATATTTTTACTCTGATTTTAAAAATGCAAATTTGTCTAGTCTTAATGAACATTTAAATATTGTTAATTGGAATGTTGTTTTTGCTAGTAATGATGTAAATATTTGTTTGAATTCCTTTTACGAAATTTTAAATTACATGTTTTCATTATATGTCCCTAGGAAGAAGGTAGTAAAGCATACATTTCCTCTTTGGTTTTCAAATGAGCTAAAACATCTTATTTTCCAAAAAAAAATTGCTCATAAAGAGTTTAAGCGGTCCTCTAGTGATTTTAATTATAATAAATTTAGTGTTCTGAGAAATCAGTGTAAAATCTTGACCGCCGAGTGCTATAGATATTATATAGATTCCTTGGAAAGAAACATCAATTGCAACCCTCAATATTTTTGGAAGTATGTGAATACTAAAAAAAAGAATAACCTCATGCCAAATAAAATGTCTTATAATAATGTTACATCTGATAATACTTTTGAAATTTCAAATTTATTTGCCGATTTTTTTAGCTCTGTTTACGTAAAAAATTGTGATATTAAAGTACCTGATTATAATTATGCTAGTAATTTACATTTAAATAACTGTAGTATTCGTGAACGTGATGTATTCGATGAATTGTCTAAATTAAATATTTCTAAGGGTGCTGGTGCTGGTCCTGATGGTGTCCCTTCTTTAATTCTTAAAGAATGTAGGTTTTCCTTGGTTAAACCCCTAACTGAGCTGTTTAATATGTCTCTAAATAATTGTGAGTTTCCGGCCGTTTGGAAGGAAAGCTTTATTATACCTCTTCATAAAAATGGTGACAAAACTAATATTAAAAATTATAGACCAATTTCAAAAATTTCCCAGATCCCTAAGATATTGGAAAAAATTGTTAATAATAAAATAACGCCTTTGTTTAGAGATGTCCTAATCAAAGAACAGCACGGTTTTTGTAGGGGTAAATCTACGGCAAGTAATTTAATTCTTTTTGAACAAGACCTGTTGAATGCTTTGGAAAATCAAAGTCAAGTAGATGCTATCTACACTGACTTTTCCAAAGCATTCGACATAGTTAATCATAGTATTCTACTTAATAAATTAAAAGCCTTGGGAATAACTGGGAAATTATTGCATTGGCTAAAAAGCTATTTGAGTCATAGGACACAGATAGTACTTATTAACAACCATTTTAGAAGCAAAACAATTAGTGTTACGTCTGGTGTTCCTCAAGGTGGTCATCTCTCTCCACTTTTGTTTAATTGTTTCATAAATGATATTGGTGATAACATAAAATTTTGTAAATATTTACTTTTTGCCGATGACTTAAAGCTTTACAAAGTTATTAAAGATATTGAAGACTGCTGTGACATCCAGGAAGACCTGAATCAAATACAAATATGGTGTGATAGAAACTTGATATAATCGTATTGGTATTGATGGTAATATTGTTGGTATTAATGTTGATGTTGATATTGGCATTATAGATATTGATATTAGTATTAATATTGATTGATTACCCAAATAGCACACGACCTCCCAAGGACATCCTGATTGGGTCTGTCCGGGCCAGTTTAGGATATCCCATTTCTGACGTACCTTGGACGTCCATGGGACGTCCTGAAATTAAATTGGGTATAGTATATTGGGTATCCCATTTCTGACGTACCTTGGACGTCCATAGGACGTCATAGAATTAAAATGGAAAATGTATACCATATATATATATATATATATATATATATTGGATATCTTCATGCCGTCTTTCCAAAAGGCAAAGATATAAATAAATGAAAACGGTATGAACACTAATATAGCAATAAAATAAATAAAGAATATACAAGGTTGGTAGCCGGAGTAAGCAAAAAACTAACATACCCACCCCCATTCACGAATACCAATTCATTCATTCCATACTTCCAAGATGGTTGACGGTGATGATGAGTCGTCCGATCATACTGGAGAAAGTGGCAAAAGTGCAATGTTTAAGTGCTGTAAAACCAGAGAGTGTCGTACCGCAGTATGTGTAAACTGTGGGGCTGCCGTGCATTCGGGTTGTTTAAGTCGTACAAAGTGTGTCATAATTGATTCTACCAGAATTATATGTTGTGGTGAAGAACGAACCTCAAAATCTCCAACTAGTGCAAATGCAAAGAAATTCAAATTCAGTCTCGAACAAGTGAATTTAACCAGCCTAAGAAGGGAAAATGAGCTTCTAAAGACCCTCTTTCAGCAAAGTGAGGAAAAAAATGCAATTCTGAAGGAAAATAATCAATTATTAAAAGAAAAAATCGAAATATTACAATCTCAACTAAACGCAACCTCAGCAGCATCTACCGCACAATCGCTACCCAAGAATTACAAAGCAGCTATTGAAAAAGGAAAGACAGGGCTCCCCCTCATAAAAATACCAAGTACTGCTACTACCCAACAGATAGCAGCACCATTAAACATACAAAAGCAACCAACCAAAGTTCAACAACAACAAAATGGAGTAAATGAAAACAATCTAAATGAATATCAAAACAAACAGCAGCAAATCATGAACAGCGTCCTAAACCTTGTCGAAAATGATGGTTTTCAATATCAAAAACGCAAACAAAGGAAAATCATACACATTGGTGATGCCGAAGTGAACGATTCCTCATTTACAGGAGCTCCAAAAAAGGTATGGATCCTTTTAACTAGAGTATCCCCAGAGACTACTGTAAATACTGTTGAAACCTTTTTAAAAAGTAAACCCAACATGTGCAATAGAACTTTTGATGTTGTAGAGCTGCCTTATGAGAGAAACACGAAATGTTTTCGAATTGGTGCAGACTATGCACTAAAAGACAAGCTGTATGACAAGGATTTCTGGCCGAGAAACGTCAGATACGCCAGATATTACTGGAAAAAAACGAGGATAAAGTAAATAATGAAAACCAAGGACAAACAATAAATTTTCACCAACAACAACTACAAAACCCAAAAACATAAACAAACCTGCTGTAAACACTGAAAACCATCAACGAGAACATACTTGTGAAATAACAAACACCAAGGTAATGAATAAACAAACTTTAAAACCCAGTGTATCTATATTTCATCAAAACATTCAAAGTATACGAAACAAAGAACTCAGCATCGAAATCTATCTAAAAACTTTTACACCTGTTCCGCAAGTGCTATGCTTTTGCGAACATTGGTGCAAGGAAGAGGAAGTCAGAGCAGTACACATTGATGGATATGAATTAGCCTCAGCATACTGTCGCGCCAATAAAAGCCATGGAGGCTCGTCAATATATGTCCAAAAGAAACTGAAATACGAAGAAATCCAAGACCTCAAAAACCTCTCATTAGAATGCGAAATTGAATGCTCATCCATAATATTATTCGAACTAAAAATTATTGTCATCTGTATCTATCGTCCACCATCAGGTAACACAAATACATTCTTTTGTAGGCTTAGCGAAATAGCTGAATTTTGTCAAATTAAATACCCAAAATATCAAATATTTTTGCAGGGTGACTTTAACTACAATTTGCTGGAAACAAACATAACAAATAAATTATTTTTGGATTTACTTATTTCTTATAACTATCAACAAACCATAATGGAGGCAACAAGAGTCACAGCTTCCTCCAGTTCACTCCTTGATAACATTTTTATTAAAGTAGATGATAGTACTTGGTGGAAAGCACAAGTCATAGCTACAGCTCTCTCAGATCACCACGCGCAGGTATTGTATGCATTCATACCGTATATTATCAAACCCAAGAGTAAAACCATCAGAAAAAGAGTTTTTAGTCAAATCAAACTGCAATGTTTTAAAGAGGAATTGGCGGGGACAGACTGGAATAATCTCTACCAAATTGAAGACCCAAATATAGCTTACAACACTTTTTTTAACAAATTTAGTAACTTATTTAACAATATTTTTAAAGAAAAATCAATAAAAAACAGAGCACATAGTTGGTTGACGAGGGGTATACGCGTATCGAGTAAGACAAAACGGGTACTTTACAAAAAGAAAATAATAGGGGAAATATCTGCGGAATATTATAAATCATACTCAAAAATCTTAAAAAGGGTAATAGACCAAGCGAAGTCGTTGGAAAATCAAAATTATATTACAAACAGCTCCAATAAAAGCAAGGCCACCTGGGCTCTAGCAAAAAAATTTACAACAAACTCTAATAAAAATAAAATTAGCATACTTGATTCACAAAACAATGTCTCCTCAATTGAAGTCTTAAATAAGGTTAACGAATATTATATAAATGTCAGCCATACAAATAACAAATCCAACATTAATACCTGTAAAATAAACGACAAGACAATCTATTTATCGCCAACAACGGTAAGTGAAATCTATAATATTATAAAATCGCTAAAAAATACGAAGTCTGTAGGGGACGATGAAATACCCACAATAGTTCTTAAACATTCGGCTGAAGAGCTTGCCTCACCATTATGTTACATAGCAAATCTCATGCTCACCTCGGGAATATTTCCAGATAAATTAAAAATAGCCCAAATACGTCCTATTTTTAAGAAAGGGGATAAAAATGTTATAGGTAATTACCGTCCGATCGCGTTATTATCAAACATTAGTAAATGCTTTGAAAAGGTAATCTATAATAGAATGGTTAACTTTCTAGAAAAATACAACATATTACTAGAAAATCAAAATGGTTTCCGCAAAGGAAAAACTACAGTTAGGGCGGTATACCAAGCACTGGTCGACATAATAAATTCATTAAACGACCGGAAAGACACTGTGCTTATGTGCTTAGATCTAACCAAAGCATTCGATCATGTGAATCATGACATTTTGTTAAAAAAGCTTGAAATATACGGGATAAGAGGTATTGCCAGTAAATTGTTAAAGTCATATATCAGTAATCGCCAACAATATATATCGGAAATCGATAAAAACTTAGGTGAGCAGTTAAAATCAAAAAAACTTACAATACATTCAGGTGTTCCGCAAGGATCAATCATGGGGCCACTTTTATACATATTATATACCAATGATCTTCCCTTTGCAGTTGAAGGGAATATTATACAGTTTGCAGATGACACTTCGCTTGTCTTTAGCGAACGAAATCCTACACAACTAATTGAAAATGTAAATAACTCTCTGAATGATCTAAATACGTGGTTTGAATCCAACGACCTTATGCTTAATGTTAAAAAAACTCAATTTGTAAAATTTAAGTATTCAAAAGATCGAAACGATATTTTTGTATTAAAAGCACAAGATATAAAATCAATGAAATCACTGTCATTTTTAGGGATCATTATAGACAGTCGTCTAGACTGGACTATACATATTGATAATCTTGCAAAAAGTATTGCTCGATACGCTTATGCTCTGAGGGTAATAACACTCTATATAAATAAAGATACTTCCCAAATTGCATACAATGCCTATGTGCAGAGCAGAATAAGATACGGTGTGGTGTTCTGGGGCGGTTCAGCAGAAGCAGAGAGAATACTCATCCTTCAGAAGAGATGCCTCAGAATAGTCTTTAACATGTCTTATCAAGAGAGCTGTAGAAATATATTCAAATCAAAGCACATACTTACCCTGTTTGGTATGTATATTCTAGAAGCTATAATCTTCGTCTTGAACAACACATATATAATTGATAAAGTCGATCACATTCATGAACATGAAACACGTAACAAAAATGACTACATACCTACAAAACTTAATTTTACTTACCTACAAAAGAATGTAACCTACATGATAATAAAAATATTTAATAAAATACCTGAACACTACAGAAACTTACCTATCAAAGTATTAAAAAAACAACTAACATGCTTCCTAATAAAAAAAGCGTATTATAGTATGGATGAGTATTTCAATGATGAAATAATTTTTTAAAATCACCTGAATTTAATGTAAAATATTGTTATTTTGTAATTGTGAATTTTCTATTGTACTTGACATGTTCCACACCCTATGGGTATTATTTGAACAAATAAAGGCTTTCTATTCTATTCTATTCCAATTGAATGGGGATACTACTAAGGCCTAGGTTGAGGAGGATTCCGGATTGTACTTAGTTTTGGGTCAGTTCAATGTCCTCCAAAAACCCTTCCTAAACTGGACGTATGGCCCGACCCGGCTGACAAAAATCCCGGGAGCTGCCTTAACCTTTGACACTGTCATCCACGAACTCCTAGGGTGGATCTACCAGCCGGCGTAAAAACTTCGGATCCAACAAACACAGGTAATGCTGTGATTTGGCGGGATAAGCAGGAGAACGGAAAGGGGGTAATATAACCCCGGGAGATCAGTGGATGATAATATATCTGGGGCTTGCCATACGTTCCTATACTCATACTCATACTCATACTAATTTAACAGGAAACCAGGCAACAATTGATCATTGCAGAGGGCAGCGTGCGTGTGTGAAGGGAAATCAAGTGGGTGCGTCGCAATATTATATTATTGTATTATATATATTATATAATATACACATAAGCTCACGCAAGCAAAGCTTGGAGGATGGAGAAAGTAAATGGGCAAAGCCCCCACGCGAAAATGAAGTGGTAGGCCATCTATTGAGGCATGCGTTGCACGCCTGACATAGGGGCCGGGTTTCAAATATTGATGCGATACACCACAGGGCCGGCTTTATCTATTTTGTATATTAATATTTTTATTTTTAAATTAATTTGAAAAAAAATAAGTAAGAAGGCAAAGATATAAATAAATGAAAACGGTATGAACACTAATATAGCAATAAAATAAATAAAGAATATACAAGGTTGGTAGCCGGAGTAAGCAAAAAAACTAACATACCCACCCCCATTCACGAATACCAATTGAATGGGGATACTACTAAGGCCTAGGTTGAGGAGGATTCCGGATTGTACTTAGTTTTGGGTCAGTTCAATGTCCTCCAAAAACCCTTCCTAAACTGGACGTATGGCCCGACCCGGCTGACAAAAATCCCGGGAGCTGCCTTAACCTTTGACACTGTCATCCACGAACTCCTAGGGTGGATCTACCAGCCGGCGTAAAAACTTCGGATCCAACAAACACAGGTAATGCTGTGATTTGGCGGGATAAGCAGGAGAACGGAAAGGGGGTAATATAACCCCGGGAGATCAGTGGATGACAATATATCTGGGGCTTGCCATACGTTCCCATACTCATACTCATACTCATACATACTCAACAGCTGTATTGCAAATTAATGATGTGCCACACCTTTTGCAATTTAAGATTTTTGAGTTAGGGGTTGCAGAACTCAAGGAGCAGTAGCAGTAGCAGTAGCGCCAAAAGTTGTCCCCCTCGATATAAAACTTTACCTGTGTCCGCGTTTTTTTCCAAATATTTCCAGTTTTCAAAAAATTAAAGGTGGACAGTTTTAAAAGCATATGCATGGTTTTTCTAAAATATCTAAAAAATAAACAGACCGATTTAAAAAAATAAAACATTGATGTATAGGGTTTTTAAAGACCTTTAAAATAATGTATTGGTCGATACGCCTTTTAAATTCAAATTCTTAAGGGGGTAGCTCCTGGGCGCAAGGGGTAGGGGTGAGAAACCAAAATTTGACATGAAAAGTTATCCCACTTGATATAAAACTTAACGTGTCTCGGCGTTTTTTAAAAAAAGTTTCAGGTTCCGAGAAATTTAGGGTGGTTTAAATGGAACACACTGTATATATACATATATATATATATATATTAGGGTGCTTCAAAAATAAAATTTAATTTTTTTTCGCTCTTACCCTCTCAAATGTTTCTATTTAATATAACAAAAATCAGAAGAGTAAGAATAAATTGAAAATAATTCAACAGATTTACAAAAAAAATTGCCAGTATTTTTATATATATTTATATATACAGTGCTTGCAAATCCAAGTCCGACCGGGCTGGAAAGGACGGCTGTTCAATACCCGCGTGAAAAGAACAAGGATAGAACGCCAAATAGAATTTGATTGGCCAGAGCCGGCAGGCTACGACAACGCATACCCACCGCGCACCTCGCAGCGTGCTTGACACGAGGATATCAGATTCTGATATCTGATAATCAGAACGAGAACTGAAGTGGTGCCAGTAAGAGGTGTAACGAACGGGACATGGGGGGCACACATTAATAATTAAAAAGAATATTAAAACCACAAAAAAACTACCTTTGGCCAAAACACGTGATCGTCTAGTTTAAAGAAATTAAGTTAGGACCCCTTTTTGTTGTGAATACGGTTCTGGATACGTAAGTACTTGAGCAATTGAAAAGATATTTAAAAAGCAAAGAAAAAGTATTAAATTAAAATAAGTTTATTAATAAAGGCAATTAATACAAGAGTTAATTATTGTTACTGTACATTAATAATATAAATAAAAACATTTGTATTTGAACAGTATGATAGATTTAAGTTAATAAGGTAAAACCTTAAAAACCCACATATACAATACAGACATGCATATATGTCGCACATCTCAACAATATAAATAATACAACAAAATCAAAGTAATCAATATGAATATAATAAATTATATTATCATATTGCTAAGATTATTCACCTACATAAATAGTAGGCTCGGACGGTGTAGATGAGCAAATACACATTGAAATAATTATCAATGTACAGCAACAAACAACAATAATGTGAAACATAAAGTATAATATAACTTAGGTCACAAGCAACAATAATAAATGGTATTTGTATAAATAAAATATATAAATAACAAGTGGTGTAGTAGTGGACAACGGTAATGCAATTTAATTGTACAGCCATAAATAACAAATACAATCAGGTATAATCAAGTAATAAAAACATGTCAGTGCAAATCAAATATAGCAAAATAAAATGATTATCAATAATAATAAAATAAGACCATAAAACAACAACTTCATATCAATATCCCTATCTAACCATTCTTTGTCTAAATTGGTTACCTGGCATTATTGGCCATTGGGTGCGCCTGTCAAAGCAGAGCTGTATCCACCATCCTATTACCAGCAACCGGCAACAAAGTTCCCTAACTAAATAACTCATTTGATATGCCGAACTTGAAACAAGTCTCACCATATTAAATAATGAATATCAATTTATCAAATAGCAAAATAATGTAAACTGTACAAAACAAAGTATGTTAAAGTTAAATAGAAATATGTAATAACATGATACATTGCATTACAATATAACAATAATTAAATGTGAATATTTAAATGGTAAACGTAAAATAATGATTATAATAAATAAGTAATTAAGTTTGTCCAACCACAACCATAAATATACTTCTTTCACAAAGAAGAAAATAAAATATAGTTTAAATTAATTTTAATTAACCACTTATTATGATATTTGTGACTTTAAGTTATTATAAATAATTATAGAAAAGACATACCTATATAAATAAACAACACTTTCACAAAACTGAATTTATATAAAATCAATGTATTATTGACTAAATTCACTCCCTTATAAAATTAAAGAATTCAACTGGTCCCTTCAAATAGTAAAACGTAACTCTCCCTTCAAATAGCAAAACCCCAACTGTTACAAAATTAATCCCTTCAACTGTCTAAAATATACTGACCCTTCAAATAGTAAAACCAAACTGTTTTAAAAAATACCCTCCCTTCAGTTTTTAACATGCTGTTTTTTTATGTTTATTTTCTCAAAGCCACAGGCCTATCGATATGGTTCATTTGGAACGTGAGAAACTCTGTCTACCGATATGGCTCAGACATACGTGCGGTTTTGGTGAGTCTCCCTAGTGCAGTATGGGATGCTTAAAGACACCAACACGTAGGTCTACGCTTAGCACCTTGACAGTGATTTATAAATATCATTCTGTCAGACGTACTATACCCTATTTTTATTACGTGTTGACAAAGACTCTGAAATGCTTAGTTTAAATATTGCCCTAATAAATTATATAATGTAAACAGAATGGGTCCAAATATTAAGTTACTAATAAACACTTGATACAATTTTAAGTTAAATATTTAGAAGTAGTTTCATATTTCGTAAAGCCTTAAAATAATAAATTAAGAAATGTTAAAAATTAACTGCCCCATATATCGTCCCATTACAGAGGTAGTAATTTTCGTAAAAAACAGGGCCGGATTAAGCCAATTTGTCGCCCTAGGCCAATAATAATGGCGCCTTTAATTACAGCCCATATTGGTAAATATATCACAATGCATTTTAGCCAACAGGTGTGCACATAGTGGGACAAGTAGGGTTTTATAAAAAAACAATAAAATAAATAAAAAATAATTTATTTTTATATAGAAAAACAAAACAATGAAGAACTAACTTAATTTTTACAATTTTTAAAAAACCTAAAACCGATACCTATAGGTAACACTTTGACGCCTTTCTGTACAAGGGAACTAACCCAAAAAAAAAACGAGATAATTATAATTGAGGCGTTTCTCGGAAAAACATCATTAGTCCAATATCGTCGAAATTTAGATATTTGCACCAACTGTTTCCTAACCTCCATATATACGTATACAAATAAGTGTTTCTCGTAAAAATGTCATAGGTTGCATAATAATTAAATATTAAATTTAGCTTGTTCTTCTAAAAACATCACAAGTCCACTCTGTTTCGTCTAAGAAAGTCACATGTTCATAACATGTGACATTTTTGGACACTCTAGAAAAGCTTCTACCTCTTTTACATGACCACAGCAATAGAAAATTTTATGATAACTTGATAAAAGACCAGAAGACCATAGCACCTGACAGTCCTGATAACACGGTCGACAACGATGATAACAGCAGTGGATGCGAAGACTGAGTGTGACAGTAATACAGTTTTTAGTCGTTTCATTTTATTTTGTTACTCAGAGTTAATATTTTGTTTGTAGTGTTTGTAGTAAGGAGAATTGTTCGTTTTTTTCTTCTAAAAACCTCACATGTTCATGTATTTTTTGTGTTTTTTTCATATTCGTTTGAAAAAACAAACATGAGGAATTCTGGACGAAGTATCTTACATTTTTTTACATGTAGTAAATAGGTAAATAAAGTACTTTGGTCAAAAATGGGAATGTCCCATTTTCCCAAATATGTTAATTTTGGACTAATGATGTTTTTCCGAGAAACGCGTCAATTATTTATTTTAATTGATTAATTTTAATGTTCAACCTTCTTTAAAAAAAATGATCCTTCTACCTGAGCGCCTATTGGCTTCGCGGCGCCCTAGGCCATGGCCTAGGTTGGCCTATGGGTTAATCCAGCACTGGTAAAAAAGATTATTTAAATAAAAAATGTACACGCTGGAACGAAAAGTTCAGATTTTAATCTGGCATTTTGCTGGTAATTCTGAACGAGAAATTCAAAGATTATTTGCGGGAATGTTCGAGGCCAGACCAAACAGAGAAACAATTCGACGAACCGTTAATAATTTTCTCACGTACGGTTGTGTAGTTCCGATGCAGCTCCGTCAGGAACGTCCTCCCTGGGAAAATCTAAATAGAGAAGCACGGGATACTTTAATTTGCGCGTCAATTGAAGAAAACCCAACCCAGGCATTAAGTACGGTGGCTAGGGAGTTTGATATTTCAGCTTCCACGGCAAGAAATGTGCTAAGACGCCACCCTGCTTAAAATACCCCATAGAGAACTATACAAAATAATCTATCGGGCGCTACCGGATTCTATATGTGCATTTGTCCATGGGTTTTTCCGGATACAGCCCGATAGAAAATGTATAGGAAATTACCTATAGGCACACCATAACTTTTACATTTTCCCTATTGAGACCGATAGAAAATAACTCAATGAAGGATATACAGTGCTTGCAAATCCAAGTCCGACCGCACTGGAAAGGACGGCTGTTCAATACCCGCGTGAAAAGAATAAGGATAGAATGCCAAACAGAATTTGATTGGTCAGAGCGTCAGGCGTGCGTATTGTAAGCGCCTTCTGTTTGGCGTTCTATCCTTGTTATTTTCACGCGTCCTTCTCAAACCGGTCGGACTTGGATTTGCAAGCACTGTATAGGGATATCCCTATAGAGCAACCATAAAACATTTGACAAAATTTTATTAAAACCTATAGGGTCCTATAGGGAAAAAACTAATTTCTACATTTATGTGTATTTTCCCCATTGAAACCGATAGCAAATAAATCAATGGTGGATATCCCTATAGAACAACCATAAATCTCAACTACGGGTCCTATACAAACCGATACACCCTATAGAAACACCAAACATCCCGATACAAATATCTATCGGTTTGAACAGGGTCTCTATGGGGTATTTTAAGCAGGGCATGGATATCGTCCATTTAAGCTGCGAGTCGCAGCCTGCGACGGGGAAACGAGCAATTCCCTGCCGACGCATTCCGCCGCATGGAATTTTGCACGAGATGCTAAATGCCACTGGCGGCTCCTCTTACTGCGCATGATAGCTTAATTGACAAACGTGCCGCGATTCGAAATGTTAAAGGCACGTTAGTTACGTCATAAAACCAAACCAACCCAAACTCAACAACACAACCCAACCGACCCCGCCCCATTGGGCCCCCCCCGCCCCATTGAGCAAAAAACCCAACTAAAATGGGCAAATTTATGTTACGATGAAAATAAAACACTTTTTAACAAAGGAACAACAAAATTATGAAATAAAAAGAGTTCGACAACTTCTTGTAGATTTTATGTTACGATAAAACTAAAACAAACCAACCAACCCAGACCAACCCAACCGAACACTGTTTAACAAAGAAACAACAAATTTATAAATCATTTATAAATCATATATGAAATAAAAAAATAAAAAAAGTTCGACAGCTTCTTAGTATCGAACCCGGGACCTCTCGCATGCCAAGCGACCAAAAATTCCAAATTCCAAATCAATTTATTTAAATATAATACATTATGATTTTGTAATCAGCCTAACTATAAAAAAGGTATAAAGGTATATAAAGGGAATTTTGAAAAATTTAGAAAGTTTAATGAATTTTGAGGCAATCCTGACAAGGATAAGTGGTCGAAAAAGGGTGTGAAAAAATATAAAAGTGAAAAAGAAAAGTGAAGTGTTAAAATTTTGTGGTGACAAAGAGGTTAAAACGTAAGTAATTAACCTCCCTGTCTAAACTTTATACCGCATAGGGGCCCAGATTATTTAAATTGTTCGGTGCCATTAAACTTTTACTCGCATAGCGATTTTGGGGAAGATACTCAGTAACAAATTTCAAGGAAAAGTAATGGAAGATAAGGTGAAAGGTATGAATAAATAAAAATTGTGAGTGATTTGAAGGAAAAACAAATTAGAAAAAACCTTCTTTAAAATTTTAATATTTTTTAAAAAAGAAGAAAGAGGGGATAGTACAAAAGGAAAAGGAAGAGTACGTATAAGTGCCGAATATATTTAGGAAAATTTTGAAAAAAACTTAAATCTGAATAAAAGAGGAAAATTAAAATTAATTAATCGCTTAATTGACAAACGTGCCGCGATTCGAAATGTTAAGGCATGCCTTTAGTGCACTTTACCCAGACAGCATAAGCTCTATTTTATGATTTGGACGTCAAATACAACATCAGAAAGAAGTTCTTAAGTTCTTAATTAAGACTTCGAATGCGCCACCTATTGAACTAATCAAGACTTCTCAAAAAAGAACTCTTGAGGAACCCTTTTCTTTTTCGCAATTAAGCATTTTAAAGAGTCCTTATAAGTTTATACAGTAGGACTCTTTAAAATGCTTAATTGCGAAGTCAAAGAAAAGGGTTCCTCAAGAGTTCTTTTTTGAGAAGTATTGATTAGTTCAATAGGTGGCGCATTCGAAGTCTTAAGAACTTCTTTTTGATGTTGTATTTGACGTCCAAATCATAAAATAGAGCTTATGCTGCTATAGTTACGTCATAAAACCAAACCAACCCAAACTCAACAACACAACCCAACCGACCCCGCCCCATTGAGCAAAAAACCCAACTAAAATGGGCAAATTTATGTTACGATAAAAATAAAACACTTTTTAACAAAGGAACAACAAATTTATGAAATAAAAAAAGTTCGACAACTTCTAGTAGATTTTATGTTACGATAAAACTAAAACAAACCAACCAACCCACCCAACCCAACCGAACACTGTTTAACAAAGAAACAACAAATTTATGAAATAAAAAAAGTTCGACAGCTTCTTAGTATCGAACCCGGGACCTCTCGCATGCCAAGCGACCAATCAAATCAAATCAATCAAAAATATTTATTCATGTTTTTGTATAAAATATAAATTGTAAAAATAATTTCAGGTATAAAATAAGTGGTGTATATATAAAAATGAACAAAACAAATGTGCCTGGCGCGTAATGTTCATCATAAAGGAGGTCACTATATGTACGCTGTAGCGCAATATAGCAACCCCCCTGGCCGATGTTTTGGCCTACCCGAAACCATGATACAATTAAAAATTGTCTCGCAGCTCGCCATTCCCTTCGCTCATCCGATACAGGGGCAATATTGTTTAGATGTTTTGAGTGTAAAAATTGGAGACTGTCAGTTTATGCTTTTTTATAATTTATGGTATAAGTATTAAGGGAAAAAATGTAAAAACCCTTTCAAAAAAGCGACCGCCCTACCATTTGAGCTATCTACGGATTATAATTATAAAGTAACTAATAGTCGTTTTTTCGCGTAAATACTATGAAATACTACGGTTAAATAAGTCATGACGTCACAGTTAATTCATATAACCATGGTTAGGTTTCTAACATTTGACATTTGTTTACTTGTTCATAACCTATAATTTTTAAAATGTGTTTTTACCTATTTATATTTAATTTCTATGCTTTCAGGTGTAAATAAATTTCTTTGCCTCTTCTTGTACCTTATATATATATTCTTTTTCTATGAACCCTAGTTCTTACCTACCTTTTCTATACCTCTTTTTATATATAAACAGTTCTTCACTGTTGTTTACCATAATTAAAATCCAACAGTGTTTAACGTTTATACGAAAATTATTATTGTGAAACTCAAAATTTAGAATGGAACCCCAAAGAAAAAGACGAAGGTTGGCGGTTTTGGAGAAGGTATGTTTAGCACACAACATTATTCCTACATAAACATATTAAATATATATATTAAAAAGAGAAAGACTATTAACCACGTTGAATAACTAGCTCAGCGATATAGTTTTTCATGGTATTTACGCGAAAAAACGACTAATGTGCCTTTAACATTTTCAATCGCGGCACATTTGTCAATTAAGCAATCATGCGCAGTAAGAGGAGCCGCCAGTGGCATTTAAGCCGGATTTATAGTTTTAAAGGTAACGGTAGAGGCAGCGGTAAAGGTAGAGGTAAAGGTAGCGGTAGCGGTATCACTTTCTGCAATTTATAGTTCAGAAAGTAGAGGTAGCGGTACTGGTGGCGCATGCGTACTTTAATGCAGATTGTAATTTTGTTTGTAAAATTTGACAGCAAAAGTTTTCTACGAAAACATGGATTGCGAGGACAATGCTAGCACAGCTGTGCATCTGGGCCATATGGCGTTGTGCGAAATATTATATGTATAAACCCTGCAACACAATATATTATATATACAATATATTATACAATATATTATGTTGTATTGCAGGGTTTCAAGTACGTTATGGGGGTCGTCAAGTACGTCGCTATAAAACGAGGGAATTAAATCGGGAACGAGCTAAGAAACGCCATTTCCAGTATTAAAATAAAATAAAATTAACCGATAAAGAGTAGTTCTTTAATACACAAATGACGGTGCCCATTTTTGACAAATTATCAAGTCTGGTTGCCCCTCGCATAAAAACTAAACTTACAAGGCGAGGCTGCCAACTGAAAACTGCCGTGTGATTGGCTGGAGTAGCGGTTGAGGTAAGAAAAGTTGAAAGATGGTCATCTCTTGCCGCTACCTTCTTGCCTCTACCTCTCTTACCGCTACCTCTGACAACTATAAATTGTTTCGTACAATATTCAATGCCGAACTCGGCTACCGCTACCGCTACCTTTACCTCTACCTTTACCGCTGCCTCTACCGTTACCTTTAAAACTATAAATCCAGCTTTAGCGTCTCGTCCTGAAAAGCCTTAAGGCCCATTTTCAATCAACTCTCGTGCTAGAGTGGGAGTCAGTGTTGCCAGATGTAAAAGTTGAAATTATCGAATTGGGTTAATAAAATTATCGAATTTTCGGAAAATTATGTTACAATAATTGTAATAATTATGTTACAATAATTATTATAATTTAATCATAAAAAAGTGAAAGAAGCCGGGTTGTAAATATTATCGATTTTTTGGAAAATTATAAAATTTGTTAAAAATACTATAAAGCTGGATTTAAAGTTCAGAAAGTAGCGGTAGCGGTAATGGCGGTCAATCGCATAAACACTAAACTTACAAGGCGAGGCTGTCAACTAAAAACTGCCATGTGATTGGCTGGAGTAGCGGTTGAGGTAAGAAAAGATGAAAGATGGTCATCTCTTGCCGCTACGTAGCCTCTACTTCCCTTACCGTTACCTCTGAGAACTATAATTTATATTATATGAAGTCTATAAAATGTTTCATATAATATTCAATGCCCAACTTGGCTACCGCTACCGCTGCCTCTACCGTTACCTTTAGAACTATAAATACCGTACGGGAATCTATAAACAGCACTACGGTATTGTTGATCTTTTACGGCAGGAAGGAAGGAAATCTATAAATCAGGCTTTATGCTTAATTAAATTAATTAATCTGGATAGAATTAAGTTAATTTTGTCCAGATACTTGGATTTAAAATTATGTTACAATTATCGATTATGTTACATATAATTTCAAGCTTTGTTTTTAGAAAAAATTATGTTACAATTCGATAATTATGTTATGGCAACACTGGTGGGAGTCAGAGTGCAAGCTTGCTTTGTGTATTTTATAGTATTCATTTTCATTAAAATCTGACTCCAGCGCACAATCCGCCGTACGTGCTAAAGCTAAGAAGGTGCAAGCTTTCGTGCTGGGTCTGGCTTGGATTTCAATATGGCGGCAGATAAACACCTGATTGCAAAGTAAAAACAATCCTAATTTCGAATATTTTAAACAGCTGATTGCAGAAGTGGAAACAATCCTAACCCACAATATTTTAATAAACTACCATTGAATATTGTTTATAGATTATTTATTAAATACCTAAGTTAAATACTATTTAGTAATTAATAATTACAGAATTACGTAAGTATTGTCTATTATGGCAAGTCGTTACCTATATATAATACCTATATATCTTTTAATGGTACCAAAAAGTTCATGGAAATACCTGTTAGACCCTGTATATTTATTTGGTAAGAGTTTGTTTTTCTAATGTATATTAAATAATCTTTTAGTCGTGATCTTTAGGGTTACAAAAAAAATAAGTCCATAAATTAAATTAATAAAAAGTTCAAATAGTTCAAGTAATTATTACGCATCATTAGATATTTCATAATTTCAAAGACAGCGCTTCTATTTTTACATTAACTGATAAAAATTATCGCGCTGTATAAAAGCTCATTTTTAGAAACCAAAAGAACACTTACTACTTACTTTTCACTCACTTAACTTAAGATTTAACTTCTCGAATATTTATTATTCATTTAATTATTATGTAAAATTTATTTACAATAAACGATCTTACGAGTCAAAGTGTTAGTTCTTCGTATCCCAACATAAAATTTGGCGCAGTCGTATTGGATTTGGTCACAAGAAGAAGAATCAAAAATCAAGTAAATCAAGAATTAAAAAGGGCAACTCATCTATATTTCTTCAACTTGGCGAGTTTCAACTCCTTGGATCAACAAAGAATCATCAAGCAACACAAAGAACCCTCAACCACAACGAAGAACGCACAAGAAAGACAATATCAAACGTAAGTCGTTTATTCCTTTCTTTTTCCTTATTTCTGTTTCCCCATTTTATATAGCAGGTTTAAATCTTTTTTTACTTTTCTTAAACATTTATTTGTATTTTCGCGTCTTTTACTATTCACAATGCCTGAAAATAACCCTCAAACGCTTCGAAGTGCTGATAGCAGCAACATAACAGACATTCCTCCACACAAATTAGCTTTTCTTTGTTCACTTATACCTAAACCATTCGACGGAAATCGCACAGAGTTATACGAATTTATTTCTAATTGCGAAAACGCCTTTAAATTTGCCCACATTTCTCAAAATGAACCACTTATAGCATACGTGATTTCGAAAATAACAGGTAGTGCAAAAGCACAATTGCGCGATAAAGAAATAAACGATTGGAAGGACCTTAAAGAACTTTTAATACAATTATACGCAGACAAAAAACATTACACACAATTAATGGAAGATCTTAATACGATAAGACAAAATTTTAACGAATCTATTCTATCTTTTCACAACAGAGTCGATAAATTATACACCCGCATTGTTAATTGTATTTCCGATAATGACGGAGGCACTCGCAAAGCCAGAGTTCAAATTATTAAAGAATTAGCTTTGCAACGCTTTATCCTCCATAGTCAACCGGAAATATCGCGTTTTTTAAGAAGTAAAAACTCTAATAATTTATCAGACGCTCTAACTAGTGCTTTAGAAGAAGAAAGAGCTCTTCAAATTTCGAAATCTAGTTCTTTAGGATCCCGTCCATCAAAATTCTGCAAAAATTGCAAAACAAAAACTCATAACACACAAGATTGCTTTAAAAATAAAAAATTTAACGTACAATTAAATAAACCTAGCGAAAATTCAAATACAAATAACCATTCAAATACAAATTACAATTCAAATAAAAATTATAAATCAAGTGGAAACTATAACTCATCTTATCAATCTAAATTTTGTAATTACTGTAAAAAGAATGGTCATTTAATAGACGATTGTTTCAAACGTCAACGAAAAAATGCAGGAAATAGTTCCAATCAAAATATAAATTATAATTCAAATTTCTCCAATAATACCGAATCTTTAAACGAGAATGCGTCCCAGAACAACGTCGTTTCTGCGGATTGGGAATAATAAAAACCGACGTAAAAACCTTAAATAAGCCCTTTCAAAATAATTCTTGCCGTAGATCTGAAAAATCAGGTTGCTATCCGGTTCCAAATAATTCTTGCCGTAGATCTGAAAAATCAGGTTGCTATCCGGTTCAAAATAATTCTTGCCGTAGATCTGAAAAATCAGGTTGCTATCCGGTTCCAAATAATTTTTGCCGTAGATCTGAAAAATCAGGTTGCTATCCGGTTCCAAATAATTCTTGCCGTAGATCTGTAAAATCAGGTTGCTATCCGGTTCTAAATAAATCTTGCCGTAGATCTGAAAAATCAGGTTGCCATCCGGTTCAAAATAATTCTTGCCGTAGATCTGAAAAATCAGGTTGCTATCCGGTTCAAAATAATTCTTGCCGTAGATCTGAAAAATCAGGTTGCTATCCGGTTCTAAATAAATCTTGCCGTAGACCTAATAATTTTGGTTGTTATCCGGTTCCTAATAATTGTAACAAAATAATTAAAAATCTTAAAACATTTAATATTCTTTTAAATAATAATGTAAGTCCGTGTATCGAAACATATTGTGATAACATTAAATTAAAATTTTTAATAGATACGGGAGCATCTGTATCACTTTTAAAAAATCAAGCGCATCTTTCTACTTTATTATCAAATCTTAATATTAATGAAAGAATTTTATTAAATGGGCTTAATGCTAATTCTCCTGTAGAAACAGCAGGAAGCATAATCCTTCACCTTAGTCTAAACGATCAACCTATACCAATTAAATTTCAATTAGTTGATCAAAATAATAATATACCCTATGACGGTATCATAGGAAACGATTTCTTATCATTACAAGGCGCAATAATAAATTTAAACAATAGTGAGTTACAATTAAATTCACTAAAAATACCTTTAAAAATTATATCTCAAATTCCTAATAATCATAATAATGAAAATTTATATTCAGTTGTATTAGAACCTAGATCAGAAACAATTATCAAAATTGAAATCTTAAATAAAAATTTATCACAGGGTATCTGTCCAGAAATAAATATTGCCGAAGGTGTATTTTTAGCAAAAGCTATTCTCAAAGTGGAAAATGGCACTGCCATTACTACTATATTAAATACCCAAAATCGAAAATTAAAAATAAATAAATTACAAGTTTTTCTAGAACCTTTTGAAGAAAAACAATCTACAATCTTTATTAATGTTAAAAATCAATCAGTAACAAATAATCGCATCAAATTACTTAAAGAAAATCTAAGACTAGACCATTTAAATCCCGAAGAAAAATATTCTATTTTAAAATTATGCGAGCAATATAACGACATTTTTTATCTTCCTAATGACACATTAACTCACACAAGTATTCTCGAACACGAAATTAAAACAACCGACCCTACTCCAATTGCAACAAAAATTTATAGATTCCCAGAAGTTCACAAAAGAGAGGTCGAAAAACAAATCGAAAAAATGCTTAGACAAAAAATTATCAGACCATCAGTCTCTCCTTATAATAGTCCCTTATGGATTGTACCAAAAAAATTAGACGCATCAGGTGAACGCAAATTTAGAATTGTAATTGACTTTCGCAAATTAAATGAAATTACGGTTGGTGATAAATTTCCCTTACCAAATATCGAAGATATTTTAGATCAATTAGGACATTCAAAATATTTTACAACCCTTGACCTCGCGTCCGGATTTCATCAAATTCTCATGAAAAAGGAAGATATTGCTAAAACTGCTTTTTCTAGTCCATTAGGTCATTACGAATATCTGCGAATGCCATTTGGTTTAAAAAATGCACCAAGTACATTCCAAAGAGCAATGAATGCTGCCCTAGTGGGTTTACAAGGCCTTCAATGTTTTGTGTACTTGGATGACATCGTCATTTTTGGTAGTACGCTAGAAGAACACTCTTTACGTTTAAAAAATGTTTTTGACAGATTAAGAATTAATAAATTACTTTTACAACCCGATAAATGCGAATTTATGCATAAAGAAGTCGCGTATCTTGGTCATGTTATAAATGAAAAAGGTGTCTCACCGAATCCAAATAAAATATCAGCTATTAAAAACTACCCTCAACCTAAAACTCCAAAACAAATTAAACAGTTCTTAGGACTCATTGGTTACTATCGTAGATTCATTAAAGATTTTTCGAAACACGCGAAACCATTAACACAATTGCTTAAAAAGGATACTCAGTTTACCTGGGGACTTGAACAGGAAAACTCATTTTGTCATTTTAAAAATATTTTATCTCAAGAACCAATTCTTCAATTTCCAGATTTTTCTAAAGATTTTATTTTAACCACAGATTCATCAAACTTTGCAATAGGTGCCATTTTGTCACAAGGTGAAATTGGTAAAGATTTGCCAATCGCATATGCCTCTCGCACGTTAAATAAAGCCGAATGTAACTATTCTACTACTGATAGAGAACTTTTAGCGATCGTTTGGGCTACACAACACTTTAGACCATACTTATATGGTAAAAAGTTTATTATCTGTACAGATCATCGTCCACTTAAATGGTTAGCAAATTGTAAAGATCCTAATAGTAGATTAGTTCGTTGGAGACTTAAACTCGAAGAATTCGAATACGAAATTCATTATAAACCAGGTAGAATAAATTGTAACGCTGACGCACTTTCGCGAAATCCCGAAAATATTCAAATTAACTTAAATAAAAACAAATCTCAAAATAAATTGGAAACTTATAGCGATTTTATTAAATTCCATTATATGAATCAAAAATTGGTTGACATTGAAACGATAAAAGATAATGTTTTTTCAAAATTTCCCAATATTCTTTTATATTCAAAAGATCTCGATGAAAACAATCCTTGTTACAAAAGTCTTATTATTAATCAAGACATTAATCAATTAAATCATGACAACATTAATCTTTATGACACTATTACTTTAAAAAACTCAAATAATCAAACCACATTTTTAGTAATTTCAAAATTAAATCATTTTGACAAAATAACTTACAATGACTTATTTTACTCTTTGCAAAAACTCCGGTCTATTCTTTTAACAAATAAGATTTTTACAGTATATCTTAAAAATCCTGTAGAAGAAAATAAAATTATCAAACAAGATTTATTTAACGAATTAATAGAATTTTTATTCTCAAAATCAAATATCAAAATTGTACTTGTAAACAAACCAAAATTTTGTCCTAAAACCCGCGAAGAAATAAAAAATATTTTACAAGAGAATCATTCTTCGTCAGTAGCCGGTCATCCCGGATTTTTAAGAACTTATCATAGAATTAAAGAAAATTATAAGTGGCCAAACATGAAAGGCGATATAAAACACTTTATTAAAAGTTGCCAATCTTGTCAAATTAATAAATTAGTTCATAAAACCCCAAAAGCTCCTATGGAGATAACTACAACGAGCGAACGACCTTTTCAAAGATTAGCTATCGATGTAGTTGGTCCCTTATCATTAACAGAGGTAGGCAATAAATTTATCGTTACCATGCAAGACGATCTAACAAAATATTCATATGCAACATCTGTACCTAATCACGAAGCAAAAACAGTCGCTGACGTACTTTTGCAATTTATTTGTATATTTGGTATACCCGAGACAATCTTAACAGATCAAGGTACAGACTTCACCTCAAATCTAATTAAAGAAGTAAATAAACTTTTTAAAATTAAACACATTTTATCTAGCCCTTATCATCCCCAAACGAACGGTAGTTTAGAAAGAAGCCACTTGACTCTAAAAGAATATTTACGACACTACATAAACGATAAAACAACTAATTGGGACGAATACGTACCCTTAGCTATGTTCACTTACAATACCCACTATCATAAATCTACTAAATTCACACCTTACGAACTACTCTTTGGTCATAAAGCTTTTATACCTAGTACTCTTACCTGTAAACCAGAATTTAAATATACTTACGATGATTATTATTCTAACTTAAAATTAAAATTAAATAGATCATTCCAACTAGCTCGAGAAAATATAATAAATGCCAAAGAAACTTCTAAAATTTATTATGATAGAAATGTTCATTCACACAATTTTAAAGTAGGCGATTTAGCATATATCCTAAATAAAAATATTACACCCGGTATTAGCAGAAAATTACAGCCAAATTATAAAGGTCCCTATAAAATCATAAACATTCATCCTAATCAAACGGTAAAAATACAAATTAGTCACAAGAAAACATCAGTCGTTCATCATAATTTATTAAAACCTTTTGTTCCAGAAGATGAAAACCCTTCTTGTTCTGACACTAATTAACATATTAACACTCCCGCCTATATCCGGTAATATCCCCTATAAAAACCAAAAATTAGATTTTAAATCAGGAATATTTTATCAAGACTTAGGTCAAGTAAAACTAACCCAAGACTATTTTACACTCTTATCATTCAATAATATAAGCATTTATGAAATGAAATTAAAATTTGCCGAAAAATCGTTTTATATCTCAAAACCCTTATGCATGCACCCTAACGATAAAAATGTAACATTCAGACATTCCGAATTTTTATGCAAAGAATCTCTAGAATTAATAGAAATTCGACTTGAAAAATTAAATAAAAAACTCGAAGCCATAAACCACCTAACAGGTCATGAACCTGATAAAATGTCACTTAGAGTAAAAAGAGGATTAATTAACGGTGTATCTTATACATTTAAATGGTTATTTGGAATCCCCGATGCAGATGACGCAGAATATTATAATGACGCAATTCATGCAGTAGTTAATCAAAATCAAGACATGCAAAAACTTTTAAAGCAACAAGTTCATATAATCTCTGAAGCGATCTCTGGTTATAATAGGTCAGCATTGACACTTAAATTTAATGAAGAAAAGTTAAACAAAAATATAAAAATATTTAATAAATTTTCAAACTCAAGCATTATTAGAATAAATTCATTAACCTACGTTCAAACAGTAATGGATCATTTAAATTTATTATCTCAAATTACCGAAGAATTAGACGAAGAATTCGATGTTATTATTTCTTCAATATTATTTTCCAAACAAAATATTTTACACCCTTCAATAATTACTCCAAAATCTTTACGCGAAGAATTATTGAAAATTAATAATAAAAGAACAGATTTAGATTTTCCAATAGACCTAGATGATAATGCAAACATTTTTAAATACACGCAAATATGTTCACTCTCAGTAGTTTACACAAATAAAGTTTTAATTTATGCAATTAAGATACCACTAGTAACTAAAGATTTGTATCAACTATATAATTTGATTCCCTTACCTGTCCAATATCAAAACTCTTCAATATACTCCTATATAAACCCTTCTTTCCCTTACCTTATCCTAAGTACGACAAGAACGTATTATGGAGAGATGTCAGAATTATCGAAATGCCAGAAGATATCACCATCCGAGTACATTTGTTCCAACATCATCATACATCTAATCAAGGAAAGACCAACCTGCGAAACGATTCTGAAACTTCAAAAACCTGAAAAAATCCCATCAAACTGCGACACCAAAACCATGAAGTCAGAAATCGAAGTTTGGCATCCCCTCTCAACAAATCAATGGCTATACATCTTAACACAACCAGTCACTGGGACCATAAGCTGCGAAAATTATGGTGCTTCACAAATCACAGACGTTGTACTTCAAGGCTCCGGTATTTTTACACTACAACCGAAATGTAAATGCTACACTACATCCACGTTATTGACTTCAACTTCCAACCAAACGTCAAATTATACAAACTTTATACCTTTACTGGACATCAATAAAGACGATTGCTGTATCAAGGAGCAATCCTACCTCAAAAATGAAGAAATGTCTTCAATCAAACTCCATAGCCTCAACCTCAATGAACTGAGTCATGCACAACATAAACTCCAACAGTTCGACGACGTCCTACAGAAAAATATAAACCAACCATTCATTATCAACCATTCCAAATGGTACAACATCTTCTTTGGAAATATTTCAACCCCGACCAATGCCGTCACCTGGTTTGTATCAACAGCCACAATACTGTATCTGATAACCGAGTTAACCTGGATGATTTTCCACCTCACAGAAGAAGCTATCGTAGTCTCAACTCCGAAGCAGATGCAATGCCCATGGAGGACTTAGAACCTGTCTACACGGAGATGCGTAGGCCTCGTCTTTCGAAGAAATCTTTTAAAATTTAATTTCATAATTATAGTTTTGTTTAGATATATAACCACTATTTTATTTTATTTTAATTTTTACTTTATATATTGTACACTTTAAATTTTAATTGTATCTTTGTAGTTTACTTAGTGTTTTATAAGTTTTAGATTGTATAATTTAATTTTACCATTTAGTGTTTCAATAGGATTTTTAACCCTTATCGAAACACTTAACGGGGGAGGTTTGTTAGACCCTGTATATTTATTTGGTAAGAGTTTGTTTTTCTAATGTATATTAAATAATCTTTTAGTCGTGATCTTTAGGGTTACAAAAAAAATAAGTCCATAAATTAAATTAATAAAAAGTTCAAATAGTTCAAGTAATTATTACGCATCATTAGATATTTCATAATTTCAAAGACAGCGCTTCTATTTTTACATTAACTGATAAAAATTATCGCGCTGTATAAAAGCTCATTTTTAGAAACCAAAAGAACACTTACTACTTACTTTTCACTCACTTAACTTAAGATTTAACTTCTCGAATATTTATTATTCATTTAATTATTATGTAAAATTTATTTACAATAAACGATCTTACGAGTCAAAGTGTTAGTTCTTCGTATCCCAACATACCTGAATAATTGTGAATACAAAACAGCAAATTTTTGTTTGACAGTCAAACTTTGACTTATTATTTGTGAAGTGATTTTTAATTCTGATAATTTTTATCTGAATTTTTTTTATTTTTTGGTATTTAATTTATAGTGCTATCGATAGTTTTAAATTTTGTATTTTGGAAATAGTAAACATTTGTACTATGTACAAATACTATAGTATACAAATTGTATACAAATAAACATTTCTCATATAGGTATTTAACCATTCATTTTTGTTAAGAAATAAGATCATATTGATTTTGAAGACTTTGAAGTTGTTATTTCATATTTACAGTGCATATAGGTGTTATGGATATTAATATACCTAATATGACATTTAGAAAGAGTTCATTAGAGTTTTCGCTACACCAAAACAACAAACGTAAATATAATTTACATAACCCCAAATTTTGACATTGTTATTGTCCATTCGCAGCGCCAGCTTATTTGAAATTAGGCGCGAAATTTTGCATGCATGCTGGAGTGCGAGTATCGGTTGAAAATAGCAACTCTACGTGTGCGACACACTCCCACTCTAAAGCTAGCTTCAGAGTTGATTGAAAATGTAGCTTTAAATGACAAATTTTCAAAAGACTGCGTTCCGTACGGGGTCACGTGGTGGGACTTTGAGGCGTGGAGCATATAATATATGCTCCTGCTGTAGGTTAAAAGGGGTTAAAAAATGCATTAAATAAATATTTGTGTAATATTGCGGTTGCAGTGTAACAGTTACACCAAACATCACTATGCAGAGTTGATGGACCATCAATGATGGTGAACATTACAGAACTGGTGATTCTTCAGTGTTGACCTTTATACCTTTAACTTTGAAGGAATCAAAACCTTTACTTAATAAATTTATTGTACTGTAATCTGGGTTGTCTATATTCATATTAAAATAAGTTATTCTAGAACAATTTGTGATTTTAATGCAACATAGCAGTTGTGCAATAAATTATTCTTTATTATGGCTCTAAATAAAACTTTAAGTAAATATACAATCCTTTATTGCTAATAAATATTTAAAGGCAACAATATAAGTGGTTATAGGTATATATAAAGATAAGATAAAAAATATGAAATAACAGCATAAAGTCTAAAGGTTACCAATACTTTTCTAAAACTTTAACAAGATCTTTTGGGCTTGTGCTTGGACCATGTCTTTCAACAGGCTGTCCATTTTTGTCAATGACAAATTTAGTAAAATTCCACTTAATAAAATCGCCCAAAGTTCCTCCTTGTTTGTGCTTCAAGTAATTCCATAAGGGATGTGCACTTCCTCCATTTACATTAACCTTATCGAACATATCAAAGGTAACATTCCTGCTCTTGATAAATGTACAAATTTCTTGATTGTCTCCTGGTTCTTGTCCACCAAACTGGTTGCATGGAAAAGCCAGAATTCTTAGTCCTTTTGTTTCAGAGTATTCGTTGTAAAGGTCAACCAATTCAGCATAGTGGTTTTTGGTGTAACCGCACTGAGAAGCCACATTTACAATTATACAAACGTGTCCTTTGTATTTTTCTAAAGATACATCTTGTCCATTTATATCCTTTGCGCTGAATTCGTAAATTGATTTTGCGTCTTTGTAGTTTTCTGGATTCGACATGGTATTCGTATTTGTATTTACCGGTTTTATTGGACAAACAGTTGCTAGAGTTCGGACTGCGATTGTTGCGATACTAAACAACTGATAACCTGGAAACAACATTATACAAAAAACTGATAAAAATAAAAAATCTGCGATCAATATTTTATTTACATGCGTGGTTAGAAATCGAATGACATACCAAAATATCCCCAGTGCTATTTTTATCTTCTAGCTAAGCGACTTTTGTTTTTGCACTTCAAAGTACCGATTTACAACATATAACAAGAATATTTACAATCAAAGTTCTTTGTAGATGCGACTTTACTTTTCTGGAAGTAAAGGTCGGTTTCTCTATGGTCCATAGACTATGGGTCTGTTCGAATCTTTATCTCTGATCTTTACTAATTACACTAGTGTACACCACAATCCACACAAGAAGGTCTGTTCTATCTCGTACTAAAAATACAAAAAATCACTGCAACACTGCCAAGGTTTGGGTTTTTGCACTTCAAAGTACCGATTTACAACATATAACAAGAATATTTACAATCAAAGTTCTTTGTAGATGCGACTTTACTTTTCTGGAAGTAAAGGTCGGTTTCTCTATGGTCCATAGACTATGGGTCTGTTCGATTCTTTATCTCTGATCTTTACTAATTACACTAGTGTACACCACAATCCACACAAGAAGGTCTGTTCTATCTCGTACTAAAAATACAAAAAATCACTGCAACACTGCCAAGGTTAACGGCTGCCATTTTTGTTGTTTACAATTTTTGTGCTTTGGGTTTGTGCTCTGTTTATACAGATTAATAATCGATTTAAACTTTGTGTTTCTCATAGTAAGCCTTAAAAGAGGCCTTAAAGTGCTAAGAACAACCATTTTACTCCTCTATTGTAAAAAATAAACTTTAATTTATCAGGGCTGTCATAAAACTGTCAAATGTCAATTTTAAGGTTAAATTATAACCCACAAATTAACCTTGAAATTGTCATTTGACAGCCCTGATCACAGCTGTGACTAGACTAGTCTATGTGGTCTATGGCCCTGATAGAATAAGGCACAATCCAGGATTGTGGAATAAGGTATATTTATTATAAAAGAGGAGTAAAATGGTTGTCCTTAGCACTGAAAGGCCTTATTTGAGGCTTACAAGTGCCTCTGAAGAAACACAACGTTTAAAACGATTATTAAACAGCACAAACCCAAAGCACAATAAATGTAAACAACAAGAATGGCCGCCGTGTAACTCTGTGCAGTGTTGCAGACTGCAACTTGCAGTAATTTTTAGTATTTTTAGCATGGGATGAAACAGACCTTGTTGTGTGGATTGTGGTGTACACTAATAAATTTTTAAATTTATTATAACTTCAGGATACCTTATTGTAAACCAACATCATTATAGTTAATTACAAATTAATTTGTACAATTGATGAAAAGATGAATCCTATAGACCTATCCCTTGAATGGCACTGCTCTCTCTTCTTTTAATATTCATGGCATGGAGCCTACACAAGGAGCCCGAACTTAATAGGGAAAATTGACAAAACCTGCCCTCTAAATTGCACAAATTAAGTCTTTTTTTTTCACCACCAGCGGCACTGATTGTTGATGCGTCCTGACGTCTGCTCTTTTGGTAGCGTTTCGGTACAAATTAGTCAATTGTTTCAGAATAAACGGGACACCAGCGCCTACTTTCCTTAGGAAGATTCTTGTTTACATGCAGTTCGGACTCCTTGTGTAGGCTCCATGATTCATGGGTTAGGTCTATACCAAAGAACACCATATACCTTTACCCAAGGTGACCAACTTTCTTTGTGGGTTATGGTAAATTAACCTTAAATTTGACAGTTTGATGACAGCCCTGATAAAATAAGTTTTATTGTTTACAAATAAGGAGTAAAATGGTTGCCTTTAGCACTTTAGCGCCTCTTTTAAGGTTTACAAGTGCCTCTGTAAGAAACCCAACGTTTAAAACGATTATTAATATCTATAAACAGTACAAACACAAAGCACAAGAATTGTAAACAAAAAAAATGGCCGCCCTTAAACTCTGTGCAGTGTTGCAAAGTTCTTTGATAGAAACAGTCTCAGTTAGAAATGATTTGTATATGTGTGAAAGTATGTGATTTTTCTCCATAAATATACATGTCCATGACTCATGGATCATAAGTATGTATACATATGCTATACCCAGACTGCAATAAAGGTTCGAAAATATTCCAGGAATTCCATATCGCCTAGGAATAATCCGCTTCATTCTAGGAATATTCATTGGGAATATTCCTAGAATGATCCTCTAAAACTTCCAAGCATCATCTAAGAACATTCCCAGTGAATATTCATTAGTTTAGTTGCAATACCTCTCACCGTTGCTTACGCACGCTTGATAACTATATATACCGATAGGTTAATAATATCAGTTGGAGATGTGCCGCACATCATGTGCGTCTGTGATGGCACAGCTAAACAATGATTAGAGTGGGACTGATCTACTCAGTAACTGAATAATGGCTATACTTAAGTAAAGTTCCTGGGTATAAGAGGCAATAAGGGCTGGAAATAATCCCCAAATTATATCAAGGAATATTCCCCTAACAATCCTTGAGTCTTCTGCAGGCATATACAAGGTGGCGCAAAAGTCATCACCCTATTGGAAGATGCTATAATTTTTGCAAATGGCGACAAATGTCAATTCTGTTTTGACATTTGTGAAGTCAACACATACAAAATACACGTCAACTAGACATGGATCGCTATACTCCTCAAGAACGCGGTATAATTGTTTCGATTTTTTTGCGGAATAATTCGTCGGTGGTGTTGGCGCAGCGTGAATTTCGGCGCAGATTTCCCGGTCGTCCGACACCAACTGGGCAAACACTACGACGTTTAGCCGCTCGCCTTGAAGAATATGGGACAACACGAGATACTGCCAGGTCTGGCCCGCCCCGGAGCAGCCGTTCTGCTGAGAATATCGCGGCTGTGGCTGAAGATGTCGCAGAGGACCCCGGAGTAACAACCAGACGACGTGCCACGCAATTGGGCATCAATCGACGGTCTTTACAGAGAATTTTGGTGAAAGATTTGAAGATGTTCCCTTATAAAGTGCAGGCAGTGCATCAACTGTTAGCTGTTGACCGCCAAACGCGTGTAACCTACGCCCAAGTCATCCTGAATCTCGACCACGACGAAGACAATTTTCATCCAAAATCATCATGAGCGACGAGGCCCATTTCCATCTCTGTGGATATGTTAATAAGCAAAATTATCGCTTCTGGGGCACCGAAAATCCGCGTATAACCCACGAAGAGCCATTGCACCCGCTCAAAGTTACTGCATGGTGTGCTGTTTACGCTGGAGGCGTCATCGGGCCTTATTTTTTTGAAAACGCCGCGGGCCAAACGACTACTGTGGACGGTGAGCGCTACAGAGCCATGCTAAACGACTTTCTCCTTCCTCAATTGGATGAATTCGGACTGGAGAACATGTGGTTCCAACAGGATGGAGCAACGGCGCATACTGCCCGAGCCACAACCGAAATTCTGCAGGCTGCATTTCCGGGTCGCCTAATCTCCCGTTTTGGCAATTTGCACTGGCCGGCCAGATCGCCCGATTTAACCGTTCCAGACTTCTTTTTATGGGGTTTTTTGAAATCACGAGTCTTTGTAAACAAGCCTCAGACTCTTGAAGCCCTCAAAAATAATATTTGTCAAGAATGCGAGAACCTATCGCCGGAAGTTCTGGCAAGAGTGATGGAAAATGCCATAAATCGGGCCCGTATGGTCATCAATTCTGGCGGCGGCCACTTGACCGATATCACTTTCTCGACCTAATAAAAAAAAATTTAATACATCAAATAAACATAATCCAAAAGCAGAACCAAAGTTTTTCATTCATAAAAAAAATTACAGCCAAAGAACATCGGGTGACAACTTTTGCGCCACCTTGTATATGGAATATTCTTTTTATGATGCCTGGGTTAACCAAAAAGCGGACATTTGATTATGCCAGGAATATTCCTGGGAATATTCTTGGACGCTTGGAACACGCTTGTACAAAGTGTAAATAATATTACTAATTATTAAAAAATAATTACTTACTTATAAGTTAAGTGGGTACATGTCCATGTACATGGACGCCGGTTCAGAAGGAGTTAAAAAATACTTTAAATAAATATTTATGTAATAGTGCGGTTGTAGTGTAACAGTTACACCAGAAGGGGTTAAAATAGTATATTATGTATCAAGTTTGATAAACGCCATTTTATACACGAATTTAATTTAGGCACGAGCGAGCTTGCGAGCGAGTTCTTAAATTAATGAGTGTATAGAAAAGTTTATAAACGAGGTGCATCTATATAGTATATACTTTTTCTACGACAAATACTTACTTTTATCTTAAAATGATTTAAATCAAAAATTTGTATAGAGCGCCATCTATGAAACAATAGGGGAATCTGTGTGTCACAGTGAAAGTAAAGAAAATGTTTTAAGAGCACTTTACAGCTGTAAAGTCCGTGTCCGAATTTAAGTTTACTGCCGGCGAAATTAAAAGGTCAGTACAATGTTCATATAAACTTTTCAAATATTGGCGTTGAGAAACTATTTAATACTTTTGTATTTTTGTATTGAGATAATAAAATAATTTTCACATTTAGTATTATTTTACAAGAAAGGCAATTTGTTTTAACGATTGTTTGACATTTGACAACTTAAAACTAACTTCAGCCCGTGACTAAAGCGCCATAAAGCCACAACTTGACAATGTGTATTTAAAAGGTCACTTAGTGTCATGGAAACATGTACGATAAAGGGCGTTTTAAAGGTGGGAGTAGAAAATAGTATATTATGTATCAAGTTTTATAAACGCCATTTTAGATACGAGTGTCTAGAGAAGTTTATAAACGAGTTGCATACTATACTTTATCTACGACGAACACAAAACAGAATTTAAAGCCAATTTTATTTGTTAAAATTTTGAGATCTGTCAACTGTCACCAGGGTTGGGTCAGTAGAAAACCTTAGGTAATTTACCTTGGTAGAAAACTTGTTTTCGACTTGCGTCGAAAACCTATAGGGTTTTCTACCTACGTAAATTACCTTATTCGACCTTCTCCTTCCACTTCTCTAAATTTGCCCTCATGCCAAAAATTATGTTGGGGTCTCCCAACCAAACGTGGCCCTTTTTTTCCCACCATAATAATGTTAAAAAACTACAAATAACTTCAAATTTATGGTAGGTGTCTGATTTTTCACAACATTTAACAAATCATAATAAACAACAAACTTGCATAACCTCACATTTTTTGATATTTGACAGTATTCTACTTTTTTACGTTTTCTACCGTCGAAAACGTCGAAAAAGGTTTTCTACATGTCGAAAACAAAAATGTAGGTAGATACCCAACCCTGACTGTCACCCGAATTTAACCTCACTTTTTCCCAATTTGTAATAAAGCTAACTTCAGCCCGTGGCGTAAAATGTCGAAAAGCCACTGTTGTTAACTTCAGCCCGTCAATAAAACGCCATAAAGTCACAGCTCGTCAATGTAGGAGTAGATAAAATACATTAAATAAATATTTATGTAATAGTGCGGTTGCAGTGGAACAGTTACACCAAACATCACTATGCAGAGTTAATGGTGAACATTACAGAACCTGGTGATTCATCAGTATTGAACCCATAGAAATAACAGTATTGAACCCATAGAAATAACAGTGTTATTTCTATGGGTTCAATCATAGAAATAACACTGTGTTATTTCTATGATTGAACCTTTAGACCAAAGCACCTTTAACTTTGAATGAATCAAAACCTTTACTTAATAAATTTATTGTACTGTAATCTGGGTTGCCTATATTCATATTAAAATAAGTTATAAGTTAGGCTTATTCTAGAACATAGAAAACCCCGAATAATTTGGATTTTAATGCAACATTACATAGCAATATTGTGCAATAAATTATTCTTTATTATTAGGTATGGCTCTAAATAAAACTTTAAGTAAATATACAATCCTTTATTGCTAATAAATATTTAAAGGCAACAATATAAGTGGTTATAGGCAAAGAATATATTATCTTATTATCTTTGGTTATAGGTAGGTATATATCATGATATGGTTTGTTGTATCATGGGTATATATAATGATAAGATAAAAATATGAAATAACAGCATAAAGACTAAATGTTACCAATACTTTTCTAAAACTTTAACAAGATCTTTTGGGCTTGTGCTTGGACCATGTCTCTCAACAGGCTGTCCATTTTTGTCAATGACAAATTTAGTAAAATTCCACTTAATGAAATCGCCCAAAGTTCCTCCTTGTTTGTGCTTCAAGTAATTCCATAAGGGATGTGCACTTCCTCCATTTACATTAACCTTATCGAACATATCAAAGGTAACATTCCTGCTCTTGATAAATGTACAAATTTCTTGATTGTCTCCTGGTTCTTCTCCACCAAACTGGTTGCACGGAAAAGCCAGAATTCTTAGTCCTTTTGTTTCAGAGTATTCGTTGTAAAGGTCAACCAATTCAGCATAGTGGTTTTTGGTGTAACCACACTGAGAAGCCACATTTACAATTATACAAACGTGTCCTTTGTATTTTTCCAAAGATACATCTTGTCCATTTATATCCTTGGCGCTAAATTCGTAAATTGATTTTGCGTCTTTGTAGTTTTCTGGATTCGACATGGTATTCGTATTTGTATTTACCGGTTTTACTGGACAAACAGTTGCTAGAGTTCAGACTGCGATTGTTGCGGTACTAAACAACTGATAACCTGGAAACATTATACAAAAAACTGATAAAAATAAAAAATCTGCGATTAATATTTCATTTACATGCGTACCTAGTTAGAAATCGAATGACATACCAAAATATTCCCAGTGCTATTTTTATCTTCTAGCCAAGCGACTTTTGCTTTTGCACTTCAAAGTACCTACCGATTTACAACATATAACAAGAATATTTACAATCAAAGTTCTTTGTAGATGCGACTTTACTTTTCTGTCTGTTTCTCTCAGCGTTGCCAGATGGTCAAAATGAAATTACCGTACCTGCTGGGTAAAAATTACCGTATTTAAGAAAAAATAACCGTACATTTGAAAAATTAAAATAAAATATTTAATATATAAAAGCAAGAAAACAATTAATCAAAATATTTTTTACTTAAACCTTAAAATAAAAAAAAAATTAATTTATATAAAAAACATTTTACAAAACAACTCAAAAGTGCACTTTAATTTTAGCGGGAATATACAAATTTAAAACAAATAGGTTTGCGTCGGCGCTTTTAGCAAAGAGAATAAAGAGAGAATATAAGTTATGTAGGTAAATTTTACTGTTGCCTTCCATCAATGTCGGCATTACAGAATCCTACAGTCGGAGTACTCCATTTATGTACTAAGAATTCCCTAGATGGCGCTATATTAATTTAAATACACATACTTCCACACATATACAAATCATTTCTAACCATATAACTGTTTCCATTTCGTGGGGGTAAAGTAGGGGAAATGTTCTCACAGGGTATACCCGCTATAGCGGGCATTGAGGCGCATGCGTCAGCTGCATTGCCGGTTTTTAAAAAAATAACATATTTTTGTCCCTATTTAAGAAGTATAATAAATACTTTTTAATAAATTGGATATAAATTGTATGAAAAAAGCATTTAACAATAATATACTCACAAAATGATAAATGATTTTATAATGGCATTTTTATAAAAGCAAAAATTTGGCAACATCGTCTTTTGATCACGATTATAGCCAAAAGATTTTTATGGTAGACATATAAATATGTAGATGGTTATTTTAATTTTCAATTTTGTTTGTTTTCTGTTGTATACCAATTGACCATATGCAAGGAATTCGGTCGATGTTGCCAATGGTAAAAAAATAAAATTCCCATTCCCACATTCAATTATATTACATATGTAATATAATTGAATGTTCCCAATAGGGAATTTTATTTTTTTACCATTGGCTACATTGAAAATTTGAATTTCCCGCACAAACTAAATTAATTTACATCTTTTTTTTTAATAATAATAAATAATAATAATTCCCACATTTGAAATTCGCACCTTAATTTATTATACAACATTGGAACTACCTTCTTTATCTCTGGGAACTACTAGAATGTAAAGTCAGTTTGTGCGGGAAATTCAAAATTTCAGTGTAGCCAACGTAATATAATTGAATGTTCCCAATAGGAAATTTTATTTTTTTACCATTGGCAACATCGACCGCATTCCTTGCATATGGTCAATTGTTTTGGCATTGTTTTTTTCCATTGTTTTAACGAGATTTTAGTGGATTTTACATAATATGCATATTATGCCACTTTTTGCTTTTTATAAAGCCAAATCACAAAAATGTTTGTAAGCTTAACCCAGGCTATGGAACCAAATAATTTAGAAAAATTTTATATAACCTAAATTTTGTTTAGTTGACAATTCGTATCATAAATGGACGTATTAATTTCTCTATCTAATGTTATGTGATGTCTATGGTATCATATATTTTAAATCCCCCACTTATGAACTGACTATGCGCATAAAGGAAAATGGCACACTACGAGAACAAATTTCCCCTTAGAAACGCACAGAACAAACCATAGAACGCAATCTGCAAACGGGAACAAGGTCATCTATACAAAATATACATAGGCAATAAGCAGTATATGTGTGGAAGTATGTGTTTAAATACCATTGAATACCATTGAATAAGATGGAAGTTCCTTAAAGGATGGAAGTTCCTTAAGATGGAAGATCCTTAAAGGATCCTTTAAGGAACTTCCTTAGTCAATGGAATAAGTATATCTGTATTAAAGGTAGGTTAATATATTATGACTAAAATATCATCTAATTTTATAATTTTAAGGTTATAACCTATAGAAAAATCTATTTTGACCAGAATAAATAAGTATTTTGGATTATTTGAAAGACTGAATAATATGGCATTAATGCCATATTATTCAGTCTTAATTACCTAAACTACTAATTACTTCTAAAAAAATGTGGTAGTTTTTCGTATATACGATATCCAGCTAAAGTGTACCTACATCAGGGAACCTGACCCAAATGAAATAACGGGTTCTGTCCGGTTCCCGTTCTGAGAGAAACGACAAATTTCGGTTCGGTTCAGTTACGGTTCCAAAAAAAATATTTCTGTCCGGTTCGGACCAATCTTTTCCGTCCATACGGTTTTTTTCGGTTCCAATTTTTTTATCATGTAGATATAAAGAAGTACTTACCTACTTATAAAATGAAAAATTTATTTTTTTTGGCAAAGATAAAAACTGTATACAGTTTTTATCTTTGCCTATAGGTACTTTTAGCTTTTGTTCTTCTTTTTCTCCAAAAATTCTGTTGGTTCTCACAAATTTCCTCTAATTTTCTTATCTTGTTGGGGGAAGTAAAAATTTGAGACCAGAAAACAGCCTTTCAACGCTTACTTAAGTCGCTTTCATATAGGTGCGAGATGCGACCCAGTAAGCACAAGCTAGCCGGCCCGACACACGTATTTCTTCCGGCGTGTAGAACGGGCATGTCCGCCTGGCCAACTGGCCGAATGTCGGCTAGCCGTATAGGCATAGCTGAACATTAATTGTTTGGAGTCCCCATCTCCATCCTCATCTGCACAGTAACGAATAATGTCTAGCTACTAGCTAGTAGCTAGTCGAGTGTGTTAAAAAAGTATCTTGCAATTCAAAGAATTTCAAGACTGACCTTATAGGATACGTATCCTCTCCAGGACGTACACCTCTCCAGGACGTCTGTAGGCTTTTTTTGAATGGCCAGGCGGTTGTGGCCGGCACTCGGCCAACTATACACAGCCGACACTCGGCCGAGTATATTTTTATATAGGTAAATAAATTATCATTAGAAAATTTTAATTTTTATGTGAATTAATTCCAATATTTAATAAACATTAGTAATATCTTTTACGATTTAATAAATATTTTGGTAATATTATTAAAATATGCATAAATATTTGCAAACCAATTTCTTCAATGTTTTATAAATATATCACAATCAACATTTCTACAATAGAGGTTTTAGACTAAAACTTTTAGTACATCTGAAGCTACATTCGTAATGAATTCGCTGGCCGAGTGGCAATTTGACTTGCAAGCTAAGCAAATGTGTAACAGTGTGATCGTTCACAATGAAATTCGACGTTAAAGTGGAAGTTGAAGTGGGCAAAATTTCTTGCAAGCTGCAAACTTCGACTTCAACTTCGACTTTCGTGCCGGCTATGCGACATGCGCATTGCCTTTGTTAGGAAGGTTTGACATTTTCAATGGCGTTGAGTTTCGTGTGTGTAGTGTTTTTATTGTGATTAAATACATTTTTCTTGCTTTATTTAAATAAACTAAAGTGATTTGGTGATAACAAAATGAATAATCTTTATTCGACTTGTGATAATGCAATTAAATTAAAAAGAGAACTGAAAATTGTACTAGGTAAATAAACAACAGTGTAGTGTTGAACCCATTGTAAATGTATCTATGTAACTTAATGTATACTTTCTTTACAATAAGTTTATTATAATTATTATTAGGTATTTATTATAAAGAGAACATTAGTGTTTTGTAGTTTGAAACACATTGTAATAAGAATTTATCACTAAATAAACTATTACTGAACATAAGTAAACTATTTGATTGATTGTTGTCCGTTTTTGTGTAAAAAATAGCACCAAACAAAAACAAAATAATGCAAATTCTAACCTTACAAAGAACATGACAGTTACCAACGCCCATGCGTTAAATTCGACTGTAAAGTTCAAAGAACTTTGTGTAAAGTTATTGTGAATGGTAAATTTCGTGCCGACTTGCGTGCCAAAGTGTCACTCGGCCAGCGAATTCATTACGAATGTAGCTTGAATGTTGTAGCCAGGGCCGGATTTAGGCATGGGCCACATGGGCCCGGGCCCAGGGCGGCAAATTTTAGGGGCGGCAAATTTTGAAGGCCAGTTAAAAATTTGGTAAAAAATCAAGAGCGTTTTATGCAGAATTTTTGTTTTCACTCAGATTTATACACTAATTAAAACTATAAAAAGTTGGAAGAGAAGTTTTTTAATACATTAGATAATTTTATATCATACTACACTATTATTCTGCGTAGTGCGTCACTGCGTAGAAGGGCGGCAGTCGATGTACACGAGGCGAGTGGGGCGCGACTCTAGCTTATTCGCTGAGTCATTCGTTATTCGGTGTAATGATGCGTTGGGCCCATGGGCGGCAAATTCGTAAATCCGGCCCTGGTTGTAGCCTACAACTTGTAGGAATATTGAAATAATATTAGGCATTGGGTAAACAATGTTTATCCAATAATCATGAACATTAATATACCTATTGGCAATATTTTTAAAATAATTTTGTGTTGTGTCACACAACTTAAGTTGTGTTACACAAATATCTAATTTTATCAGGATGACTTTGCCTAATATGCCGCCTAAAAACAATTAAAATATTTCACATAAGCAATTCCACAATAAAACAATTTTAAGTTGGAGATATCTTTGAACTTGTCCATATCCTTATGTATACATACATAATGTATGTAATCGTTAAAATACAAAAGTTCAACTACGTAATAAAACAAGAAAGAACAACGAACACATGCCAACAATTCTGGTTCAGAAGTAAACCATAGAAAACCCCGAAGGGGTAAATTAAATAATGTAAACGCTAGTTCCTTAAATAGACTATAGGCGCCGGCGCCGCGGCGTTGCAGAAATAATATTTAAAAACGACGCCGGCGGCGCAGTAGACACTATCTATGGTTTTTAACATAACGCAGACATAACGTTTGTTTTGTTTTGAAATTAAGGTTAAGTTGATCAGAATGCCGCCAAGAAGAAGTGCAAGAAATGCTGGAAAATCTCCACAAACAGAAGAAATACAAGAGATTGCAATCGAAACTAAGGAAAAACCTAAAAAATCTAAAAAAAATGCAGAAATAAATAAAGTACCGGAGCCTTGGGAAACTGCAGAAACAATTTACGAATTTACTGCAAAAGATATTAACGGTGAGGAGGTTTCTTTGGAAAAATACAAAGGGCATGTTTGCATAATTGTAAATGTGGCATCTAGATGCGGCCACACCAAAAGCAACTACGAGCAATTTGTAGAGTTATATGACAAATATGCCAAAGATAAAGGTCTGAGAATTTTAGCTTTTCCATGCAACCAATTTGGTGGGCAAGAACCAGGCGATTCAGCCAAAATCTGTGAATTTGTTAAAGCAAGAAATGTTAAGTTTGATATGTTTGAGAAAATTAGCGTAAACGGCAAAAATGCCCATCCTTTGTACAAGTTTATGAAGGAAAAAATAGCTGGTCCCAATGGAAAGGATATCAAATGGAATTTCACCAAGTTCATCATCAATGAAGATGGCAAAGTTGTTGAAAGGCATGTTCCAGCTAAAAAACCATTAACCCTTATGGAGTCGCTTGAAAAATTATGGTAAATAATTGTTCATATTTGTTTACTTCATAATGCAGTACTAGGAACATTTGTTGATTATAAGTAATAAAATGTTTGGATTAAAAAAAAAGTTTATTTTATATTAATAATATACCTAAAAATGTATTACACATTAAATAATTTATGGCCATTATAAAATCTTAAAAATACACAGGTAGCAGTTAAATTTGTAAAAAATTTAAAATAATACATTTTATTTTTTTGTACTTCAGTCTTCAAAATAATTTGATAGTATGTATAGTATGTATAGTATGTATGGGAGTTTTAAAAAAATTCAAACTGTTCAACTGTTTTAGGTACCTAGGTACCTAAGGTATAGCTATACCTAAAACAGTTGAACAGTTTGAATTTTTTTAAAACTCCCATATTGGAGATGGGTATTTTTTGAATCTACATAACATTTGCTTTGAAATAATAATAAAAGTTAAAAAATGTTTTAGCGGTGATTTTTTAAAAATTTATAATATGCTATCAAAAATAGTTATTATTTATCCCTTTATAGGGCAGAGACCATTAATTGTTATTTTTATTTATTTTTTGGTAAGACCTACCTATTTGAATGTCTTAAGTTATTTTTATGATTATTTTGAAATTCCAACTGTTTTTTTTTTTTTAATTTATCATGGTGGATAAAATGGAAACCACTGCCTATAAGATGATAGATGGGCGATGGTCTAAATGCAAACCACATATTTAAATTAATCGTTTTTTTTGCGTTTCTGAAAGGATTTTAGTTTTTTTTTTCAGGTCCAGGTAAAATAATTACATGGTGTATGCTATAAAAAATCAAATATTTGTTTTCAAATTGTTCACTGTCATTATTCTTATCTGGAAACGGTTTTAGTAAATTTTAATTTCTCAAAGTTTCTTCATTTTTTGATTCTACCTACTCTTGTGTTTGTGAGTAAGTTACAGTGGCATTTCTGTGATGCATATTTTTATTTTTATTTTCAATGAAAACGAAAAATTATAGAAGTGTATAGGATGACTCCGCGTTTGAATATCAAATCTTAAAGTTTTATCATAACTGTATTGAATCGTGCTTTGTTTTTATATTTTTCGGCTCTATACGTATGCACGACTATATTTAAAGTCAAACTCAATGGTGTCTTACAAGATACATTATTTTGATTTTCTATATTCAACAGAGAGGTAGAAACTCGACCCGGTCGAATGGTGCAGTCATTTATGTCTCTAGAAATTATTAAAAAAGGGTTCAGTCCAATGGTGCAGCAACTTCGGATTCCTATTTTCCTCACAAGTTGTAAAGCATTCAATTACCTTTTGAATTATGTGTGTTGTCAGGTAAAACAAACATGCTTATGCTCGCTAGCAGCAACAATTACTGCAAATGTTACTTTTTCGCAATTTTGTGGGAACAGGCAATGGTTAACATAGAGACCACATTGGTTCTAACAATTGCCAAATTTAAATTGAGGCCAATATGATACCCACTGCACATTATGAGTTCATTTATTTGTACTTTGGTCGAAGTTTGGGTTCTCTCTCATTTCTAAGTAAGCTGTAATGGATGTGGTTAACATAGAGACCATTAACCTATAAAGGGTTATTACACATTAAATAATTTATGGCCCTTATTAAATCTTAAAAAAACACAGGTAGCAGTTAAATTTGTAAAAAATTTAAAATAATACATTTTATTTTTTTGTACTTCTGTCTTCAAAATAATTTGATAGTATACTAGTAAAAAACAAATTTTGAAAGTTTTACATAGGTATACCATACCTATAGGTACCTAGAACAGTTGAACAGTTTGAATTTTTTTAAAACACCCATATTGGAGATGGGTATTTTTTGAATCTACATAACATTTGCTTTGAAATAATACCTAATAAAAGTTAAAAAATGTTTTAGCGTTGATTTTTTTTTATTTATAATAAGCTATCAAAAATAGTTTTTTCAAATTATATACACATATTAAGTAACTACCTATTTCACAAGAAACTTTTTTTTATTTTTGTGTCCAGCTCTTACATGGCCTGAGAAACGGTAAATTTTGTCAAAGATGTTTGCGGATTGAAACAGATGTTTGCGGATTAAAGTAGACGTTCGCGGATAAATGCAGATGTTTGCGGATAAAAGCAGATGCTTGCGGATTAAAGCAGACGTTCGCGTATAAAAGTAGATCTTCGCGTATAAAAGCAGATGTTTGCAGGTGAAATCAGATGAAGCAGACCTTTGCGGATTAAAATAGATGTTTGCGGATGAAATCATAAATTGCTTTTCTACAAGCCTGTAAAACTTTGCAGGTCTTTTTAAAGACTCTTTTATACAAGCCCGTAAAATATTACAGGTCTGTTCCCATAATGTATCTTTTACTTGGATACAAAAACAACACAACTAACCTATAAAATGTCATTTACTAAGAAGGTGGAAATAAAATGATTTTAATAAAATTAATTTAACAAATTCGTTGGTTCTATGGTAATTAAACTAGACATATCAAAATAAGCAAAGATCCAGTATGTAATTTTTTTTATCAGTACCCTAGTAGTAACTATATCCAAAAAGGAAATTCTAAAGAAGTTTTTTTATAAGTTTATACAGTTTACTATACAGTCCTATTATAGGACTTTTTAAAATGCTTTATTGCGAAGTCAAAGAAAGGGTTCCTTAAGAGTTCTTTTTTGAGAAGTCTTGATAACTTTAATAGGTGGCGCATTCTTAAAAACTTCTTTCTGATGATGTATCTGACGTCCAAATCTTAAAATTGACCTTATGCAGACTTAATTAAGACGTCATATTGCTGTCTGTGTACATTCAAATAACGTTTTAACTACGTAGGTAAACGTTAATTTCTACCCGGGATGGTTCCCAGTAAGCACCAAACACTCGGCAAACAGTCGGCCTTCGCTCGGCATAGGCGGTTGACCGGCGGTTCGGCTTGCCCCCAGTCGTCCCGCTTATGGCCCGCGTTATGTTAGCCCGGTACTGTTTGGCCATGTTCTAACCAAGGTCGGCCAGAATACGGCATGTCGCTGCTAAATCGTTCGGCTTGCCCTAGCCGGCCCGCTTACAGCCAGAATACGGCCTGCTGCGTCATAAGCAATACATCTCGCGGCTGCTTACGCAAGCGAGCTAACTATAAGTAGCAATGGGTTGCAATATTTAGTTGGAAGTGTGCCTCTGTTATGGTATAGCTGAACATTAATTGTTAGAAGTCCCCATCTCCATCCTCATCTGCTCAGTACACAGCAAACGAAAAATTATAGAAGTGTATAGGATGACTCCGCGTTTGAATATCAAATCTTAAAGTTTTATCATAACTGTATTGAATCGTGCTTTGTTTTTATATTTTTCGGCTCTATACGTATGCACGACTATATTTAAAGTCAAACTCAATGGTGTCTTACAAGATACATTATTTTGATTTTCTATATTCAACAGAGAGGTAGAAACTCGACCCGGTCGAATGGTGCAGTCATTTATGTCTCTAGAAATTATTAAAAAAGGGTTCAGTCCAATGGTGCAGCAACTTCGGATTCCTATTAAAATGACTTAAGTCAAAATAATGATTTAATTCTTTTTAAAATGACAAAATAGGTAAGAAATTCTTACCTATTTTGTCATTTTAAAAAGAATTAAATCTTACTAAGAATTAAATTCTTAAAAAAATAAATAAATAATGATTTAATAATTTTTAAAATTACTATTTTGATGGTTTGAACGTTGCGTCGAGGTAAAATTGCATGTTTTTAACATACCTTTATTAGTTTACTAATGAAAAACATTTAAATTTAGTCAAATATATTAATGTAGATTTTATAGGTTTTGGCCAGCTTTTTGGGCATTTCCAACACTGTGTGCCAGTACATTATTATATACAATACAATAATTGACTAATTAAGTGATCAACTTTTTGTTATGCACCTATTTTAAAAATAAATTTCATTAAAAGTCTTGTCAAAGAGTATCTATTAGATATATACTCTTTGATCTTGTTTTGAATCTCTCAAAATGAGTAAGGTATTTGTTTTTTTTTTACTTAAATCTTTTTTTTTTCGACTTAAATCTTTTTTTTTTCGACCTAAACCTATAAAACGACTTAAATCTAAAAACGACTTAAGTATTTTTAGGGACTTAAGTCCCTAAAAATGACTTAAGTCTTTTTCTAGATTTAAGTCGTTATATATTTGATTTAAGTCATTTTTAATAAGACTTAGGGCTTAAAAAAAAGACTTAAGTCTTTTTGAAAGGCTTAAGACTTAAATCTTTTCTGTTTTATAGAAAAAATGACTTAAGACTTAAGTCATTTTTATTTCAAAAAAGACTTACGACTTATGACTTAAGTCTTTTTAGAAGTGACTTGTGACAGCTCTGTTTATGTATTATATAAAGTACCTATATTTGTATTAAAAATTTCAGAGGTTATGTTGAAAGAATGATCGATATGCTATTAAACTTTAATAATTTAGTAATTAGGTCTGTTGGTAGACCCTGCACTATCTCCACTGGTATATGTTAGTTTTGTAATATTTAAATCTGGTTGATGATGGTTATTGTAGCATCTACGAACAAATGAATTAATGGCCCATTGGCAATTATTCCTTTAGGAAAAATATTCAACACAGCTTAATTAATTAATAAAATGAAAAAAATCACAATCATGTCGTATATAGTTTTTTTAAGCATAAAATATTTTTTATATTAATACTAGTTCAAAAGTGAAATTACGACCTCTATACTGTGGAGAGTATTGAAACGCTCGACTGACGAATACAACTCTATACCGTAGGGAGATTTAGAAAACGATATTCAAACGTGGCGTCATCCTATACACCTCTATAATTTTCCGTTTGCTGTGTAACGAATAATGGCTAGCTATAGTCGAGTTTGTTAAACCTATAGGATATAGGTACCTATCCAGGACGTCTGAAGGCTTTTTTGAATTGTCAGGCTGTTGTGTCCGGCACTTGGCCAACTATACACAGCCGACACTCGGCCGAGTAAACACAGCCGACATTCGGCCAGGCGGACATGCCCGGTCTACACGCCGGAACAAATACATGTGTCGGGCCGCACGCGGCCGATTCGGCAAAACGTATTCGGGCCGAATGCGGGCCGGCTAGCTTGTGCTTACTGGGTAATTTAATGTTTATTTATATTTATTGTATTTCATAAATATTTTTTATTCATTTTTAAATAAAGTATTTCATATATTTTTCTGACGTGTGTATAAACTATGTATTTTAACACTAAAAAATCTGATCTAATCGCAAATTCTACATGTGAAATATTTATAAAAATACTTTTCTTTTTGGTGATTTGTTTTTCCGCAAATGTGGCAACCATTACCGCTCGACCTTGCTGAAGTAGCTGAAGACGTTGCCTGGAACCGACGATTAATTCCCTCTCCATAATTGCCAGACTACTGTGCGAAATTTAAATTGAACTGCCGACGTTGGCCTTCGCTGCTGTTTAGGTTTTTTTGGATACATAAAACCTCTTCTTTAACTTGAAAATTCTTCTTCCCTTGGTAACATCTAGCGATTTTCACCGCTTTTTCCAACGTTAACGTTTCTTTTCTTCGAAAAGCCGCTCCAAAAGTTTTCCTCCCAACCCGACAATAAATTTATCCCTCAAACCATCACTAACTCTGTGCCAAATCGTCATTTAAATTTGTAGCCAAATTCCTTACTCAGGCATGCCCACTCATTTATATTATCCTCTGCACTTTTAATTGCCCCATAGAATTTAAACCTTGCAGGAAATGGGCATGTTATATGACTTCTTCTCCGGAGAAACCGGAAAGCACAATCAATAAATTATCCGATACAAAATATTGTTCTAAACGGGCTTTAAAGATTGTCCAGTCTGTGTCTCCGCACCTGAACTCGCGAAGTTTTCCTACATTGCTTGTTTGTACTACCATTTCACTGGGTTCGTCGCACACGTGGCGCTTTAATACTCGTCGCCAAATAAATTTGTTTAAATAAAACTAAAACTTGCTTTAACACATTTAATGCGTATTCATTGAATGACAAATGAAGACCTAAGACTTGAAGTAGAAAAACAAACAACTTGTTTTTGTTTCTCTATGGCAGTGTGCCTAGTACAGACCAGGGTACTGACTAATAAATACTACAATAAAATTTTTATAAAATGATATTTTTTAATAAAACACAAGTATTTTGTTATACTTCAAGCTCGAAGGCAAGCAATATATAAGGGACAAGGAAAACATGATTAGGTATATTGAAAACAATCTTTATTTTTTCATATAATTGGGTAGAAATACATAATATCATTATAACAAAATTTTTGGAAATTATTGACTTAATTATTTATACTTTAAATTCTTGTATTAAGTATTTTATTTAAAGCAGTTTGATGTTAAAACTTTGGGATACAGACTACAAGAACTTAGAAATGCTTCTTTTTAAATGTTTATTTTATAAATCCATGTTTAAGTAGTTTTTTTTTAAATAAATAGTTGGATTCATAAATAAACATTTCCCTTACAGACAACCTTTTGTTATTTAATATTTATAATAAATAAGTATAAAAATAAATGACAAGGTGATCAAAAATGAAAATTAATACGTTAAAGCTGTCTGTGTAAATAAGGAACATTGAACAATTTCTTAAACCAACCCTGTTTTTTTAAATAAACTTTAAATTTTCCTCATCTGGACAAAAAACATCCAGACTTTGGTTTGTATTGTAAGGCACCAAACAACAGTTCCTTTGGAACTAAAATACTGTATTTATTGTGTTAGGTCACCAGTGTTCAGAACTTAAGTTGTTTTAAGCCAATGGCTTGTCTATTGAGAAAATTTACTCCTAATTAAACCAGTTTCTCAGTCAATTATGTCGGCAAAACCTAAACATTTAAGATACAAAACTAAACCTAAAGATGACAGTTTTTAATGATTACTAATGGTTTTAGATAGGTACCTAGTCTATTTTAATACCCATTTTTTATGTCAACTTTAAATAGGCGATTGCTAATTTTGTCTAAATTTTATAATATTTGATAGATAACATATAAAATGGGAGGCTTTAATTATAAAGAGTAATGAACACTAACAATTTTACACTATAATTTGAGCTCACTATTCGAATTCTACTTAGAAATCTAAGAAAATCACAATCATTATATTTATAAATATAAATAAGTGGATGGCTAAAAAATTCTCACTATCTTGACTTTTGTTTAGGAAATGTTTAATAATTAAAAAATGAATCGACTATAACAAAATTCGTTATCTTGGTAAAAAATATTTGTTAAAGATGTCAGCCATTACTATAAACTGTGAAATTTGGCTTTCGCTCAAATACATTTTAAAATGAAAATTATTTTTACTGTAATAATCACAGCTAGAAACTTGCAGTCTTTTACTAGTCTGCGAATAGAAAAGTCTCAAAAGATTTTTTTTCTGATGAGTATATTATTATACAGGGAGCCGTTTTAATTTTTGGTATGTCTTTTGATATGTTAGGGGAGAAAAGAAACCATATGTCATTGAATAGAAGGCTATTATCTAGATAATAATTTGACTTGATTTCCCGGCTGCCCAAAATGTATCGAATAAAAATTGTTCTAAGAGATAGGAAAACACCACCGGGTTTCAGCCGGCATAAAGCCCACCCCTGCCGTTTTCCAAATGATCGGCTCCCTGCACGAAAGACGCCCAAGAAACGCGTTGCTACTAAATTAGCGAGAAATTTTAACCGTAGATGATTTCGATTATGCTGACGTACGTTCCGGTCACAAAACCAATCAGACCGAAAGTGACGAGAAGACAATTTTTCACCAGTCTCCACTTGAAACGACCCATGCCGGGATCTTCGTAGTTTGTGACGGTGTCAATTATGGCTGGGAATATGAGACCCAACGTCGACAGACACACGGCTCCCACAAGGGTTATGAAGCCGCCCAAATTTGGCACACAAATCGCGATCCCCACCGTTAGCACGATCAAACTGTAACGGATTACGTTTTCTGCCAGAGTTGGCCTGTTTTGGTAGCTGTTTTTCAGCGCTTTCCAGATAATTTCCATTGGCACGTAAAATTGGAGAGCGTAGGTCAAAAACACTGCGGCTGCGATCATAAGTTTCACAGATTGTGCCAGACTGAAAAAATAAATACAATTATTTATAGTGTAAGATAATACATATTTAAAGTGTGGTAATTCAAAAGCATTTAAGTGCCACGCTATGTTAAGCAAAAAGGTCGTAACCACTGTATTACTTAATATTGGTTACCACATTTGTTCTTAGCACGGCAGTGGCACTTAGACGCTTTTGAGACTCCAATACTGTACTCGAATACTGAATGAAGGATGGGCATCATCATCCACATTTCATAGCACGAATACTTGACATTTCCGTAACTTGTATACAAGGATATATCCTTGTACCAAATGATTTTTACAATTTGTAACCTTTAACTGCCCTATTAAAAATGCCCTATAGAACCCATATTGATCCAGATAAGGTAACTAATATGGATTTATATGGTTCTATATACATATAGAACCATATGGACATGTATACATATAGAACCATATGGACATGTCCTATATGGAACGACCTGGTTTACACTTTGGAATCTATATGGTTTAATATGGAATTTCATTTTAAAATGTAGTACTTAGGGATTTTTATATGGATTTATCTGGTTTCTGTTTTATGTTTCTTTCCATATAGGTTTCCCTATATGGTTGAATATGGAATTCCATTTTAAAATGTATATATATTTAAACAAAAATTGCATATTAACCATATAGATTCCCCTATATGGTTAAATATGGATCTATATGGTAATCATTTTTTCCTACCCAAACCATATTGGGCCAGATAGAGCTTTAATATGGTTCAATCTGAACCTATATGGCAATTTATATAGAAACTACTTTTCTATATGGTTTTCCATGTATGGAATTCTATTTGGTTAAATAGGGCAATGCCTGTTTTAAATTCCTATATTGAACCAGAGAACCATATAGATTTTTATTTTGTGTTTCTATATGGCATTTTTAATAGGGTGGTTACCCATTATTTAGGTACATCATTGGTCCCTTTACCATTATGTCTTTATTACTAAATTTAAAATAAAACTTACATTTTGTCTTCTGGAAGATTAAGAGTGATACTGCCTTCAGCTTTTTTGCCATAAGTCTTGTAACCCATGAATCCAACGGAAGAGTAGAGAGAGATAACGAAGAACATGCCGATGTTTAGAACGCCAGGGCATCCGGTAAAATGTTGGGGAGTTTTCATGTTGTTCTCCAAAGGCATAACTACACCAATACCTTCTAGTGCGAAAATGACAGTACCAAAGAACATGGGCCAATGGATGGGGCTAACAATATTCTCAACTACGCGTTCTGCCTTTTGTTCTTCGGTGGGGTTATCAGTAAGTATATAATAAAACGTGATGCTTAAACCAACGGCCATAAGTATGTTTGCAATCATAGAAAATGGGGACAAATATTTCAGCTTTTTAATTGAGTTAAAGAGAAGGAGAGGAAGAAGGCATGCGGCCATATATATCCTGGTATCAAATTTATAATCATCAGCTGCATAGAAATCTACGACTTGTTTAACGTTTTTTGCAACGAACACGACATATATACAACAGCAACCCAGCAAATCTATAACCAAGAAAAGGTTAATGCATGCTTTCGCGAATTTGGCCCATTGATGGAAGGCTTTGGGACCTGCTAAAAAGGCAGTTTCTGCGATATCGGCAAAACCTAAAGATGGAACCCGCATACGCCTACATAGTGTGTGCGCGCTTTTTACTAAAATATGAACACAGTAGGTGCATATTAGACCAATTGTAAAGGTGGAAATAAGACCAAAATAAAGACCAGAATTGGCAAATGCCAAAGGCATAGACAATATGCCTGATCCTAGACTTCCTTTAAGTAAGTGGATGAGGGTGTCCATATCCCTGTAAAAATAGAAATATTATGTTATTAATTCACGATCCAATAGAATTTAAGCAATACATTTTATGACAATATTTAAAAAATAATTCTATTCAATTATTTAGTAATTTATATTCGACATTATTTTTTATACAAAAGGTGTGTTTTAATTTAAAACTTTTAAATTGGTGTAATATATTTAATTCTGCACTGTGGCCAACCGTAATTAGACATTAGACATCGTGTAAAAATAGTCAAATCGACATGTCAATAGCTAAACGCATTGTTAAACCGCACTACGTAAACCATGAATAGAAAATGGATGGATACCCTGCTCATTAAACTCTACCAGTTCAGCGATGGCTGCACCACAATTTTCTGAAAGATGGATTAGTCGCGGTCGAGACTGCCCCAGTCTTTGGAAAGCGCGGGATTTGACCCCCTTAGATTTTTTTGTATAGGGTACAATGAAGAGCAAGGTTTATGCTGAGCCCGTTAACGACGAAGCAACTCTCCAGAAAATGATTGTTGAAGCAGCCCAATAAATAACACCAGCAGAGTGCTGCGCAGCTGCACAATCCGTAGATGCAAAGTTTGCATTAAAAATATTTGCGGCCATTTTGAGCAGTTTTCATAAAGTTTTGAAAATTATCTGCTGTTGACGAAGCATTTTCTTCCCTTTATTTTTTATTTTTTGCTAATAAAGTTGTTGTTGCAGAAAATTAGTTCCAAACAAAAAATTTGTTAACATTTTAGTTTGTTATCAATCCTGTTTGTAGGTCTTGAAAAAATATGAAATAAGTTCTTCTGTCAGGGGGGATTGCTCCCCTGTATCCGCGCCTGTAGCGTAGCACGAATACTATTCGCAACCACAAACAAAATTCGCTATATCACACCTCAAAATATTCGACATATATTTTTGATTACTAGTGGTATTCGGAGGACAATTCTATTAAACCAAAAGGAGGACAATTGTAACGTTTAACTGGAGACTTAGTTGGAGTAGAGTCAGACACAAAGGAGAGGAGTATTCTTTGTATCAGTAATAAGAAAGAGTTTTTACAAAATGAGCGACCACCTGTCGATCAATTTGGAGGATGAGGATGGTATGCGGAGTCAATCAGAACAGGGTTCACGTAGGGAGACTGCTGCCGGTCAAAATGAACCAGTTGTTGATAATATGGCTGTGACACGTGGCTTGTTTAAGGAGTTGCTCGAGCAGCAAGGTCGAACAGTAAGACAGGGGGAGAGTGCATGGAGGAAATCTCTAGTACGCCATCTAGCCAAGGGTATGACAAGTCCTCAAGCAACTATCGAGGTGGGGTTATAAGCTTGGGACAGGAGCTGGTGATGCCCTGAAAACAAGAGCACCAATGTGTAGAGGTGGCTCGAGAGAGTTCAGGAGTTAACTGAAGCTAATGCGTGGACTAAGAAGGAGCAGTTGCTAATCGCGCAGGAAGGGGCTGCTTGTGAATGGTACAATGGTGTCCGCTGCTTTTGTGGAGAAAATTAGAGCTCCAATTAAGCCATTGAGAGAAGAGATGACTTTCAAACGTTTTGGATGTGAAGAACAAATGGATGAGCAGCTTTGGTATGCCTGAAGTGGAGGAGGGTAAATTCGGCTAGCAGAAGAGCTATGTTGCGAATCATTTGCGTCTGAGATGATCAATCGACGTGAGTGGTAACCAAGGTGGCGATTTTGTTATGGTGGACAAAGTTGTAACCACTGAACACGGCTACATCATGATACATGGCCAACTTCTGAAGCTGGGAATGAAGAACCAGTTGCTGAAGGTGACCAATCTCACAAAAAAGGAGATTCTTCGGAGAAAGGAGCGTGTCTTGTTTCGATTGGAGTTAGGAGGCGAGAAGGTGGCCAAGACTGGAGAGAAAAAGAAGGCAACCAAAACTACACAGGTGAATATTATTAGATTAGGTGATAAAATTGGGCAAGTAAAATGGGAGATGTGTCTGATTTATGTAAGAATAAACTAATGACATTATTGAAAAATAGGGAGGCATGTTTTTCTAAAAATGATGTCGATGTAGGTTTCACAGCGATAGGTAAAATGGAGGTTAAAACAACAACCGATGTACCAATATTTCACAGACCCTACCGATTGTCACACTCAGAGTTTGGTGAGAGAAAAAATACGAAGACCAGGAAGGAGGCTGGTGTTATCCGAGATTCAGAGTCCAATTACGCTAGTCCAGTGGTGTTAATACCAAAGAAAACAGGAGATGTGCGCATGTGCGTAGATTATCGTGCTCTTAATGCAATAACGGTAAAGGACAGGTATCCATTGCCGTTGATTGAAGACCAATTGGAGAAATTGAAAGGTATTGAAAGGTATTTTACGACCCTGGATATGGCTCAAGGCTACCATCAAAAGGCAATGCATAAGAATTCGGTGGCAAAAACAGCATTTATAACACCTGGTGGTCACTACGAGTATTTGAGGGTTCCATTTGGTCTAGCCAACTCCCCAGCTGTATTTCAACGAATGGTGGACCGAATGTTGGGTGAATTGAGAGAGGAAGTGCTAGCATACATGGATGATATCTTAATACCTTCACATGGAGAATAAGGTGGTCTTAAGTTGTTAAACGACGTGTTAAAGCTAATTGAAGAGGCTGGTCTGACGCTAAGATTGGAGAAATGTTCCTTTATGTAGATTGATACTAAGTATTTGGGAAATGAAGTATGTGGTGAATGCATAAAGCCTGAAAAACGAAAAATACAAGCTGTTCTTGAAACCGATGACCAGTCTAACAAAAAAGGATGTCGCGTGGAATTGGGGAGAAGAGGAACAAGGTGCATATGAAAAACTGAAGGAGTTGCTAAGTCAAAGACCAGTTCTAGCTATATATAAAACCCAGGTGCATACTGATGCCAGCAAACATGAACCAGTAAGTAGCATATTTTAGCAGATGTACTACCACTGCTGAGCAGATGTATCACAGCTACGAATTGAAGACTTTAGCTGTCGTGAAGTCAGTAAGGATATTTCGAACATATCTGGTGGGCATTCATTTCAAAATAATCACTGATTGTGTTGCCATAAGATCAACTCTGTTGAAACGAGATTTGGTGCCTCGAATTGCTAGATGGAGGTTGGCAATACAAGAGTATGATATGGAGGTTGAGTGTAAAGTTGTTTGTTTTGTGATACTTAGTAGAAAGGAATTGAAGACGAAGTATGTAAACTTAACTCTTTATTCAGTTAACTGCTGAATAATACAATGACTTAAATGGTAGCTTAATTATTTAACAATGTTCCTTTCTAGAGCGGCTACAGTAGCCTGACTAACTATATTAGAAGAAATCATCCCTCGGTAAGCCCTTGGGGGAGGAGCTTTAAGTGGCGCATGCCGCTTGAGGCGCTTAAGGCACTTATACTTTGAATTTACAAACATACCGCCCACCTTGAAAGGAGGCCTTTCAATGAATTATTAGGGCATAAATAATAAAATATAAACATTAGTACAATAGTGAATCAAACAATATTCACTAGGGCTAAAATTAATAACTAAATACTAACTACATCAGTATTAACAAGTAATTTTAAATTTTATATACAATGTTTAATGTTTAATGTTTTTAGTCACGGGCACCTTTCTCTTCGATCGGAAGCGCGCACACCTTTGAAATTGCTCTTTTAAACACACCCGTTTGTGTTTTCACTGTCACTACACGACACACGTTGTCCGTACCGTAGTGTTTTTCTAAAATGCGCCCCAACTTCCATTGCATTACAGGAACGTTGTCTTCTTTGATCACGACCAGTGCTCCAATGGGTATACCGGGTGTCGCATTATGCCATTTAGACCTCACCTGGAGTTCGGAAATATATTCCTTGGACCAACGTGACCAAAAATGTTGTCGAATCTGAATTAAGTGTTGATATCTCGACAATCGCGTAGTTTTCATTTGAGTCAAGTCAGGTTCAGGTAAACTCGTTATCGACCTTCCGATTAGAAAGTGACCGGGAGTCAAAGGAGTCAAGTCATGGGGATCATTTGAAAGAGGGGTCATTGGACGGGAGTTCAGTATTGATTCAATTTCAGTTAAAATTGTATAAAATTCCTCAAAAGTAAATATACTGCCCTTTGTCACGCGAATTAAATGGTGTTTGACGCTTTTTACACCTGCCTCCCAAAGTCCGCCAAAATGTGGAGACCTTGGAGGAATAAAACTCCAGTTTATTCCTTCATTTGATATTGCGTTAGAAATAAAAGCATTATTATCATCAATAAATTTAAATAGATTGCGTAATTCAGATGATGCGCCCACAAAATTGGTACCATTGTCTGATACAATGCGAGAAGGACGACCTCTCCGAGCAATAAAACGTTTAAAAGCCGATAAGAAATGCTCGACATCTAATGCAGTAACCAATTCGATATGAATTGCTTTGGTGGCAAAGCAAACAAATAAACAGATGTATGCCTTTAAAGTTTTACAGCCACGGCCCTTTCTATCCTTAAGGGTGAATGGGCCGGCGTAGTCAGTGCCAACGACATTAAATGGACTATTAATATTTACACGGTCGGCAGGTAAATTTCCCATAATTTGATTATTGCTCTTAGGATTGGCCTTAAAACATGTTATGCAATTTCTTGTAACCTTTCTTGCAAGATTTCTACCTGCTATTGGCCAGCAGTATTCGCGAATTGATGACAAAAGAAGCTGAGGGCCAGGGTGCAGTAGACGTTTATGCTCATATAAAAATAATAATATCGCGAGAGGGTGTTTAGCATCCAAAATAACCGGATGTTTTTTATCATAAGTATAATTAGAATTGCTTAACCTGCCCCCCACCCTGATCAATTTATCATCAAAAATAGGATTTAATGCCGACAATTTATTTTTGTGCCCAAGACCTTTACCTTGTGATAGTTTAGCGTATTCTTGTGAGAACGATTCCCTTTGCGCAACTCGCAAAAGTATATTAAATGCCTTGTCTAATGTATCGCAACCAGATAAAAAATCATCAACATAAAAATCCCGTAGGATGGCTTGAGAGGCTTGAGGATAGATGTATTTATGATCATGGGCTGTCTGCTGCAAAGATCTTATCGCAAGAAAAGAACCAGATGCTGTGCCATAAGTGACTGTGTTTAAATTATATATTTTTAACGGTTCATTAGAATTCTGGCGCCATAAAATGGATTGAAGTGATCTGACATCGGCAGTAACGGCAACGTTGTATTTGCGAAAGCGAGATACAATAGAAAAAAGGTCTTGTTGGATAACGGGACCTATGGCTTGAATATCATTAAGAGATATGCCTGTCGTGGTTTTTGAGGATGCATCAAATACAACTCTTGTTTTGGAGCTTAGACTGTGATTTTTAATTACCGCATGATGCGGAAGGAAATAATGTGAATGAGTAGCGGATGTACGATTATTGTCTAAACTCATGTGATTTAACTCAATATATTCATTTATAAATGAAGTATAAGACTCTTTTAATTCAGCATTTGAATTAAATTTGCGCTCAAGAGCATAAAAGCGTTTCCTTGCGTTTTCGTAAGAATTTCCCAATATTTTAGGATCACGTTTAAAAGGAATGTTTATTATAAATCGACCATCTGCATCGCGTCTTGTGTGTTCTACAAAATGTTCTTCGCAGAAGTTTTCTTCCTTGGACATTGTAGCCGATGTAGGCATTGAAATATTTTCAATTTCCCAGAATTGGGACAAGTTATAAGCTAAGTCGTTCGAAAAATTACATTGAGATACAGATTGATTTATTATATGACTGGGAAGCTGTAGAGGTCCGGAAACGACCCACCCAAAGAGGGTTTTTTGTAATATTGACTTTCCTGCCCCTAATGAGATTTGACCAACCGACAATATGTTAAAAAAGTTACCAGCCCCGATTAATATATCGATAGGGCCTGGTCGGGTAAACGTAGGATCAGCCAAAATCACATTTGGCAATGTAAGATTTACATTGTTTAATGATATAGAAGGAAGTTGGTCTGATATTTTTGGAATAACTAGACAAGAGAGATCTAGTGCGAAATTGTTATGCCGAGCCATTAATTGAATCTTTGTTTGGTAATTTATTTGAGTAGAGGCCGAATTTAAACCGCTAACCCTGTGATTAATTTCCGATTTTGACAGGTGCATCTTATTACACAATTTTTGCGTTATAAAATTAGACTGAGAGCCGCTGTCCAATAAGGCTCTGCATTCATGAGTGTTACCAAATCTATCACGTAATTTAACCAAAATCGTAGAAAGTAATACATGCGTATTTGTTTGAACATTGAAAGCTTGATGAAATGAATTACTAGTGTTTGTTGTAACTAAATTCGAGGTAGGTCCATGATTGGCACTACTTGATTCTGGATTAATGTCATGTAAATTACGTGTACCTGTTCGGTCCATATGTAAACAAGTATTGTGCCTGCGACCACACCTTCTACAGTTACTAGATTTACAATCGATAGATTTATGACCTGGCTTAAGGCAATTAATACAAAGCCCCTTAGCTTTGACAAACTCCAGGCGATTTGCTGGCGCCAAATGTATTAGTTCCTTACAATTGTAAGTAGGATGAGTGCCCTTACAGATGGTACATGTTGTATTTGAGACGTAAAAATTCTTAGAGGTAGTTTTAATGGATTTAAAGTTATTTTTATTAGAGGTAGATTTATGACCTAAAGAATCTAGCAAATCGCACTTGTTGAGTAAGAATGTTTTTAAGTCATTAATTGTAGTTGCAGGTCGCTCTGCTTTGTATTCTTCCCAAGCCCTAAATGTTTTTTCATCGAATTTACGAGAAATGAGATAGACCACTAATGTGTCCCAGTGTTCAGTAGGCTGACCTAATAATTTTAACGCACGCAGATTTTTATTCATGCCATCAAGAACCTTTCTTAATAAATAGGCTGATTCATTTTGAGGAGGTTGCAAATTACAAAGAGCTTCTACGTGTGAATCAATGAGACGCCTATTATTATTAAAGCGATCGCAGATTAAATCCCAAGCTAGGGTATAATTATCAGCTGTAAACGCTATACCTTCTATTATTTCCTTAGGTGTTTTTAAAACTGATGATTTTAAATAGTGGAATTTTTCAATGGGATCTAGTTTAGAATTATTATTAATTAATGAGTTAAAGGTTTCACGATACTCTAACCAGTCTAGCAAAGTACCGTCGAATATAGGCAATGGAATCGTTGGCAATTTCAAAAAACTTGACCGCGTACTACTTAGATCAAATACGTTTGAGCCCGGCGGTTCGCCGTTGCTACTGCTATCACTAGGTAAAATTTGTTTGGGACTATGTACGAGAACGATTTCTTGTGATCGGCTATATAAATCAAGGTAAGTGCTATCGATATCGGCTCGGTACGCATATTGCTCGGGGAGGTTATCGTCCCCAATTACTAATTGCTCAATTTCATCCTGAATTTGTTCAAACTCAGAAAATGCCGTTGTTATGCGCTTTAATGTTTCTTTAACAGCGGCTATAGTGCCTTCCGATAACGCGATGCTACCTGTATCAGTAGCAGTAGAAATTCTATTTTTCAGTTCATCTTCCACTGATTTTAAATATTTCGAAAAGTTCGTAAATTTAGTTTTGAGACTACCGCGTTTTCGCGTTAAGTTACTTAACTCTGACATGTTGATTGCGAATCAATACTGACTTATGTAAAGGAAATAAGTATGTAAAGGAAGGTACTCACTTTCTGACTCGTATGGGATATCCTGTACGACGATGATGTTTTATTCCAATGCGTATGTGTAGATGCAGTGCTGCACTTAGCACTCGATGTGTATGATATATTTCACGTATTATATGAAATAAATGTACGCTGCACTTAGCACTTGATGTGTATGATGTATTCCACGTATGATACGAAATGAATGTTCGCTGCACTTAGCACTTGATGTTTATGATGTATTTTACGTATTATTTGAAATTAATGTTCGCTGCACTTAAAACTCGTTGTGTATGTATGCGAAGTTTGCTTTGGATATGTATATATCCGGCTCGAAGGACCAATGTAAAGTTGTTTGTTTTGTGATACTTAGTAGAAAGGAATTGAAGACGAAGTATGTAAACTTAACTCTTTATTCAGTTAACTGCTGAATAATACAATGACTTAAATGGTAGCTTAATTATTTAACAATGTTCCTTTCTAGAGCGGCTACAGTAGCCTGACTAACTATATTAGAAGAAATCATCCCTCGGTAAGCCCTTGGGGGAGGAGCTTTAAGTGGCGCATGCCGCTTGAGGCGCTTAAGGCACTTATACTTTGAATTTACAAACATTGAGTATAGAGCTGGAATCAAAATGCAACACGCTTTGAGCAGAAATCAATTTGAATTTTAGCGTTGTATTGAAATAAATTTGGAGACCATGAATGAAACTGACTGGTTTTTGTCGGTGCAATTGCATGATATTGGTCATCCAGGAGTCGATAAATGTGCAGAATTGGTAAAAAAGGAGTATTGGTTTCCCCCGTGCATACGATGTGCATTTTCAAAAGGTGACTATGGAAAAGGAGAAGGATATTTGCATCCAATAGACAGGAGGACAGTGCCTTTTGACACTGTGCATATCGATATTTGGGCCCATTTATGAAGAGCACTAGGAAATATTCCTACTTGTTGATGTTGGTGGATGGATTCTCGAAATTTGTCATAGCAAAGCCAACTAGAATAGTCAATTCAAATAAAACCATTGAGAAACTGATGGAGATATTTGATGAATTTGGATATCCAAGGAGAGTTATTAGTGACAGAGTACTAGTTATTAGTGACAGAGTACTAGCAAACAATTTAAAGCATTTCTGGAGGAAAAATGTGCGCGACACGTTTTAAATGCTATTGAAACTCCTCGGGTAAATGGGCAAGTGTCTCTAGTGAAGCTAGATGGGACCAGAAATTACCAGAGATTGTATGGGAATTAAACAATACAATAAACAGGAGTAGGAAATTCGCACCTAGTGAATGAATGTTTGCACATGGAGAAAGTCGTGGTTTAGTTGTTGAATTGGAGACTGGAGAGCGCGCTAATGTTGGAAAAGGAGAACAGGCAAAGGAAGGTGGTAAAACTGCAGCGACCACAAGAAAATCAGGAGATGCTGGAGAGGAGAACCTGTCGGGTGCTGGAGGTAGCAAGGAGACTATAGGAGGCAAATCAACTAACACCCAAAACCTTCGAGATGACGATCTCGCACGAGCTGTAGATTTGCGACAACCACTAACACGAAAGAAACAAAATTCTGCTCATAAGATGAAAACTGCTCATGACAAACGACGAAAAGTAGCTAAATACAAAATTGGTGATTTGGTATTATGGAGGCATGGAGCTACGAATAAATGTCAAAAGGGCCTAAATCGCAAGCTTGCATATAAATATGATGGACCTTTCAGGGTGTGCAAGGTAATCAGCAATGACTGATATGTCATGGAAGCCATAAAAGGAGTAAGAGGCTACAAAAGGTTCAAAGCGCAAGTCGCAGTGTATGCACTGCGTCCATACAATAGTGTGAATGATAATGAGCGATTGTGAGAGCGAGTCTGAGTGAATGTGGGGCCCCCTAGAAAGAATGTGTGCGAGAATGTTGTATTTAATGATTTTTGTATTACTAATAAACTCTCTTTCCCTTTCAGCTACAAACAAAAAGAGATTATAGCTGTAAAGGTACTCGCAGGTATTAAATTGATGATTGACAATTGAGTAGGAGAAATTGTCTTGAGAACAAAATAGGAGTAACTTACGGAGCCCAGTAGCACCTAAAATCGGAGACTTCTACAAATATTTAGGTAACACAGGTGGTGGTATAATGAGGACATTATTATTTTGCAGGATGGCCGAAATGTTAGACGTAAATTTAAAAAGCCGTACTAGGCTAGGTGGCCACTGGAGGGCGCAACTACACTGGGATGGTTAATGTGGGAGCTGCCGTCCATACGGAGTAGAATAAGAGAAGAACGTTTCAGTGACTTTTAAAAAGGTTGTTTTTTTTTAAGTTTGAAATAAATCCAAAACAGTTTACCGGTCTTATTATTCAAAATACCTGACAACAATAGTTAAGACTGCCAACCTAAGAGATAAGTGTTTTGTCATTGAAGTTAATTTTTCTGAAATTGTTTTCTGTTTTTTTTTAATTTAATTCCGTTAAGTAAATAATGTTTAAAATCGTATTTATGTAAGTATACTAGGGTGTTTCATTTAAAACGAATTTTGTTTTTGGGTTGAAAAAAAATTCCCAGAAAATTTGAGCCCATAATTTTGATTTTAAGTACTTCCTTTTTAATTTTGTAGTTTTTCCATATAAAAAGCATGTATTTTTAATCATTTTTACTTTAAATTTCTATATGTTGGCCGGGTTTTGAATTATAATTTTTATCACCATAATTTTCTGCATAGTATTCACGGTTTTTGAAAGGCCCTGCATTAATTTTGTTTTTGATTTATTTACGTTGATTGTAGTAGCTCCAAAAGTAGTTTTTTTCACTTTATTTCACATATTTTTGAGAAAATCGTGCGAATGACTGGTTTTACCGAAAAAGTTCAAATAAAAAAGTTGTAGAAAATTTAATTTTTGAAAAAAAAGGTTCTCACGTTTATATCACTAAAGTGCTTTGTTTAAGAGATATAAGCAATATATAGTTGTTGAATCAAATTACATACATGTATAAATAAATTTCAATAAAACCTATTTTTTCTTTGTTTTTGGTTATTGAATTGCTTATATCTCTTAAACAAAGCACTTTAGTGATATGAACGTAAGAACCTTTTTGTCAAAAATTAAATTTCCTACAACTTTTTCGGTAAAACCAGTCATTCGCTCGATTTTCTCAAAAATATGTGAGAGAAAGTGAAAAAAACGACTTTTGGAGCTACTACAATCAACGTAAATAAATAAAAAACAAAATTGATGCATTGCCTTTTAAAAACCGTGAATACTATGCAGGAAATTAAGGTGGTAAAAATTATAATTCAAAACCCGGCCAAAATATAGAAATTTAAAGTAAAAATGATTAAAAATACATGCTTTTTATATGGAAAAACTACAAAATTAAAAAGGAAGTACTTAGAATAAAAGTTAAGGGCTCAAATTTTCAGGGAATTTTTTTTTCAACCTAAAAAAAAAATTTGTCAGCAAGAAAAAAATTTTTTCCTTTTAAATGAAACACCCTAAAGTATACTATATAATATGTAAAAAAAGATAGGTACTTACGATGTGGGATGCGTAATATTCCGGTGCTGATAAGGATCATAGTCACCCGCTTCGACGTCATTATTCGGATTTCCGAGAACTAAGGGTACCGTGGATCCATTGGTTGATTGGGCCGGTACATCGTGTTTTTGACTTTTATAGCTGCAAATAAATCGAATTAGCATGTGTTTCGGACTTGCAAGCCATGTTAGTAAATTATGGGCAATGTTAAAATCTGTTATTAGTTACCAAAGTTCAGAAAAATAATACTCATTTATTTTACTTTATTATTTTTGTACTGAAATACTTTCAGGAGTTGTGATGGAAGTGATTTTTTTTGTATTAGGATCAAAATGCCACATTTTTGACTACTTTTACGCACGGCATTAAATGTCATTTTAAAAACGAGTTTAAATTAAAACAGAACAATATGGAAATAAATTGATATGACGTTAAATTTTAGATATTGCTTATATTGAACTTGATATCGAATTTTCAAATTATTAGATGATGTAATTTTGTTAAATATAAATGACATTTAAGATCGTGTTTTAAATTAATGAAAATTAAATGAGCTGATATTTGAAATTGTTTTAATAAAAACTGGAAAATTCAATTCAATGAAATAAAATCTTGGAATACATGAAGGTTTTCAAGAATAGAAGAATAAATGGTCGGCGAATCTATAAAAACAGCGTTGAAGACTTCATTTCGTAAACGTTCTTACAGATTTAAGGGTGTGCGGATCTAAAAAAACCTTAATGTATTTTTAAGATTTTTGTGGCATTTTTAAGGAGGGATAATTATGAGATGGATATGCTCGTGTGAAATGGGTGTGTTGAATGTGTAAAAAATTAATAAAAAAATAATTACGTTCAGCAACTGAAGAAAGGAATAAAACTTGTATAGTAAACATACATTGTTCTGAACAAAAGAGGTACTTTTTGATAAAATTTATAAGTAAATGTAATTGTACCGTTGATCGTCCTATGTTATCCGCTCGGCTCTTCATTTGTTTTTCCACACATCGCGACTAAAATATCAGCGATGGCGGCGAGACACTCCGTCACGACGTCATTTCTTCACACATCTCCCGGCAATTGCCAATTGCCAAAAATCTTACAAAACTTACAAAATATAATCAAAACAACACTTTTTTAAACCATGTATAAATGCTGAACAGCCCTAGTTATTAATAATATTCAATCAATCCACACGAATGTCTTGTTTCTTCGATAATATCGCTAATCTGGCTACGTGATTAAGTATGGCTTAAATCTAATGCAGAATGTGATTAGTATTGACCTTAAAGATCGGTTGGTATTGCACACAGAAAAAATATGACAAGGTACAATTCGCTAAATAAAAATTAATTGGGAAATGTTATTATGTTATTATAGTAAATAGTACCTTGCCAAATACAAAAAGGAAAAAAGCATCCTAACAGTAAATTCCGGCAAATATACATGGTTTTTCAATATATAAATATAATAAACAATAATTAAAATAATAATAAACAAAATCATATGTTTCAAAAGTCCAATCACCCAATTACTAGATATTTTTAAGATATATTTTGCATTTTTCTTGTCAATTAAAATTAACTAAATTAATAAATTTTTGAATACCTTCAATAAGAAGCATAGTGATGGTCGGTGAATGAATTGATAAAGTTATAGCTGACCGGAGCTTTAAGTACTTACTTAGTCATGACAACTTGTGTGTTTACGCCACCCTTTTTCTGGTCTACTTGAGCTATTAGTTGAGGCTGAAAATAAAGAAAAATAAAAATTAAGTAAATGCAAACTAAGTACCTAATAGTATCTAATATAATATAATATAATGTATTACCCTAAACTAAAATGCTCATTTTAGATTCTAAATTTACTATAAATACTACGGGCCACTTAAATTTGATAAGATTTATTTTTAACAAGTAAATTATCTCTATCTTATTGCCAGATTTTTTGATTAGATAATTTAAATCTATAATAAATATACTTAAAAATGTGTAACGCGAGGTGAAACCCAGTGCCGGCGTGAGGCATGTGCAAACGGTGCGGTTGCACCTGGCCCCGCGTTTTATAGGTGTCTTAACGAAATTATTGTACATTTTAGCAACATGGCAAGCTGTAAGCACACCGTGGCAAAATAATATCTGGTCATTGCCAGAGAAAATATTTATAGTAGGTATCGTCATCTATTATCATTCAGTTCAATGTTGCTAAAAGTGTATTTGAAGTTGCCTGTATCCGTTTAAAACAATTATTATTACGCCGGGAAAAGAGTTTTTCAAAATTAAAATTAATAAAAAAAATTAAGATCAAGAAGGTAGGTGCCAAGAACGACTAGTGGGTTTGGCTATATTGTCAATAGAGAAGGATGTTGGAAAAGAGCTTCCGCTAAAGCAGGGAAAAATTATGTGTGATTTGTTATTAAACGTTAATTTCTATATTAATGAAAGGGAAAAACTGAACCACCCAAGTGCATTTTTAAGTCAAAATTTTCTACTATCCGGTAACACGCTTAAAAAATTTTGACTTAAAAATGCACTTGGGCGGTTTCAGCTCTAATCCCTTTAATTGGTTTTTCGTTTGATGTTTTATTGGTTTATTGCCGCTAAGCGCTATGTTAATTTTCAAGAGTAAATTTTTAGTTCAAGCCCCGCATTTTTCTTTTGCACCTGGCCTCCAATAAGCTAACGCCGGCCCTGGTGCAACCCATTGTTCTATTTTGAGACTTTTAATTGCTAAGAGTTGCTCCTAAATATGAATAATTTAAATGATTCGTCGTTATGGAAAATTCCTTGCAAACGATACGATAAAAAGTGCATTAAATTGCAAAACAAACTGCCTATTCGAGTTATTTTATTAGTGCATGGTTCATTAAACGAAAACATAACAAAAAACGTTTATTTTTAATGCGCACTTTAAGGTCACAATCTATTATAACCAATCCATGCATAGTTCTGAAATACAAAGTAGTAGATACCTACATCTCACAAAATCGTATATAATCATAATATTTTTGTTGTCCCACACTCACTTATAATTGAGACATTATACGCTTGAAAACAATGGACAAAGTAAGCTATTGTTACACTAGTTGAACAATGAAAATATTGTACCACTAGTTTGACAATGAAAAAAAAGAAGACAACAATTGTTAATATTGTTGACAATTATTATAAACAATAAATTAAATTTTTTATACACAGTTGATACATAGGTACTTACAAAAATATGATTTAAAATGTTATTGTTCACATATTTGGAATTTAATTTTAAAGGTCGAAGATGCTACTGTGTAGCGAAACAATTGTCATATTTAAATAAAATAGTGAAACTTTTAAACAGTGTAGTTTATATTAAAATAAAACAATATTAACATGGAGTTTCATCAAGTAAAAGTCGAAACAATTAATTAAATAGGTAATCCCAAAAAACAAATACTTAGATACCTAATTGCATTTTTTTCACTATTAAATCATGGTTTTAGTGAGTCAGGTGCATAATGTCTTTTTAAAATAAAATTTTAAAGGCAAATAATCCCAAAAAACCCTTATTAGATTGTGGGATAAAATAATATGCATGTGCAAGTCGATTCTTGAGCCTGTTGTCTTCACTTGTTGCACAATATAGGTACAATTTTTTTTTCATTTTATATAACAAATTTTTATATTAACAAAAATGGTATTGGTTCAAACTGTCAAAAATATTAGTCCACATATTCTGGCACATGATATATTTTAAGGCAGCCGATTATATGACATATGTGTTTATTTAAAAACCAACAAATTAAAATTAATAAATATTGAACATCAAATTACAAATTAGAAGAAAAACAATGTTTCTTTTATGGTATTAATAAGTGGGATTTTGATATTTATTAATTTGCTCCTTGTTCACTTTTATATGGGAAAACAACAAAGTGCTTACAATATACAAATAAATACATGTTTGTGATTTATCTATGCATGCCTTAAGCCTTAAATGGTTTAGGAATACATAAAGGTGCAAAGGTAAATGAACTTACTTTTTTATTGACATAAAGGTACTTTTTTAGAGTTTGCAATAAGATTTTAAAAACATTTTTTTGTCTGACCAAAAGGAAACGAGATAAAACAATTCATTTTCTTTAAAGTGGATAAAGCGCCAAAAGGGGGGAACACGAAAATTTGACATTTTACCCTTTAGACCGCCAGGAATAACATATCCAAAATCCAGACAGTTCCAAACTTGTCGACATGATTTTTCGATATGTTCACTGTACTAGAAACAAAAAAGCTAATTTTTGAGGGCGCATAATTTTATTTTGTAGCATTTTAATGGGCGGCATGACCAACATGTTTGGTGACCCAAAATAACTATTACCCCATGTATATCCTATAGGGTTGGTCGAATTAATGGTTTCCAAAGGTTTTATCGTAACAATATTTTAGCCTGTTCTTAATTTTTGTTATTTAAATATTCCTAATCTAGAAAAATCTGGTTTATGAAATAAATACGTTTATGATACTGATAAAGTGTGGTACCTATATATATATGTTTATCATTTATAAATCAATATAGGTACATATGTAATATATATTATAGTACCTACTTACACTTAAACTTGGCTTATAGGTAGGTATATGATCTATATGATAATTAGTAAATTGCTTATCCATGACCCTAAGATCTGTAGTGGATTTCCCAGTTTTTTTACAATTTTTAGAAATACTACACATAAATTGTACGCAATGCGAAAATATTGTTGTTAAATAACTACCTATTCATTACACAAATGGCAATGGATAACGTTACCTTATCAGTTATATTTGTTTATCAGTTAGTTAAATATATTGGTAAAAGCATATGGAATAATAACTTATTTATATTAAATACTATTTTCCCTTCTAAAAAATGAGTAGGTTTACATGTTTTTTATTCTGATTTATTTTTAAGTAATAAATATTTATGTAAACTTTAAATATGCAAACATGCTGTGATTGGCAAAATTTTATTTTGTTTTTCAACCGCGCAGTTTTGCAAAAGAATTTTATTTACCTAAAGTAAATGTCTCATAAGTAGGTAGAATACAGGGTGTTTCAGTAGGAACATCCTGTTACATTTATAAAATATATTTTTCTTAGAATTAAAATATGTATCGGGTGGTCTTATAGCCGCTAGGGACACAAGTTTTCAGGTGCTTACTTTATACATATGTTGACTACAAATCTTTTTATTATATTGCTTTATAAAACATCATTACCAAGAAAAAAATTCTGTTATTCTGTTTCAGGTAGATTTGTAAAAAAATATTACAATTTCATCTCTTTTTTTTCGAAATCTGGGTAATATCTGGAAACCTGGTAATATGAAAAAATAATAGTTTTGTAATAGTATATTCTGTAACAAGTTTGGAATAGAGCATATTCCGCTCGAGTAAAGAGTTTGTCACACGAGCCGAAGGCGAGTTTGACGGTTTCACGAGAGCGAAATATGCAATTCCAAACTATACTTTTTCTTCGTTTCCAAAAAATACCATAGAAAAATAATTTAATTTAAATAAAGTGAGATTGGATAGGTCTAAAATTTGTTGAATATTAAAAACAGAGATGTCGCCACGAGTGTTTATTTTGTCATCCGATGATAGAATATTTCATTCGGTAACACTTTACGGAATATGTCATTCCATAGATAAAATTGATATTAGAATGGTCAAATTCCGTAATAGGAGTAGAAAAAAATCATTCTGTACTCAAAATAAAGTACATAAGTCGAACGATAGGGTGGGTGGGTATTGTCAGTACAAAATGCCACATGGCAACCATACGAATTTTAGAAAATACATTTCATTGTATTATTACTTTTAATATGCTTGAAAAGTACTGTTCCGCCTCATCAGATCGCTGAATACAGATACGGGGGGTAATCCAAATTTAGTATCGTGCAGTATTTTATTTTGTAAACTTTATTTTAGGTATAAAAATACTATTGAAAACGTTATTTCTTAAATTAAAAGCACAATTTCCATATTAATAAATAAAATGTATGAAAATTTCTAAAGAAGTAACAAATTGTTATTTTAAGTATTAAATCCTTATTTGTTAACAACTTTTTAATCGTGATTACCTATAGCTATAAAATAAGAATTAAATATTCGTAGTGCTTGAGTGATTTTTAAACATTTTTATTTTGTCCACCCCAAATCTTTCTGATTTTTATTATATTAAGAAGTTCATTAGTATTCATGAGGTGGTTTATTAACTTTGGTTAATAAAATACGACGATTTAATTTTTTGTTGCTCTAGGAACTTCACATGTGGGCTCACACTCAGCGATCTAGCTTCTCTGCCATCTATGTTGGGGTTACTTTTAACCCCCGATAGTAGATATGTTGTTTAAAATGAGCAATACTACTTACGGGCTAACACATTTAAAGTCCAAAGAAAAAAAACATCACAGGTAAATTTGATTTTAAATTTATATGATATAAAAAAGTAAAAATGTCAGTAGAGTATCTACAAATATTTTGTACAAGATTGACTTAAAGTTTAAGTCTTAAACACTCTGTATCTATCTATCTCTGTTACTATACTTACTTATTAACCATATTTTAAAAAAATTTCGGATCTTAATACATACTTATTTTATTATGATTAATGAGTTTTTAAACAAAAGTTTATTTCTGTAGGTACCCCAGAGCCAAACTTTTAATTTAATATTTCGTTATTTCCAGTGACCCACCATATGCGGAAAGATTATCGACTATCTAGGAAATAAACATCTTCAAAACTTAATTAATATTATTAATTAAACTTTTGCTTTAAAATTAGAGTAGAGTTTATTAAATCTTTAACAATATTTAAATTCACTATTTTTAATACGTCAAATAAAACAGTGTGGGTATTGTCTAGAAAACAAAGAACATGTAAAAATAAAAACGCTGGTTCGTTAATATGCTTATTTTTAAGTGCGCAGTTGTATTATATTTCTTCACGTGCAATTTTTTTTAACGTGCCCCAAACTATTGTGCATGTGTATGTCCCCCTTTACGAGCCGCGCATTCATCGACGGCAGTTCTTAGAAACGGGTTTGCCGGTAACTTTCCACTGCTCATTCAAGTCTCCGTTATTTTCATGGTTTCTTCAAACAACTGCGATAATGGCTTTTGGCGAAAAAAAACGCTGTCAGTGAAATTATTTGTAGATTTTTATGGCAAGAAAGTATTCTGCTAAACAAAATTTTACACTAGTCATCTTACTATGGCTATATTTGTATATATATACACTGCGCGTCAAAATTAACGCATAATAAGTTTAAAAATGTTTAACTCTAAAACGCCTTTACCAATTTTTATAAAATTTTGGATAAAAATACTTTAACTAATATCTCAGTTTACGTGTTCAAGGATTTTTCGAGAAAATATCATTAAAGCCCTTTTATTTAATAATAAAAAACACTCGAAAAAAACTTTTATACACAGAGAAGGTTTAGTAGAAGCTTACTTAAAGAAACAAAAATTACATCCAAACAATTTAAATAATTGCTCTAAATAAATATTTCTTTACAATTAATCACAACAATAAGTTGTTTTCAAAAAACTTATGATTTGAAACCAAATAATAGTATTTTCTTATTGTAAACAGCAAGTTACTACGAATAAGAAAATTTTACTTCATACAAGAAAACCTGTTTTAAATAAATGCATTTTCTTAAATCAAGAGATTACTTTTCTCTGTGTAGGAAAAGTAAATAAAAAATATGCTGTGAAAGACCGTATTTTTGTTAGTACCTATACCCTGATTTTGAACAAATGAAACAAATAGTAATAAAAATACAGCGCTTTTAATTCGTCAAAAATGACCAATTTTCAGCAAAATAATCAAAAAAGGGTAATTTTTACCGACTTTGGATCGATGTATCTTTGACACTGTTCACTTTTCGTTTGATTTTTAATGTAGTTAAAAAAAATTTCCTAAAAGATATTTTTCGAACGTTTTTTTATTATTAGATGATAAAAGGGCTTTAAAAATATTTTTTCAAAAAACCCTCGAAAACGTAAACTAAGATATAAGTTATAAGATCAATCTTTCGACTTCATATGTTTATGTGAGCATTGGTTAAAAAATGAAGCTGTGGAATACTACAATTTACAAAACCATAATATAAAGAACCATTTCTGTAGGAACCAATCTGGGGGAGGTGGTGTATTAATTTATGCACATAAAAACTTTAATGTCAACAAAATAGTGGATATAGACAAATTGTCAATTGAAAAACAGTGTGAAGTTGTAGCTCTTGAAGTAAAAACACCAGACATTATTATAATATGTATGTACAGATTACCAAACAGTCAAGTTAATATATTTTTTGAGTGTCTTTTAAATATTTTTGAAAAACTAAGTAAATATAAAAAACCAATCTTTATATATGGGGACTTTAACATAGATATCCTTACAAATAGTCAAAATACAGCTGAGTTTTCTCAATTGATAAGGTCATATGGTTTTGAATTTTTAGTGGATAAAGCAACAAGAATCTCAAAAACTAACAAAAACAGTTGTTTGGATAATTGTATTACTAATACACCAGCTGAATGTGAAGTTGCCCTATGGGACACCTACATGTCTGATCATATGGCGATAACAAGCTCCTACAGGTATATAAATAAAAACATTTTAAACAATCAAACTTATATCCATTACTTTAGGTCTTTCTGTAATGACAATACTGAATTATGTATAAGTTTTCTGCATGAAATTGACTGGTGCTCTTGCTTGGATAAATTGGATATTGATGCATCATTTAGCCTTTTTTTAAGTATATTACTAAACGCCATAGAAACTTTTTTCCCTAAAAAAACAAAAACCATACATAATAAAAACAAAAATAATAAATGGTTCAACACTGAAATCAATTCCCTTAGGGAAAATCTTAATTTCTTAACTCATTTTAATAATCAAAATTCAAATATTGACATCTCACCTTTAATAAAACAACTCAAAAAAGAATATAAACATAAAATATACGCGACAAAAAATAAATATTTCTCTGAAAAATTAAAAAAATGTACAAATAAATCAAATTCAATCTGGAAAATCATAAATTCAAACACAAAAAATAAAAAAGATAACCCACAGTCCAGTTTAAGTTCAGAGATATTAAACAACTACTTTGTAAATATTTCACAAGAAATTACACAAACTCTACAAAAAACTGGAGATGATCCTACAATTACCACATCTCATTTAATAAACAATTGCAGTAGTCTCTTCCTCAAGCCAACCGAAGAAATTGAATTATGTCGAATCCTAAATGATTTAAGCAACAGCACAGCACAAGATATTTTTGGCCTTTCAAACAAAACACTAAAACGGCTAGCGCCTGGTATCACATTACCACTCTCTATTTTAATAAATAAATGTTTTTAGTCAGGTCAGTTTCCAAAAAAGCTCAAACTTACAAAAGTAATTCCTATATATAAAAAAGGGAGCAAAAACGAACCAGGAAATTACCGACCAATTTCCATTACCCCGGTTCTCTCTAAACCCATTGAAGCAGCTTTTAATAACAGATTAATTACTTTTTTAGAAAAACATAGCCTAATATCTCCTTTTCAGTTTGGGTTTAGAAAAAATAGATCAACCAGTGATGCCTTGGGGGAGCTGGTGACGCATATAGTTGGATGCTTTGAGAGGGCTGAGGATGTCTCTGCTGTTTTCTGTGACCTGTCGAAGGCATTTGACTGTGTGTGTCATCAGACTCTTATCACTAAACTAAAATATTATGGTATAAGAGGGGTGAGCTCGGACCTGATAATTTCTTATTTGTCTGACCGCACACAAGTTACACATTACAATGACACAGTATCAACAACACAAACTGTAAGAGCAGGAGTACCGCAAGGCTCAATACTAGGGCCCATACTTTTCATTCTATATGTTAATGAATTACCAGCTTATTTTTCTGAAATAAAATCCATTCAGTACTGCGATGAGAATACTTTTCTTGACAATGACAAAAACTATAAAAATCTTGAGGTATCAACAGAACAAACACTACAAAAACTACACAGCTGGTTTGCTGACAATAACCTTTTGCTAAACCTAGAAAAGACTGAGTTAATGAATTTTACACTTAAGGAAAAGGAATCAAACAAAACAATACGATTTCTTGGTGTATATCTAGATAGTAGATTAAGCTGGAAAAATCACATATTAAATTTATCAAATAAATTATCATCAACACTCTTTCTTTTGAGGAAAATTGCAGATTTAGCAAATTCTGATATATCCAGAACTGCCTATATGGGTCTCTTTCAATCCAAGATATCATATGGCCTGTTATATTGGGGAAACTCAGCTGAATGGAAAAAGATCTTTACTATTAAAAAAAAAGCTATTCGAATTATAACTAAAAAAAATCCAGAACACTCCTGTAGAACCCTTTTTAAGGAATTGAATATACCCACTCTGGTGGGTATTTATATATATCAATGCCTAATCTATACAAAAACTCATATATCTGAACTTATCTCAGTAAATACCAGACATGCCTATGGCACCAGATTTGGTAATCAACTATTGATACCCCAACATAGGTTACATTTAACTCATAAAAGTTATTTAAATAACTCTATTATTTTATTCAATTTCCTACCAACTGAAATAAAAGCTCTTCCTATTTTAACCTTTAAAAAGAGAATTAAACAAATAATTTTGGAGATCTGTCCATATAGGGAATAAGAGAATTAAACAAATAATTTTGGAGATCTGTCCATATACCTACTATCGATGAATTTTTAAATAGATAAAAACACTTTTAAGTTTAAGTTTATTTTTGTTAACTGTTATTAATTATAATTGTTATTATTGGGATTTTTACTTTAAATATGAAATCTGTAATTATGCAATATTAAAATTGTACTTCTGGGACGATGCTAAACATCTTTTGTATGTAATTGAGCAAATAAAGAATTTGTATTTGTATTTGTAGTATTTTTATACAAAATTTCATAAAGATTGGTAAAGGCGTTTTAGAGTTGAATTTTTTTTACTTATTATGCGTTAATTTTGACGCGCAGTTTATATAGCCACAGTAAGGTGACTGTTTTTTATTTTGCACAGGTATCCCTCTATGTTATAACTTTGTTATCCCTGGGAATTTTGAAACAAAGTAGGTTTTACATCTAAACATACACATTAATCTACATTTTCATCCAATTCCTTTGCTACTATGTTTTAAGTCACCATGGTAACATCACCATATTTTTTCTATTTAACCATTTAAAATTCCAATTGCACAGCTTAACCGTTCACGGTATTTGTGTTTTTTGTTGCAAGTAAAAACTGAAAAACTGCTTGGTTTAGGTACATAATTTCGATTTATTATTCTTTATATGCTTATATGTGTGTATATAAGTGATCATAGTAAATTATTGTGTTTTTGATTGTAAATGTAATTCAAAAACCGATCGGAAGTTGCTTTTTCATGTTTTGCCAAAGGATTAAATTCGGTACATATTATGTAATACATATTATGCATATTTGCTAGTGCCAGGCCCGTAGCCCGAAATTTGGTTTGGGGGGGCCCAAAACGTAGTAATGAATTTTTGGGTGGTAGGGGGGGCGGAAATGGTTGATGGATAAATACCAGTAAAGCGTGAAGTTGTCATAAAAAATATGGCTTGTAATCGATAGACATATTTTTAAAACATGATTCACATATTTAGGAAAATTTTAGGGTTCACTGAATTTCGGGGGGGGCCCGGGCCCGTCGGGCCCTACGGCTGGCTACGGGCCTGGCTAGTGCAGAATTACCTAATGATAACTTAACCTATTATAATTTAATTGTAATCTTCGGTTTTCACTTTCTCGAAGAATAAAAATCGCAGTCAATGCATCACAATATATTGTATACATCAACTCCGGATTTACTCTCGAAAAACACCCAACATCACAACAAATTGTTTCATAGTTTTTTTTTCGATATTTTCAACATTTTTGCCTTTTTTCTCAAAAACATTCGTTTGTAACATACGCGTCTGATAGCTGCATATTAAAAGCAGTAGTTTTGTTACGATGATGACAGTCACGTGTTGACGACACTAGCGATTCTTCTTTAGCGTATATTTCGGCCATAGGAAAAACAAAAGATGGTAGTGGTATCTCAAAATCTAGCAGGCGTAAAAAATGGATGAAAATGTGGATAAATGCGTATGCGTATGTTACTAACGATTTTTAAGTTTTTTTCAAATTATTTAACAACCCTCGTCAAATAAAAAGAAAAGGATACTTGGTACATTCTGTATTATAATTATATAAATTTGTACCATACGCACAAAGCCACTGCAATTGGAAAAAAGTTTTTCTATTTAGGTACCTATTTCAAAAAATATGTGGGGTATTTCATTAAAAAAACTCACATACAACCATGTAGTATTGCAGACGCGTCGCGACGATATGACAAAAAGTTTTTCTCCATTGTTCTTCCATTAAGGAATATGATCGTTCTAATACCACTCTTAATTGTGAAATTTAAGGTGGTTCAATGTAAGAATAATTTGGACCAATCGGGTGGTACAAAACTAACTAATTCTTAAATCAAATAACATCTGTCAGACCTTTTTAATGTTAAGCCTGGTTCTAACAGAAAAGTAATTTAATTTAAGATGTAATTTAATTTAACTTGAAAGTTAAAAACCCAACAATCCTTTGTAACGTTCATACAGTGATGTAATTTAAAACTTAATTTAATAGTTGGCCAACTTTTATCTTTTAAATTAAATTACGTTATTTCAAGGTTATTTCGTATTATCTAACCTATTTTGGGAGAATCTAACCTATTTTGTGTAAACGGTTTTAATAATAAGACAAATATTTCGATTGTAATTACCAAAGTAAACCATATATATCTAAAACTTTAAGTTTTAGATACATTAAGTAAGCAATCTCTTTAAAATATTGTTTTTATTTTCAAACACTATTAAATTACGTTACTTTTTGTATGAACGCAAGTAAATTAAATTACTTTTAAAGTTAAATTAAATTATATTACGTTATTTCTCTGTTAGAACCCAGCTTTACTTTCTCCTACATCATATTTATTTACTTATTTCATAAGCGCAAAAAAAGTATAGTTTGAAACACGTTTGGGATTGCTTTCGCGAAATCGTCAAACTCGCCTTCGGCTCGTGTGACAAACTTTTCACTCAAGCGGAATATGCTGTATTCTAAACTTAGAGAATATACTATTCTGGCGCTTACTTACGTTGTTTCAGCATGGAGTTTAACTATCAAAGTATAATTGTAAAAATAACAAACCGGAAACCTAAACCAAGTCAAATATATTTGTCCTTGAAACTTTCAAATTGACTAACATTAACATATATAGGTATTAAATTAATCTTTATTAAATATGTTAGAAATTTTGCAAACAAATTTGTTTTTATTTGTTCTTGGCACAAAATTTTATTTTTAATGGGTACCTAGATAAAAAACAGAAGGGTTTTTGTCCCGAAAATGGCGCACTCACGTTGTAAAGGGTGTTATTTTAAGTAATAAAAACATTTTATTTTTTTGCCTTCTTATAAAAAGGGTTGTGAAGGAAACAAAATAAACAAGGCATTTAGCAGCTATAGTTGACAGGCGTATTTTCTGACAGTTTTTGTTTATCTGTAACTTTGTTTTTATAAAAAAAGTTTAACTTTTTATTTTTAAAACGTTATTAGAATTATGTTTAAACCTTTTAAACAATCAAATATCGTAGATAATTTTTTGATAATAATAATCCCCCCTTTAACGTGGTATAGAGGGGTGCACCATTTTCGGAACAACCTTCTTTATCTTTGCACCCTGTATATGTAGTCTGAAGATTTTTGCAATTAACTAGGTATTAAATGTATTATGTATTATTTTTAAATGTTTTTAAGTAAGTCTCTGATTTTTATTTTAGTTAATTATTTATGTGTTATGCTAACTTTTAGCCAAATGTGTAAACCTGAAACTTTTGTATTTTACCTTAATTTTTAGAGCTGTTTAGCATTCCAAACTAGTTTTTTTTAAGATTTTGCATAACATATTTGCGTAATAGTAGTCGTTTTGAAAGAGGAAGAAAAAACGGGTCTTTACAAATGGTGCTAAAAGTAATTTATTGCTAAAATATAAGTACAGCGTATGTGCCAAGAAAGAATGTAGCGTCGTTCTATTTATATTTCAAGTCGTGGCTAAAATTTTCAAATCTCGTGACCGCAGTAACCGTAGACATGTGAGCAGAGATAAGTGATTTTGAATTAGTTAGTACCAACCTACTCTTTGTTACGCCTTTTTACTTTTTTGCAAACTATTTTAACGCGCATTTTATGACTGTGATAATTACGTTTGGACTTTATTTTAAGTTTCAGGAAAAAAATAAATTTAGTGAATTGAACAAATGCTTTAATTTATTTATTTTTATGATTTCTTATTTGTCAGATTTTCAGAATTTAAATTAAGAAGAACTTCACTTATTTTAAGTGACTTTTCTTACTTTTCATATTGTTTAAAAAAGCAGATGTACAATATGCGATAGTTAAATCAATATCTAAATTTTCGGTCAGATCAGATCAGATTATAATCTATCTAATATATAGGTGGAGGAAAATCCGAACCTGCACTCATAGTCGAAACTTTGGTTAATTAATTAATTAAATATATTGGCTTCGGATATTTGTCTGTAAAGACTAGCAGACCGGTTTTTCCAGAAACTTCCTATATGTCAGTGGCGGCTGGTGGATTTTGGGTATACCGATATCTCAGTTATTAGATATGGGACCCACACCAAATTTATATAAGTTTATAATGACATTAAGTAAACAAGTTTTGCGCAAGCAGAATTTAAATTGAAGTTTGCGAAAAAAAGATAAATTTTTGCTCGGCCGTACCGGTCCCATGGCTTCCCCAATAAATATAATATAAATTTAATTGGTGCAATTTATAATTTACCATAGTTTATCGGCAAATTTCAAATTTTATTAAAAAAATCATACAGATTTTATATCATTTTAAATTTTTATTATTTCTTTGAAAACAAATATTAAAAATTTAAAATGGTATAAAATCTGTATATTTTGGATTTTTTAAATGAGATTTGAAATTTGTCGTTAAACTATGGTAAATAATAAATTGCGCCAAATAAATTTATATTATATATATTGGGGGCGCCATGGGGCCGGTACGGCCAAGCAAAAAGTTATCTTTTTTTCGCAAACTTTAATTTAAATTCTGCTTACGCAGAACTTCTTTATTTAATGTCATTATAAACTCAAAAAAATTTGGTGTGAGTCCCATATCTAATAATTCAGATATCGGTATACCCAAAATCCTCCAGCCGCCACTGCTATATGTATAACCAAATGGCAACTGTGCCAGCTGACTTAGAATTTAAAAAGTGACTGTTAAATGTTAATTAGTTATTCGAATATCCAAAGTCCAGGAAACTATAAGATAATAACATTTATTGTTTAATATTAATGAAAATGATCATTAAAAATTTAGCTTTGTACATCAACGTTGGCTGATAAAATAGCAAAAAAATGTTCTAGCGAATCTAGGAAAAAATGTTTATTTGTGAAAGTTAATTTTAATTCAGGAAGAATATGATTGTCATTGTGATTCATTGGATAAATTAAGTTTTGTTGCAATTGCAAATTTAATGTTATAAGCGCCGAATCACGAGAACTTGCCAAATATCAACAATAAATCAAAAAATGTATTATCATAGAGGATAAATAAATATTGCAACATGTAATATAAAATAAAAAATATTCCACATGTGTCTACATTACAAATTGATGTGTACCTATGCTATTCCTATTTTTTTTTGCAAATTTCAAGCGTACATTGCGTAATGTTTTAACGTTTTTATATAAACATGTTGCCAAATTTATTTGCATTTAGCAAATGTTGCACACATTTCTGCTACCTCATTATTATTCTGGAAAAATTTTGTGTTTCTGTGTTTAATCATTAAATTTCTACGAAATTTTTTGCTAATAGATAATACATAATAATGTATTGTTATCAAGATAAGCATGTAGGAGATAGTTAAATTAAAAAGCTTTTAATTTTTTAGCTGTCGTGCTTTAATTAGTAAATAAAAGAATAAAAGTTAACACTAACACAATACATGGACTATAACCCCGAAAAATAAACAATTAAAACAATAGATTGTTAATTTTTGCATAATGGTTTAATTTAGCCATTAAAACGATTAAGTTTGATATGGATTAATGTGAGCAATTGGTTTAAATGAAACCGCTGTCCAAATGTTCAATAAAAAGTTCTGACTGTAAACCGGCTGCTTAAGGAAGGCTGTTGAAAATTTTCCATGACGTCACGAATCCAACGTGCGGTCGGTATACTGAATATTTGCAAGTTTTGAAACGTGGACGTCCTGTACATTATCGCGCCGATAATAGCAAAAACCGCTTCCTCGTGTTATTAAAAATCATATTTTAACAGTTTCCTGTTGTTAAAATAGCAAATTTCAACGTAGAAAATAATTTTAATTTTAAAAAACATGCACCTATAAATATACGAAAATTTACTTTTAACCCACACGTTGCATTAGATCAGGCAAATGCCTACTTAAAAAAAAATATTGGAATGTTGGTATTCCTAGTGGTGTATATAAACACAATGTTGGCAGGCTTTCAATTGTTTAAAATTGCGGCGCCTTCTTACATAAAACAAGATTAATTACCTTATAACCCCCGTGCAGGGGTTTCGATTCTCCACTTTTTCTGGACATGTTGCTTATTTTTGTAACAAAACACACACTATTTCACCAGCTTGTTGTTAATTCTCAAAGAGCGAAACGCCTAATGCTCGCGTGCAATAGAGTGAAATAGGTTTAAGAGTCCCCCACCAAGGAACTACGCTTATAAGGGGGGGATCTACGTCACGGTTTTAAAGAAAAGCTTCAATGAATCCGTCAATTAGGCTTTAAACAAACTTTTTAATTAATAATAATATTGCTTTTTACAAAATATGTCAAAACAATTAATAAATTTAAAAAATTAATTTTCGACAAAACTACACAATAGATAGAATTCTTTGAAATATTCAAATTATTTAGTCAATTGCATACATATTTTAAAGAATAATAAAATTACTTATTTAATACTTAAAAAATCTAGATAAAATATACAATTTTGAACTAGATAAAATAAAATAAAATAATTTACTATACATGGCATATAGTAGTATAGGTATATAGTATAGTACTTAACCGTAAATTATAATTCACACTATACTAATAATTTTGAACAACCTATTCATCTACCAATATAACAAAAATATGTATACCTACTATATACAGGGTGTTGCACTTTCGCCATATTTTAATTATAAGCAATTATTTGAGTTATAAGGTTTTTAAAATGTATTTTTACTTAAATTTTTTAAAGTAATCAATATAAAAGGAGTGAAATAAAATTACATAGTAAAAATTTAGAGTGATTTAACAATAAAGACTAACAAAAAAATATTAAATAAACTTTTACTCGGGTTACGGGACACCCTATAAATTTTATTAAATATAAGTCATAAACTTTACTAATTTAATACAAATAAGGTTCAATACGGAGGTACCGATAATTATAATTATAATAGGTGTAATATATGGGCAATGGTGACTTCAATGCTAGGTAAACTGAAAACTTATATTTTTTAGGAATTAATCATCTAATTCTTTTTTATTGTTTCGAAAAGTTTCGTTAATATATAGGTAAAAATAGATTTTGATTTAGAAGTCATTTGTTAATTGGTTATGCAAGAAGCAAATTTACACTGCTTAATTATTCTAGTTAAAACTATAATTTTAATTTTTATTATTTATTATATTATATAAAATTAAAAATTCTTTTTTCAATAATAATTGTTTTTAATAGTTATAAGTATACTTATATATAAGTTCAAAAATATAGCATTGATTCCGGGAAGAAATTTTAAAAGTTTCCAGAATAATCCATAGAAATAGTAATCTTAGAATACCTTCTTTATTTTTAGTAGTGTAGAGTTAAGTGGGTTAAAAATCCGAATGGGGCAAAATAATACTTCCTTTTTTATTCCAAAGTGCAAAATTTAGATTAGGTAAACCCTATAAAGAACCAACTGTTAATATTTTTATTTTTGACCAAAATCAAACTTTATTTTTTATAGTTTGTTCTTTTTATAAAAATTTAACCCTGCGTCATTTTTCCCCATTTTACTCTAAGGTATTATGTGGAAAGTTTAACGCCAGGATTTATTGTATCACCTTATTACCTAGAGCAGGTAGAAAATATTGATCCTTTCCACCACTGGTAAAATACAGTTTTCTTTTATATTCCTTCAAATGTTTTGCAAGGTTAAGTTAAAAATTGATGATTTTAGTTTTCGTTATCTATTTAATTTTTATATTTTTTCAGCAAGAAATTTCAATTGTTTGCGCAGGTGTTAAGTTTAAATTTAAACGATATTTTATACATTAAAGTAACATCTAAAATTATTTATTTATGTACATCTAATTTCCAAAAAGCATTTTAAGTTATTATAACTACATTATAAGTTTAATTATAAGTAATTTTTACAGTAAACGAAAACGGTAAAATAACAGTACAAATTTAAAAAATTAGCAAATATAAAATGGTTTTATGACGTTATTTTTACTACATCATAAATAGCCAACTACCAAAAGAGTAATAAAAAAATAAATTAAATACCACATTTTAAGTAAAAATAACTCCTTGTCTATTCTCTCTTTTTAAATCTATATTTATATTTTTTGTCTCTTTAATTTACATATATTTAAAAATGGTATAGGTACCTACTCCATGTCAATCCCGGGATACCGAAATCCCGGGGCCCCGGGATCCCGTAAAAAATCCGATCCAGAAAATCCCGGGATCAAAAGTCCCAATCCCGGGATCGTAGTAATAGGTTAGAAAGAATAAAATATACTTTTTTTTTAAAGCGTATGGCAATTTTCATATTATAATACTCATAAGCTAAAGGGACCAGATTTTGTCAAAAAATAGGGGGACATCATAGACATCAAATGATCATAGACATCATTCTGTGGGGGACATTTTGTATGAATTTACCTTAATTACAAAATTGACACAATGCAAATTGTAAATTTGGCGTTACCTTATTATTGTTGATTGTGTCATTTTTATAATTAAGTTTAATTTACACAAAATTTCCCCTTATTTTTTGACAGAATCTGGACACTAATTTTTGTACGCAGTTGAAAAGTCAAAATATTAAACACTGTCGTACAATAATGAAAATACATTGAAATTATATATCAAGAGTGGTTCCATCTATCGTTTAGCATAAAATCAGCAGAGAAAATGTTAAATTATAGGTCTCTGTAGAATAAATTCATGTACATAACCTATAATATCATATTTCAAACTTGAAACCTGAAAAAATGTCACAAACTCGATAAGCCCGATTGATAAAAGAAATGGAATTATTTGTTAATGGGGGTAAACGTGGTACAATATGCCTAAGAATTCTTAAAAACCATTCCTCCAACTAGTGGAAATTCCGAAATATATCGTTCGTTAGTTTGTTTGTTCCTTTATTTTAAAATTAATGATATATATTTTTTCTGGATCCCGGGACTGGTTACCTTTGGTCCCGAATGTCCCGGGATTGGAAAATGGCCCTTTAAATATTTTGGTGTTAAAATAAAAAATTGTACCTACATAATTAATAAATCTAAAAGACTTATTATAGTATACAGAGAGAGCCTTATGAAATCATTTAACTTCGTAATAAATAATTTGAAGAATAGAAATATTTGTAAAAAACGATTTTATAAATTTTTATTTTATAAAATATTGGAAAATATTTTTAATAGTTTAATATGTCGTTTTATAAAAATATCACTCTATTAGTTTTTTTTAACTTGAAGATAATTTTATAACTCATTATTAATATATTACTAATATATATTATTAAAATATTAAACTATACTTTTTTACCACTTAAAAGGTTCCCAGACAAATAAAAATTATATTGGTTGGTTATAAAGTGGTTTTAAATTAAAACTTATAATATATAGTAAATATATATGTATACATTAAAAGTACAATATACGAGTATATATAGTAAAAATATAATTTATAAGTAAAATTTAGTTTAGAGTAAAAATGCATACTTGGCAGTTGTAAAACTCCATGGTTGCCAATTAAAAAAAATTAATAAAGTTTTTTTTTTCTATTAATGTTAAAGTTTTTAAAGTTAATTTACCATCATATTTACTTAAATTAAGTTATAAAAGCTTGTCTATTTACGTACACCTAATATAACATTATTTAAAAAAAGTATTTTGTGGTTTTCAAAAAATCCCTTTATTGAGTAATTTTTTGAGAAACCACACAATACTTTTTAAAATTACAATTTATAAGGTTTACTATATTAGTGTTATAAATTATTGCTTTTGTTGGTACACTGTTGGTACACATTGATTTATTATTTAGTATAAATATTAACATGATTATAATTAAAGCCTGTATATAAATTTTAAGCCTAACCGTATAAGAAATATTACTTTTACCAGTTGATGTAAATTTACAACAAACAAAGTCGTATTGTATTTTTCATAAACTTTTTACAGGTTGATTTTGTTTGAATCAGTATGGTAATTGTCCATCTCGAAGCTTAGATTTTTAATTTTACTATAATTTTTAATAGTAAACATTAAGTAAATTTACCATTTTTTTTTTAACAGTGAAGGTAAATATTTTTTATTTACATTTTAAGTCTAAAAATATCAATTTGGTGGGCATTTTTGGCAATGCATATACAATATAAATAAAAATATTATTGGTAGTTATTTAACTTAAATTTTAGCCAAAACATTTTTTATTTGATAATGTAAAATCATCCAGCATGTGAATATAAAAATTGTTTATTTTCATTTTTTGTCACAGTACCTATATACATATATTACATTTGGCAATATTTTAAAGTAACAAAGCCAAGTAATGTTTAGTGGTAATTAATTTTAAATAAATAAATGCTGGATACAATATACATGTTGTTAATTTTAACTAATTTCTATTCTTATTTTAATTAGTAAGTTCAATGTTTTTAGCAATGATCAAGGACAATTTATATATTATATTACTATTGTTACAACTAATATGGCGAATTATTCGTTATGTTTTAAAATATAATTTAGCTATATAAAAGTAATTTTATTTTATTTGTTCTAAAGTATTTAGAAAACATGATTACATGAATTTTATTTACTGGATGACATCTTTTTTAATTTATAATGGAGAATTTTTTCTTTAAGTCGATGGTTTTTATACCACTTTAATCCTTAAAAAGTTCCCAGGCAAATATGAATTATTTACGGTTATAAAGTGGTTCTTAATATACGTTAAAGTTACCATTAAAAATCATTTGAAATAAAAACCTAAATATCATAAAAAACATAAACATCATTAAAATACTTGTAAAACTTAATGGTTATTAAAAAAAGTAAAAAAATCATAATAAAAACTATAAATAAAATTAATAATACTTGAGAAATTTTTTTACTTTGATGACAGTTTTTAAGGTTTAATTAAGTAATATATCCGCAAACCTCAACTATTTTAATTAAAATACTACTTGGGTCAGTGGCGGATTTACCGGGTAGGCAAGGTAGACAGCTGCCTAGGGCGGCAGATTTCAGAGGCGGAGAATTTTTATCGCTTACACTACACAGAAAAAAGTAATCTCTTGATTTTACTATATTTGGCTTGGCTCAAATAAATTATTTATTTCGATACCTACAAGAAGATATGTATTTAGTGGAATTTATATCTAGTTTATCTCAGGTTTAGTGGAAGCTTACTTAAAGAAACAAAACCTACATCCAAACAATTTAATTAATTGCTCTAAATAAATATTTCATTACAATTAATCACAACAAGTTGTTTTCAAGAAACTTATGATTTACAACCAAATAATAGTATTTTCTTATTGTAAACAACAAGTTACTACCAATAAGAAAATTTTACTTCAAGAAAACCTGTTTCAAATAAATGCATTTTCTTAAATCAAGAGATTACTTTTCTCTGTGTAGATATAACGCTACTTTTTATAAAAAGTAGCGTTATATCTACAGCCTATAGGCTGTCGGATTCAGGGATGGCGCTAGCCTATTGAAAATGCCATTTAAAACCCATATTGAATCCGATAAGGACACTTATCTGGTTCTATATGGTTTTATATGTCCTGGTTTACATTACGTTATCTGTATGATTAAATATGGAATTCCATTTTAAATTTTTTAACCATATAGGGAAACCTATCTGGAAGTACATGTTTATGCATATAGAACAAAAACCATATACATCCATATACATTTCTTTATAAAGAAATGTATATGGATTTATATGGTTTCTGTTTAATCCCTGTTAAAAATATAAACCAATAGAAACCAATAAAGAATCAGACTGAAATGAGTTGGTCTTTATTGGGCCCATTGGTTTCTCAACAGAAAGAGCACTGGTTTCTATTGGTAATTTCCGTACTGGAAAATGACAATAGATTATAGGAAATTCCCAATTGGCATTCAATTGGTAAATACCACTTTAATGTTCAGAACCTGCGCAGTTTTATACAAATGACCACTGGTTTCTATTGGAAATTTCCGTACGCAACACTAAAAGCACTTTTCATAGAAGCACTTTTTGCCTGATTCTTTTGACTAAAATAACTTGATTTTTGGCTTGCTTGGAAGCGTGCTGGGCTACGGTTTCGGTTTAGCATCGTCAGAAAAAACTGACTAACTTGTTTATTAACAACAAGGATTACAAACATTGCCAATAGATGGCATGATAAATATAACCTACATTAATATTTTAGATACAAAATATCAACAGCCAAAGGAATTCAACATCGTTTTAAATTATTAGAGACAGCTTTTATGCAATGTTTGTGGAGTTTTTTACTTCCGAGATTTAATTCTGTGAGCAAAAATTGCAGTCCACTCAAAATCACCTCAGTGAAGTAGTTCAATTGTATAATAGTCTAATCAAAACTGTAGGTGATGCAGATGAAGACTTCGAAAAAAAAGCATTCGATTTTTCAATCAACCAAGGTTACAAAAACCTTGTTAGCAGAGTGAGACCTAGGAAAATACCTAGACCAAAACAGGTCTAGGGGAAAATCTATGACGACGAAACAAGAACAGGAGAGGTGACGATACACCCGGCCAGATCAGTTCACGCCCGGTGTATCGCTAGCGATATACACGGCAGTCAAAGTGTTAAATTTAAAATGAGACCCAAAAACAAGATGCCTGATTAAAACCAAAAATGTCCAGCGTGCTGGTCCAGTCAGAGGCAAACATGTCCAACCAACTAATCACAGCTTTTCATACAGTCACGTGTCATTGAGATGGCACACTCAAAACAGTTACTGTCAAATCTCACAATTTTTGTTTTTGTTTAAAAAAATTGTGTTAAAATAAGTTTCTTGAAGCCTTTTCATGTTCTCTTAATTTTTTAATACCCTGTACTGTACAGGCTGTACAGTTGGTTCAAACACTTTTATTGAGATTCACATTTTTTAGACAAGCATACATTTTTATGAGGAATGATTTTTTTGTTAAACGCATTTTTCTTGCAACCCGAAGCGTGGACACACTGTAGAAAGAAATCCTGACGTTTAGGGGATAAACTGAGTTCAGATTCAGTTTTCATCTGCAGATGGGAATATCATGGTTTTATCATCATGTTGCAGACCTCTTATTTTTTGTGGGCTTGTGTAATTAAACCAAAACAAATAAGTAGGTACCTGATTCTCAAAATAAATTAATCTCTCATACCATATAAAGTCAAAAAAAAAAAATTTCAAAATTTGGAGGGTAGGACTCAAAAAATAAATGTCTTGGTAGGATCCTATTAAAAACAAATAAGTCACATGCAATCTGGTCATAAACAAACATGTCCATTCTTAAAAGTTGATTTTTAAATTCTGAAAGTATTTTGATCACCATGGCTTATTTAGGCGTGCTAGGGAGCCCAAGATGATATAGAAACATGCTTTATATTTCAAGAATTTTATGTACTTAATTTAAAAACAGTTTTTTCGCTATCCTGATCAGAGGGACATATTTGGTTTTGATCGGATGCTCCTTAATTATGGGCGAACTCTTAATTTAAGATGTCATAAATTAAAAAAAACAACTTGTGGAGACAAAATATTTAAAACTTTTATTGTTGGGCGACTTGTAATATATTAATATTAATATTAACTATAGTTAGCAGTTATTAAATGAGTAAGTCGCATTTATTAGCTTAATTCAGTGTTTCAACCCCCCAAACACCTCTCCTGAATCCGCCACTGATCTAGTTAATTTCTTGTAGCTCGGTAGATCGGTACGGCTAAACCGATAATTTTTCAAAAATTGTTTTATATAGACTATTATTTTTTTGTAAGCATAAATATTTTAAAATTTTGGGATCAGTCGCCAGACTGAATCGAGGGGCCGGCAAAAGTTGTTGCTGGAACCATGTGGCTAACCTGTCTCTTTTACCGAGAACCTAATTTTCCGACGTAGCCTATTTAGAAATCCGCCATTGAGTGGATGTGATATTATAATACAGGGTGTCCAGGAACGGGTTTCCATTTTTAAAAGCCAATAAAAAAATTCTTGAAGTTCAAATCAATTTATTAATGCAAAAATAAACATAATAAAGGCAAATTTTATGTTTTAAAAATCATATTGTCGAGGTGCCTTTCATTACGGTCAAAACACTCCTACAATGCCGTCTATATGTGTTTAAAAACAACTAAACACATCTCAGGTTCAATTCCATTAATTTCTTTCTGTTTTTTTTGTTTTAAATCTTGCAAAGGTTTTGATGTATCCCCACAAACAAGTCAAATGGGGTGAGATCTGGAGTCCTTGCTGGGTCTGCTTCGGCCTCTAAAGCGAATAATTAATTTTCGATCGACTTCCATAGATGCTCGGGCTGTATGTGCGGTGGCCCCCTTGCTGAAACCATAAATCCTGATCAACCATATGAAGACGGTATTGCAGAAGTATTTTGACGGAAATACAAGGCACCTCCACAATGATTTTTAAAACATAAAATCCGCCTATATTGTGTGCATTGTTGCATTAATAAATTAATTTTACAACTTCAAGATTTTTTTTCCATATTCAAATTGAATAAAAATTTGGTTATGGCCTTTTACTAGTCTTTGTTATAAATAAAACTGATAAGTGATTTATCAGGATTTTCGAAAATTTTTCCTTGTTCTAAATAATTCCAAATTTGTTTTTGACATTTTAAAATATGCTCTGCCTTGTTTAGCATTTAAGTTAAAATAACTAAAATATTACATATTCAAAAAAGATTGTTATGAAAAAATACAAATAAAACAACTGAGTTTGACATGTTTAACATATGTATTTATTGACATTTTGAATGAAAAAACATAACTTATTATTAATAACAAATTTTAACTTAAAAAAGTCATTCAAAAATTGTTTTATATCATTTTTTATAAATTAAGTAATTGTTTTTAAATATTAAAAACTTAATTTAATTTGTATCCTGACTTTCTTGGCACAACCTGTATATTTATACTAAGCTAAGTATTTTTAACTTTTTATATTATTTTTTGTTGTATTTTTTAATTTTTTGTATGTATCTGCACATAATAGTATATTATGTATCAAGTTTGATAAACGCCATTTTATACACGAATTTAATTTAGGCACGAGCGAGCTTGCATAAGTGTATAGAAAAGTTTATAAACGAAGTGCATATTATACTTTTTTTACGACAAATACTTATTATTATGTTAAAATGATTTAAATCAAAAATTTGTATAGAGCGCCATCTATGAAACAATAGGGGAATATGTGTGTCACCGTCAAATGTCAAATTTTTATATTTTATAAACACAGATTATGAAGGTTATAAATCGAAATGTATTTTTTGAAAATTGACACACGGAAAAAAAAATTAAATTAAATTTTACAACAACCATATTGTAAAAAAAATGTTTAATTATTTAATACAATTGTTTTAAAATTAACTAAAACTTAAAGCATTTATATCAACGTATAATTTATTTAAAGTACACAATTTTGGAGCACGGCAAATCTGTATTATTTTTAATAAAGAATGGCATTAGTCAATACAATATTGTATTAAAATATATAACAATATTAATTTAAAACAGAAATTGTAGTAATTTAATTACAATATATAAATATATCTTCAATAAATTGTTGTTTATTTTTATTAAAAAATTGTTAAATTATTTCTAACAAATTGTTCTTGGTCGTATTTTTTAAACAATTTATACCAGAAAATTCTACAATTGTAGTACTTTCCACAACATTTTTTTTCCGTGCAGTTTTTCACAGTGAAAATAAAGAAAATGTTTTATGAGGACTTTACAGTGGAGTCCGTGCCCGAATTTAAGTTATAGTTTAGTGCCGGCGAAATAAAATGGTAAGTACAATGTTCATATAAACTTTTCAAATATTGGCGTTGAGAAACTATTTAATACTTTTGTATTTTTGTATTGAAATAATAAAATAATTTTCACATATAGTATTATTTTACAAGAAAGGCACTTTATTTTAACGATTGTATGACATTTGACAACTGTCAACTAACTTAAAACTAACTTCAGCCCGTGACTAAAGCGCCATAAAGCCACAACTTGTCAATGTGTATTTAAAAGGTCACTTAGTGTCATGGAAACATTGCATGGCGTTTTAAAGGTGGGAGTAGAAAAAATAATTTATGATCTTTGTAAACATTTTTCTTAAAATGTTTGCACATTGTTATCTCTTTTACTAAAATAGTGTCTACTACATTCACTCGTTTATAAAATGGAAGGGTAAATAATTAAGTGCCTATAAAAAATAATGATTTAGTATACAAACCTTTTCCCAACTTTCAGACATTTCCAGCAATTAAAATATATTAAATCAGTGGCGTTTCCAGGATGGGCACTGGGTGTCAAAGTGCACAACAACAATTCGTTTGCGATCTATTTTAAGCGGCCAATCGAAAATTTCGATTAATAAACGAGGAGTCGCCTAATCAAGACTCATGTACCGAATAACCTTTAACAACAATCAATTTAAAACAAATGAATAGGGTGCACGCAAATTAACCAATCAGTGTAAAAATAACATCACAATACACCTACTAAGTACATCAACCTAGATACTTATACAGGGTACACTCTAGACATACTTATACAGGGAAGTCCACCCGGTAGAGTAAATCTATTATGATTCAAAATTTAAATACATTGCATTGTTTTGAGCATTAAATATAGAATAATTTTTATTTTATATAAAAAAAAATTTGCTTTTTTTATTATGTTTCGTATTTGTTAAGATAGAAAAGGATAAGGAAGCAGGACATGTAATATGAAACAAAATTACCAGGAAACAGGAGCTAAAAGGGTTTCAATATTGATTTAAAATACAGTGTTGCTCAAAAGTGTATATAATATATTATATGGGTCATTACATCAAATTTTGTTTGGGGTGTGATTCCCGCGGGTTAAAAAAAATCAAAATAATGACTTACTGAAGATTTGAGCTCTTAATATTAAGTACTTTCTTATTAATGATTTTTCAAATTTTGACAATATTTTTTTACTTTTTCATTAATTTTTTTTGTTTAAACAATGTTTTATAAAAATATTAACAATATTGTTTTTGTAAAAAATTCTTAGCTTTTCAATGAAAATATTCATCTTCATTATAAGTTACAGAACTAACGGAAGTATAAAGTAAGGTTGTGTGGTTTCAGAGCCGTCAGCATTTATCGAATTTTTACAGACTAGGATGTAAAAAACTTCACAATAGTCGAATTCTTTGGTTGTGAGAGTTGACAATAATAAAGCTTAAATTATAATGAATTATAATGAAAGAACGCTTAAAGATTCTATAATAATATATATAATATATTATATTATATTATAATATACTATTATAGTATACTATTAATATAATATTCTAAAATATGGTTTGTTACAAGTTTGTTAAAAGACCTTTTTGTCACGAGTTTTAGTTGGGCACAAGCGAGCTTGCGAGCGAGTGTTTAAAAAAATAAGTGTCCACAAAATTAATAAACGAGTTGTATACTTTTCTGTTTCTACGACAAATATTATTAGGTATAAAAAATAGTTTATTACTTAATAATTTAAATAATACTATAGAGCGACATCTATAAAAAATGTAGTTACCCCAGTAGCACAAAGATATTGGCCCAATATTCGTTTTATATATTGGGCCAACATATCTTTCGTCAGATTTTTTCTAGCTTGGTCCAATATTGAAACCCAACATTGATACTATGATACATTAGATAATCATGTTACGCCAATATAGGGCCAACCTTGAATAAATATTTTTAATGATATATTGGCTTAAAATGATATGCCAATATAGGACCAACCTTGGATAAATATTTTTAATGATATATTGGCTTAAAATGATATGCCAATATTGGACCGATCTTGGATAAATATGTTTAATGATATATTGGCGTAAAATGATATGCCAATATAGGACCAACATTGGATAAACATTGGCAAGATATATTAAATAACCATTTTATGCCAATATAGGGCCAACATCGGCTAAATAAATCCAATATTGGTCTCAGATAAAATATTGGGCATATATGCGCCCCATATAGGACCAATATTTTGTGCTACTGGGGTACCTAATTGGTGTCCGGTAAGGCTTTTAAAATGACAGTATTTGATTGTAAAATTTTTCTGTAAAGATCGAAATTTATTCCTTGAAAATGGACTAACAATAGGTTAAATCCAATTTATAAGCAGTTTTTTTACATTGAAAGTGAAGAGGATGTTTTGTGGGTACTCCACCAAAATTTTTAATGCTTTACGACAAATACTAGTACTGCCGGCAAAATCAAAAGGTCAGTACAAACGTGAATACACCTTACAAAGGACTTACAAGAAACTATTTAATACTTTGGTATTTTTTTGAGATAATAAAATAATTTCCACATTTAGGTAGTATTATTTTCAATTAGGGCACTTTATTTTAACGATTGTATGACATTTGACAACTGTCAACTAACTTATAGCTAACTTGAGTCCGTGACTGCGACCTTTTGCTAACTTCATCCAGTGACTAAAAAGCCATAAAGCCACAGCTTGTCAATGTGTATTTAGACTTGGTGTAATGGAACCATGTACGATAATGGGCGTTTTAAAGGTGGGAGTAGAAATAATTTTTTTGTTTAACATTAATCAAATGATCGGTTTGGGAAGTATATAGAAGATGAGTCAATTTTATTTATTTAAGTAATATTTTAAAACTATAATTACTTATACAGGGTGAGTTTTAAGTTGACGCGTTCCTTTTAACAGCGTGAAGAAATCAGATATACAAATAAATATTTTAAGTAACTTTTTTATCAAAACTCAAAAATAAGCGAGTTATATCCCTTCAAAGTTTAATTAAATTTTGAGCCGGTCCTGGCTATTTTTAACAAAAAACATAACCATAAAAATAATAAAATAAACAATGCAAAATGTCAACTATGACAACAAACATAACCATTTAAACCAAAATGACACATTTTTAACAATAATTGAGGGCCAAAAAAAACTTAAGTAAATATTGACATTTTTTATTGCTAAATGTCATTTTGATTTAAATGGTTATGTTTGTTGTCATAGATGACATTTTGCATTGTTTATTTTGTTATTTTTATTTTTATGGTTATGTTTTTTGTTAACAATAGCGAGGACCGGCTTAAAATTTAATTAAATTTTGAAGGGCTCTCTTATTTTTGAGTTTTGATAAAAAAGTTACTTAAAATATTTATTTGTCCATCTAATTTCTACACGCTATTAAAAAGAACGCGTCAACTTAAAACTCACCCTGTATATTTGAATTTTCTTTTACGATTTTTATTGCATATTACTTTTTTGTATAATTTATTATTATAATTGAATCGGTGAGAATAAGAACAGTACAAGTCCAAAATTTAATTTTGACAAGTCATTTACTAAAATCAATTTTAAAGTTCAAAATTTACAGAATATGAATATTATATTTTATGAAAATAGTTCAAATATTTTTACAAAAATGCATTTAGTACTATAAAAAAGATTTTTGGAAATATTTTGTCAAAATTTTAACTTTGGACTTGTCAAGTCCAAAGTTAAAATTTTGATGACTTGATCTTAATCTCACCGATTCAATTAAAATTGCATTTTAATTCGATTCGGTATACCATTAAATAGTGCATGTAGGGATTTGCGCAGTATTCTACATTAAAACATGTATAAAAGTAATAAATAATTTCTAATGTTCCCCTCTAAATTACATAATAGGTAATAATAAAAATATTCATTTAAACAAAACATTAGATAATTAAAACATAAACATATCGAGCAAACAAGTTTATTTTCATTTCAAAATAAATAGAAAATTTGGCAGTCTCTGACGCCAACAGAATTTCGCGAGATGTATGCGTCTACAAGCGTCGTGACGTCATTTCCACTCGTAACTGTTGCAAATAATAGACATTGGGACAAGAGTTTTTAGAAAGACGTTAAATTTTTTGCTTTTATAAAAACAGATTATATTAAATATAAATAAGATTATAAATAAAATTAAATAATTAATATTCATATATATAGGTCGTGGGTTCGAATCCCACTTGGGTATGGTTGTTTATTTGTGTTTGTCCATTGTGTATAGTCCTTCGGAGGGGACTTTAAGCCGTCGGTCCGTTCCTACCCCTAACCCGCACAAGCCATTCAGTTGGCTTATGGGACATCTTAGTTTGGATGTAAGGGTGGAACTAAAAGAGCACTTTATAACTTTTTATAACTTTATATATACACATATATGTATATATAATAATTCTCAAATTTATTTGACCGGGATTGCTTCACATAATAAACACAAATTGCCAATTTAAAATTGGCCTATGGGGCCCATAGTATGGGCCATTCTATATTTTTAAAGTTATAACAGGTAAATCCTAATTACAGAAATAATCGGGGACTTTAGGCCGATTATCAAATATTGACCCACATAAAAAAATATTTAGAGTATCGAGTTTTGTTTTTTATTTAGTAATATTTGTTTTTTTGCAATTTAAAACCAAAATATTTTGTATCTTATTTATTTTTTTTTTTATTTTTACAAAAAAAACTGGTTCTATTTAGAAAAATTAAATTTTTTGCTTACAGTAAAATAAAAATTTGTTATCGAAAAAAAAATGTTATGTACCTAAAGTATCCCCTACAGTGTATCAAATCAGAGAGGCGTATGCGCCAAAATAAAAAAAAATTACAGGGTATACAAAAACGATTTTTCTACTCCCACCTACAAACGCCCATCCTCATCATCGAAAATGTTTCCATGACACTAACTGATCTTTTAGTATGCAACTAGTTTATACACTTTTCTAGACACTTATTAAATTAGACACTTATTGAACACTCGCTCGGAAGCTCGCTCGTGCTATAATTTAAATTCGTAAATAAAATTATCTACTTCCAAATTGACAAGCTGTGACTTTACAACGTTTTAGTCACCTGCTGAAGTTAGTTTTATTATAAATTGGGGGAAAGTGATGTTAAATCCGTTGCTAACTTCAGTTCGTGACTAAAACGCCATAAAGCCACAACTTGCCAATGTGTATTTAAAAGATCACTTAGTGTCATGGAAACATGTACTTACGATAATGGGCATTTTAAAGGTGGGAGTAGAAAAATAACTTTATAAACAAAAAAATAATCATGCAAAATTAAAAAGTTACTCACACAACAAAACATTTATTTTAAAATTATCATAACACCATTAATTAAAAATGCAAATAATTAACCTAAAAAATGGCGGATGCGCGTACCGCACCATATTCTTTAAATCCTATACATTTTTATTTATATCTATTCTCAAAGGTAGATAATTAAATTAACACCATGATAAATGAAAACGTTTTAAAAATAAACCTCATAAATTATTGATAAACTTTTAAAACAATACAGAATAAATTTACCGTATACCTAGGTACTGTGTTAACAGTTAATAGTTAATTACGCTTTTTATTTATTAGCTAAACAATTATAATTATGCGACTTATCGACTTGCTACATAATTCGTTAACCTGTTTCTATTAAATAGGTAAATATGACATTTCTGGTATGTAATTATTATGCTTTTTTTATTTAGTAAATTAGCAAACTTCTTTTATTTGGTAGTTTCAAACTAATGCAGCATGAATCATGCTGCCTGATACAAATTTGTATTATGGTTTTAATATATTACGTAACAAGTTTTATAAACGCCATTTATGTTACAACGCGTAGCAGAGGATTACAATTGAGCGAAGCACAAAAAGGCACTTCTCAGCCAAATGGCATACAATGTTTTATTTTCAAGGCACAATTTTATTTGTGAAACGATACATAAAATGTAGGTATACAATTATAATAATATTTATTAAAAGTAGAAAGTGAGGTTTAATAGAAATTATAGTACCTAGCCGAATTTTTTTATTAATCCACACGGGATTTTACAGAATAGGAGGTAAAAAAACCGGTTAGTCTAAACTATTTTTACGGCCTAGGCGATAATCAATCATGGTAAAGTGAACTTTGGTAAGTCAACACGACAATGAAGTTTAAATTAAAATAATTTAATTTATATTAATTTCATTAAACATATTTAAAGGTGTAAAATACCTTTAAGGTCAAATATTAGTTTGATATACACTATATTATATAGTTTTTGTTTTAAATTTATAATAAATTATGTGTATTGTCAATTAGTTAAGTATTGCTGAAGGTTAATGATTATTTAAATTACGGCCTAGCTATTCAAATTTTAAAAGAACGATTAATGCTTAAATGTGTTAAAATACCTACTCGACAAAGTTTCAGACAGTAACCGTAATCCTGCAAGTTCCCCCCTTTTATTCATTTGGTATCCCCTTTTATAGCACGCAAACATGCATATTCTAAGCCTTTTATTTTAATTTCGTATCGATAAAACAAAAAATCCACAACTCATTCGTTTTAAATTCATAGAAACAAACAAGGAGGTAGGAAGGCAATTAGCTGCCAAAATTTCGACGTCGTTTCATTACGTCATCTAGGGCGCCCTTGTCTGTTTCATGGCTAGACTGGAAGGCACCCCACATTGAAAGCGAGAACTCAAAAACTACGTCGGATCAATATTTAAGTTGTCCAGACAATGCCAAACCACTTGGTCCCAGGTCCATTCATATTTTCTTTCAATTGAAAGAAAACGAAATTTAAGATAAAGTAATCGCTAATTACAACTTTCTGAATTTAAAATTAACACTTGACCAAGTACTAAATTCAAAATATATTTGTAACCAAATTTAAATATTAATGGTTTGGAAATTGCCGCCTTTCACCACGATATATGTAGAATATTTTTTAAAGAAATTAACTTACACGTTTACAGCTGATTTTTTCCCACTAGTAGCTTTTCCTGACACGCGCAGCCAAAAACACTCTAATATAGTGTTCTTGCGCGCAGCTGTAAACGAGAAAGTTATGCTTCACTCTAGAATGTATAAAAACGCGTGAATATATTAAAGATTTTTTTCGTATCTCTCATAAGAAAAAGTCGCTTGTCAATATTAACGATTTTTTTCTGACTATCTCTTAAAAGGCAGCAAAGGTCGAATTTCAGTTTCGCTTGTCATGAAAATTAGTGAATATATCTCGTGGCGAAAGGCGAAGATTTCTAAAGAGTGTGCTACACTTGATTCGCTTGATTCTCACATCTATTTTGCCAATCGATATGTAATGTACTTTTATTTAAAAAATAGTCGTATACAGGGTGTCCTGAAAGTCGCGCACTACCTTAAAGATGTATGCCCAAAAAATTGTTAACAAAATTCTACCATCATTATTAAAAAAAAAAACATCTGATACCCAGTGGCGGCTGGTGGATTTTGGGTATACCAATATTTCGGTATTAAAATAAAAAAATATTTAAAATGGTATAAAACCTGTAATATTTGGATTTTTTAAATTTGTCGATAAATTATAGTAGATAATAAATTGCACCACTTTGATTTAAATTATCTTAAATAGGGGGGCCTGGAGGCGGGTGAGGCGACAGGAAAAACTAACTTTTTTTCGCAAACTTCAATTTAAATTCTGTTTGCGCCGAACTTGTCTATTTAATGTCATTATAAACTATTATAAATTTGGTGTGGGTCCCATGTCTAATAACTGAGATATTGGTATACATAAAATCGAGCATAAAATCCACCAGCCGCCACTGCTGATACCTATTTTGTTTAAATGGCAATATTGGTAGCTTTATTTTTAATCATTATGACAACAAACAACAATATTTCGAAACTTTTTTAGTTTCAGTTTGATGGAGGGTGCCAGTGAAATCTCCTTATTTTTTAGCCTATAAGCATTGGATGGGACATTTAATTTTTATTTTTATAGTTATTTTAGTTATTTGTCTTAAGCCCCCAAACAACCGTTTTAGAATAGGCCAGCGCGGCCCACCCCGAACGCGGGCCCGGGGCTAATTGCCCCTATTGCTTCACTTCTTTTAGCGCCCTTGATAATATATGGGTATACTAGACAAAAACAAATACAGAGACTAACAAAACCATAGATTAAATCTATAATATTAAACTGACACAGGCTGAAGGACTTTTGAATTTTCGAAGCATTTTACAACCACAAAATACATATTACAATACTCACTACAGGAATACCTGAATCTTAATATCTAACAAAAACAGAATCTAATTTTAAATTTTAACTGTCAATCATTGTCTATGGTGGAATGTCAACGAATAAATTAATTAATTAATTAGGTAATTAATTAATTAATTGTTGGTAAAGGCATGCGTATTGTTAAAGTAAAAATCCTAGTGCACATTCTCCTAAGATAAATAATAATTCCAAATAAAATCATTGTTTAAATTAAAGCCCTTATCTAAATATAATAAAACAATATAAACAAGGTAAAACTATTATTTTTAAGTATAAAAACTTAATCTTAAAAAAAATTAAGGTAGAATTTCCTGGAACTCTTGGTGGAGTAGATCATACATTTGTAAGTAAAAATAGAGGTGATTGAACAAACTAATAGTGATTTTTGGATTCAGCGTGCCCAAATTATTAAAGATTGTCTACGCTGCAAAAGGGATGTTATCACAGTATTAAAAGTTTATAAAAACTTAATTTTGAAAAATTGCATAGACTAGTAGGTATACAATTTGAGGCCTGTCATAGCAAAACCGAAAATCTCCACTCTTGGTCAAAAATTAGATTTTTGGCGGAGACTGTACTTTAACTAATTATCTATAGGATGATAAAGTTTATGTGCTGCAAAAGGAGCTAAATCCTACCTAAAATCCTATTTTAAAAATGGCATTTAGTGCAAAGTCGACAATCTCCACTGATAGATTTTCAGCAAAGTATACAATCTCCAATTCCACCATTAGAAATTAGTAATTTGTGTCACCTGATATCCTAACATTTGATGTTATAACGTATTTTAGAGATTTAATTTTGTGTTTTTTTACTGGTACATACTGTTAATTTTGTGCTATTATACCATAATAAGACGTAAAGGTAAAGCAAGAAAAGGTTGATAATGTCAAAACATTGAAAGTAAAACATTACGGAGCAAAGTGGAAAGAAGATGATGAGTGGTACTATAAAAACTTTTTTTCACGAGGCAACCTGGTCCCAGATTTACAAGAAACTCCAGATTTATGTGGTCCAGTTCAGAATTTTCCCACATTGATTGTATAGTTAAATTTTATAACCATTAAAGGAATAAAAATACAATAATTTTTTTGTTTATTTTTCTAAATCTCCTTAAACGTTTACAAAAAAATAAGCAATCTCCAGCAATTCATATCAAAGTCAGCAATCTCCAATTTATAATTATAGATTTCACCTATACTATGCATCCTGGAAACCTTGTAGTTGGCTACTAGACTAACAACAACAATATTTCAATATAATATATAAAAAAATTACAAATCTAGAATTTAAAATACCAAAATCAATTATCTCAATTTACTCAGTTTTAGTCTGACGGGAGATTGTTGACTTTGCTCTGACAGGACTCATTTGTTCACAGTAAATTGTTTATGTCAATCAAATTAAATGTCTTAGTGGCACGGCATTCTCTATACAGAACGCCGTGATAAAACATATGATTGTTATTGCTATTAAAGTAATTGTCAATTTGGAATATCTGATTGGCCCTGACATAACGTTTTGTCGAGAGCCGGGCGCTATTCGAATTGATTATTCAAATATTTACCTTATAATCAGGCCAATTCACTAACATGAGTCGTTAACTTTAGCCACTAGATCAGTGGTTATCGGCCAATATAAGGATAACCATGGTACAAAAAAAGTACCATGAGGATAACCACTAATTCTAGTGGCTAACGTTAACAACTGGTATTAGTGAATGTTTCGTGTTTAAAATCCGGATGTTTATTTGAAGATAAATACTTATTATTATATAAAAATGATTTAAAATAGTATATTACACTACAAGGGCAGAAAGTGTGAGATTCCTGCACTGCGCGCCAAGGGCATCATGGCGCGCAGTTCAGGACTCTCACACTTTCTGCCCGTGTAGTGTATACTATTTTTCTTACTACCTCGGCCGAAAATACAACCCGGCCGAAAATACGGGAAAATTTAAATGTGTATTTATGTACCTATCTCCATTTGAGCTTGATAAATAAATAACAGTAGGCCGTGAATTCAGCGGTGCCAATACAGTAAAAATAAAACGTTGTATTTTAATTAACAAATTACTACTTTATAACAAATAAAAGTACCATTAAACACTTAAAACAACATAAAAAGTAAAAAAGTAAAAACATAAATTGTTTATTTGTTGTTATAATTGCAAAATTATGGTTTAAAACTGTCATATTTTTGTGTTTGTCATGTTGGCAGTACAAAATTTAAATGTTAAGCACACGACTAAAAAATTTTTACTCCCGCTATTAGAGTGTGCGCGTATAGCTTGACCAATGCAAGAAACGTAAACTTTCTGCCGTGGAATCGGGGACGAAACAACGTATTTTGAGTCGAGGTAGTAAGAAAAAAAATTTGTATAGAGCGACATCTATAAAACACTGTTGGCCTCGAGTTTTTAAAAAGTCAAAGGGGGAATGTGATGACCCCGCTTGGATATTTACGTTGATTTGCGAGGTATCTAAGGGTTAAAGGGATGTTGCAAAATTAAAAGGTCAGTACAAACTTGCATATAAACCTTTAAAATAGGTATTGGCGTTGATAAATTATTTTATACTTTTTATTTTTCTATTAAGATACCTAATAAAATAATTTCCACATTATTATTTTACAAGAAAGGCACTTTATTTTAACTATTGTATGACATTTGACAACTGTCAACTAACTTTAGCCCGTGACTAAAACGCCATAAAGCCACATTTACTATAATGGGCGTTTTAAAGGTGCACCTTTAAAACGCCCATTATAGTAGAATGGGAGTAGAAAAATACATAAAAAAATAAAATAGACTGGACATGTTATATTTCAAAATCGATAGAGAAACAGGATAGGTTCAGGCTCAAGCATGCGTTCTCTCTCGGTATTTGACGTCACGATGTTATTACATAATTGTTATTGGTATTATAATATAAATTAAAAATTCGCACCTGTAGTATGTACTTTAGCCCGATTTTTAAATGATATAAATACTTTAAAGAATGTTGAACATAACCTAGAAATAGATATTGGATTCATTGGAAATTCTTGACATATTATGTTATACATGCCCCCGAAGTATGATAAAAACTTTAGCTGTTTTCATTGTTTACTTTGTCTGTGGCAGCCGCTAAGGTTAGACGTGTTTTATGAGCTCGGTGATTTTTCGCTTAACAAAATAAAATAAATTCTGTGAAATGTTAACAAAGGCCTATAGTGAGTCTGGTATAAGTAAAACAAGAGTTTACAAGTGGTATAAGAGTTTCCAAGATGGCCGTGAAGATGACGCACAAGCACATTAACAACCGATAAAAACATGGAAAAAGTGGAAAAAATGGTTATAAACCATCAGAGAAGTCGCTGATAATGTTGGTTCATGGCTCATCACATGAAATTTTTTCGAATGTTTTGGGTATGAAACGCGTGGCAGCAAAATTTGTTCTAAAATTGTTAAATTTTGAACAATATTTTTGGCCAAAAACAATACTGTAATGATGCCCCACCCTCCATATTCGCCAGACATGCCTCTGTCTGACTTTTTCCTATTCCCAAAAATAAAGAGAACCTTAAAGGGCCGTCGTTTTGCAAGCATAGATGACATTAAAAGCGCATCGCTGAAAGAACTAAAGGCTATCCCAAATATCGAGTTTTAGAAGTGTTTCGAGTATTGGAAGAAGAGCTGGCACATGTGCATAATATCCAATGGGGACTATTTTGAAGGCGACAACATTAATGTAGATGAATAAATAAATATTTGTTTCAAAAAACGAAAATTCCCTATATTTTCTGAACACACCTCGTATGTGAGCAAATATTGTGTGTGCTTATTCGCAACCACAAACAATATTTGCTATATCAAACCTCAAAATATTCGTTATATATTTTTGATTACAAATGGTATTTGGAGGAAAATTTTATTGTACCAAAGATTTAAATCAAAAGGAATTGGTCAATTTTATACCTGTTAATATTATAGTTAAGTAGTATTTATTATTTTTTACGATCAATTGTATACCTATTCATTTTATAGTCATAGGATGATTGGCTGTCAACCCTAAGGGCGGGTATAACTGTCTGCCTACGGCATGTTAATCTTACGACTGCTTAATATTGACTCTTTAAAATATGAGAAAGTTATACTCCCTTAAGGGCCGGTTTATCAATGTACAGTTAAAGTTGCAGTTAGTTATCTGGCAGATAATCTCCATGGATACCATTGTTCTCACAACGATCGATATGAAATTTAACTGTCAGATAGACTAACTGAACTAAACCAGATATTGATAAAGCGGCCCTAAGTCAAGTGGATGTTGCGTCGAAAAAAAAAACAAGCTGGAAGAATTCGTATCTTTGGTGGAGCTCAACACTATTTTGAAAAGCTGGGCTTCCAATATAAAGAAGCAAGACGGGACTAATTATAATTATAAAAAATATGAGAGGTTATGCCCCTACTACTGCAACAACCACCAGAAGTACTGAATTTCTTAATTTAATTAACAAAGAAGAAATAACAGAGATCCTTCTCTGGATTTTTACAGTGTTACTGCAGCAGTAATGTAACAATTTCAAATTGTACATTTAATACATACAATACAAAATAATAAAACTATAACGATTTTCATTTGTCAAAAACATTCACCTCGTAGTACTAGTACAATATGCGATGCAATCTGTAATAATTCAATATTCGAAACAATTACTTTTGATTAGTAAAAAATTGACAAATAAAATGCCCTGATTGTTCCATTTTTTACAGATGATAGGTGAACAAAATTTTCACTAGTAATAACACAAGGGGTTAAATTATTTCCGGAAATTATTTCGTGCTCATGAATATTTTGAAAATTCGAGGGCAAGAAATAATTTTCTAAAAATATTTAAGGAATCATTTTAAAATTAAATGTTTGACTTTTAACAATGCCTATTTTTTTCTTTCACAAGACACCAACATGGTTTCTACTTATTGTAGTTGTACAGAAATAGGTACCATTTTTAAACTTAACATAATACATTCTTTAATTTTACATAAACTTTCAGTTACTACAATTGGTAGAAAATTGGTTTTTTGCGTTTTTATTTAATTTTTCCTATGTACACTTTATATTACGTGCGCACGTGCATAACCAGCGGCGAATTGTTCAGAAATATTTGCTTTTAAATTACTCCAAATTAAAAGTAGGTACTAAATGTAAAAATGGTAAATAAATTTATAAAAGGGTGTCTAAATATTATATATATTTGATCAGACAGATTGATTTTTATTCCAGTCCAGCTTTTTTGCCTTTAAGAAGAAAGGAGGTGGCAGAAGAATACAGAAAACAAATGTATCAAAATAAAAAAATTAAAACTTATATTCTCCAAACAAAATTTTCTGTGATTATGTCAAAAAATATCCGATTTAATTCGCTGTTAGTTATAACTACCCAAGTAAAACATAAAAATCACAAAAATACATGTGACCTGTCAAAAAACCCATTTTGATTTGATAATAGTGTGGAATTTCTCAATTGTTTCTTTCTTAAGCACATTGGTCAAAATTTATCTATTTTAATTAAATGTATATATTGTTAATAATAATTATTATTATTAACAAGATATAAATTATTCAAATTTAAAAAAATTCAATTTTCAGACATTTTAAGGCATTCATAATATAAGTTTGTTAAAAAAATCTACTACTATGCTGGCAAAATCTAGTTTTTTGAAGATACTTAGTAGGATAGGTAGCTGAACTTGAATTTGAATATTATTTGATTTAACAAAAAATTTTGGGGACTTTTTGGGGAGGGTCCTAAAAGGACTGTATGTATTTATAAAAATTAAGGTAGTTTCTTAGAAGTTAAAGCTTTAACGCATAACTTTAAACTAAAAAGGTTTCTTAATGAATTTAAATATTTGAAATAAAATTAAATACTTAAAGCCTTCTTTTTTATCAAGAAATCTACTGTAAATTTTACTCATATTGTTGGTCAATTTTTTTTTCTGCATAAAAGCCAACCGCATGTTAAAACTTTTTTTTAAAGAAAGACGCTTTAAATTAAAATTATTTATATTTAAAAGACCTGTTTGCATAAATATCAGTCATAAGTATATTTAACCACGTGTAAAATGCATGAATTTGATTGAAATTTAATGCTCGTATCCATATCAAATTTCCTGATAATGGTTTAGTTTTAATTGCGACCTTATTTTTAGAATAAAAATCACTTCAAATTTAATATTTTTCTAGATTTAGTTTTTCATAATATTCTTAAAATAATTGTTCTACTCTACTCAATCAAAAGATGAACCGTCACGGTTGGCCGTTTAAACCAAGTTCAACTTCCCATCACCTTACATAACCTAATTTTTCTATAATTTATTGTTTATCAAATTTCCTGATAATGGTTTAGTTTTTATTGCTACCTTATTTTTAGAATAAAAATCAATTAAAATTTTATAATTTTTTCTACGCCCACCTTTAAAACGCCCATTATCGTAAATGTTTCCATGACAAGTGACATTTTAATTTAAACTTGTCAATTTGTATTTAAAAATTTTAAATAAAAATTGACAAGTTGGCGTTTTAGTCACGGGCTAAAGTTAGTTTTAAGTTAGTTGGCAGTTGTCAAATGTCATACAATGTTAAAATAAATACTAAATGTGAAAATTATATTATTATCTCAATACAAAAATATAAAAGTATTGAATAGTTTCTCAACGCCAATATTTGAAAAATTTATATGAACATTCTACCTACTGACCTTTTAATTTCGTCGGCAGTAAAGTACATTTTAGTCGTAGAAAAAGTAAGTATAGCATGTAAATTGTTTATAAACTTTTCTAGATAGGTACTCATTTAATTAAGCACTCGTTCGCAAGCTTGCTCGTGCCTGAATTAAATACGTGACTAAAATGGCGTTTATCAAAATTGATACATAATATACTATTAAACAAGTCAGCCCCTATAGAATATATTCTTTACGACTTTGTTTGTTAAGTTCCACTTAAAGTGTCAAGCCGTATCGTATATAAATTTGCAGCAAAGAAAGCCTATAGTCTACAGGACGAAAGTAACTCTTTATAAAGAGTTAATTTTGTCCTATAGACTAAATTTGGCCCTGCAGTTTCCTGAAAGGTAAATTTTAATTATTGTTGCCTTTTTGTACTTTTTTGTAGTGTAACTTACGCATGTCCCTGGACGACACGGGGGGGCAGTTGTCACCTTTGTAAAATAAAAATACCATACAAAAGCGAATTTAAAGCTTATTTAAATATTGAATTATTTGAATTATTTAGTGTAATGCATTAAAAGGCATGCCTTTTATACTGAATTTGTGTTTTGTTGCACCCGTTTTTTTAAACCAATCCCCACTAAACATTTTTTAGACACGGCCTTGACTTAAACGACTTGTTTTTATAAAAAATTAAGTGTGCTTTCGTGGAAACGTTTTTTTACTTTTCTTTAATATTCTATAAAATGATGTAAACCTCATATTTTAAAGTAATATTGCATGGTTAAATAAAGTAATTCGTTTTATAATTAACATCATTAGCGATACAATACGAAATAATAAATATTTCAATGACCCACGTATAAAGTTAAGAATGAACGTATGTTATATATAATATGTATGATATATGCATAAGTTACAGGCCTACTGCTATAAAGTATGATTCAACAGCAAATTGCATCATAATTTAATACTCAATGTCATGATCACGCCCTATAAGGTCATGGATTTGGTCCAACACATTTGTTTCAATAGGTTTAAACTATTTTAAATTAGTTTTTGTCAATTCTGTCTTGTCTAATACCTATCTGGTTTTAAAGTAATAATTTTTATTTTATGTACAGGGGCGGACATATGACCGAAATGTGGTGCCCGGGGGCCCCGATCATATAAGGGCCCTATACATTGAGAGAATTTCTAAATAATAAAATAATTATTAATATACCATTGCACGCCTACTAAAATATTGACAACCAGGCTACATGTAGGGTTGGAAAAATTTCACTTTATGCTTGTACTTGAAATTTCACTTGAAATTTTCATGATATTTATGAAATTTATTAAAATTTCCTAAATTTCTGAAATTTCATGAAATTTATGAAATTTATTGAAACATTCAATAAATTTCAATCACTTTAAGTGTAATATATTAATGTTGAAATAAGCCCACTCGGGGACCATGGCAAATTGCCTCTCTAACCTTCTACCCCTCTGTGGGCCCCTGCACCAATAATATAAATAGTAAATACCTATAATATATGTTTGCCACAAATTTCTTGAGATTTCCTTTTAAAATGAGATTGTGCCACTTTCATTGTTTTATATTTATTATTTTTAAATATTTTACTGAAATTTTACGAAAATTGAAGAAACTTCATCAAAATTTTATGAACCAAAGGCATTTTTTATCCGTTTTCCGATGCAATTATAGCAAAAGTAAAAGTTTAAATTAATCATGACTTTAAAAAAAAATTTAAAGTCTGATTTAATTTACAAATTAAATTGGTAACTGAATTAAATTATTTAAATTAATTTATGCATATAAGTAACAATAATTACTTATAGTGTATTCAAATCCAAGCCGAACTAAACAAAAACGCCCAGACGTTTGATAACTCGATTTTATTGGTCGATTCGGAATCTGTTATAAATTATTATTAAAGGTCCTAGGGGAGGCCGCACGTGAAATTTATGCAAAATTTTCAGTAAATTGCGAAACTTTCAATGAAATTTCTGAAACTTTCACAGGCAATGTTGAAATTTTCGGATTGAAAATTTCATTTGAAATTTTTTAAAATTTCACTTTTCCAACTAAATGAAATATTTCAAGTTTGAAACTTTAAATGTTGAAATTTTCATTTGAAAATTTCAACTGTCCCAACCCTATCTACATGGCTACAGATACATTGCGGCAACGCGTTGCAACGGCGCATTCACTAATATTCGTTCAAATATTTTTAAGGCAAATAATTCAAGAAAATTATATGAAAACGATGTAAAACTGAACCTTAAACCCAAAAAACCCAATCTATTGTGGATCTGTGTGTATTTTTATCTAATTTTCAAAATAAAGAGGGGTCAGTATTATGATTTGCACCGAGGCCCACTTCTGGTTAAATCCGCCACTGTTTGTTGTTGTGTAGTTGTTATACTATAACCATTGAGTAAAGCTATAACACTTATAGTACTTTAGAAATAAAATTACTCGAGTACCAAGATGAACAAAAAAAATCTCAATAGTACAAAGGGCTTTTAAAATTAATACATGTTAAAAAAGTAACCGGGACATTGTTAAAAACTTAACAAAAATACCAAAAGTCCAAGGACAACGACATTAGGACAGATTTGGAAAAAGACGGTCTGAAGTATTTCCTAATGGTATATGACTTTAAATTTGATAGGATGTGCCAACTTTATTATTTTAACATACTTGTAATGTTTATTAAATACCTATGACTCCATAGACAATTTCAAATAGACAACTTTAGAAGCTTATATCTAACTAATTAGTTGAGATTTAATCTTTTGGTTGGCCTTTTCCCGATCGGTCCCTATGTCTGGCACTCTGCTTAAAATTTAAACAAATATGTTAAAAATCACATGATTTACACATTGTGTAAGATTCAAAATTGTTGTTTCAGGTTATGAACTTTCTTTAGCACTTTAAAAGTTTTGCTGTTTTTAAAGATATTATAAAATAAAACATTCAAGTATCTAAAAAGTTTAAGGATCAAAATATTTTCATAGCTTTTTTAGATGACATCCAATTATGCAAAAAATATTATTTTTAAAGTATGCGAAATAACTCTTGAAGAATTAATGATTTTGAAGGGAATTAGTCACATATTTAAGTTTTGGAAATATTTAGTGTGGCATTTAATTTAGAAGGCAATGAACTTAATAAAAGGCTTTTTAAATCTTTTAAATTTAAAATTTAAAAATCAAAATTGTATTTTGGCTCCGATTGTAGACCGCAAGCCCTGTCTACAATTGTCGCAGGTCGCAGATCGCAGAACATAAGCTTACTTATTGCTATAACTTTGGTAGAAGCATTGAAACACTGGTAGAAGTTGCTTAAAACATAAGCACTGATGACTTTATTTGTAAGACATGAACATATTTTTTTAAATGAAATGGATTGATACCTACCGATATTGATATTTATACATTAATTAATGTAACATTATTAAACATTTTACATATATTAAGGACTGATATTTTATTTTATAGTAACGTTAGGTAGGTAATTTAACAATTTATTAATTTTATAATTTAGAATTATGTATTACATTACAATATTAATTTTAAGATATATTAAAACTCTTTACAATAATTTTTGTAATTTTTGTAATGTATATATTCTGTAATTGGGCGTGGAGCCTGTAGAATATTTATTAAATAAATAAATAAAAAATAAATAAATAAAAAAAATAAAATTATTTATTATTTTTATGTCATTTTATGTTTGACACCCGACGGCGAAAATAAAACTAAAATTCAACTATTGAAATTTTTATATGTTATACTACTATAAAAATACTTAAAGAAATATTAGAAATATATTGTGTTTTGTTTTGGTGTCGGGAAATATTTTTAATATTTGTTTAACTTTGTCCTGTAATTGGAATATTGTATTCTGTTGGGCAATAAATCATTATTATTATTATTATTATTAACATAATATGTTATTATTATTATTTCCTTTTCCTTTTTCAAGTAGTAAAAATACTTAGGTACTAATCGATCAGCTGTTTTTTAAATTTTTCGTTTTTAAATGTACTCTTTGGAAAAATGTTTAGGTTTTTCAGAGATTTTTAAATTGTCATTTTATATAGAAAAAAAAGTTGGCCAACTATAAATTACTTTTTAATAAAGAAATTGATATTTTTTCTTAAGAAATGAAAAATATCATAGAATGACTTTTTCTAAAACAAAAAACAAAAAATATGAAAAAAACATCTATATATACATATATATATGTATGTATATATATATATATATATGTATGTACATATATAGGTAGCCAGTAATCATTTTCTTTTTACAATGGGGTACCAAATTTTTAAATTTTAATTTAATTAAGGTAAATACATAAAAGTAATTAGTTTTATTTTAAGTACTTACAAATTAAATAATGGGTAAATATATTTTAAGTAAAAGAAAATTAGTAAATTAACTAATTTGCTTTTCATCAATAAACTTTTATTGTTGTGTATTTTGTTTAACAAACCCATTGACGAAACAATAAAATATATTGTATACATTTTTGCAGAATTACAATGTAAAAGCAATGCCAAAATTAAAATAGGTAAAATAAATTCTAATAAAAATAATACATATAGTTTTATTAAAGCTTCCTTATTGGTTAATATTTGAGTAATGGTTTTTTAAAAGGGACAAGCACTTTATTGTCATAAAATTTAGTAAATAATTTTTAAATTATGTCAAGGTTTTATCCTTAGGTTCCCTTGCTTTAAATTTAACTTTCATAAATTTATTTGGGTTTTATTTAGTTCATTGTTTATTTCTTTATTTAATGAATATAAATTTATATTTTAATCATAATATTAATTACTCAAAAAATAGACTTGAAAACAATGCAAGGAACTATTATTAATTTATAAATAGAAAAGAAAATTAATGTTGCGTTATTTATAACAACTAATTGCTGATTTTAATTTATTTGTATTTTATTAGAAGCAGTTAAGAATCTGGTTTATACCAGTTTTAGTTATCTGGCGCTAAACCATTGGACATATCAATAGTTGTTATTGGCTGTTATAATTACAGCTTTTAATTGGATGCATGACTATTGTCTTATCATGCTTTATATTTTTATTTTTTAGAAATGATTACTAGACCAGGGTCGATAATTTTTTGAAACCAAAAAAAAATAACAGTAGGATGAAACCCATTGGAAAAGGAGAAGAATATAATAAAAATAAAAGGAAAAATAAATTACGGGCGATCTGACTTCGGGAAGTGGGAGGGGGGGTTTTAAGGGTAAAAAATGGTTTATCTCGATTTCCGGCAAAACTACAAGTCCTATGGAAAAAAGTTAAATGGCAAAGTTGTAGGTAATAAAAGGATCTACAACTTTTGTAATTACAATTTTTTTACATAACCTCAAAATTTATGTGAAAAATTCAAAAAACCAAGTTTTTGGTTTTTTATTTTTATCTTTTTAAAAAAAAATTTTTTTCTACGAAATTTGGTGAAAACTTACCTTTTTATGTCCCAAATACACTGTAATTTATTTGATTTGAAATATTTATTATTCCGCCTTATTTTGACTTAATATCAAAAAAGCACCCTAATTTTCAATCGAAAATTCTCGCGTCAAAATATCAGCTTTTTTCAAAAAGTCGGTGTGCTTTTTGTTCGTTGAAATCTCTACTTTCTGATGGTGTAAAAAAAATATACATTACTATGGTAAATGTTCTCAGAAAATGCAAAAAATATTATAATGAATAACGAAAAAAACTCGAATTTGAAAATTTATTTTAATCATTATGTACAATTTCATCAAAAAAATTTTTTTTAGTTAAAAAGTTTATTTATTAAATTCTAATAACATTTATGTCAGAAAATCTCATAAAATATAAAAATACATGTAAATCATACTATTGAATTTAGATACTTCATTCTGATTAGGTTATTCATTATAATATTTTTTGTATTTTCTGAGAACATTTACCATAGTAATGTAGGGGAGAGGCTGGTACAGTGGCCACCTTTTTAATAAATGCTTGATAAAAATTTTAGATTACAATATTGAAATTAGGGTTTGTTGCATATAGAAGTGATAGTATGAGTGCATTATAATCCCCCTTATATGAAACAAAAAAAACCTAGAACAAAGCGCGACAGTGACAAAAACATGTGTTGTGTAAATGTGGCCACTGTACCTAACTACATGGTACAGTGGCCACCAAGATGAGGTACACTGGCCAATACATTTTTGATGTAAAAATAAGTTTGATTATAAAACACAATATCAACCTTTATTAATAAAATATTAGTTTAACAAATATTGTATGCAGTCAAGTCGATGCTAAAGGCTAATAAATTGGCTGTTCTATTAGTTCCACCAGAGGTTTTCGGTTGAGGGAGGTGGAGAACCACGTCCTGCTTCGAAATTGTGGCACAATCCGGAATTTGTGGATACGAAAAGCTCTGTCCATGTCGTCGTAAAAAGGTTACTATGTATTCATCATAGTCTAAAGTTTCTGTGACTTTTGCAACGTAATATTTTGACGTCTTTTTTGTATTAAACTGGACAAGAACAAATGATTTTACGTTGATTATTTGTAATTCTCTTTCTTCATCACTACTTTTATCAGTTTCTGAAAATACATCGACATCATCAGAATCTATAACGTCAGCCATTTCAATGTCACTATTGCTTTCACTGGATTCACGTTTCTTCTTTGTTATATTCAATTTGCTAAAAGAGGAAATTTTTCTTTTTACACTTCTCTGTTTCTTAATGCCATCTTGTCTAGCTCTTTTCTTTGCTGTCTCCTCTTCAATTCTTTTATAGATTGGCGTGTCAGTAAGAATTTCCGTAGTCTTCTTCTTTCTTTGTTTTTTCACAGGAGCTAGTGACGCTTTTGGATAGGGGTTGAATATTTCTGGCAAAATAAAAGTTTTTTCAGGTGTTTTTTCGCCAATAGAAATTATTGATGTATTGTTAGTTTCTTTAGGACTTTCATCTTGACAGAATGATGTCGATGGAAAAGAATTATCTAAATCTGATATTTGGTCTGGATATATATCTTTATTAGGTAAATATTTCTCTTTATCTTCTACTTTTTGCACGTCAGTAACAGTTGAAGCCATAAAATCATCGTCGCTAAAAATTTGGTCATTGTATGGAAAAATTCCTGTTGCTTTGAATGCCGCTATAGAATTTTTTGGACAAAATGCTAGTGGATATGCGTCACGTAAGATCTCGGCAATGTCATATATGGTTATCCTTTTTCCTGGATTTTTTAGTAACCATGATTGGCATTCGTGATTATAGTATTTTTTAAGAGGGACATAAACACATTTATCCAGTGGTTGGAGTCGATGGCTAGTATGAGGCGGCAGGGTAAGCAAAATAATATTACTTTTTTTTGCTAGTCTTATAGTTTCCAATGAAACGTGGCTCTCATGGTTATCCATAATAAGCAGAATGGGAGATTCTTGTGTTGGTTTGGAATGCTGTATAAAATGTTCCATCCACTGCAAAAATAACTCGGACGTCATCCATCCCGAAGATGAAGCAACACCCAGTGTTCCTGGAGGTGCATTTTTAATCATATAATCTTTAAAATACTTTCTCGGGAATATCAAAAATGGAGGTACCGAATTACCAATAGCATTTATTGCACGGCACATAGTTACTAAAGTTCCGCGCTCATTAGAAACTATGTGACCTACTTGCTTCTGTCCCTTTTGAGCAACTACCTTTCCAGTTCCCTGAACAGTTGTCAGCGCAGTTTCATCAACATTATAAATTTGACTTGGTGGAAAACTATAGCGTTCATAAATTTCTTTTAGGTTCTTAAAAAATTTGTCAACAACGGGTCGATTAAAGCCCATTGCTCTACCAAGTGACGTTGCTTCTGCTGATTTTAATGACAATTCAGGGTTTCGTTTCATGAATCCCGTAAACCAAAATTTTCCAGCCGTTTGGTTATCTTTCCACGATATGGGTATTTTTTTGTTGTTGACAACTGCTAAATCAAAAGCTAGCTTCCTAGCACCCTTTGGGTTTAATCCATGGTGCAACCTTGTCACTGTTTGCAGGTATTTGCTGAGCTCTTTTTCTTCATCTACCGAGAAAATTTGGTTGATAGAATAATTTGGGGTTAGTTTCGGTGCTCCTTCGAGAATGTCTGAACTCCAATCTATATCATCTTTATTCTGGCACTTATTCAGGTTCCTTCTTAGCGTAGTGCGAGGGATACTGTATTTTATAGCAGCAGCTTTTTTAGATAGCCCACCTTCCATGATATCGTATATAGCTCTTCTCATGTCCCCATCTGTAGTTTTTCCAATACCAGGATTCTTTGGTTTTGGGCGTGGCATTTTTAATCTGTAAATAAAGTTTAATTATAATATAATATATTAATTAAAAGGAGATGTGTATTTCTCATGATACGGAACAGTGGCCACAACTTTAAAGAAAAACAGCAGTGAACGCTGTTACTGCTACTAAAATGCATTGCCACTGTACCAAAAAGCTATAGTTTAATAAACATAACTTACAAGTTAATTTTTGATTTGTAAATAATATTTAATTATTATTATTAATAAAATAAAATGATATTAAGAATTAATAATTGTATATTTCTCACAATAAGGAACAGTGGCCACAACTCTTTGCAAAAAAACAGCAGTGACCACTGTTCCTTTAAAATGCATGGCCACTGTACCAAAAAGCTAATAGTTTAAGAAACATAACCTACAACTTACTATACTAAACTTAGAGAAAATACTGCATGAAAAGTTTATACCTATTACTATTACATTCAGTATACCCTTAAAGCATTTTACGAAGGATCTTTTTTTAAGCTCTAAAACAATATTAAACTTACCTTTATTATTTACTCACAGCACTTAAAAACACAAGATTTTTTTAACAATGCATCAATACAAGTTACGCTTGCAAACTGCAGTGTCACGTGTTTGTGTAATGTATACTATCTATAGTAAGAGATGGCGCCACCGTGTCTATAAAAACTACAAACATATTTAGAAGAGACCACTGTTCCTGACTGGCCACTGTACCAGCCTACATTTTTTTTACACCATCAGAAAGTAGAGAGTTCATCGAACAAAAAGCACACCGACTTTTTGAAAAAAGCTGATATTTTGACGCGAGAATTTTAGATTGAAAATTAGGGTGCTTTTTTGATATTAAGTCAAAATAAGGCGAAATAATAAATATTTCAAATCAAATAAATTACAGTGAATTTGGGACATAAAAAGGTAAGTTTTCACCAAATTTCGTGGAAAAAAATTTTTTTTTTTGAAAAAGATAAAAATAAAAAACCAAAAACTTGGTTTTTTGAATTTTTCACATAAATTTTGAGGTTATGTGAAAAAATTGTAAATACCAAAGTTGTAGATCTTTTTATTACCTACAACTTTGACATTTAACTTTTTTCCATAGGACTTGTAGTTTTGCCGGAAATCGAGATAAACCATTTTTTACCCTTAAACCCCCCCCTCCCACTTCCCGAACTCAGATCGCCCGTAATTTATTTTTCCTTTAATTTTTATTATATTCCCCTCCTTTTCCAATGGGATCCATCCTACTGTTATTTTTTTTCTCTTTTTACCATTTTTAAAGGCTTCTGCACTGGTCTATACGTAGGTATATCAATAAATAAAAATTATAAATGTCACGTGCTTTTTTACATTTTTTGCAATTTGAAGAAAAAAAAGAAAAAACAGCAAGATTCTCTGGGTCCATATTAGTTTATTGAATAAATTTTATTTGTTAGTTTAACCTTGCGCAATTTTTATAATAGTTAATTTATTAACAAAAAAGTAAAATAATGACAATTTTAAGAATTTCAAAAATGCCTCGATTTGCATTTTCGAGTAATTTCAGCTACAGAAAAATTACGAAAGTACGATTCGTTAAATTGAGCGCAACTTTTGAAAAATTATACATTTGAGTGTATTTGTATTCTAGAAAATGTTCTCTGGGTTATTTTTTCCCTCGGGCGAAAAAAGGCTTTTGATTGATCTTCAGACGAATTTATTTTATCGAAAATTAGTCTCTTATAAAAATGTTACGAGCAGTCGATGTTTTATGTTTTATTGTCTAATAAAATTATATCAACTAAACTGTTGTATTAATTTATGCCCGCTATACAAATATTGTAACTCTGGCGCTGTAAAAAAATTAAAATCATGTGCGCCTGAACTAAAAAAGTTTGGAAACACATGTCCTAAATGATCATTAAAATTAAAATTTCCCCTGAGTTTAAAGTTTATTTTTATTTCTGCAAAGAATTAAATTTTCATGTTGTAGTGAAAAAAATATATGTAATAAATAAATAAAATAGCACCTGCAGTGGCGTAACAAAACAATGTGAGGGTGGCTCTTTGTTAATTGTATCATCGAAGTTCAAATTTTAATTGGCAAAATTCAGATTATAAAAAAAATATTACCTACACTTTTTCAGTCAATTTAAATATATTTCAGTGCAAAGGCAAAAAAATACCCTCTTTCTTTAATAGGCCAAATTCTATTGACATACATATGTCAATGTCAATGTATTTCTGAAATAAAAATATGCCAAAAACATCTGGCGCTCTTTTTTACGTTTCAAATTTTTGTTCTTTCTTTGCTAAAAATATTACTATTACTAACTACTTGAAGCCGTATACAATTTACAATTTACAATTAACAAAAAAACAATGTCCTCTTTAAATGTAATACAAATTCATGAAAACGCGATTTGAGATATTTAGCAATTGGATTTGAAAGAAGTAAATTACCAAAAAATGTATATAGTAAATAAATAAAAAAAAATCGTATGGAGCACTCGGGGCCATTGTAGGCTGGGGGCCTGGCATTTTTCCAGTTTTACCACCTTGTTACCCCACAGCCATTTTTGTGTATAACAATGAGGAAATATTGTTGTCCATAATTTAATTAATGATGACGCTACCGAATAATGAAAACTTAAAATCAACTGAAGAACAATGATTAGGTATAACATGTATGTATATCCAATTAAAAAAGAAAAATTGGAATGTTATTGGCACGTTTTTTGCTTGGTTTAAATATTAATAAATAATATAAATTATGTTTAATAAAGAAATTAAAAGAAATCAAATTTACTTACTGTGTTTGGAAATCTTTTTAAAATTAGTGTTGACGGTCTCACCTAAAAATAAAAAATGTTTATATTTGTAATATCCAAATAATAAAAAAACATTATGCGTTGTTAAACTTTGCAGTATTTATTATTTAAAACAGCACCTATCTTATATTTTATTAAATAATGAAATTTTGTTTAGAAATAGACACACACTAGATATACCAGTGCAAGGCATTTTTTAAATCTAAAAATAATTTTATGTTGACCTTGTCCAACATATTTGGTAATAAAAATGGCGACATTAACCACATTTCAATGTCTGGTTCATAAATCTAATAAAACAATTTTCAATAACTTAATTAAGTTTATCTAAAATTAATCAAACCTTTTAGTGTGAAACATATCTGAGACATTTCCGAAATAAAGTCAATAATTATTTTTGCCATCTTTACGATGTTTACAATATAAAATTTCCAAAGTGAATATATGCTATAATCTAATCACAATTAACGACTTATATATCATTAAGTATCAAGTAATTATATGGTTTATTGCAATGGTCAATAATCATGTTATTATATTACGTTTTATATGGCTTTAGCTGATGCTAATTTATTGGTTATTAAGGTTAATAAAGTTTTGTGTTATATTTTTTACCAACATTTAAAAAATATATATAATGATAAAAATAACAATAAAAACACGTACATAAATATAGTTTAGACACCTTTAAAATTATAATTATAGTTGTTCTAATAGAATAACACCGATAAACACAAGTAATATTGTTTTTCTCTTATCCGTTTTAAATTAAAAAATAGAAATAAAAAAAAAATGTTTTTTCTAGACCGATTTTAAGATAAGAAGCGTATAGGTGGCCTCATCCGTATTGTCTTTTTCGGGCCCCGCAAGCGCAACCGATTTTCTTCCGCACCCAACAAGTGCACAACTTTACATTTGCACGGTACCTAGCGTTGCCAGACCACGAAAAAATTCTGTGCTGATTTAGAATGAAAAAACGAACTGATTTTACTAAAAACGTACTGTTTAAAAAAACAGTTCGATTTTGTTAAACTTTTGGTTATATTTCTTGTACCTATTTAATGTTAGTACTCGTACTCAAAAAGCTAAAGTTGACCCTCACGCAATTTAAAAACTATAGTTTTTGGTATACCAATATAAACATTAACAATTTAATCCCCCGTTACTTCCCGCATATGTATACATGTATGCCCAAATGACTGTATTTTGTAATTTACACCCTGATTGCCTTTTATTTTTTTGGAGCCCCGTGATCTAGACGTTAAAGTGGTAGATGTCAATAAAAAAATAATTAAGATTGTATTTTATATCAAAAATGACAAACAACAGTGCATAGGTCTTTATACACCAATGGTTCATTTTAACGATGTTATACCTTGCAGGTATCATGACATTGCACTGGCACTGGCAACGCTGACGGTACCCTTTTTGGGGATCGTTAGCGACATACCGATGGTTTAAGTGACCATTCCCGGAATTACGCCGGATGATAGCCCAGAGGGAGGAACGTCTACGTCTTCTTGTACCTATTTAATGTTAGTACTCGTACTCAAAAAGCTAAAGTTGACCCTCACGCAATTTAAAAACTATAGTTTTTGGTATACCAATATAAACATTAACAATTTAATCCCCCGTTACTTCCCGCATATGTATACATGTATGCCCAAATGACTGTATTTTGTAATTTACACCCTGATTGCCTTTTATTTTTTTGGAGCCCCGTGATCTAGACGTTAAAGTGGTAGATGTCAATAAAAAAATAATTAAGATTGTATTTTATATCAAAAATGGGGTTTAAGTGACCATTCCCGGAATTACGCCGGATGATAGCCCAGAGGGAGGAACGTCTACTTAAAGTTAAGTTCAATTTTAATATATTTTTTTCGTCAAAGACTAGTTGTTTGTGTAAAATAATAACATTAAAAAGACAAGAATTTTGTGTATTTTAAATTGTTTTCGTTATTACAGCGAATAGTAAGAATCAAGGACATTCAGGTTGAGCTCAAAATTTCTGTTTTTTTTTATTTAGAAACAGGGGAGCGGCACAGTTTGAATTCGAACATTGGGTAAAAAAGAACCACCTTACTGCATATACTCGTATAGTAGTATAATAACTTACAGATATTTTTAAATTTGTTGGCGCTTTAAAATATAATTTATTTTTTATTTTTATTTTTTGTAAATATTTGAGGTCAACGTTCTTAATTTAAATATCAAATAAAAAATCTTTAAATAAAATAATATTACTACACTCTAAAAATGAATTAGTCAAAAATGACAAGAGTTATAAGTGGCTGCTTTTCACTTGTACCATGGTTAACCATAAAATACCTAACATGGTATCCCAAAATTTAACAGCCATTTTTTTTTGTAAAATTGTCCCCTGAATTCGAAAATGTCGCCACAAGTTAAAAAAAAGTAGAACAGTTTTTGAGATATAGTCAATTTTCCATTTAATTTGGAATTAACTATATCTCAAAAACTGCTCCACTTTCATAATTTTTGACGATATTTTCGGATTCAGGGGACAATTTTACATAAGAATTGACTATTAAATTTTGGGATACCGTGTTGTTCCATGGATAACCATGGTACAAGTAAAAACCATGGTACAAGTAAAAACTACAGTTATGATGGTCATTTCCGGAAAGTTAACCTGTTAATGGCGCACACGGTAACTAAGAAAATTATTTCGCTAAAATTTTAAACAAATAGGGTAAACGAAGGAAATGAAAATTATTTCAAAATAAGTATTTTATAAGTTAATAACTTAAAGTTATCATGTAGATACGTCAATTTGTATGACTAAGTTACGGCAATTTATAGATAAATAACGCTTATCGAAAAGGAACCAAGCTCAAAAAACTTTTTCTGGGCTTAATAAAATTATTTGTTAAATAACTCATTTTTAATAATAAAAGGATAAGGAGGGTTCCCAAATCATTATTAATTTTTTGAGCAGCATTAAAAATGAGTTATTTTGCAAATAATTTTGTTTACCCCAGAAAAACTTTTGGCGCTTGGTTCCTTTTCGATAAACGCTATTCTAATATGAATTGTGCTTAAAACTTAAAACGCGATTATCTCGAAATCGTATTTTTTTGAGCACGATATTTCGAAAACAAATTTACCGATCAATCTGAACCGATTTTTTATTTTTTCCGACCGGAAAATTTTTTAAACATCAAAAATCGTTTTTTTTTAATTACGTATAACAATTTTTATTACAAAACCTTTCATTTAAAAGCAAGGTAAAATGTATATTAAAATTTATAAAAGATAACCACTTATCCGGCAACGCCATGTATTTCTTAATCACACGTCTAAAAACGGTTATTAAGCAAACAAAATAAAAAACGCAAGTAGGAAGGGATGTGCACGTGGCGTACGTCCAATAATCTTTCGAGCGTCGAAAAAACAACGCTATTTTACCGACGATCACACCATACAACAAAGATATGCTTTTTAATACAAAAATTAGAAGATTGCATGTCACCAACTTGGTGAGACCAAGTCACACTTAAAAACACATCAGGCTTAAGGTATTGTTCGTAAAACCAAATAAGTAATTATTATAATTTTAAACAAATATTAAAAATAAATTTTGGCGTACTTTTTAAACCACTTAAATTAAATAAATGAATATGAATTTAAGTACGTTGACGAGTTTTCAGTAGATATAGGGACCATAGTATATTCCATAGAGAAGATACCACTAGACGTATAAAGTCTAATCTTTCGCTTCGTTGATTTGGTTCATAAGGTCCAAAATCGCGGTTTGTTTGGAGACAGCGGGTTTAAAATCCCGTGGATATTGAAGAATGTTTTTGCAACTAGAACTATAGCATAGACTATGACTATAGGTAGGAACGTACCAACAAAATAAGCGGAAAAACTCAATAACCAAAGTAAATTCGGAAAATAGACAAATATAATAATAATAATAATAATAATAAAATTTATTCATGTTATAAATTTTACAATTTTTACATTCGTCAGGTACAGTAGGTATAAACGTATAAAATATTTAATTAGTTAAACCCTTGATTTTTTTTTACACTAAACTAACAGCTAACAATAAGAGTAATATACAAAAATAAAATAAATAATTAAATTATGTCGGCACTCGTTAAAAATTCATTAAAATTATAAAATGCATGTTGTAATAGATATACCAATACCATTTTTAAACAATTTTTTTTCCATACTCTTTACATGAGAGGGGAGCTTGTTATAGAATACTGGGACATAGTACATTGTCGAGTTAAAAGATTTTGACAAGCGAAGAAAAGCAGGAAGCAAGTTACCATTGTTTCTTGTATTGTGTTCATGAATACCGCTGTGTGAATTATATTTATCAATATTATCCTTCGCATAGATGAGACATTCCAGCACATATTGTGAAGGCAATGTTAGAATTTTTAAATTAATAAAGCCCCCCCTAGCATCTTCCCTATATATAGAAATTCGAAGAATTTTTATCGATAACTATCATTAATTTAAAAAATTATCGATAAATATCGATAAAAATTTTATCGATAATAATTGATAACTATTGATACATTTAACATCCCTAGTTCGAAGATCGACTGCCCAAGAAGTAGTGCCCCCTCTCTCTTGTTGCCAATAGTTTAAATTATTACCTAGAACTTGCCTAGAAATTATTATAATAATATTAAACAATTAGGATTATGAACTGGAGGTGGGCTATTTAATCTAAGAAACTTCCAAAAACGTTTTCCATCTTGTAAATTAATAATTTAGTGACCCTAATTTTGTCGGATGCGAAATAACTGGGAAATAGAGCTTCGATTCATATTTAAGTATTGAAATTCTTCATTTTCTTCTTCCTCCCCTTTCAAAATAACAAAAAGCTCAAAATCTAAACTCATTTGTAACCAACCACAGACTGGAAGACAGAGAAAAACCGTTTAAATTTCTCGCTTCAGTTAAAACACTTATCATTGACTGCTGACAGCCACTGCCAGGCGTTACTGCTAGCAGTCGCGACTAGCATATTTTGATGCATAAATAAAAAAATACAAATTCAAAATGACAGCAGCTGAGGAGCTTCTCTGAAAAACGCAGTTTTTGCTTTTTCATGAATTGCAACTATAGTGATAACTGTTGTTACATCGACTTAAAAAACTTGCTCAAATCAAATTGTGATATTTTTCCAATTAAATTTTCTCAAATTTCTTTGATTTTGAAATTTTTTTTATAAAAACTCCAATTTTTTTTTGTTTAGCAAAGATTTCTACATCCTAAAAATTATAATTTTATCAAAAACTGCATTTAGCAGATTAGCTCCTTAGTTGTAAAATGTAGGTAACTGTGATAACTGTGAATAACTGAAGCAATTGAGTAAAGCACAAAAAGACTCGTCTCAGCCGAATGGAATACAACATTTTATCTTCAAGCTACAGTTTAATTTGTCAAACAATACATATTTTATATAAAACGCACTAAGAATTATAATAACAATTATTAAAAGTAAAAGGTGAGGTTAGATAGCTTTATAACTGTCAGCAGTTTTCGATTTTTTAAGAAAGGAGGTAAAAAACTTCACCTGATTGGTCTAAAATATTTTTACAACCTAGGAGATAATAGAATACTTTGAAAGTGAGCGTTGACAATAATATTATTGTCAACGCTTACTACTAAAGGATTATAATAAATCCTTAATTATAAAACGCTTGAAGATATTAGTTATTTATGTCAATAGGCTGAGATGTGATCCTTATTGCGCTGAGTTTAATTGAGCGAAACATAAAAAGACAATTCTCAGCAGCATGGCGTACAACATTTTATCTTCATGTCATAATTTTATTTGTTAAACGATGTCTACTTAAAACGTACAATTATCTATAATAATTATTAAAAGATAGTGATAGTGAGGTTAGGTAGATTTTGTTTTTTTTTAAACTATGAGGTAAAAAACCTGATTGGTCTAAATTATTTTTCAGCCTAGACGATAAATCATTCATCATCATCATTTAAAGCTTACTGTTAATTTTTATTTACTTAACTAATAAACGGTCGGTTTTATAAAAAAATACAAGAAATTGCGAAAGCCAAAAAAAACGTGGCCAAAAATTATATGGAACATTAATTTATAATAAAATCAAGTTCAATGGACTTACGCTAAATAAACACACATTAATAAAAAAACAAGTAAAACAAAAGATCACTCACTTTTTAGTGATATCACACAGTGGATTACCTTTCTCATTTCAGTCATCTCCATCGTAATCGCAATCTGTTCGATCTGGTTTTTAAAACAAAACCACCAGTTGTATCACGTGACCAAATAGAACCACTATAATTTTATTTCGTTCGTAGTATCATTAATCAAAACTGAATCTAGTCTGTACCTTCCTGATGTAACTATTAAACAAGGTATAATATGTACACAAACAAAAATACTGTTGCATAAGACCGCCAAACCTAAAGTCTGTTTACCGGGGCAAAACGACTCGACGACGATTTATTTTCAAATAAGAAGTTTAGCAAGATATAAATATAATTGGAGAATAGTAACGTCACAAGCGGTCTATTTTTGACTTCTCTATGAGTTAATTTCGTATGTTCGCTATGATTTTGTATTTACTGCGTGATCCAATTTATCACTAATAAATGCTATGCTTTACACTTTAAATACTGTATTGTCCATGTCGGTCGCAACTAACTAAGTCGCAACTACAAAATTTTTGAAACGTCAATTGACACGTAAATTATTTACCTATTTTTATTATACAGACTAATTAAATAATAAAATTATTTGAAATATTATGTTAAACTTTAAACCGATACATTGCGATGTTTTAAATAATTATACATATTTAAATGATAGGACTAATCCTTTACTCAGGGTAAATATGTAATAACAAAGCTTTTTGAAAAAATAATTGTTTTATGAAAAATAAAGTAAAGTTCAATGTAGAAAATGTTTAAAACATATTAAAAGTAAATGGACTTGAGTCTCCAAGTGCGCGGCTTTGTACACAATTACACTATCATAATTTAAATTTTTGAGTCACCCTGTACATTTTATGAAAACTTTAAAACCATTTAATATAATCCAACACTTGTTAATTACACACTGTATAAATTCCTACAAAAATAAATCAAACCTCTCTCATTTATTTGGTGTATTTTTTTTTAGAAACGTTTCAGTGGAGCTTCTGTGCAAAACTATCCCAAAAGGGATTATTTTAAAAAGCGCCTCCTCGTTCTGTGGAGTCTTAGAGAAGTATCATCCAGCGCGAGCGTCTGGCATACAAAACGAGGTCGTAGTATTTGTGTCAGGACTTTGAAAAGATAAATGGAGGGGAAATACTGGATAAAGATACTCTCTTCACTAATAATTAGTCAAATTTTACTGAATGAATTAGTGAAATTGGTAGATTTAAATTTAAAAAAGTTCTGACCCATCCAGAATTTGAACTCAAGTCTTGTTGTTGTGTTGTTGGCCGCAAACGATTAAAGAAATTAGTTACATTTAACTATTTAAGTAGTAAAAAATATCTATTTAAAAGTGAAAACGACTATTTTATTAGTAAAAAATACTAATTCAAATAGTAGAATTTTGACTTTTTCATTTTAACAGAGTATACTTTATTTGTTTTAAGTGTCCGAAAAAGGTTTTTAATGAATATTTTAGTTTTATTAATTATTATAAATATTCTCACACCAGAAAAATGCTTTCGTATCTTTAATGTAAAAAAACTGTGTTGATCCAATTCTCCTATGGTAATCTTAAGAAAGAAATTCAAATCAATAATCAACTTTTTAACTTCTCGAATTCCTCCAAATTTTTGGGAATGATAATAAATAAATCCTTTACATGGGATGAACACATTGATTATATAGCTAAGAATCTAAAAAAATCCATCTATCAATTATATAGCCTATAGGGACAAATTAAATATTTCAGCTCTTCTTAATGTGTATTTTGCAAACATTTATAGTATTTTAAGTTTTAATATTTTATCCTGGGGTCTTGCTAAAAATAGTAATAGAATTTTTATCTTGCAAAATATGCCATTAGGGTTATTTTTAATCAGAAGAAACTAGATTCTTGTAGATGTTATTTTAAAAATTATGGAATTTTAACTTTTATAAGTGTCTATATATACAAACTTCTTTGTCTGGTACATAACAATAAAATGGAACTAATAAATAAAAATAAGTTTCACTACAGCACCAGATCAAAAGAAAAAATCCCCATTGAAATGCATTGGCTTGCAAAATATGAAAAGTCTCCTTACTTCGTAGGAATTCGCCTCTATAATAATTTGCCAAATGGTTTAAGAGAAAAACCCTTTAACGAATTTAAAAAAGTCATAAAATCTTTTTTGCAGTCTGCATGCTGTTACATCATAGAAGAATTTAAAGAAAAGATAGTCATGTTTATGTTTGATATATATTTAATTTATCTTTTTGACCTGTCATATTCACCATTTTCTGTTGTAATTCTGTGATTAATAAATTATTATTATTTTAAAAATCGGTCTTCAAGTCGCAAAATTCATACATCGAATTACGTGATTTTTATGGTCCACATAATGAGCCAATTAAGAGTGCTATGCACTGTTTAAAGGTTTTCAGCGGTGGATTTTCGGTTATTATTTTTTCAAAAATAGGCAGGATTAGTGATAACATAGACAAAATTGATCCCGACAATATATGGTTCCAGCAGTTTGGTGCCACGTGCTATACCGCCCAAGAAATCCTTGATTTATTAAGGACACAACTTAACGACATTATATATACCAGTGCACTGTCACCGAGAGCGTGCAATTTGACGCCAATAACTTTTTAGGGGGCTATGCAAATGCACAAAAGATTAATAGGCTTCTTTAAAAATAGACGGGGAGGCCATATGCCTGAAATCGTATTCAAAACTTTTTTATAATGAATATAAAATTTTTGATTGAAACTAATTAACTTTCATTATTATTTTATTTTAAAAATTCTATAGCTCATAAAAATCGGTTTTTAATAATTAAGCAAACCAAAATAAATCCCTGAAAAACTTTTCAGACAATTCCGAAAATACCTATAAAAACCTAAATATCTTATAAGAACATTAACTTTCGTTTTTCTTATTAACTATATACTTTCTGTGCCTTAAAAATAATAAAAATCGAAATTGTAAAAAATTCTATTCAATCATCCTGTTTTTGATCACAACTTCCCTTTTGATAGATAGACAGATAGATATTTTCCTCCTTAGCCAACACAATACAAGTGGATAGATAAGTTACAAAAATACATGCATTATGTATAATTTGTTTTATTATGTAATCTATTGTATCAGTGGTATGTTTATACAGCGTGGAACTCACTTATGGAATAAAATTCGTTATTCGTTGAGAAAAGATTTTTATGAAAAACGCTCGGACACGTAAACTTTAGTTTTTTATTCCAAATCTTATAATGATAATTTTAAATTTTATGCCCCCACCATTTCCCCCCCCCCCGCACATTAGGCACCCTTATTTTAAATAACAACTTTTTTTCATCGAAAATTGATAGTGCACATTTTTTTGAGTACGACGATACCACATAACATAGTAACCATAATTTTCAATACAGGGTGAATATTTAAAAATTACAAGTATGAATTTTTTATTGTTATTCTATGATTTAGTTTTTTGTGTTGTTTTTTTTTAAAGCCATTTTTTACGTTTGTCCTTTTTGCATTGTTTACATTTTTTGCATTGTTTAAATTTTTATTATTAATGAAACATTTTGCGCTTTACTTATTGAAGTATTTTGTTAGATCCAAGTATCAGTTAATATTTTAGTTAAAAAATGCGACACTTGACAGAAACTCTGCGAATAGAAATATTAATGATGATTGGTTACGGTGATATGTGCAGATCACAACAGCAAGTTGCAAACCTTTTTAATTGAAAATACCCAGATTTACCATCACTTTCTCAGGCAACTGTGTCTAAAATACATGCACAATTTCGTGAATATGGACACGTTAAACCATTACGCAGGACGCCTCATTTTATTGATGAAAATGTGAAAGTTAATATTTTATTAGCCGTTCAAGAAGATCCAACAACTTCTACGCGTCAGGTTGCACGTGAAAACGACGTTAGTCATTCGACCGTTTTAAGATGTGTAAAAGCCGAAAAAATGCATCCATATAAACTACAACACGTACAAGAATTGATTGATGGTGATTCTGATAGAAGATTACAATTTTGGGAGCAAATGCTGCATATGTTAAACAGGAATGTTATTTCTTCTGCAGATATTCTTTTTTCTGATGAATCAACATTTCTATTAAATGGCGAGGTAAATAGACAAAATTGCAGGTACTGGGCAGAATAAAATCCCCACTGGATGCGACAAAGTCATACCCAACGTCCTCAGAAAATCAACGTTTGGGCTGGTATTGTTGGTGATCATGTGGTGGGACCTATGTTCATTGAAAATCTTAACGGGGCAAGATATCTGGATATGCTAAGAGAACAAGTTGTCCCAACTTTAGCAGAGTTGTTTCCAAATCCATTGGAACCTAATCTTCCCAATGAAAGGATATGGCTTCACAAGACGGTGCCCCACCTCACTATGCTCTTCCTGTACGGAATTATTTAAATGACACCTTTCCACACAGGTGGATAGAAAGAAGAGGTTTTATAGAATGGCCAGCAAGATCACCGGATCTAACACCTCTAGACTTTTTTCTATGGGGATAACTAAAAAACAGGGTGTTTAAAACACAACCTGCTAATTTAGATGAATTAAGAAACAGAATTACTGGAGAAATTAGGAACATAACACCGGAGGTTTTAAACAGAGTGCGGGAACAATTTCACAGTAGATTACTAAAGTGTCAGGAAGTGGACGGGGGACATTTTGAACATTTATAAGATTGAAGAACAGTTTATTTTTGAATTTTTAATTAATTTTAAAATAAAAAGTGTAGTTTTTTAATTTGTCTTTATATTTCCACCCTGTTTAAATGCTTAAAATAAATAGTATGTTTACATTAGGGTGTCCGTTATTTACCAACTTGTTTTTTTTCGCAGCGCCCCCTAAATTTTTAGTTAATGACCTAAACAATTTTTTTTTAATAAAAAAAATATATTCGTATTAAACCTTGCCACAAAGACGATACATTTTCCATTTAAATAACATGGGGTTTCGGCACGTTTTACAATTATTTATTTTTCTCCCGAGCAAGTTAATACACAGCAATAAGTGACACATATTTTTATACTAAATCCTACTTATATGGTATCGTCATACTCAAAAAATGTGCACTATCAATTTTCGATGAAAAAAAGTGGGGTTATTATTTAAGATAAGGGTGTCTAATGTGCGGGGGGGAAAATGGTGGGGGCATAAAATTATCATTATCAAATCAAATTATCAAGATTTGGAATGAAAAACTAAAGTTTACGTGTCCGAGCGTTTTTCATAAAAATCTTTACTCAACGAATAACGAATTTTATTCCATAAGTGAGTTCCACACTGTATATTAGGAAGATTTTTTAAATTAATAAGGCACTTTCCTGCTTGTTGAATTTTTTATTTTTATTTTCAAAACCGACTAGTTTCGACTATTATTATAATAGTCGTATTTTGTATAATACCCACCAAATGAGCCATGGATTTAAATAGTAGGTAAAATCCACTATTTCTAACTTCAGCCCGTGACTAAAACACCATAAAGTCACAGCTCGTCAATGTAGGAGTAGATAAACATAATTTTAGTCACCAGTTTTAATAAGGTAGCAAGTGTTAATAACTTTCCAAAATAAATTAATAAAATCTGACAGATTGTATGACATTTGACAACGGTCAACTAACTAACAAAAAATATTTTTGTACTCAAGGTGAAGTGCCCAAATTAAAAAGTTAAAAGGGCAGTTTTAACTTAAAGCTAACTTCAGCCCGTGACTAAAATCCTGAAAGCCACTGCTGCTGACTTTAGTCCTTGACTAAAACGCACTAAAGTCACAGCTTGTCATTGTTACAAGATCACTTGGCATGGTAACTGTGTTTTGGGTATAAGTTTTAAGTATCTCATCATTTTTGATAAATTGTTGGTCTCAAAAATGTTTTCTATATGATTGGAAATGTAAAAAACAAAAAACAATATAATAATAACATTAATATTTTAAATCAACCGAATTCAGAAAAAGTCCCATTTAGCAAATTATCTCAATGTTAATTTCATTATTTACAAGATTTATGACTCACAAACTCTTGACTCATTCTGAAAATATCACCCACAAAATCTACAATTGGTATGCAAACGTGAATATTAAATGTATGCTTTAAAGATAGCAGTATTTTCCACTCGTATTTGTAATTTTATTGTGAATTAACTTTTGTTGAATGCATAATAATAATTTCAATTTTTAAATATTATTTCCATACTTCGACAAATGTGTAGCATGAAAAACCGACAAAATAAATACGATAATGTTTTCATTAATAATAGAAAATTTAGGGTTATCCCAATTTTTTTTTTGACATTTATAAAAAAAAGAATTTTTACACAGGTAAAATAGCTAAATATACTAAAACTTTTATTGGAATTTCCAGTATACTGTATCCTAATTTGTCTATAAAAATATCAAGACACTATCTACTAGACCAGTTGCTATACCGTGTTGGTTAGATATGGACTAGACATTTTTGCAAGGTCAACATGTCGTTAAATTATTATTCTTTCTACGTTCTAATCAGAGGGCAATCGCAATCTCGAATTCTTTTAAAACTGGATTCATTCACGACACATAATACCAAAACAATACCAATGAATTGCTTGCTTGGTCCAGCTGCTTATCAAAATAAAAGCAGCTCTCGGTTTGTTATTCACCTAATTTTTGAAGCGTTATAAGAACTGGTCCTATTGAAATTGTGAGATACCATAATTTTTTATAAGACGTTATTTTAATTCTTAGGTACCAAGAACGTGATTATATTTTTTAATATTTTTAAGTTTATTTTATTCTGAATTTGCTTGTATAAAGATTTTAAATTTTACTTTTAAAATTGAGGTGTTGATTTTAAAATAATCACATATAAAAATATTTTGTATGTAAATATAATTGTTTGAAGAAATAATTATAAATAAAAATATTGTTTTTATAAATTATATAATTAAATTTTTGGATTATGTTGTTTTTGAAATCAGTAGTAAATAGCATTTAAACCTTTGATTTTACCAAAAAGTTGCAACCGGTCCAGTGTAATTTCAATGGTGGAAAAGATTCACAGCCCTTTATTATGTATTCAATGACCGGCTATAGCCATATACCAAAGGTATTCTTTGCTAACAAGTCTCAACTTGTTTGTTGTATAACAAAGGACCTTATTTTCAATGAATTATGTTGAAATTTAATAAATATTAGTTTCCTCTTGTTATACGGAATCAATGTTTGATAAACAGTTTTTTGTTTAATAATAGATAATATAATGTTAAATAAATTTTACTCAGGAAGTGTAGGGGTAAAAAAGCGGTATTTCCTTGATTTAACAAATTACCATTTAAATGCAAAAAATAAAGGCCGTTTATCAAATAGTTAATAATCAGATTTATTTTTTTTGCACTATATTTCCTTAAAGAGTAATTAATTGTACACACTTGCTGGTTTGCATGTTGTTACCTTGCCAATATTTATTAGTTAACTAAGCCAAAGTTGTTTAAAGAACTCTACCGTCTTTTTAAACTATCCTAAGCCATGAATATTATTGTGTAAGGGGGGGGGGGGGTATTTTGAGTGAGAAAAGTTTGAATGATTCAAAAAAATTTCTGGTAAGGGCCCCCTAGTGAAAATCCGACTGGGGCCCCAATTTCTATAGTTACGCACTAATTACATTTTTTGTATTTGTATATATTTCTGTATTTATATATATTTATAAATTTCATTAATATACAATATACATAATATAATAATATATATAATTCTGTAATTAAATGCTTAAAATAAATAGTATGTTTACATTAGGGTGTCCGTTATTTACCAACTTGTTTTTTTACGCAGCGCCCCCTAAATTTTTAGTTAATGACCTAAACAATTTTTTTTAAATAAAAAAAAATATATTCGTGTTAAACCTTGCCACAAAGACGATACATTTTCCATTTAAATAACATGGGGTTTCGGCACGTTTTACAATTATTTATTTTTCTCCCGAGCAAGTTAATACACAGCAATAAGTGACACATATTTTTATAGGAAATTGAACGCTGTACAAAAACTTTCCTAAGATTTTTTGATAAATTCACTGATTTAAAAGTTATTTAAGGTTAAAATTGAACTTATAGTAATTTTTTCGATTTTTTACTATGACTGCAAAATTATCATTATTTTTATGAAAATGAATGTTGTTATGACACTTTAGTTATTTTATAAATCTTTGTGTCTTTTATATACGGGGTGTTAAACTAATACTTGATTTTTTCAAATTTTTTGAAACACCCTGTAGATAAAAGTAAATAAACATATTTAACTATAGCCTTATCTATCCTTATTATTCTCTTTTTTTATTCAACTTTTTATCTCTGATTAAAGAAGATATACAAACTGCATGTTTTATTTACCTTTTTATACACATTAAAGAAAACAGGCTGTTGCGTCCAGTCAAAATTAGGACATTTCAAACAAAATGTTAATATTTTATAATGAATGTCAGAATTGCTTCATCAGAATGTCAGAAGTGCTTCATCATAATCGCATCTCAAGAACACGTTAACTGGTTAGAGGCTGATTGAGCCAACGCGTTGCAACTAGGGATGTCAATCCCGCGACCCCGGGATCCCGGGATCCCGAAGAAAAAACCTGTCTCGAAAATACCGGGACAAGATTACCTAATCCCGGGATTAATACCGATTTTGTATGCATTTATTAATTAGCTTACTTACGCTATTTCAAAATTAAAGTAATTAACGCGAAAGCCTACAACGTTGCAATCCGAAAACATGACCTACACTTAAACCGGAATTTGGGGATTCACCGCGGCACAATAATTATAATTTACTCGCTTAGATTAGATGTGCCTTCTGTGATTAGATGTTTTATTGAATATTTTATTCAAAGAAGAAGAATTTGTTAGTTATTGTGTAAAATGGATCTAACGTGCCAAGAGGCTAATAAAGAAAAAGACCCCGCACAAAACTAATGGGAGTTTGGACAATGAAAATATCTGAATTTTGGATATGTTGTAGTTTATGATCTATTAATAAAAAGTTATTCTGGTACTAAGAAAAAATATTGAACAGATTTCGAGCTATTGAGGTTAGAAGGTCACGAATCTAAGAGGATTTTTATGTAACAAAATACGTTCGAGGCTGGGAGATGAAACTTTAGATGCACTAATGTTTTTGCGGTATACTTTTAAAAATGTATAATCCTTTAAGTTCGTTTAAGAGTTTTTTTGTTAATTTTCCTTTTTTACAATAAAAGTTTTTGAATGTTATTTTTTTGGAACATCCAATCCCGGGATTAAATCCCGGGATCCCGGGATTAGTAGTACAAATCTCGAAAATCCCGGAATCACGAAAACCTTTCGGGATTGACATCCCTAGTTGCAACGTTATGTTTAGAATCCAGATTTTGTCTCCATAGCAGTGATAAACGGATGAGTGTGCATATACGGCCAGGTGAACGTTATGTTCAATGTAACATTGTTCAAGTAATCATGTTTGGTGGAGGCTCTAGTATGGTGTGGGGAGGCATCACTGCAGAGGCTCACACGGAGTTGATGGTAATCCCAGGAAGTATCACAGCACACGGTGCTGTTCTGAGAGGTGATTTTTGGACTTTCTGTGAAACCTAATTTTTTTTTATATTCTTGTTAATTAAATCATAACTAAAATTTTAAGAGCAAAATAAAAAAAATTTGACGGTTTGAATTGTTTTAATTGGCTGTTTATTAAAAATATTATGCACTCTTTCAATTATCCAATTAAAACTAGCGATTTAATTTAAATATTTAATATTTGCATAACTAAAAAAAAGGTTTTTACAATTTTTTTTATATATTTTACTGTTTTGTTGCAATAAACGTTCAAACTTTTAATCTAACCTTTGACGTATACATTTATGTTCCCTTAATTAATATATCCTTAAAGGTTGCCATGAAACTTAGATCTAATAAAAATTTATTTGATGTTTGAATTGTCATTTTCAGTATACGTATTCTATAATTTTTGTTTAGTTTTTTAAAGTGTTTTTTTATAAACAAAAATGAAAAACTGTAGTAAAAGTTACGAAGAAATTCATGAAATTTAACTAAGGACCGGTTTATTCATCTTTAGTAAAGTTTATCGGGCCGATAACTTTCATGTCTTGGCAATATCTAGTATCCAAAGAAATTATTCGTCAAATAAATCGGCCCTAAATAAAATGTGGCACCCTTAGAATTATTGTTTAATAAATGTATACTACATTTAACCTTAAATTAAAACTTTAAACGTGTATTACAACAAAACAGTAAAAGATATAAAAAATGTATAGACCTTTTTTTAGGAAAATAACTAATCTTTAATCTGATTTAAAAAGTTATGATAATATTTAAATAAAATCGCAAGTTTTAATTGTAGAATTGAAAGTGTGCATACATATTTTTAATAAACATCCAATTAAAACAAAATTAACCGTCAAATTTTTTTTTATTTTGCTCTTAAAATTTTAGTTCTGACCTAATTAACAAGAATTTAAAAAAAATTTAGGTTTCACAGAAAGTCCAAAAATCACCTCTCAGAACAGCACCGTGGGCAGCTTCTTACATTGAAAAAATGGTAGAACCAATCTTAATACCTTTTGCACCTTTTGTCGGTGAGATTTTTATTTGTATGCATGATAATACCAGTCCGGATACCAGGATTCTACAACAATATCTTGCCGAGTTTAATATTCCCACAATGCGTTGGCCAGCCAGAAGTCCTAATCTTAATCCAATAAAAAATATCTGGGATATTATGGGCAAATGGTTAAGAGAACTTCCTCGTTAACCCAATAATCAACAAGAACTGGAAGAAAGGCTACAACAAATTTGGGAAAATATTGACCAAGACGAAATAGGCTATAATTCGTGCAAGAGGAGGAAACATTAAGCAATATTTACTGTGTTGCGTTAATACAATAGATAATTTTGCTAATTATATATATTAATTGTTAAATGTGTTAAACCTTAAGTTAAATAATATTCGCATTTTGTATGAAATGCCATAATTTTGCCAAGACGCAATAGCCTGTTTTCTTTAATGTGTATAAAAAGGTAAATAAAACATGCAGTGTTATTTAAATGTGTATCTTGTATCTCCTTTAATCAAAGAGATAAAAAGGTGAATAAAAAAAGGGAATGGTAAGTATAGATAAGGCTATGGTTTAATCCATTTTAGGCATTTTGCCTACTTTTATCCACAGGGTGTTTAAAAAAAATGAAAACTATTGTACGCTTAAAAAAAGTACGTTTATTATATTATTTTAATAAAATAAAACATGATTGGCTTTAAATTAACAGATGCATAACCTCAATTATCCGAAAAAACCAAAAATAATTTAACAATTAATAATAATATAGACCTTTTTTAGGAAATTAACTAATCTTTAATCTGATTTTAAAAGTTATGATAATATTTAAATAAAATCGCAAGTTTTAATTGTAGAATTGAAAGTGTGCATACATATTTTTAATAAACATCCAATTAAAACAAAATTAACCGTCAAATTTTTTTTATTTTGCTCTTAAAATTTTAGTTCTGACCTAATTAACAAGAATTTAAAAAAAAATTAGGTTTCACAGAAAGTCCAAAAATCACCTCTCAGAACAGCACCGTGGGCAGCTTCTTACATTGAAAAAATGGTAGAACCAATCTTAATACCTTTTGCACCTTTTGTCGGTGAGATTTTTATTTGTATGCATGATAATACCAGTCCGGATACCAGGATTCTACAACAATATCTTGCCGAGTTTAATATTCCCACAATGCGTTGGCCAGCCAGAAGTCCTAATCTTAATCCAATAAAAAATATCTGGGATATTATGGGCAAATGGTTAAGAGAACTTCCTCGTTAACCCAATAATCAACAAGAACTGGAAGAAAGGCTACAACAAATTTGGGAAAATATTGACCAAGATGAAATAGGCTATAATTCGTGCAAGAGGAGGAAACATTAAGCAATATTTACTGTGTTGCGTTAATACAATAGATAATTTTGCTAATTATATATATTAATTGTTAAATGTGTTAAACCTTAAGTTAAATATTATTCGCATTTTGTATGAAATGCCATAATTTTGCCAAGACGCAATAGCCTGTTTTCTTTAATGTGTATAAAAAGGTAAATAAAACATGCAGTGTTATTTAAATGTGTATCTTGTATCTCCTTTAATCAAAGAGATAAAAAGGTGAATAAAAAAAGGGAATGGTAAGGATAGATAAGGCTATGGTTTAATCCATTTTAGGCATTTTGCCTACTTTTATCCACAGGGTGTTTCAAAAAAATGAAAATTATTGTACGCTTAAAAAAAAGTACGTTTATTATATTATTTTAATAAAATAAAACATGATTGGCTTTAAATTAACAGATGCATAACCTCAATTATATGAAAAAATCAAAAAATATTTTACTATTAATAATATTATTCTCAGGTTTATGTCTTTATTTCCTTATAAATAAAACCCTCAAAAATTCAATTTAAAAAAGGCATTTTTTCTGGCCTTTTTAGTTTAAGTTTGATGTTTTTTCTATAGAATGAACATTTTCTTTGAAAAGCTATGATTCTTTACGAAAAAAACTGTACTGTTTGCATATTTATAAATAATTCCTACTTAAAAATATTAACAAAAAAGTTTTTAAAAAATGTCTACTTATTAATTCAGTACCTGTTACATTGTTACAACAATGCATAAATGAAATAATCGGAGGTAATACCACGAGTGATTAATAATTACAGATAATTTTTATGAAAGCGCAGTTGTTATAATTTCACGAGTTTGAAGAATGAGTATATTTTGTACCATAAGCTTAAATAAAAATTATCTGGTTTGGTTTTAATCACATGCGGTATTTAAAAATAATATTTATGGAGCAAACATGGATGAGCCGATAAATCTATTTAAACATATTCTGAGATATTGGCCAAAAATTTACAGCCGAGTCCCCCAAATATTTAAAAACTATTAAAAGGAAATGTTGCTCCTGATTGTCTCTGTTTGGGTTTTTTCTTAAAATGCTGTCAAAGTCAAAAGAGTTTACCAAAATTACTAAGAATTGGTACTATACTCTTAAAATGTAAAAATGGATTTATCGGTTTTTGAATGTTTGTTTACATTTCTCAAGTGAAAATAACTACCTACTAAAAATACAAAAAATGGTAAATTTGTTGAACAAAATAAACAAAATTGTAACTTACTAACATATGCAATAATAACAATTATTTTTACTTTTCACCGTGTTTCTTCTCCTTAAATTTCACCAAAAAATGTTTATTTTAACTTTTGTGCAAAAACGCTCACATAAATAAAATTACTTTTAATTTGAAATATGTATATAAAAATGCCTTTTATTTTAATATTATTTCTTCACCCTCCAAACATATTATTGTAACCATTCTAGGATTATTTTATTATTAATAATTATTATCATTATCATTATTATTATGATTATCATTATTATTATCATTATCATTATTATTATCATTATCATTATCATTGTCATTATCATTATCATTATCATTATTATTATAATCAATAATAATCTATTTATTTATCATTTAGGTTTATTTATATAACTATTTTAATAGAACTAGCTAATTGTTTACTTCATAAGTCATTCTTAGAAACAAAGCGATTTATTTATAAAATACTGCGTAAGATCAGTACCTACAACTATGGCACGCCGTTTTACTTTTTAATGTCATGTTTATTAAAGATAAATATTAATTCAAGTTGCGTTTTTAAAAATTGACTGAACATTTTAAATTAAAAATTTTATGATGTCTTGGTATATTAAGTACACAATTTTAAGCACAGAATTAGAATTAAAGTAATTTTAATTCTGGAACTGAATGGCGTATTTTCTGTCTAAAAAATTCGATTAATTAAAATTTGGATTGAGATAATTTTAATAAGGCGCTACTTGAGAAACACGCAGTCAAATTGAACCAAAATTTTAATTCATCGAATTTCTTAGCCAGTTAATTCAAGGTGCGCGACATTTATTTAAGAAAAAGTAATACTGAAATTATCATTATGTCGCAATTAATTTCTATTATTACTCGCCGACATAAAAATCAATTTACCTTTTAGAAATTAAAGTGATAAAGTTTTTTATTCGACACACAAATATTTTGCACGAAATATTTGTTTTAATATTTAAATGTTTTTAATATTACTTAAAATTTTATTTGACTAATAAGAATTGAATACAATTTTATTTTTATTATTATTTTTAAAAATTTTAATATTTACTTTTAATACGAATTATTTTGTTGTTTAAAACACTTTGAAACAATTTTTATACGGGAGTAAAGTTGTGGTATAGTTGTTATTAATTATTATGTTATTTAAATCTAGCAATACGAATTTTCATTTAACCACCTTTCTGCCATATTTCTTTTAATCAGATTATTTTTTTAGATAATAAATTCATTGCTATTTATATGTGACAGAATAATAATTCCTTATTTTTATTTTTTGGAATAAATATTATGTACCTCGAATTTTCTTACTGAAAAATTCGATGAATTAAAATGTTGGTTATCACTCGTAAACAGAATTTTAATTTGGCGCTAGTGCATATTGCGGTTGTGTTACGTACTACTGCCACCAAGCTCGAAAATAAATTAGGCAACGGTGCATTCAAATTCAGTGCTGTCATTTTATTTAGTTACCTGTTTTGCTTTCCTTAATTTCTTACCTAATTTATTGAATAATTTTTTGAAATAAAAATAAAGAAAATCTTTTTTTTGCTAAAATATTGGTTTTTATTGACTAAAAGATAAAAACAATAGAATATTTTCAATCCACCATTAATTCATTAAGTTTGGAATATTTTCAATCCACCATTAATTCATTAAGTTTGTGGATTATTTTTAATTACGTCTTTTCTATGCTTATTACTGTACAGGTAGACGGCTCGGACACGTAACGAGTAGGACAATTCTGGTATTTATCTTCCTTTGCGAGAATTCCTATTGCAAAGACAACTTACCAAATAATGGACCACAATTAAATTGTCTATTAGGAGAGTCTGAAATCCATTTCTAAATTATTTCGTATAAAGTGGGGTTAGCCAGCAGGGCAGTCTTGTTGAAATGCACCCCTTACATAATTTAATAATCGTAATCATGTCGATATTATACATTATTGATAGCACTAAAAATTTTGGACTGCACTGTTGCCTAATTTATTTTCGAGCTTATGTACTTCAACGTTATGTGGTTTCGCTTGGAGGCAGTAGTACGTAACACAACCGCACTATGCACCAGCGCCAAATTAAAATTCTGTTTACGAGTGTTAAACAACATTTTAATTCATCGAATTTTTCATCGAGAAAATTCGCCTAGCGCTTACAGATTTAAATCGTGTCTAATTTTTATTCCAAAATAAATATTCTACTTTAACTTCATTTTAAATTAATAAATGAAATATTATTATTTACATATAAGCACCTTTTTTAAATAGTAAAAAATATTCATACAACAAAACCTGAGGCTTAAAAATATAGATCACACCAGAATGATGTAAATATATTTATATATTTATCCAATAAACCAAAAAATAAATTAGTAGATTTTAATTTATAATTAAACTTAATTTAGCAATTTTTATGAACGTTTATATTTTCTAGGCAATTTGTAATTTTGATAATTTTTGTTTTGAGTTAATTTTTTGATGTCATTAAAAAGTAAAACGGCGTGCCATATACAACTGCTTTAAGGGAGTTAAAATTGAGACGAAATATTTAAGAAATATAAATACCAGTCTTTTAGAAAAATGTATATTATGTTACATCTAGAACATGTTAGAATATATACATTTTCAAAAATTTAGGAGTGTACTATCACAAAAGTAAAAAAATAAATTAAAAAATGGACTGTATTTTGGGACACAGGTGGTAGGGCAAATACGGAAAAAAATTGCACACTTTTAAAAAATATAGAGTTATTTATATAATACATATTACTTATATAATTTGGAGATAATTAACTCTCTATTATAGAACGGTATAATGTATAAAATTGTATTTTTAAAATGAAGCAAAAAACATTTATAGGAGTGGTATTTTTTTCACTTGAGGAACTATAACTAATTTTATAGAAAATTACAAATAAATAATTGTAAAATTATTTACTGTAAAATATTCCGGCACGCCTATGGCTTGTCAGTTTAAAAGTATACAAAATACTATGGAAATTTCCACTCGGTTTATTGCATGGTAATATTTGCTGAATAAAAATACGCCGTGGGCTACAGACACAATGGTGATATGACCTGTCCATGTATTGGACAGGGAGGTATTCGCAAAATTTAAAACAATAAACCTATTCGTTTAAATTAACTCTCTAAAAATGAATTAGTCAAAAATAACTAATTTAATAGTTAATAGTGGCTGCTTTTTCACGTGCCATGGTTAACCATCGAATACCATGGTATCCCAAAATTTAATAGTCAATTTTTATGTAAAATTTTACCCTGAATCCGAAAATGTCTTCAAAAGTTAAAAAAGTAGAACAGTTTTTGAGATATAGTAAATTTTCCATTTAATATGGAATTGACTATATCTCAAAAACTGCTCCACTTTCATAGCTTTTGACGGTATTTTCAGATTTGGAGTACAATTTTACATAAGAATTGGCTATTAAATTTTGGGATACCATGGTATTCGATGGTTAACCATGGCACAAGTGAAAAAGCAGCCACTATTAACTATTAAATTAGTTATTTTTGACTAATTCATTTTTAGAGAGAAGGGTGTCCCAAACAGAACTTGAATTTCAAATTTGAAAAAAAAACAAATAAAGATGAAACACAATGTCACCTAAATAAGAAATACGTTAAAAGCGTTTTCTTTTTTCGAGTTTTTGTATCGCCTCAACTTAAGAGTATTTAACAGGTTGCTACCACACCATACGAAAAAACAAAGATTATCTTCGAGGGTTCTATAATTTAAACTTTATTATTGTCAAACACAAACAGGTCTGTGTTATCAACACTCACTACTAAATTAAAATGATTATCGCCCAGTAAAAATAATTTAGACCAATCGGGTAAAGTTTTTTAACTCCTAGTCTGTAAAAATCGATAACTGTCAGATCTACCTAACCTCACTTTCCACTTTTATTAATTATTATTATAAATAAATGTTTAACAAATAAAATTGTGCTTTGAAGATAAAATGTTGTATGCCATTCAGCCAGTGGCGGCTGGTGCATTTTATGTATACCAATATCTCAGTTATTAGACATGGGACCCACACCAAATTTATAATAGTTTATAATGACATTAAATAGACAAGTTCGGCGCAAACAGTATTTAAATTGAAGTTTGCGAAAAAAAGTTAGTTTTTCCTGTCGCCTCACCCGCCTCCAGCCCCCCTATTTGAGATAATTCAAATTAAAGTGGTGCAATTTATTATCTACTATAATTCATCGACAAATTTAAAATTTTATTTAAAAAATCCAAATATTACATATTTTATTCGATTTTAAATTTTTATTATTTATTTTATTAAAATAAAAAAATATTTAAAATGGTATAAAACCTGTAATATTTGAATTTTTTAAATAAAATTTTAAATTTGTCGATAAATTATAGTAGATAATAAATTGCACCACTTTAATTTGAATTATGTTAAATAGGGGGGCCTGGAGGCGGGTGAGGCGACAGGAAAAACTAACTTTTTTTCGCAAACTTCAATTTAAATTCTGTTTGCACCGAACTTGTCTATTTAATGTCATTATAAACTATTATAAATTTGGTGTGGGTCCCATGACTAACTGAAATATTGGTATACCCAAAATCCATCAGCCGCCACTGCATTCAGCTGAGAAGTGTCTTTATATGCTTCGCTTAATTGTAGGTCTCTGCTAGGCGTCGGCCTTTAAACTTTGAGAACATAGAAAACTTACTTCTCAGTTTACTTTTCTGCATTTTAGAGTACAAAAACGTAAAGGAATAATGTTGCTTAATTTTCGCAAGATTGCAGATTAATGGTGCTGTTATCTGCTTTTTTTTCTTGAACGGAGCCGCAGTGGCCATTTATGTAATATATTTTTCATAGAAAAAAATCATTTGATATAACCTAAAATTAATTTAGTTGACAATTCGTATCACACATGGACATAATAATATGTCTATTTTATCATATATTTTAAATCCTCCACTTATGAACTGACTATGCGCATAAAATCCCAGTAAGCATAAGCTAGCCGGCCCGCATACGGCCCGAATACGTTTTGCCGAGACGGCCGTGTCCGGCCCGACACATGTATTTGTTCTGGCGTGTAGACCGGGCATGTCCGCCTGGCCGAATGTCGGCTATGTTTACTCGGCCGAGTGTCGGCTGTGTATAGATGGCCGAGTGCTGGCCACAACAGCCTGGCAATTCAAAAAAAGCCTTCAGACGTCCTGGATAGGTACATCCTATAGGTTTAACACACTCGACTATAGCTAACCATTATTCGTTACTGAGCAGATGAGGATGGAGATGGGGATGCCGTATTCTGGCCGACTTTGGTTAGAACATGGCCAAACGGTACCGGGCTAACATAACGCGGGCCATAAGCGGGACGACTGGGGACAAGCCGAACCGCCGGTCAACCGCCTATGCCAAGCGTTTGATGCTTACTGGGATAGATCATACACCAAATCGACAAATTTTCCCTCAAAAAAGGTCATCCATACAAAATAAAGCTAATAAGCAGTATATGTGTGGAAGTATGTGCCATAAGGCTATTTTATCATTAAAGTAAAAACCTTTAGGTGGCGATGGGCAAGGATTTAGACTTGTGGGTTTTGTAATGTTGCCAGTGGCAGTGTAATTACACCATTACAAGTAACGTTTGTAATGTTTACTTCTGACCAACTCGGACTAAACCATTGTATTACATATTGTACGTCACAGAACATACGTATCTATGTATTACTTGGCCAGTATGCGTTATGCCTTATTACTGGGCCAGTATGCGTTACGCAATCCCTGCTAGACGGCATCATAATGCCTGCAGGCGATTCTTTGAATTTGCCGTTTAGTAAAAAGGGGAATCCTCAGATATAATTTTTTTAAAGAAAAATAATCAAACATGCTTGTACTATGTATGTGTAGGTATTGAACTTTATTCAAATTACAGTTAACTAACAAACTTTAAATAGAAATCAAATAAATATTAGGAATATTCCACAACACCAAAACAAAACACAAAGTGTTCTTTTTTAAGCAGAAATCAAATGGCAAAACGGCATATGGTTACCAAATTAAATTAATTTTATAAAGTCAGTTTTATTGCAATGTAAAGCTGTGTTCTCCTGGAGAGTTGAGGGGTAAGTGGTGTAATTTTGGAGGGTAATTGCGGGGTAATTTAGCCAACTTCTATTTGGCGTAGATTGACCGCAGCAGGTTAAGTGAACGATTTTTGAACTACGCTTATTATTAACTACCTCACTATCTTAAACAGTTTAGTACCTGAAAAGTGTAGATACATAGAAATGTTAATAATTTATATATTAAAAAAAACGTTTTATGTTTTTGGTTGTGATATGAGGAGGTCCATTTCAAAACTCGGCTTATCCACTTTTTAATAAAAATGAGTTAGTGGTGTTTGTACATTAACATGTAGCCCCCTATGTACTGAAAAGGTCATAATATTCTAAAATGCACCTTATTCCATTTAAAATTTATTTACAAATTGACTATAGTTCCAAAACTTGCCTTATCTATTGGTTATATCATGTCAGAACTGGCTTATACGAATGTAATTTTAAATTATTTCAAATTAGAGCTATACCTTTTTAATCAAGGTATATACATCGTTTAAAGTATGCTGTTGGCCTGATATGCGTCAGTACTCACGTGTAAGGTTTTTGATATTTTGCTCAAAATCACCTAATATGGATAAGCCGAGTTTTGGAATGCACCTTCTCATAGGTTAGAACAAAATTATTATTAATGCTAAAAATGGCGAATGCGCCGGTATAAATTATTATTTTTGTATTTTTATTAAAATATTCAGGCATCAGGGAAGTCGCCAGCCAATAGGCCACGTGAGCAAAATGTTAGATAAACAATATAAAAAAATCCAACTTCGGAAAACATTCGGCTTTGCCTAAAATTGTGCCGAAGGTTTACCCGAAGCCGAACATTTAACAGACTGCCAAATTTCAGCCTAATTTTAGCCCAAGCCGAATGTTTCGCCAAAGGTTATTTTTATTTAATAAAATCATACACTTTAGGCTTCGGTTTTAAGGTTATATTAAAACCTTCGTTCGAAGCCGAGCATCGGATAATACAAATTTGTAAAGTATAACCACAATTTGTAATATATTGTGCTGGCGGCCAAAGCCGAAAGTGGGTAAAGGAACACCGATACACAGTAACAAATTTTGCCCGTGTAAATTTTTTAGTGTAGGGATAAAAATATTAGATTTGATTTGTAAGTGTAAAAGTTACACTACAAAATACACTAGGTAGCATTTAGTGCTTATTAACTTTATTAAACACATTTAAAGAATATGAACAATATTCATTGGTAAATTCACACTATTTATTATTAAAATAAATCAAAAGGGTATAAAAACTTATTGCGACTGTTTATTACCCCTTAATGTGTTAAATAGTGACAAAATGTACACTACAGTGCATGCCAATTTCTTTGTCTGTTTTGATGTTACTAAGAGCTCTTTTTCTTTACACTACTAGTGCACATTGTATCACAATTAAAGTTAAATTACACCAATAGTGGTAAAATAGACTGAAAAAACTGGTAATAACTGAAATGCGTTTTAAAATGTTTGGTTGGTACCTATCTACCTAAGCAGTGCATATCCGGAGATACCAAGTGTGGCATTTTTGTTCAGTTATATTTTAATTACGGTGAATCCATGAGGGGACATTCTTATTTTTTGGCAAGTATTATACTTCCTTTTTCTTTAAGCCTTAATACTCAATAAATACCAATATGTTAAAAGGACATGTCCATACCCGACTTATATTATATATCAATAATTTACGGCAGTAGGTCGGGTACTTGTAAAATTAATAATATAAACCATTACACTAAGACTTGATTTACTTTTTATTTTCAAGCGTAATGGTTGTTATATTAACCTATATCTATATTTTTATTAATATTATGGAAAATTTGTACAGGTGTGGTAAATCCCCGACATACAGCCGCCTGACGCCTCTCTACCAATGAGATCACCCATTTTTATAACAGAAAAATGGTTTACTGATGAATTCTCAAAAAAATTCATTGCTTACAAGTAGACAGTCAGTAAAACATTGCATTGATCTAAAACTTTTACGTTTTAAGGAACCATTTTGCTTAAGCCAGCCATACGACTCAAAAATAAAATTATATTTTAAGGCACCGATTTTGATAATTGTCATAGATTTTTGTTCCAAATAAATGTTTCTCTTTATTTACCTTTTCGTTTTATTCACTACCACCAATAGGTTTTACCCAAATAATAGTGTTAATTTACACTAGAAGTTTGCACTAAAAGAGTAAAAGTACCTTTCTAAAATTAGAAATTTTCCAAAGTAGTGTTAATTTACACTGAACAAAAGTGGGATTTTACCCAGGAAGTGTTGTACACGATTTTAGGTAAATTAACACTGTTTAATACAGTGTAAAATTACTTTATCCTCAGTGCTATAGTGTTAAATCATACTTGCTTACTTGGGGAAAATTACACTACAAATTAACTCTAATTATAGTGTTATAAAACAACACTATTTAGTGTGGACCTGTGTGAACTCTAATTAGTGTTGCTTAGAGATAATTTTTTTTTACTGTGTAGATGTTTCTTTAAATGTATCAATTGACCCTCAATTAAAACCTACTTCTTGACCAAATTTTTCCAAATCCATTTTTTTTAAATCTTCTTTCCAATTATCTGTTTACCGGAAATCAAAATTTAAAAAAAAGTTGCTTCGGGACGATCATTAAATTGTGTTCCTTAAAAATTTTGATCCGTAAAAAATTTTCAGAAAGGAAATTGGGCAAACAAAAAAATTCATTGAAGGGTAAAAGAATGCAATTTAACGTACTCAAAGATTATTATCATTGAATTAAAACCAAATTGCCGGTTATTTTTTTGAATTAATAAATTATTTAATGGGTTTAAATTTGTTGAATTAAATGAATTTTAATATTTTTTTAATCAAAATAGTTAAAAAGCTGATTTAAAATAAATTCGACAAAAAAAAAACATATTTTCTTGTTCTTTATTTTAGAAAAGCGTTAATTACTCCCAAACTGCTATAGAAATTATTAATCGCAGAATAAGTGACCTGACCATAGGCCTATGGACCTAACATTTAGTAACAATTTTTCGGGTCACTAGGGGGACAGATGACCCCCTGTCCCTTCTTGGTGACAACGTTGTGTAAACTATTTTAATATATGTTAGTCCGTACCTGAAAACATATAATTTATGTAACAGTGTTCAAAATATAAGCATATGTATGTATATTTGCGATTTCTTTATCTTTTTAGGTTAATTATAGACGAAAATGGGTGTGTTCACTAAAATAAGTACTTACATACCTAATTATAAATTTAGTTACATATTATTTTAATAATTTAAAGTCAAGTTATGTATTTGACATGTTTTAAATAGTTATTATTTTAACTTAAGTTGTTTAAAATTAATGGAAAGTACCGTCAAACGGGGCTAAGTGGATCTGCTGGGGTAAAGTGGATGACAACTTCCTGACGTAATATTAAAATGCGCAGTCGCGAACCTGTAACGTGATTGCGAATTTTGTCGGCGCAAGTCAGTCTAATACACAATGGTGGTTGGGCTTATATGCGTTAATTTTCATAAACAAAAATAAGTTTGCTTAAAACAATATATGTTCTAAAATTCAGAAATGTACATTTATCGAAATGTCAAAATTCGTTTATTTGCACAGGCGATATGTTAATATTTATGAGTATTTGACAATTGCATATCAATAACCTAACTTTTGACTTAAAATAATAAACAGTCAAGACCTTTGTGTCTTAAAGGGGAGTCCGTGTGGGATTTTTTTAATCCACTGATGTCACCTCTTGGGGCAAAGTGGATCTCGAGATCGTCAAAAAAATTCTATAGGTACCAATAGAATTTAATTTTTTTTTGTTGATAAAGACATGTATTTTGACTTTATTTAGACTATAGACTGAGACTGTGAGAATAAAATACCTATTTTAAAGTTTCTCAGTGATTTGAACTATTTATATTGTTTTTCCCTTATTTTTGAAGTTTTTCATTGATTTTAATGATTTACACTGCTTTTTCCCAAATTTTTTTTAAAATTATTATTTAATTGTGATCCACTTTACCCAGCATATGTTTAAAGTGAAATTTGTGTGATTTTTAATGGATTATCCACTTTACCCCAAACTATGGGTAAAGTGGATCACTATATATATATAAAAAAATAGGTCATTGAAAGAGTTACAATGTAGGCAAATGGTCAATGCATAGCTGAGTAACCAAGAAATGTACATTCCAATTTTCAGGCAAAAATTTCGAATAGTTTTGGAACTAATTTGAATAAAAGGATATTTTTGATCCATTTAGCCCCGGTTGACGGTACTAAAATTGTTTGGTACTTAATGCGTCACAAACAGATAGCCAAAATGTGCGTCACAGTCTAAAATTTAAAGTCAATGTACAAGTGATCCTATTTACATCAATTATCATTAATTTGGCAAATCATTTTATGAAATGACACACTCTTATGCTAATTTATTTTATACAAATTAATTTTAATTAAAAAAAAAATGCTTTATTTTTTCTAACATAAACTTATTACTTTATTTTTTATAACTAATTTACACAATATTTTAATACCTATTGTCTCTAGATACAAAATTTGATCATTTTATTTAGTATGATATTTGGCACATTTAGTAAATGCGCATTTTATTTTATTATTTTTACTTTTACAAGTTCTACCTTTAGGTCTGTATCTTTAGAAGTGTAAGTTAAGGTTTGTAATAGATAGCGGTTCAAATTTTTACATAATATGTTATTATGGAAAATATTCAAAGAAATAATAAAAAGCAGAGTAAAAGTTAAGAGGGTATTAACAAAATTGAAACAAAATATAAACTGAAAAACAAAAAACTGTGTGTATTTATATTTTTTTTGTTAAACAACTATTTTTTAAATTGGCTAGATAAAAAAATGGTTATCAGAGAAAATATTTTCCCAAGATCAATAAAATTTAAAAAAAAATGTCAAAATTCTCGGTGGTACGGTATTTTTGTTAAAAAGGCAGACAATGAATTGAAAAAAATAACTTAATCTAAATGTAATTATTTAAATACATGTATGGGTATGAAGTACTGTGTACTATAGTATATATATATATATATGTAGTACGATGTATTTACTGTTATTTTACTTCATGAGAAGAAAAGCATTAACAAACTCTAACATTAATAATTATTATAATATATTGTTATTACCCCAGTAGCACAAACATATTAGCCCATTATTCGTAATAATATTGGGCCAATATATCTTTCGTCAGATTTTTTCTAGCATGGTCCAATATTGAAACAGAACATTGGCCCGTAGTTGTTTTACATTATATTCTAGAAAAGTTAAGGGAGAAGTTGAAAGAAAAAAATGATAGCCACCTAGTACTTACTACGTAGTAGGATTTCTAAAAGTGATATGTGACGATCGTGTCGACAAACGTTTGTTTTCACGAAATGTTTATAGTAGGTACTCAGGGGCGTAAAAGCGGGGGGGGGGGCGTGTGACAATGCCCATCTTTTAGTATGTCAAACTTTGGTCTTTTACCCGTCGATTCGTGTATTTCGTTCGGCCAATTTCGAAAATTTCTCTCGCCTTAAAAACTTTTAAAATTTTTTCGAAAAAAATAAAAAAAGATCGCTGTTCGAAAAGTTTCCGGCGGATCCGGCCCGTTTGCAATATTTATTTTTTCCGTTGACTCACAGAGGCGAAAAATCCAAAATGTGTGGTCGAAACTATTTTTTAATTTTAAAATGACGTGATTTACTTTAAAAAATATAAAAGCTAAAAAAATAAAAATTTTAATCGAATTTAATTGTTTTTACACGCTCAGGCAACTAGTAAACAAATCTATGAAATCGATTTTAACCTACTTCCACCCAACCGATTGTTCTAAAATTTTGAACACTTTTTGTTTTGGTGACAGAACAATCTAGTATACTGTTTATTATAATTTATTCAAAATGGCTGCCACTCCAATATGGTTAATTCTTTTTTTCTTTACAACCCCCTTGATATGGGTATCAAATGAAAGGGGTTTCCAAGCAGAATACGTATTCTGCGTTACGTACGTGACGTCATTATAATTTCAATAGGGCAGATGTAACTAAAAAACCAATTTTTTACTAAAAAATAAATACCTAATTGTTGAAAAAGTTTAAAAATTATAATGTATTGTAATTATATATGTACTTAAAATATTTGCGATTAACAAACTTGTCACTTCTTAATGTTTAATGACTATGCTAAAAAGCGTAAGATATGATATGACTATAGTCATTGAACATGACAAGTTTATTAATAGCCCAAAATATTTTAAAAATGTAATTACAATATTTTATAATTATTTTTTTGAGTTGATTAACAAACGATAAAATGATGCAAACATTTTTAGGCACTTATTTGGCACAAAAAAAATATGCTCAAAATAACGTATCTTTGACTGTTTCACGTATATAAAGCACTTAAGACCTAATTAAGAAGAATAAAATAAACACTGGAATGTATTTCCAGAAACAGAAGGTGAAATTTTAATAAAAAGTAAATAATAAAAATTAACATTAATTAACATAATAACATTTAATAGGTTTAAAAGGAATACAGAGCTTAATTACTCTCTAATCTCTTCTTCAATATTTTCATCTGAACTGACAGATTTTTTATAAGTTGTAGGTTCATCCAAAAGCTTAAGGACATCTTCATCGTAGCTTTTTAATTTTTTTTTTTGTAACTTTCTTAAGCTCGAAATATATGGATCTGAAGATACTAAAAGCCCATTAAATACATCTTCTAAATTTTGAATTCTTGAAAACTTTCTAGCATGACTTTTACGGTACCTCTTAATATCCTTATTTCTAGCTTCTTGAGCTTCTTCCCCCAATTGACCTATTGGAAGTATTGCTTCTGCTAAAATTTGAGAGCTATGCATTAAAATCTTGTGGACTGTGGTTGGCATAGGGTACCACGGATACAGCTCCACGAACTTTCTCGCAGTTTTTAGGCAATAAATTTCAAACATTAAAACGTTAATTTTAAATCCACTGGATATAGTTAACAAAATAGTTTTAAAGCGATGAATAATTTCTTCTGATATGCCCGTTATCTGTGACGATTTCGAGGGATTTTCGAAAAATCTACGGGCTGTATTCCCATCGTTCGTACTACCAAAACCAGGCTTTGGCTTGTCGACTAACAGGCTTAACTGGGACTTCAGTACAGCTTGAATTTTAGTTTTATTTTCAGCCACTTTCCTTTTGTTCTCTTCTCCTCGAGCTTGCCACTGCTTTATTACTAGTTAATAAGACAAGTGTAAAACACACTCAAGAAAACGAATCCAGGCATGAAGAGAAGAAATGCCGAACTCTAATTTTGATTTATCGACTTCTTTCTTCAAAATTAAGTCGATTTTATTAAAATCTTTAGACGTACAGCCGCAGAGGTAGCATTTTTGTGTACAGTTGTTTTCCGATATAGCATTGACCACCTTTCCGTCAATCATAGTAAATACTAAACTGTGCTTAATACTGATGTTCTGACCATTAAATTGAATTTTGCTTGGTTCTAAAGTTGATTTTTGTTCTTGAATTTTTCCTGAAACTCGTTTAATAATTTCAGTTGTTTCGTGAACATATTCCATATATATTGGACGGCAAAATCTTGGAGATGAAGGGCGCGGGTTTTGCCACAGAATTACATCTTTTTCTGAAACTAATTGTATGGGCACCAATGATGCCAAAAATATACTGGCATCAGAATTCCCATCATCTTCGAACTTTTGTTTATATTCTGACATACCAGAACTGCCATCACAGCCCCACTTTGAAATTAGAGTTAAATTAGAATTTGACTGAACATTTTCAGAATAAGTATTAAACACATCTTCTTGAACTTCAAAGATTCTAGAAATAGTATGATCCAAAAGGTCTTGAAGGGGAAATTCTGCCTTTACCTCACTTATTGAAATATTTTTTGGATAACATTTCTTTTTAGCAGCAGTTACAGATTCGTAGTTTGGGTATAATTTGCAATTATTTTCTTTTGATGAATTTCTTAAAAGATTATACTGATACTTAGTTAACTTCGCTTCAACAAATAACGATAAAGCTTGATCGGTTGAATATGGTATAACAGAATTTAAACTTTGGGAATATGCGTTTCTGTATCTAGAGGCACATGATGGATCTAAAAAGATGGCATCCTTTACAATATTCGCTGCATCAAGTTTTCCTTCTGCCCGTAACTGCATTTGTGCAGCAAACCCTAGCTCAGAAGAACTATATTGAGTCCTAAGTTCTTCGGTCTTTCGCCTTTTTACTCTTTCACTGCTGTCCAAAAAGTCCTTGGATGGACGTCCACAGGATTGTTTTTCTAGACTCACAGTTTGTTCATCCTCTAAATTAATATGAATGCAGGTTTCAAGCCAACTTGTATTTTTTCGCATAAAATCTTCTGTTTTCCTTGAAGCAGATTCCCACTTATTCTTGAACTCTGATGCGAAATGTGCTAACACTTGTTTGGCTTTTTTCGAAAGACCTATTTTTATTATGTTTTCAATTTCTAGATACAGATGCTGACATTTTTCTTTGTGGGTTTTTAGAGGACAATTTTTAAGGATATTCCATAGGAAATTTCGGCTAAAAGATGCGCTTCTACTACGCGAACCTGCAATATTAAAAAAGTAGGTAAAACTAAACAGTAATTTATGCAAGAGTGGGCAAAAAGCTTAGAGTTCTAGAATTTAAAAACTGACTATAGTAGTTAAAGGAAAAAATGACAAATTTATCTATAATTTTAATTTTTAACAAGCATTTAATCAGAATATATTTTTGAGATTTTGTAACATCATTTTTAGGTTAGGGTCAACTGACATATAAAATGTCATTATTATTGTTATTGAAGGACCTCCAATGGAGGTATATAATAACTTGACTTTTGAACTGAAGTCTTTTAAAAAACAATATTTTTTGAGTAAACCTGCAACCTTCCGCAAGATTTTTTAATTGCGACTCATAAACGACTAATGTAGGCAATAATTTATAAAAATAACTTTACTCGATCGCTTTCGATCAGCAACCAAATCCTTCACTGAATTACGTAATAATATACAAAAATAAAGCCTTTAATGAAGTCACTTTATGGATTCAAAGAAATCAAAATTTACTTAATTTTCTTATATAAATTAATATTACTTACCTCCAGGTATAATATTCATGCCTCACACTTCAAAAAAATAAAACCAATATCTGAATAATATAATAAGTTCGTGATTATATCAAAAAATATATAAACAATACAATGTGAAATTGTTCAATTGAAATTATTGACAGCGTAATGTCATTTGGATTTGACGCATTATAATATTCATTTGACATATCTAGATGCCTTACCTACTAGATGCAATAAATTTTTGAAGAAAATTATTGATTTGGATATTTTTAGTTTCGACTGCAAAAATTTCCATTTTCGCTTCTGTGTGACTGTTAGTCTGTATATCCTTTTTTTTCTAAGCGCCGTAGCACGGAGGCCGTTGAAGGTGGACACTCGAAATTTGCATCCTTTTTTCTGCCCACCAGACCTATCCGCGGACCAAATTTTTCCGGTGTTGAAAAGGCCCAAGTCCACTTTTTTTCGATTTTTCCGTTGTCTTCGCTTAACTTTTCGAACGAGCGGAGATTTTTCGGCCAAACTCGAGGAAAAGGTGCTTCGGGACAAGAAGTTATCACCAACGGCATTCGATTTCTTCTTTATATATACGAAGCTCCTGAAAAAACTACCTGCTTTGATAAGTATCGATATGCATGTTTCGTTAAAAATACTAAAAGTAAAAAACAAGTTCAATTAGCTTGTCTTCCTCCAACCTCAGTTGCTGCTCATCATCTTTTTCGGGTATATTAAACTTTTGCAACTGCAAAAAGGGATGCAGTGCTAAATGTGGTTGCAAAAAAGTCGGATTGTTTTATTCTCTGGTATGTACGAATTATCAAGGCCGCTCGTGCTCTAATGTTGAATCACCAACAGTGGAGGATTCATTTAATTCCAACGAGGTGACATGCGATACATCGCTACTGATGCAATTTACTTGTACTCAGGATGAAGATGAAGAAGAAGAAGAACAAGAAGAACAAGAACAATAACAAGAAGAAGAATAAGAATTTAAATGTTACGAATCAGACGAATTAACTTCAGTCCTTTTTTTTAATTTACATCGCTTTTATCTTTTCCAATAATTGCTAATTTCCGTTATTTTGCAATAGTTTGAAATTAAACAGGATCACAACTGACCCGTGGAATAGGCCTACTGGGGAAACCACGTTAAAAAACGCGCTAAGTACACTACCTCATAGGGGGCGTGGAAACGTGTGCATATTATGACGAATATAAATTTTACAACTTTTCGAATCGTTATATCTCAGAAAAAAAAATTACTTTTTAGATATTGCATAATAGTATGCATACCTAATCCACTAAGTAGATTCATTCATTAAAATATCAATAATAGTGTACTTCTTAACAGGTATTTAAAGGTCTGTTAAATCGTTAAAACCGGTGAAAACTGGTTAGCACTTAGATTTAATCTGGTATTATAACGTCAACGTATTGAATTCAACACGCGGTTACGTTAAAGCTACACATACACCCAAAAAGTAGAAGTTTTTAAATACAATACAATTCCAATTTTAAAGAAACATTAAACCCGCTTAATCCATTTGTTATGCCGGTTTTACACCAAACCGACAAAACAGCAATTCGAGTTGAAAAAAACAAAACCGCAACTTTTTGCAGATTTTTTGAAGATTTTTCGGCAACTCAACAGTTGCTGTTGTGTTTTTCGTTTCCCGATCGATATCGGTAACTTCAAAGAGTTGCTGCGTTTTTTGCAACTCAGTCGGCTTGGTGTAAACGTCTGTTATCAACTTGAGTTGCGGCGAGCTGTGTTTTTGTCATGTTGACAGTCGCGGCAAGGTTATTTATCAAAAAAGAATAAGTATATAACATCTTTGCACCACCATCATATTTCCTTCTATTTAATAAGGATCTCACCCAATACCTGCGTGTACGACGTTTTCTTTTTTTTTCTAAATCACGTACCAACAGCCAACCGCAAACGAGAAAAAAAGAGTTCCTCGTCACTATCCATGTTAATTTTTTTAAATAAATAATATAAAATAATGAACAACCATGTACTTTCTGAATAGAACTAAACAAAACTGCAACTGTTTCTCGACAAAAAACAAAAACTCGACAGCAACTAATTTTTGTCTGTTTAGTGTGAACAGTTTTATCGTTAAAAACAGTTGAGTTTTTGTTTTTTAAAACAGCAACTCAACTAGTCGGTTTGGTGTAAAACCGGCATTAGAACTAACATTTTCCAAAATATTTAGTTTAGGATAATTTCTAGACTGTGGTGTTTAGGAGGTTCAAACCCTCTGAAATTGAAGAAATTAATAAGTGACAGTAAATTTAGCTAATATTTAGATGCCACTTACTCATAAATAAATATAGAAAAATTTCAATTAGTAGGTATCTACAAGTAGTTCAAAAATAAAAGTTTTATAGTACCTATATTATGTATCAACTTGATACTATCAAGTTTGATAAACGCTATTTTATACACGAATTTAATTTAGTGCTTAAATTAATGAGTGTATAGATAAGTTCAGGGCCGCACCAAGTATTTTTGCCGCCGGGTGCAATTAAAAGCTTGCCGCTCCTTAAAGGAAAAAAAATCTTAAAAACACTATTTTAACTTAATAAAATTATTATGTATGTATTAGTGGTTTTTCGGGATCTGCTCCGTGTTGTCGGTTTTTGGTTTTTAAAAGAACCGTATGTCTGACGACGTTTCGGTACAATCTCATGTACCATATTCAGGTCTTATCTGCTGGGCTGCTGTTGCTGCTCTGCTGCGAGTTAGACGTCTAACGTGTAACATTACAAAATAATTTACTAAAACTACCCCTAAAAGCTAGGTTTTGCATAGCTAAAAATTTAATAACTGATATTATTCTTTTTAAAACAGAACACCATCTTTTCTGTTCAGTGTTAATTAGTTTTTCCTGTAAATAATCTATTGTTGAGCCACACTTTAATGAAGTTTGTAATTGAATCATTTTGTCGCAACATTTAATATGATCATTAGAACTTTCATGTCGGCTTAAGGTTCGCGATAAATGTTGCCAATCTCGAAATCCATCTAGCCCCAAAGAACTAGATGCTTTCCCAAATAACTTACATGGGAAACAAAACACAGAGTATATTTTTTAGAATATCCAAGTGCGTTGAACGGATTCACCATTTGGTAAAGTTTTTAAAAAATATTTATTTCAATAACTTCTAGGGCTAGCGCCTTTGGGATAAGTTGTTTTCTTATTTAGTAGGTTACCCTTTTCTACTAGCACTAACCTTATTTTGTCTGATAAAGGTGTAGACCATGCACTTGGATCAGAATCAATTACAATATTAAAAAGTTTACCGTCACTTTCTGTACAAATATTTTCTAAAATGCCGCCTCTCGATAGTTGCCGCCCGGGCGCAGTGCACCCTTTGCACCCTGGGTTGGCTCGGCCCTGGATAAGTTTATAAACGAGGTGCATACTATACTTTTTCTACGACAAATACTTATTATTATCTTAAAATTTGTATAGAGCGCCATCTATGAAACAATAGGGAAATCTGTGTGTCACCGTCAAATGTCAAATTTTTTTATTTTATAAACACAGATTATAAAGGTTATTAATGGAAATGTATTTCTTGAAAATTTGTTTTCACAGTGAAAGTAAAGAAAATGTTTTATGAGCACTTTACATTGGAGTCCGTATCCGAATTTAAGTTATAGTTTACTGCCGGCGAAATTAAAAGGTCAGTACAATGTTCATATAAACTTTTCAAATATTGGCGTTGAGAAACCATTAAATTCTTTTTGTATTTTTGTATTGAGATAATAAAATAATTTTCACATTTAGTATTATTTTACAAGAAAGGCACTTTATTTTAACGATTGTATGACATTTGACAACTGTCAACTAACTTAAAACCTGTTGCTAGCTTCAGCCCGTGACTAAAGCGCCATAAAGCCACAACTTGTCAATGTGTATTTAAAAGGTCAGTTAGTGTCATGGAAACATGTACGATAAAGGGCGTTTTAAAGGTGGTAGTAGAAAAAATACTTTATTTACCCATGTTTTTTTTTAATTCTATGATACCTAAATGGGTAGTACACAATTTTTTTTTGAAATCGGCTAACATTTAGAGGTGGTATATTAGGAAAATCAATAATATTAAACACTAAAATCAAAAACTACGACATAAGGGATGATTTTGATGGCTCAGGAAACTGTTTCCGGTAATTTGCGACTAGGCGAAGACTGATTTTCCGTTCAGCAGTATCAGTAACTATTGCAGTCTCTGACTGTTTCCGGTAATTTGCGCCTAGGTGAAGACTGATTTTCCTTTCGGCAGTATCAGTAACTATTGCAGTCTCTGACTACTTATTCTCCATATATTCAATATTCCAAGGTGGTACTTTTAGGAATTCTTTCTGTAATTTACGATTTGACAATTATGTTACTAATTGTCTAAAAAAGGCTTACAGTGCATTAAAAATTCTTTATCCTCACCGCCAAATATTATCACAAGAGCTTAAAATTAGATTAACTGACACTTTGGTTCTTAGCTACTTCAATTATGGTGATGTACTGTATGGTCCCTGTATAGATAAAAGAAATGTAAATCGTATACAGTACATTCAGAAATCATGTTTAAGATATATTTATGGTATAAGGAAATTTAATGCAGTATCTTACAAATTGTTAGACGCAAAATGGCTAAATATGGAAGAAAGACGAACACTTCATTCGGCAACACTGTTTCACTCCATAATAACAAGTAAAACACCACCATACTTACATAGGAAAATTCAATACCGTACCGATGTTCACAGCTTAAATTTAAGATTCAAAGGCCTAATATCCCCACCTGCTCATACAACTGCAATATTTAGACGATCCTTTTCATATAACGTTTATGCCATATACAATGACCTACCCGCACATCTTAAGACTCGGAAATTAAAACCTTTTAAATCTGCTTTAAAAAGGTTGATACTTAACAAGCTTTTGTAAAAACCACTATTTCCTGAAAAACCACTTTGTCGTTAAAACCTCTTTCTACATTAATTTTTATTTTAAAATAGTCATGGACCTATATTAATTTTGTTTATTTTGTTTTTAAATTTGTTTTGGGCTGGAATTATAATCAGATTAGTCTGCCTTCCAGTCCATTTTGTTGTATCAGATTAGTTTTGTATATTTCTCTTTATACTTTTAAAATGAAATGTATTATGTTTCTTTACAACAAATAAATTATTATTATTATTATTATTATTATTATTATTATTATAAAGGCTTTAAAGAAGAAGCTGGTTCTTTCAGTATACTATTATTATTATAATCAATCCATTGTGGGATCATTTTCGTTAAATCAATGCGACGTGGTTTTTTACCATAATTTCTTTAGTTCTTGTAAACACTCTGTTGTCAAAAAAGAAAAGGCTACTAAGTGCTTTGAAAGAATCCAAACATGCTAGGATAACTTTTTTTAGGATACCTAAGAGCTGAATATAATTAAGGAAGCTCTAATTCTAAGTGGAGCTTCATTCCAATATCTTACATAAACCAAGCTCACAAATAGAGTTAATATTCAAAATCCTTTGTCTCTAGTTGTTATGGAAACAGATTTTGAAAGGTATATCTTGTGTGGAGCCGGAAGCGCAATATATCCACCAAGAAACAGAAGAGAGAAGCTCAAAAATTTCTTATATTCGTCCCGTGGTTGATGCTTTTCTAGGCAGTAATTATTTTTTTAAACGATTACCTTAATAAAGGATTCTGAATTATGCCAGTCTGATTGATAAATAGTTGGTTATGCTTTCTGTAAGTGGTTTAATAGTCCAGCTTCTGGGCCATCAATAGATCCAAAAGTTTAAGTTCACAATGTCCATGTGACGACCAGTAATGTTGTCGTATGAAATACAATGTCTTTAATGAACGATTCAACTTAACATTTTTTAGCTGTTCCTCTATCGATTTTTGGAATATCCAAAAGTTATTTATGACCATTCCCGGTTATAAATATAACGATGCCGTCAACTGTTTTTTGAATCCATCATTGTGAAACCAGTAAAAGGCCACCTAGAGGCCCTATAGTAGAGGGTATAAATTTGGTACAACTATTCTTACATAATCACATAAAAAAATGAGCTATATGGAGCCAATATTTTTTCCTTATACAATTGTGGACTTACAATATTTTGAAAATAACCCTGAAATATTTTTCTGGATCTGCCCCTGGTTACTATAAATGATAACTAATTATAATTAATTATTAAGATTAAGGGGGATATGCTGCTGTCATATTTCCTAAATATAAAGAAAAATTTGCATCCTCCTTATTGCAGACAAAATATTCGTTGCTCAAAACAACCCTGCGATTTAAAGTACAATTCGTGAATGCACACATGATTGCATTTTTTGCCAAGGCATCTAATGAAGTGTTTCTGATTATAAATACAGTCGTTTTTAACTATGGATCCTTATCCTATCTTCATGTTTCAATCACTGACACCAAAATAAATATTGCTCGCAGTTTTATCATTTTGGATAAAGGCTTCTCACTTAATGCAATTGAAATGTGTAAGGGATATATGTAACGGGCGCTCCTTAAAAACAAAAATTATCTACATTGACAATCTGTAACTTTATGGCATTTTAGTCACGGGCTGAAGTTACGTTTATTATTAATTGCGAAAAAGTGATGTTAAATTCGTTAAATGTCAAATATAAATAAATTTATGAATTAAAATAGGCTTTAAATTCTTATTTCTGTTCGTCGTTTATAAGGTAATATAATATAATATAGGCAACTTGTTTTATAAACTTCTCTATACACTTGATACATAATATACTAATTAGTATTGACGTTAACAATGGTTGTTAATATAAAAAAGTACTGCGTTTAAACAGGACAAACGGTCCTGTACAAACTGGAATATGCTCTTGTAAACTGTAAATTGTGGGTACAAATTTAAACAAACAAATATACCTACTTCCAATTTAAAAAAATATGATGAGTGGGGTGCTCGCCCCCTAAACCGCTAGCAGAATACGCCACTGTGCTTAGAAAGCTAAAAAGCGCGTGTAATCTTGGTTGCCTACATTCAGGCATCCTTACTATTCGAACACCTGAACGAATTTTATTCAAAGTTCGTGTACTTACAGATTAACAGTTTTTAAAATATTAATTAATATTAATATCATTAGGCTAAGAAGTGAGACTTCTTGTACTGACCTTAAAGTTTGGATTAAGCAATTAAGCAAGAATGTATTTTTAAAAAGACCTGAGCCGAATGTCATACAACGTTTTATCATCAACCTGTAATGTTTTTTAGAATTTTAAGCCAATTTCATTTGTTACTACAATTTGTCAGTACGATGGATGAAATGTTCAATTATTTAAAGTAGAAAGTAAAACCCGTCTGACAGACGTCTAATTTTATGATTGATCAAAATAATGAAATGGACCAATCACTAACGCTAACAACCAATTATTGTGCCTATGCCATAAATTATGGCCCATAATCCATCCCTTTATGTAAAGTGTTGAAGCCAATTAAGTTTAATTTATAGACCAATTGAAGATTTTTTATTTTTACACAAAAACGAACGCCACATTGTTACTGCAAATTTTACTTTTGTTTTTAAGTTGGTACTGTATAATACCCAGTGGGTATTCAAGCCACAATTTTTAATTTATGATTTATGCGCATGGGTCATGTAACATGTAAAGAACATGCTGACCCATGGGGAAAAATCGTCTAAAGACGATCGTCTTTAGACGCGAATATTTGAAATTCTTCTCTATTATAATAAAGAATTTCAAATATACTTTGGAATATTTGGAATTGTCTATTATTCGAAGTAGGTAGGTATCGCCTTTAGAATTATTTTTTTAATTAATTTAATTAATAATTATGACAAAATAAAAATATTTTTTCATCGGTTAACTTAAAATTTTAATTAAAACGATCGTCTTTTTTCGACTATTATTTTAGACGATCGCCTTTTGTATCGTTTATCACTTTAAACGATCGTCTTTAGGGTCAGCTATTATTTTAGACGATTAAAGACGATCGTTTAAATAATTAAACGATTTCGTTTGAAAGTAGACGATCTTCTTCAGACGATCGTCTTTTTTACAAAAGATCGTTTAAAAAATTAAGCGATATTGTTTAAAAATAGACGATCTTCTTCAGACGATAGTCTTTTTTAAAACGATTTTTTCCCATGGGTGACTGGTTATTTTAGAAAAAAAAGAAGTTTGAAAATGCCGATATTGTTATCTAAACCTCGGAAAATGCTGACTCCAAAAAAGGGTGTGATTCCTCCCTATACCCCCCTTACAACGTCCCTGCACATACATACATACAAATGGATATATGCAATGCATATTGTGCATACTATGAGTAATATATGCATACTATAATATATAATCTACATAAATATAAAAATATCACAGCTAAACCGTTGAGTAAAAATTAATCAATGGCTAAACTTAATTGTTGACCGTAAAATTTAAATCAGTGCTCTGTTAAGCTGTATCAAGTAAAAATTCAAAGTTATTTAGTTTTTCAATATAGTAAGTAGGTAAGATTTATGCAACTATTTATGCAACTACAGCCATCTATTTGATATTAGCCTAATATTTGTGTACAATAATTTATATAATGTTAAATCATTGAGTAAAGAACATCTTACTCAATGGTTAAATAGTTAGTCAATAAACAGTTACTAACTAACTAAGAAGGTGGCAGCAGTTGGATTTTAAAACAACATACCTACTTCCACACATTAAAAAAAAAACTTGAATTTAATTTTTTATTTATTTTTGTTTTTAACATGAATTAAATGTTTTGATATATTTTTGCTACTACACAATGTGTAGTACACATATAAATATAATTATAATTAAGAAGGAATTGAATCTTCATACCGCCAGGTGCGTTCAACCAACTTCAAATACCGACAGCTGTTTCGACCTATATTGGGTCTCATCAATGTCGGGAACTTTGAGTAGTAAAAAACACCCAAAACAAATTACTATATGAGCTTATATACTGCCAAAGTAAGCCAACTGAGGCGAGATGTCCGAACATCACGTGATCCACACCGGCCTTTAAATATATATAGGTAATGCCATTACCTATATATATTTACCGTAATGGGTCAAGAAAGTTTCTTGAAGAAAATTGAATGTTTATAATTATAATTAATGTGACCTTCCTATTTTTTGTCAAAATTATAGGATTTTCAAAATAAGTTTTGGCGTATAAAAAACATAAGTTTTGGCGTATAAAAAATCCATTTCCACAATATTTTTTTTTATTTTGAAAAAATTAATTAAAATTAAAAATACAAAAAACTAAAGCCAATTTGAAAAAATCCAGAATAATAATTTTTTTGTAAAACTCTATTTGTTCTTGTATTAATACAGCTATTTAGTGAAACTAAACTTTATTTTTGTCAAAACTTGTGAAGTCCTTGTGATTGATTATCGCCTAGGCTGTATAAATAATTTAGACCGTGATTTAGACCAATCGAGTAAAGGTTTTTACGTCCTATTCTGTAAAACACCTATCAAAAAATTCTAATGCTGTCAGACCTCACTTTCTACTTTTAATAATTATTATTATAATTGTACGTTTAATGTATTATTTAACAAAATAGTGCCTTAAAGATAAAATGTTGCTGGCTGAGAAGTGTCTTTTTGTGCTTAGAGTAATTGCTCAAACTTTGAGCTCAGCATAAAAAGACATACATTACGATTTTTTTGTTGTGTCTCAGAAAAAAATAAACTCCTACTCAGACGACTTTTTTGTTTTAACTAGGTACAGTCAATGTATCAAAAAATTAGGGGGTACATCAAAAAATTCTGGACTGGCTGGATTTTGGATGTTATTCCTGGAGGTCAAAAGGGTAAAATATCAAATTTCGTTTTTCTCCTTCCGGCTCTTCCCCTCTTTAAAAAAAAATTAAATCGTTTTATCTCGTTTTCTATTGGTCGGACAAAAAAGTGTACCTAATAACAAAAAATGTAGAGCTTTAAATTTTCAACATTTTTGTTTTCAGGCAGTTACTTGTTCCTAAAAAAAGAGGGACTCCCTAAATTTGCTTACAACTAAAAATTCTAAATATAAAAGTTATAGATCTCAGCATTATCTATAGAAACATAAATACTGTTAATAATATGGAGCGTACCTTACTTTGAGCCGATATGACCTAGAAAGGGTTAACAAAATGATATTAGTATTTATTATAGATAATTTTGGTAGGTATCTGTAACATTTATATTTAGAATTTTTAGATTCAAGCAATTTTAGAGGGCCCAATTATTAAGATTAAGGGGGATATGCTGCTGGCATATTTCCTAAATATAAAGAAAAATTTGCATCCTCCTTATTGCAAACAAAAACAAACCAAAAAAAAAGAAAAAAATTCGTGAATGCACACATGGTTGCATTTTTGGCCAGGGCATCTAATGAAGAGTTTCTGATTATAAATACTATAGATCCTTATCCTATCTTCAGGTTTCAATCACCGACATGAAAACAAATATTGCTCGCAGTTTCATCATTTTGGATAAAGGCTTCTCACTTAATGCTATTGAAATGTGTAAGGGATATATAAGGCCTGTCAGAGCAAAGTCAACAATCTCCCATCAGACTAAAACTGAGTAAATTGAGATAATTGATTTTGGTATTTTAAATTCTAGATTTGTAATTTTTTTATATATTATATTGAAATATTGTTGTTGTTAGTCTAGTAGCCGACTTCAAGGTCTCCAGGATGCATAGTATAGGTGAAATCTATAATTATAAATTGGAGATTGCTGACTTTGATATGAACTGCTGGATATTGCTCATTTTGTTGTAAACGTTTAAGGAGATTTAGAAAAATAATCAAAAAAATAATTGTTTTTTTATTCCTTTAATGGGTATAAAATTTAACTATACAATCAATGTGGGAAAATTCTGAACTGGACCACATAAAACTGGAGTTTCTTCTAAATCTGGGACGAGGTTGCCTCGAGCAAAAAAGTTTTTATAGTACAAATCATCATCTTCTTCCCACTTTGCCCCATAATGTTTTACTTGCAATGTTTTGACATAATCAGCCTTTTCTTACTTTACCTTTACGTCTTATTATGGTATAATAGCACAAAATAAACAAGATAACTTTTTTTATAATTCTTAAAACAATAAAACATATATATACCTATTTTAAATATATTTTTAAGTGCCATTTACTGCAATAGAACTTAACAGTATGTACCAGTAAAAAACACAAAATTAAATCTCTAAAATACGTTATAACATCAAATGTTAGGATATTAGGTGACACAAATTACTAATTTCTAATGGTGGAATTGGAGATTGTATACTTTGCTGAAAATCTATCAGTGGAGATTGTCGACTTTGCACTAAATGTCATTTTTAAAATAGGATTTTAGGCAGGATTTAGCTCCTTTTGCAGCACATAAACTTTATCAACTTATAGATAATTAGTTGAAGTACAGTCTCCGCCAAAAATCTAATTTTTGACCAAAAGTGGAGATTGTCGGTTTTGCTATGATAAAAATTATCGACTCCTACAATCTGTAACTTTATGGCATTTTAGTCACGGGCTTTAGTTACGTTTATTATTAATTGCGAAAAAGTGATGTTAAATTCGTTAAATGTCAAATATAAATAAATTTATGAATGAAAATTGGCTTTAAATTCTATATATGCAACTCGTTTTATAAACTTCTCTAGATACTTGATACATAATATACTAATTAGTATTGAGCAGAGCTGGCCAAGTACTGAGTATTTTTACTCGTATTTCAATTAGGAGTAAAAAAGTACGAGTACTTTTTTACTCATAAGTATTTTGCATTTGAAATACTTTTTAGTCGTACTTACAAACCACATTCAATGTACTTGTAAAAAATACTCGTAGAATTCACGAGTAATATATACGAGTATTTTCGTTTATTATATAGATGAATTTTTGCCAAAATATCGTAAGCATCAAAACATTTTGTTTGGAAGTCTGTTTTAAATAAGGCTGGTAACCGTGACCGGTTATCCGGTTTTATAGGACCAAAAACCGTTAAAGAACGTAACCGGTTTAACCGTGACCGGTTTAATCGTAATCTGTTTAACCGTGACCGGTTTAACCGTAATCTGTTTAACCGTAACCGGTTTAACCGTAACTGAAACCGGTTTAAGCGCGACCGTGAACATAAACAAACGATTTTGAGCTCTAAAAGAAATAAGGAATTCTATAGTTTTTCTTGTTTTCCAGTACAGGCAACATAGTTTCGGCGAAAAGAAACTGCTTGCTACCGGAAAAAGCTGATAAATTGATTTTTTTACAATAAAACTAAATAATAAAAAATACGGAGTTTTGTTATTATTTTTTATCACTTAACTATAATTTATTTTGAAACTTGAATAATGTTTATGTTTTTGCTTTTTAGTTTGTATTAAAATTGGTGGTATTTTTATTATTCTAATTTCATTTTAATTATGTAAGTATCTATTTTAAATTAAGCATAAACTGCCTGGTTGTCACGGGTAAAGAAAGGTGAAAGGGTTAGTGAAGTGATCCCTTTTTATTAAAAACAAATAATTTACTACCGGGAATTTAAACCGGTGACGGCTACAGTTAAACCAGTTACAGTTAAACCGCCGATTCGGTCTAACCGGTCCGGCTCGGTTTGATCAGATCGGTTAACCAGATAATCGGACTTGTTAACCGGGTAATAGGAACGGTTAACCGGATATCCGAACCGGTAATAATAATTTAAAAAATCCGGTTTAATCCGAAACGGGTCAAAACTTTTCGAACCGGTTAACCGTTTATTACTTCAGGAATTGACAGCTTTAGTTTTAAATTATATAATATATAGTAGCCTATAGGTTTAATAACAAGTAAATAGGTAAAATTATAAACTATTTTATCTACTCCTACATTGACAAGCTGTGACTTTATGGCGTTTTAGTCACGGGCTGAAGTTAGCAATAGTGGATTTTGGGAATTTTAGTCACGGGCTGAAGTTAGCTTTATTATAAATTAGGGAAAAGTGAGGTTACATCCGTTTAAAGTTGACAGATTTCAAATATTTAACAAATAAAAGTGGCTTTAAATTCTTCATTCTGTTCGTCGTAGATTAAGTACTCGTTTTATAAACTTTTCCAGACACTGGTTTTTATTAATTACTCGCTCGCAAGCTTCGCTCGTGCCTAATAAAACTCGTACATTTATAAAGCTTGATACATAATATACTATAAGAATTGTTATTATTTTATGTACAATATGTTTAAAATAAATAATTTTATAAATTTGTATTTGTATTTTTATAGCTCAGGACCAAAGTATATAGGTATAATGTACACTCTCTAAAAATGAATTAGTCAAAAATGACTAATTAACACAGTTATTGGTGGAAATTAGTGAAAATACCGTCAAAAATTATGAAAGTGGAGCAGTTTTTGAGATATAGCCAATTCCATATTATATCGAAAATGGACTATATCTCAAAAACTGTTCTACTTTTCTAACTTTTGATGAAATTTTCGGATTTAGGGAACAATTTTACATGGAAATTGACTGCTAAATGTTAAAAATACAAATTGCTATTGAAGAGAATTAAATTTTGACTAATCCATTTTTAGAGAGTAAAGAATAATCAATTATATTAATTAACTTTTTTTTCAAAAGTACTCGTACTCTTTACTCGTGTTTTCACGATTACTACTCGTAACCGTAACCTCTCTTTACAAATGTACTTACGAGTAATATTTTAAGTACTCGTACTTAAAATTTTACGAATACTTTTTAGTACTCGTGCCCAGCTCTGGTATTGACGTTAACAATGGTTGTTAGTATAAAAAAGTACTGCGTTTGAACAGGACAAACGGTCCGGTACAAACTGGAATATGCTTTTGTAAACTGTAAATTGTGGGTACAAATTTAAACAGTAAATATACTTTCATTTAAAAAAAAATATGATGAGTGGGGTGCTCGCCCCCTAAACCCCTAGCAGAATACGTCACTGTGCTTAGAAAGCTAAAAAGCACGTGTAATCTTGGTTGCCTATATTCAGGCATCCTTACTATTTATAACACCTGAACCAATTTTAATCAAAGTTCGTGTACTCACAACTTTAACACAACAACAGTTTTTAACATCAAAAAATCAAATTTCCTTTTTTCCCCTTCCGGCTCTTCAAAAAAAAAAAAAAAAATCGTTTCTATTGGTCGGTCAAAAAAAGTGTACTTAATAACAAAAAATGTAGAGCTTTAAATTTTCAACATTTTTGTTTTCAGGCAGTTACTTGTTACTTGCTTACAACTAAAAATTCTAAATATAAAAGTTATAGATCCCAGCATTATCTATAGAAACATAAATACTGTTAATAATATGCAGCGTACCTTATTTTGAGCCGATATGACTCAGAAAGGATTAACAAAATGATATTAGTACTAGATATATTTATTATAGATAATTTTGGTATCTGTAACATTTATATTTAGAATTTGTTGATTCAAGGGGGCCAAAATTAGTAATTTTTTTAGAGAGGCCAAAATTAGTAATTTGGACGCCCTCTATCCTTTTAGGAACTAAATACAGAAAGTTCTGCTTTAAAACAAATACATTGAAACTCTCAAGCATTAAATTTTTTGATTTGCACTTTTATATCTATATGTTATAACCAAAAGAAAACGAGATAAAACGATTTAAAACTTTTTAAAAAAGGTGGGAAATTATCGTAGGGGAAACACGAAAATTTAGACCGCCAGGAATAACATATCCAAAATCCAGCCAGTTCGAAATTTGTTCTTTATCGAATATAGGTGACCTCCACTGAACATCCATAAAACTTTAACCTTAGAGGACGTAGAGGACGTCCTACGGACCCGAAAACAGCAAATAGACGTCCGTAGGACTTACAAAGTAGACTGTTTTGGTAGGCCTTTGCCCGTCTCATTATGGTCTATTCAAGACCGTCCTAGGAACAAACGTGACCATAATTTTTCTGAGAGGAATAAAAATTAAAACACTTAAAATGTTCAACAAAACATTTTTATTCATCAATAAAAAAACCCATAGACTTGTAAAATTAAGTTGTACTGCGGGCGGATAAAATGGGTTTAGAAAAAAATTCCCTACGAAAAATATGTTTTCAAGACTAAAAAGTTTTTTTTACCATTGTTTTACGTGGCCCTACGTAGAAAATATTTTTTTGCAACTATCTGTTGCGCTCTACAACCATTGATCTAGGCTTTAGCGCTGTCATATTTTGCGGAATATTTCACAATTCATTAAGGTAAAGTTTGTAAAAAAAATGCGTTGTAACTCGAATTCATAATGCTGCACAAAATGCCATGCCATGTCGGTCGCTTAAATATTTACGCTGTGCAAAACGTGTTTTTTGTAAAAGAGTCGCGTCAAATTGAAATATTTTTTCAAATTTACATTTTGAGTATATACAGGGTGCACGAGTGATAATAAGTTTTCCCCGGAAATTTGAAATGCTCTGGGGGTGGTACCAGCTTTGACAGCATATGACTCATATAATTAAACTATAGCCCCATATTTTCTTTTTTGATTCACGTCGCTATCTATTTTTTTAAATGAGATATAGGGTTAAGACTAAATAACTAACAGTTTAATGTAAAATGAAAGAACTTAACATAGGTAGGTCATGAAAAATAAATAATGGTGTGCAAATGTCATTTTCATTTAAGTTGTCTGCATAAAGTTGTTGTAATGGAGCGTCAAGTGAGAAATTTGAATCGTGATGAATGTGTAAGAATTATTACATTGGCCGAGCAAGGATTAAGCTACCGTGCCATAGCTCGGAGATTGGGAGTTAATCATACCTCAATATCCCGTGTTATTCAACCAACGATCAAAACAGACGTGATGGGCAGGGAAGGCATAAAATGACATTTCAGACATTTTCTTTATTTGCATACTTTGATAGAACGATTTTTAAAAATCTACAGGTACAACTTAATGCTACTCATTACCAACTGCGTCCACCGTAAGAAGACGTCTTGTGGAACAGAATTTGAGCTTCAGAATTCCAGCAACAGGACCGAAGTTAAATGCAAATCATCGTAGAGCAAGACTGCAATTTGCCAGACAACATGTTGGCTGGAATATTGAGGATTGGCAGCGTGTTGCAGGTTTTGTTTATTCAGCTCTGATCGGCGAGTAAGGGTTCTCCGATGTCCAAATGAGAGATTTTTTACAGTGTAACATTTGTGAAACCACGCTATTTAATGGAGGTTCTGTAATGGTTTGGGGAGAAATTTCTTTGACAGCTCGCACAGAACTCGTCATTGTTCGTGGAGGTACCATGAATAGTGTAAGATATATCGAGTACATTTTATCTGATCATGTCCCTTTAGCCCCGTACATTGGTAATAATTTTTTACTGATGCAGGATAACGCAAGACCTCACACCGCCCATATAGTGCAAGAGTACTTACATGAGGTGGGTGTTGAAACCTTAGACTGGCCTGCAAATAGTCCGTATCTCAACCCCATTGAGCATTTTTGGGATAATATGACTAAGAAATCATGATTCCTTGCCTGCATCCCTTGATGACGTAGCAAATATGCTACGAGAAATATGGAATGTCATTGATCAAGGCGAGATTAGACATATGGTTTCGAGTATGAGCCGTCGATGTGAAGCCGTAATTAGTAGAGGCGGAAATACGCGATATTCATATTCTTTAATGTTGCTTTTATTGATTTTGTTCATATTTTTATTGTTATTGTTACAATCGTTATTTTTAAATTTTTTTTATTAAACTGGAGTTCTTTAATATTCTTTAACTGTATATTTCTTTTAAAAATAAAGATAACGCGGTGAATGAAAACACAAAATGTTAAGAGAAGATGAGGCTATAGTTTGATTATATGAGAAATATGCTGTTATAGCTGGTACAACCCACAGGGCGTTTAAAATTTACTGGAAAAACTTATTATTACTATTGGGTCAGAATTTCTCAAACGGGCCACCTGAATTAGGTCAAAATTAGTTTTTAATTGTAGATAAATTTTTTCGATAGTATTTTACATCACTAACACAAATCCTAAAGGATTTTGTAAAAAAAAAATTTTCAATTGACATATTCATGATATTAAAAGTAAAAGTTTTTAGTAATTAAAAAATAAAAAAAAATCATTATGGCTAAACTAATTATCCGATTCCAACGATTTAACTAGCGTTGGAATCTTGTTTTGACATAGATTCTTTGTTATTTTTTTCAATTGTACAATTTTCATTTAGGTCGATTTTTTTTTGTTTTTTTTTATAACAAATTCGGAAATAATTGGCTTCTGCGCCAGCTATCGACTCGAAAAAAAAAACACATATACTCCAATCATTTTTCGAAATTATGCTGCTGAGAAAAAAAATGGCCCGCAGGTTCCAGACCACCGTAAGACGTCGCGTCACAAGCGCGTACAGCGTACACGGTTCGGAGCGTGAGCTGACACCGCGCGCGGCCACAAAAGGACGAATAACTTTTTGTCAACCTGCGGGCCATTTTTTTTCTCAGCAGCATAATTTCGAGAAATGATTGGAGTATATGTGTTTTTTTTCTCGAGTCGATAGCTGGCGCAGAAGGCAATTATTTCCGAATTTGGTATAAAAAAAACAAAAAAAAATCGACCTAAATGAAAATAGGACAATTGAAAAAAATAACAAAGAATCTATGTCAAAACAAGATTCCAACGCTAGTTATATCGCTGGAATCGGATAATTAGTTCAGCCATAATGAATTTTTTTATTTTTTAATTATTAAAAACTTTGACTTTTAATATCATGAATATGTCAATTGAAAATTTTTTTTTTACAAAATCCTTTAGGATTTGTGTTAGTGATGTAAAATACTATCAAAAAAATGTATCTACAAACAAAAACTAATTTTGACCTAATTCAGGTGGCCCGTTTGAGAAATTCTGACCCTATTGCAACCTGTATATACTCAAAACGTAAATTTGAAAAAATATTTTAATAAAGGCATCATAACCAAAGAATAAACCTACAATGTAAAACAAAAACTACCAAATTCCGTTTGAAGGTTCGCGACAAAATCAACTTTAAAATTGTAGCACATTTTTAGTGGTACGTTATATTTGACGCGAAGTGTATTTTTGCGGACAAAATAGTTTTTGTGGGGAAGAATATTTTGGTCACAATTTTTTGTTGTTGTGGAAGAAAGATTTATTTACATAAAAAACAGAATTTTATTATTGAACATATATCCTATTCGTCGGTTTTATATTATGAAAATTAATATTACCGTTTTTCTTATAGTTAATTTAAAATTTTTTGTTGTGATTGAATTATTATTATAACGTAAAGGTAGAAAACATTATTGGATCATTTTTAAGTTAAATTAAATTCTATTACTTAGTTCAATTGTTTAAATTATTTAAATGTATAATGTAAGCTCTAATTTTTAAATTTTAAATATCGGTCTTCTGAAAGAACCATACGGGTTCATGTTTATCTACGTGATGATTCGCTCTCATCGCGTCTCATCATGAAAACTTGTTGCAGTTGCAATAAGAAGCATGTATGCATATTAGATAAATTATTAAGGCTACCATTATCGTTCATTAAAACTTCCAATTATATATCAAAATATTATTTGGTTTAATGCATTTCTTAAAGCATTGACAATTTTACTTATTTTAATTATAATTATCAACCCCTATAAGTTTTAAAAAAATCTTACCTTTTTAGCTCAACGAAATATTGATCAACAGAAGATTCTAAACGGTTGCGTTCACTTGATTTCACTGGGAATTTTGGAAGGTATTATGTTTACCACTGAAGCATCATTAAAAGAAAATAAAAAGTGGAAATTTAAATTACATCTGCCAGGTACCAAGTTTATTAATAAATATGTAAATAAAACCACTTCGACTTGCTATGAGTTACGTTTTACAATAACAATTTTGTAATAATTTCTGATTTTAAAAATCATTAAACCAGTACGATCAAGGATATACCAATGTAATTGTGTTTATAAGATACATAATTGTGTTAACATTTATAAGGAATTACCTAGTAAAAAAATAAATAATATTGTTTTTTAAAGATTTTTTTAAACATTTGTAAATTAAAACTTTAAATTCAAGCGATAATTATTAACTTTATTTAAAATTATTATAAATGAAGTTTGTATGTGTGACAAATTCTTATTAATAACAATAATAAGTTTTGCTAACAACTTATGTATTAACCCTAATAATAATAATAATTTTTAGGAATGATAAATGAGAGAAGGAAAGGGAAGAAACACTTTGGATTTGGCCCTTGGTTGTAGTAGAACCGTAAGCTATCCATTATAGGTAATTTTTAAAATTAAACCAAGTATATTTAATAATTTTGGGAGTGGCTCCAAATTTTATTTTATATGCTGCCTAGTCAAAATTGCTTCAAATATGTTCTGCGGTGAGTACGATCGGTGGTATGAGTCATACCGTATGACCAATTTAAAAATTGTATTTGAGTTCTGTGTTGTCCGCTGAAGTGACAAGTGTCCTTGAGAGGACAATATGGTGCTCACAGCACAAAATTAAGCTAATCAGTGCCAAAACTCCAAAATCTACATTAGATTTGTGAAGATGCAATAGATTTCCACAAAGGATGGTCGAACTATTAAAGGATTTAATAGTCAAGTTCAAACAGCCATGTAGTGCATCGTGGGTTTTTTTTGCTATTTTTTTTTGCCCTCTATTTGTATGTATGACTTCCGCTGCGTGTATGGTGATTTCGTTTATGTTTGAGACATTAGTGTATTAGTGTAATAAAAATGACTCTAAATGATGAGTGTACTGAGAAGATTTGTTAAGATTGAACTGTAATGCTAAAATAAAAAGATTGATTTATGAACTATGAAGACTGAAGTGATATTGATGGACATTAATTTTGAAAAATAAAACAAATAATCAAGAAGAAAACGAGAAGCTGTAATTTATATATATTATATAATAAAGAAGAAAGGAGAAGCTATAGGTAATCCTAGACTCGCTTACTCCAGTACCTAAAAGAAACGAGATTAAGCTGGCTAATTCCCGGAAGGGAAAGGCCATTACCCAACAGAAGAAGAAGAAGAAGAAAAATTGTATTAAAGACCGGCCTTTTATGCACAAAAAGAACAAAATATGCACAAAAAGGCAATGTTAAAAAACTACGCGTATATTTAATATAAATAAAAAATAAATACAAAGCAGTTTAAACAAAACATAAATAATCTAAATTTATAAAAACGAAAACAAAATATTAATACTTTGTTGGTTTTGTTGGTTTATTTGCCATTTAAGTAGCAAACAATATTTTTTTTTGATATTTTTTTTGTTATAAATTATGTCGTTTATCCGATATAATCAAAACCTCAAGAAGCAAGATAGGCCCCTACAGCGTATTAACCAACCAAGCCCCATTCATGAACCCCAATTGAATGTGGGTGTTAATAAATCACTGATTGAAAGGTATTCCGTATTATACTTAGTTTTGGGTCAGGCTATCGTCCCCTGAAAACCAAAAGGTTTTTCCTCCATGTCCCAACTCCACTAGCCTAATCGAGCATATAGACTGGCCTGGCGAAATTTTAATAATATTATTGCACCATAGCTCCGCTAAAAAAACAACCAGTTTTAAATCTAGGTGCTCACAACGCATAGGTTGGAACTAAGCTTTTCAAAGGTCTGGTGTTTAAATCGGTGTGTTTATTTATTTTGGCGGACGGAGATATGGTTCGATGATATTGTTGGAGCGATTTAGCTTACTATTTTGTCAAGACCATTTTTTTATTTAAAAAATAAAGGTAGTAAAAAATATTTTAAAATATTTTAGGTTTAGTATTTTTTTTGTAAAAAAATGCAAAAATGATGGTTAAAAACACAGATCAAGTTTTTTATAAAAGTGTTAATACTCGTTATAAATGTCTTGAAAGTAATCTAAAATGATATTCATATTCATTCATTCATACACCACGTCACATTTACCAGATTTAGACGACTTGGTGTTAGTACTAATTAATTTAATAATATTTGACAGTTAAGTTTATTAAATGAAAGTTTTTTAAACTATGCATTTATTTTCATAATTTTTATGTAGAAAATTTAATTTGCTATAAAAGCATTTTATAGTTTTAACGTGTAACTTTAACCGATTTGCTGTAAAATGCAAAAAGTACTGTTTTTTTAAATATTACTTCGGTGACGTATACAGTTAGGTCTAAATGGGACGATTAATAGGGCTCTTGAGGTGGCCCCCAGTGAGGCTTTACAGGGTTTTAGAGTATTTTTACAGGGACGCATGAAAGTAGAGGGGCAAGTCGTCGACGTTACCGCTGTACGTGCAAGCATCGCACAGAAGTAGGATAAATATCAGGCGGAACAGAAAGGACGTTTTGACAGGATTAGGACTGCAGCTCAACCTTAGGCGGGGGATGACTGGAACTGCAGCAACAGGGAGCAGCCAAAAATTGTTGCCAAAATGGAGGGGTCCTTTTCGAATCACCAAGGTGCTAGAAAATGATCGCTAGAAGGTGTCCGACATCCCAGGCAGCACTCGTTCGCGGCTGAAGTATACAGTTGCGGCGGTTGACAATATCCGGCCTTGGATAGTATTTGATAAGAAAGGTGGTCACTAACAGTAGTGGATCAAAGAACTACTGGGTATGGCTAGCAGTGGACCATAGAACTGCTGAGTCATAAGGTCAGGTGTACTTTCCCAATTTCGGGGTAAATGCAGTGAGGGTACGTGGGATTTTACTGAGAAGTCGTGGTTTGTATATCCTGGGCTCACTGGTACCTTTTTTTTCTATTATTCTCGTTATTGTATTAAACTTTACTAGTACTCTTTCAAATTATACTCGGACGAGTGTGTTTTACCTTTTTTTAGGTGTGTGGCTATTGGACTGAGGTGGCGTCATGGAGGCTGAATGATTATTAGTTGTAGTTTTTCTTAAAATTAAATTGTAGTCCCTACTAAAAATAATAAAAATTGTCTTCTTATAAATAGAATTCTGGATTTTATTCAAAGAGTTAACCGTCACAGGTAATTCTAGACTGGTTTGGGCACTTAGGGTCGAGTGAGGACACTCTGATTATCAGGATTGGCCGAATGTTAGCAACAGTAATGCGGAATTTGTCAAATGTATGTTTAATCGTGATACGTGCCTAATGGTTTTAACCACAATTTTATTACAAAATTAGAATCCATGCCAAATCAGGCTTACAAAATTAATATGTGTGTAGCGTTATGTATCTCAACCAAGAATGTCCCGTTTTCTCGACCTCGTTCCCCAATTTCGTCACTGCTCCTCTTTGTACTTCTAGACTCAACAACCATTGGTTGAGTATTAATATTGAGTTGTGGAAGTAAAAAAAATATTGTTCGTGTAAAACAAATCACTCTAATATGTACATATGTAAATAATTTTTTTTTAACGTGATATGTTAAAACAAAGCTTATATTTGAAAATTAATGTAAGTATTCAATTTTTTTTTTATCTCAGACATGTGTAATTAATTATTGTTTGGATTACTATGATACATAAGTTTCTCTCCAATAACGAAATAACGATGTGCCTCCTGCCCGTAATTAGCCCTTGACCGTTCTCAAATCATTTCAAAAGAAGGCTAGCCTCAAATACCGCATGTAATCGCCGATAGACAACCCGCGATTGTATCAGTGGCGGCTCGTCAGGGTAGGCCTCTGAGGCCGCGCCTCACCCTTAAAATGAAGGAACGAACGACTTTTTGTATTTAGATTTTATCCTATTACAAGTGTATTTTTACAACAGTTCTACCCAATAAAAAGTAAAAAACCAATCAATTATACTAAGCGTAAATAAAAATCCAAGCGCAAAGCGCGTCAAGGTAACGTGCATCGTTGAGAGTCGCTAGGACAGAGGCGAAATTTTCACAGCCTCGGAAGCTCCCATTTACCTCTAGAAAGCGAAAATGACTCACCAACAAAAATATTGCCGGAAGTTCGCGAATAAATACCGTAGATTCAGTCGTAAATGAGGCGAAATATAGTTAGCTTGGCTTGTTCTGATTGGTGTATTTATTACATGACCGATGATAATCGCTTGTGGGGGTCCGTCTATGGTGGGATGCCAGACTGGCATTGCCAGTGTTCTCTTAGCGTTTGTAGAGCACGTTATTGTTTTGATTCAGATTAAATTATTTAAAACTTTTGGCTGATCTTCTATATATAGAAGAACTATAGTTTTTGTCTCGATTAGTAAAATTTCTTATTTAATTATTGTAGGGAACACACTAAGGTAGATTTAGCAGTTTTTATTAAGCAAATTTTATATTTTGAAATAATAGATTGCATAATTCTTCAATTAGAGACGCGTTTTGAAAATTTAGAATAAGTTTCAAATTTCACTGCAGACCCACAATTTTAGGACCAAATAATAGATAAATTTGCAAACTTAAAAGATAGACGTATAGATTTACTTTACAAAAAGTAGCTATAGTATTTTATATTTTTTAATACAAGTTTAGGTAGGGGTCGACTTTTTAGTTTTATTTTTGATTAATTTTTTAAGAATATATTTTTAAGTTTTAAGATTAAAACCAGTCTTTGATGTGATATTTTGTTTGTTTTGTTTTTTAGAGTTTATTTTTTATTTATAATGGGTTAGTAGGGCTATCGGCGATGACCTCCATTCAGGGGCGTGCTGGCTATATCAGACCGGCCCGGGAAATTCAGAAAAATCGGCCAACTACACACGAAAAATGGGGGGTGAACAAAACCAAGTTAAAAAATTTCAAACATTTATTAATAATTAATAACATAAAGTATAAATTAAATTCTTGAAAAAAAAAACAGGCAACAAACACAACCAGACAATATTTTACACAATGCTAAAACATATAGCATTGCACTTAAAATAAAAACGAATACAAATTATCATCGCTCAGGAAACATATAAACAATATACAATCTCGAAAAATGAAACAAAGCTGGCAGGCTGGCATGCATGGTATGTGTAAAATAATTATGATATTTATACATAACTCAACTAAAAAAGTTTTTAATTGACCACGTGCTGCGGCATGCTGCCTACATAGCCCTCCGGCACACCGACCCACTTAGCCCTCCGGACCACCGGCCCACCGGGATTTCTCCCGGTGTCCCGACGGCCCAGCACGCCCCTGCCTCCATTTTAAAAAAGGTCAACGCGTCGCAGAATAATACCTCCCGGGTGACGTGGAATTTCATTTGTATTTAGACAAAATTAACCTTATGTAGCCTCACCCTCCTGTACACCCACGAGCCGCCACTGGATTGTATGGCTCTAATATATGGATTTTAGATGACAATGGCAACTTTGGAATCTTGGCGTCCTGTGCAAATTACAATTACGACTTGCTAACTAATTATTTAGTTTAATTATAAAACGTATTTAATTAAAATAATTAAAATGATTAGAATATTTAAGGAGGCTTAGCTTTCCTTACCTCCTCTGGTTGGAAAAAGTTTCGTAATTATTTAAACATCATTATTCCTATAGTTATAAGTGCTATTATTTTTAAACGTAGTAAAAATAGTGATAACATATTTTTTTAAATAATTAGAATAATCTAGAATGTTACGTAAAGAAAAAGAATTTCAAGAAAATATAAACAATTTGTAAACTAATTGCAACAAACCAATTTAAATAATAATAAAAAAACTACTTAGTTCTTAGTCACTATAGTGATAAATTGTAGGCGTACATATATATATATATATATATATAATTATTTAAAATATAAAAGGCAATTAGTCCAATAGCATATTGTTAATGTATGTTCCTATTTTACTAGCAAATTTTATATTTAGGGGCATATTATGGTAACAATGGGTTATTCGAAAAAGGTGTACATTTTATTTTTTTCAATTTTTATTCTTAAGGTAAGTTGTATAAGTGATGACGAAATAAATGAATTTGCAACCCATCTACAAGATGACATAAAAAAAGCTCAAAATGGCAAACTTGCAACAGATAACTCAAAATTTAAACCTGATAAAGATGAGGAACCAGAAGGTATAAGCACAGAATAAAATAATAAATTAATTACAAACTATGTTATAGATTTTGGAGAATATGATTTTATTATAGTCGGATCTGGCGCAACAGGGTCGACTTTAGCTTATAGACTGTCAGAAGAGAAGAAGTTTAAAATATTGCTGTTAGAGGCAGGGGGCTTTCCAGACAACTTTACTTCAGTCCCGTTTACCATAGATTTAAGTCATTTTACAAAGTTTAATTGGGGATATAAAAGTGTTCCACAAAAATATTCATGTTTAGGTAATATATTTCCGTTTTAAATATCCCTGTTAAAAATAAAATATTATAAAAATATATTTTCAAGGAATGAATAATGCAGAGTGTATCATTCCAAGAGGCCAAGGTTTGGGTGGCACAACTTTGATTAATGGGCTTATGTACGTAAGAGGCTACCCAACGGATTACATTAAATGGGCTAATATGGGAAATCCTGGATGGTCCTATAAAGATGTATTGCCATTATTTAAAAAAACTGAAGAAATGGTAAAAAACAACCCTGAAGCTCAGGTATATTGGCCAGTTCATGGAAAAAATGGTCCACTACATACAGAATATTACCCTACTACCGATCCACAATTAACTGGTTGGTATAATGCTCAAAAATCGTTAGGTTTTTCCTTTTCGGATCCAAATGGTCCATGGCAAATTGGATATGGCCCGAAACCTGTTCAAATTAAACATGGTAGAAGGTTTGACTGTGGAACAGCTTTTGTCTTGCCAGTGTTGGATAGACAAAATTTAAAAGTACAAACTCACAGTTTGGTTACTAAGATTTTATTAGAGAAGTCATCTGCAGAGGGTGTATTATTTTCATATAACCGCAAAATATATAAGGCCAAAGCAAAGAGAGAAGTAATAGTATCTGGTGGAGCTATAAATTCACCTCAGCTTTTAATGCTTTCTGGAATTGGTCCAGAACATCATTTAACGGAAAAAAATATTAAAGTAATAAAAAATCTACCTGTTGGTAAAACTTTTAAGGAGCATCCTGCTTACTATGGATTAGTGTTTAGTTCAAATTACAGCGAGCCTGTAAAAACTTTTAATGATTATGTTAGGGATTTATTAGTTAATGAAAAGGGACCTTTAACAGTACCCGGGTCATTTAAAGGAATGGCGTTTTATAAATCAAAGTACGAAAAACTTCCAACCACACCTGATATGGAATTTCTATTTACCGGTGCTAACTGCTCCACGCCATTCATGAAAAAAGGATTTAATTTAAAAGAAGAAACATACAATGCAATTTATGCACAGGTTGAACCAAAAAGTTGTTTTCAAATTATACCGGTTGCCCTTCATGTAAAATCTAACGGTTTCGTTAGGCTTGAAACTGATAGTCCTTATGATTTTCCTTTGATAAATCCTAATCATTTAGCTGAAAAAATTGATGAAGATACACTTTACGAAGGAATAAAACAAATTCTAAAATGGATTGAAACCAAACCCTTTCAAAAAATTAATGCCAAATTAGGTGTTGAACCTCTACCAGCCTGTAAAAAACACGAATTTAAATCAAAGGATTACTGGTATTGCACTTTGGGTCAAATAACGTACAACATGTACCATCCTGTTGGTTCCAATCCAATGGGTCCCAATCCTAAGACATCAGTTGTCGACCATGAGTTGAAAGTACATGGAATTAAAAACTTAAGAGTTGCTGATGCCAGCGTCTTTCCATTTACATTATCAGGACACCCAGTGGCTCCTTGCGTTATGATCGGTGATAAGTTGGCCGAATTATTAAAAAGTTATTACAAATAATGAAAATTCAAATTATTATGTACTTAATTATTATAAAAATAAATACTTAAAAAGTTTAGTATGTTGACCCTAATAACCCTAAACCCTAAAAACTCAGCCTTATCGTAGTTTTGAATATTGGTTAAAATATAAATATGATGTTCATGTATCAGAAAAAACACCTCGTGAATGGTTTGCTTATTTTTGTTCTGAACATTTTGTCAAAAATGCAAGCCTGCTCTGGTCAATTAATCACCGATAATTATTATTATGAGCATATTTATAACACAGTTCAACACGATTTTCCTCCCATGAAAAATTTTAACAGATTTTAAAAATAAAGGTGTACCCGTATCTCACCGTTTCACAAAATCACGTCATAGAAATTTGTCATACAGGCATACGTATACGTTATATTATGTTAACCTATCTAGATTTGTAATTCTCTATTTTGTTATAAATCATTTTTTTCTTCAAATCTTGTCTTAACATAATACAAAAGTTATACTTAAAGAAAATATTAATTTTAATTTTTTTAAGTTAAATAATTATTTCTGGTTTTAATTCTTAATTGAAACAACAGATTTGTATTTATCTTATTTTAAATATTATGTTGGAAACATATCTTCATCTTTTAGTTGGACAATTATACATTGCTTTAAAATCTAAAGTGGTATCACAATCTAAAAAACACCACTTGATATACAGGGTGTTTCACATTCGTGGTCCATTGGAAGTTTCTGGGGAACGAAAAAAGATATCAATTTGAAATTTAAAATCTATTTTTTTTAATATTTTGAACTGGAAGTGACATCAACTTTATTATTTTAAATAGAAGACCCCATATATTTTTACATTTTTAAATTCCACATAAAATTCTATACTATATCCTATATCTAAAGTGAATAGTTTTCAAGTTTTTAATTTTTTTCGTTAAAATTTGACAAATGCGCGTCAATCAAAAATAGCCTATAATTTGTTTGCTATTAGGTTTACAGATATGGAGATAAAATTTTTGGAATCTTAAAACATTGTTTAAAAGATTCCATCTCAATTCTTTAACATTTTTAAACAAATTACCCGTTAACTGTAACAATTTAATTAACCAACAATATTTTAATTAACAATTTTTATCACTAATTTATTACTTAATGATCAAAGTGTCCTCCATTTAAATTAAAGCATTCCTTAATTCTTATCTCTATATTAGACTTTGTTCTTATTGACTATTCTAGGTCTAATATTAAAATTTTTAAATATTTTTAAAAATTTTAAATTTGTTTAAATATAAATAAATAATCATCAATCAATCGAAATGTTTTTTTAATTTTCTATTTGATTATGTAAAAACATACAGGGTGTTTCATTTCAAATAAAAAAGTTATTAACGTTTCAAGTAACTGTTATCCTAATTTGCCCTGGGTTTTTTGGAAAATTTGTTAAAGAATTGACATGAAATCTTTTAAACAATGTTTTAAGATCCTACCCATTTCCGAAAACCTAATAGCAAAAAAGTTATAGAATATTTTGATTTCTCAAATGTTAACGAAAAAAATTAATAACTCGAAAACTGTTCACTTTAGGTATGAGACATGGTACAGTAATTTTACTTAGAACTGTATGTAGAATTTAAAAATGTAAAAATATATGGGGGTATTCTGTTTAAAATAACAAAGTTGATGTCACTTCCGGTCAAACCGGAAGTAGCATTTTGTTTAAAATATTTTAGAAAAATAGGCTTAATTGGATTATAAAGGCTTTAAAAATTTCAATCTTTTGCCGTTCTTTAGAAAATAAATGGACCAAGAAAGTGACACACTTGTATTTCGTAAATGTGAAACACCCTGTATATAATTAAAATAATTTTAAAATAAATAAATAATTTTAATGGTTGTCCATTTATTTAGTGAATAAATTTTTCTTAAAACTATGCAGTCTAGCAGTTATCGAAGCTGTTATATTATGTGCAGAATACCGTGGATAACATTTCATTGGATCGCACTTTAAAAAAAATAATGCCGTGATCTGAAAAAACGCCGAGACACGGGTATTATTTTTTTAAGTCATTTTTAAAATCTATAGGAATTTTTCATGGGAGGGATAAAATCAGATTTTGTCGTACTGTGTAAAAATGGACAAAGTTGAGCAAGACCCAGTATAAGCGGCGTACACATTGCTAATGAGAACTTTATGTGTATAAAATTTTACCAAATTTGTCAATTAGTCCTCAATGTTCTTTTTCCTTCCACAAGTCTGTATAAAAACTACTAAAAAAATAATTATTTAAAAATATTTTAGATTAGCCTTTTCCATTCTGGGATGGACCCAATGGCACCGCCTAATTAGTTCAGCTTCATATAAAATTTGTAAGATGTTTATTTTAAAATTTGTATATTCTTAAGAAAACATATTTTCCTTAAGAAATTCGTTGTTTGTCATTTTATTTATTTTATTAAATATCACACATAATTTTGATAATAACAGCCGAAAATTTCATAACAAAATATAATGACACTTAATAATAAATAAGTTATAAAAATAAGACACTCTGTCCTAAAAATATTTTTTACTTTTGAGAACGAGCCAAGGTCAAGTGTTCAAACATACGCGAAAGGAAATAGCCTTTAACAAAGGTGATATTTAAGTTGTTGTTAGGATACCATAAATGTTAAAAAAACGATGTTTATGAACAGTAAAAAATGGAATAAGCATCATAATAAGGTTATAATAAAACGCAATTGCATAAGAGAATGTGTCACTTTCTCGCACGCAAATCATGTGGTATTTCTTTTGCAAATTTGGCAACGCGCTTCGAGAAAAGGAACCAAAGCGTCCAGCTCTACTTTTAGAGGAGAAAGGAAAGATGTGCAATCTTTTATAAATCTATAAATCCCAAAATCCCTTAAATAATAATCCCTTAAATAATAATTACAAAATAAAAACACTTTTGTAGAATTTATATAAAGTAGAAACGATCAATTGTTTATTAATCTGAACACAGAAGCAATGGTCTTTAAAAGCTATTTGGCCAGATCATTATGTTTTTTTTATGATCAAGGGTCTCAATAAAGAGAATCTGAGTTTAACTAATTCATCCCTTGAATCATTTATATATAAATATATGTATATATATATATATATATATATATATATATATATATTTACAAACAGGCGTTAAGGCACCAAATTCGGATATATATGGGCCCAGTGGCACCTATATAATCGTTGTGGCACCATTTCAAGGTGCCAGAACGTTTTATTTCATATATAAACTCTAATGTGTCATAGTATTATCCCTACAAAATTTCCAGATGGTGCCACTTGGACTATATATATAGAAAAGTACAATTTTAGTTGAACCATATAATCTACAGAGGGCGCTAACTACGTGAGTAAAATATACAACGTAGCGGCACCATGATAGAATATATACAATAATACTTTGCGGCACCAGAATCAGGTGACCAGATTTTAGATGTTTCCCGATATTTAAGATTTAATTTAATTTACTATTTAGTAGTGACCATTTCGCTCCTTACTATTATTATTATTCACGGCTAGTGAAGTAAGTGAAATTACATAAAAATGAATGAAAAACACAAAGTTTGTGGTGGTAAGTACTCAGTAATTAAACTTTTTTAAATTAATTAGGAAAACAATCAATTATTTGCAGAAACTAGGGTTAAAGATGCTAAAAATAAAAATTATTATTTTAATTTATTATTATTATTTATTAAAAAAAATATTTGAAAACGAAAAATAACAATAACAACTTTTTTACAAAATGCGAAAGAATATTTTTTTTTTAAATAAGGTTCTCCACTGTTTCTTATACAGTTCAACACGATTTACCTCCCATGAAAAAATTTAACAGATTTTAAAATATAGGTTAAAAAAACATGTCCGTAACTTACCGTTTTACGAAATCACGTCATTAAAATGTTTTATACAGCCATTCTTATTATTTTAACATATGTACCTATACATAATTATATTTAATTTTCTCTTTTGTTATAAATTATTTTTTCAAATATTGAATGTTTTAAATAATAGAAAAATTATACTTAAAAAAAAATTTTAAATAAAAATTCTATAAATAAAAATAAAAAAAAATTAATTTTTGATTTTTTTTTAAATAAAATTTATTCATTAAATAAAATTTTTCAAAATTTAGCTGTTATTGAAGCCGTGATCTGAAAACACGCTGAGACACGGGTATCATTTTTTAAGTCTATTTTCAAAATCTGTAATCTTAAGAAAATAATTTAAATTTTGTCATACTACTAAAATAATAGAAAAATAATATCATATTTTTATAACATACAAAGATAACTAGCAATCTAAGCAATCTTAGAATGTTTCCATAATTTTTAAGCGTCGCGTCAAGTTTTTTGTTTTGCAGATAATACAATGGAAATAAGTTTTTTAATGTTTTAGGGCAAGTATAGGCCGGGCCACCACAAGGCTAGGGTTTGCGGTACTGTCGCTACGACACTGTTCTCTCTTCTAATCTGTCGCAAAATTTGCTTTAAGTACATTAATTTCAGAAATTAATTGATGATTTTATTTTTATGTCATTTCATAGCTGGTTTGCCAGAACGGTTGCACCCAAAAATGGGTAAAATTGATAATTTTATAAAGACATATTAGTAATATTAAGAGTAAATGATAATTGAACGGGCAAGAGAATGATAATTTTTTTATAATAAAGGGCAAACAAAATTGTTATTGCAATACCAAATTTATTTTAATTTATAATCACAATATTGTTTTTTTTGTACTTTAATAAAAAAAATTTACTTTACCCCTTGAATAAGATCACATGTCTCAATATGCAGGCCCTGTATAATAATGTAAATTAAATTTAAAAAACTCGGTATGCCAAAATTATTATTGTCACAATTTATATTCGTGAAAAAAAAGCAATCACATGAAATGTGTAAAAATGGATTTTTTGTTTTGTACACCCAAAAACGATCTTTATGTAAATATTGTAATTGTTCCGTACTGACACGGTTTACAAATTTATTTTCAAGGAAAGTAACGTAGTTTTATATATTTCACAAATTTATTTTAGAATAAATTTGAAATTTCTAAATTATCGTGTTAAAGGCAAAAAGTTTTGCAAAAGTGGTAAAAAGGGACACTTAGGTAAAGGAATTACAGGTTTTTCGAACTTTGACTAAAAATCTGGCGTCCAGATGATTCAAGAAACGATGGTCCAGGTACACGAATAGAGTAAAGGGAAGAAAAAAACAGGCAGAAAGTGTTAGCGAACGGATCGTTTCTTGTAAATTTTTGCTAAAACGAAATTTATTGCAAAGTTCTATTTAAATTATTGTTACGACTGTTTGTGTATTCTCCAAGGTTAGTTTTTAATTTAGAATATTTAAAACGAAAAGTAAAATAAATGTGATGACAATAAATATTTTATTCGAAACATCTGACTTATTATTTCGACAAAGGACTTCCGAAAGCGAGCAATATTTTAGTAAAACACTAACTTTCAAACAAAGGTATTATATATCTGTATAGTGTCAGAACGCATATATACTTAAAAAATATATAAGGTGCCATTAATTCACATTAAGCGCCAAAAATATTGGGTGCGGGAACGTCAATGTAGTTTTTGGTGTCACTTGGTACTTTAACGCGTATATATATATATATATATATATATATATATATATATATATATATATATATATATATATATATATATATTCATATGTAGGGACTCTTGTCAGGATTTTAATCTCACTTCTAATAAAACTATACTATCAAATCAAATAGTATGTATTAAAAAAATTAATGACAACCAACAACTTAATTAAAACTTTTATTCTCCTTTTCTTCTTCTTCTCCTGTCTCCCTGGTCGCACCTGTTCGGTATTTTTGTTGCCTTTCTTCCATACCGGTGTTGTTAGGCAAAACGCCTACAGCTCGGGCATCCTGATTGGACATTGTCTCAATTTCATCAACCACCTCGATGAGGGTCTTCTCCCAATCTTTGTCGTCTTGTTTGTCTCGGTTATCGTATTCATCTTCTCAGTTTTCTTCTTCGTATTCGTCTTCCGTGTCATCAGTCTCATCGTTTCTTTATTTGGTATGGTCCAATGAACTTTCTTGTCATTTTCGGGTTTCTGTCCTGTTCGTTGCTGTTTCTCTTTATCATCACCAGATCTCCTTGTTCAAACTTATTATGTGGTCGTCTTTTTTTATCGTAATTCTTTTTGTATTCAGCTTGTCCTTTTTCCGTATTTCTGACTACTTCTTCTCTTGTCCTTTCTCAATCTCTTAGATAGTTATCCACCATCAACTCTTCGTTTATTTGTTCCTTAATTTCATTTTTGTTTCAATTTATTCGGTAACCAAAAAATATTTTAGCTGGGCTTTTCTTCGTTGTTCTTTGTATCGTCGAGTTTAAGGCTAACTGGACTTTTGGCAAACTTTCGTTCCACATATCTGTTGATTTTGTAACTTTTAACAAGGCTGGCATGATCACCTTGTTGTACCTCTCAATTTGGCCATTAGCACGAAGTGCTTGAACTGCTATGTGAACTAGTTTGATGTTCTTTGTTTCACAGAACGTCTGGAAGCGTGCACTTGTGAAACATGTTCCTCTATCAGATATTATTCGTCTGGGGCACTCGAATATCTTAAATATCGCCTTTAAGTGTTTAATCACTTCTTCTGTGTTCGTTGTTTTGGAAAACAGGAACTTCGAGAACGCATCGATCACGCAAAACAAGTGTCTATGACCACTCTTCGTCTTTTCCAACGGTCCTACATGATCTATATGGAGGGTCTCAAACGGTCTGGTTCCTTTACCAACTGGGTGTAAGTATCCTTCATTTTGTATTGATTTGTAGTTATACTCCAGGCATTTTAAACAGTTAGAAACACATTTGTAGCATAATGGTTTGCCATCCGCATTTCTGTCTGGTGGTCTCTCAGTTGTGTTAGGCTTTGTATGCTCTTGTTGTGAACTCTTATATTCTTTCTTTAGCTTTTCATTTTTTTCGTCTTCTGGTCTGTATATTTGTTTGTTATTCTTAATGCGCTCGGTTCTCTGTACATTCAATCTTTCGTGGTTAACTATGTCATGCATAAGTTCATCTGGATCCTTGTGATCACGTGCTGCCATTATGGAACACAAATCTCTGCTACATAGGCCAACAAGCACTTGTTCCTTAACGTCACTAAACTGTAGACCAACATCTTGACACAGTTTCACTTTCTCATGGAAATACGAATTTGTCGACTCATTCTTTGGTTGTGTTCGTTCTTGCATTAACTGCCATTTTACTGGTAAACTTTCTGTCGAAATAAAGGTCTTTCTAAATGCTTGCTTGAACGAATCCCAATCTGATATCATGCTAGACATTCTTTTTATCCAATGTGATGCACCGCCTTTTAGATGTGTACTTGCTGTCTCGAGTGCAAAAGAATCTGGCCACTGGTGAAATTGTTGCATGGAGTTTAAAGCATTCAACAACTCTTTAGCTTTCGTGCTTGATCCTTCTCCATCGTAGGTACCAATACTCTTTGTTGGATCGGGCATTATATAGTAAGAATTTGTGTTCAAAGTCGGGGATGGGGTCATGAGTCTCGCAAACATCTGCTCCATTATCTTATCTCGTCTCTCATTTTCTTCAAGCATAATTGTTGCTCATTCATGTTGTTTGATCCCAAAGACTTAAGAAAACCCTCAAATTCATCGTTTGTGTGCCTCATTTTTTTTTAGTTCTCGGTTCTTTATCCCACTTCTGAGGCTGTAGGGACTCTTGTCAGGATTTTAATCTCACTTCTAATAAAACTTGGTCTCAAATTAAATAGTATGTATTAGAAAAATTAATGACAACCAACAACTTAATTAAAACTTTCATTGTCCTATTCTTCTTCTCCTGTCTCCCTGGTCGCACCTGTTCGGTATCTTTGTTGCCTTTCTTCCATACCGGTGTTGTCATAAAAAAAAGTTATCCAACCAATATTTAATAAATTTACATACATTTTTACAACTAAAAACGTAAGAAATTGATAAATACCAACTCATAATGTTATTTAGATTGATTTTTTCTGATCTTTATCATATGTACCAAATTAGTTAAATTTTTCAATGAGTGCAACAGATCATTCGCAGCAAGTAATGTATTCTTGATCCGTTTCCCAGAAATCAGGGTCGATGTTTAAAAATTCACACGTCAAATTAAGATTCTTGACTCACAAAATCACTTGTAGACGACATGATTTCAATCTTTTTCCGATTTTTTTTGTTTTTAATAGAATCGACTATTTTTTATTTTTCTTCTCGGGATAGTTTTTGACCAAAAAGCTTTAGATTCTAAGTATCACAAATGTTTAGAAAGTTTTTCTAAAGCAGCTTCTGCAACTTTTTTTTATGCTCTAATAAATTTTGAAATAGTTTTAAGTCAGCACTTGTTGCTACAAACCATGCTTCAACATGAAACAAAACAATAAATAGGCAAACTTCTCGTAAAGCTTGTAATTGATTTGCCGGAATGCACAACCGACGCAGCGCGGGGCCAGTAGGCTACTGCATGGAGACCGTTCAATTTCAACAAAATTCTTTAAATTAAACTCGCGATAACTCCTTAACTAAACGTGCGATTTTTATAAAATTTGGACAGAATACTTAGATTGGTACAGCGATGCTATTAAAATAAAAAATACAAAATTTTAACCACAATTAATTAATAAATGCATCAATATTATTTAAGTCATAACTATGCTTAAACTAGTAGATGTTTATAAATTATATATATACGGTTTTTTTCTTGGTAAAATAAAGATGTTTTTCTCCAAATTTGACAATTATTGATAAATTATTATAGCCGTAATACAAATAAATAAAAGAGACCGCGGCGCGCTGCGGCGGCGTAAAGACAACAAAGTGCACAAGAATCGAAACTAAACTCGATTTATCACGTTAAAAGCTTAATTTGCAACAAATCATTTATTATTACTTATTATTACTAAATGTGTTTACATTGAACACTTTACACTGTACAATATAAAACACGAATTTTATTTTGAAATAAAATGATTACCTAGGGCCGCTACTGTTTGCTATTTTTATCAATAATTGACCGCTAAGTGTTAAATATTTATCTTGGCTACTGTTTGATTTGATTTTTAAATATATAAACAGATTAACAACGAAAAAGATAACGAAATGTTACAAAAAGACCTAGACAGTCTAGGTCTAGGCTAGACTATGTTCAGAATGGCTTCAAGTAAATAAGATGTTTCCTAACGTAGAAAAGTGTGCACTATAACACAAACGTAAATATAAATTTATATACATATAATCTAAATAACATTAGCTTAAGTAGAATTTATTAATGTAAAGATCTGGGTGTAAAATTGCAATTAAATATGAAATTCAACTCTACCTACAATACAATAGTACCTAAATAAGGCATTTAGGGTACTTGGTTTTGTACTTAGAAATGCCAAATATTTTAAACATATTTCATCCCTTACTAAATTGTATATATTGTATGCACTAGTGAGGCTTCATCTTGAATATGCTTGTATTATCTGGTCACCTACAGCAGAAAGTAATAGTAATGTCATTCAAAAAGTACAAAAAAGATTTCTTAGATATCTACATGTAAGGAATATAATTTATACCGGTTTTTGGTATCATATGTATCTATAGATACATACATTATATACATTATATACATTATAATTTGTTACATGTAAATATCTAAGAAATCTATATGTTAAATTATTTTAATTTTGTAATCCTCGAAAGAAGAAATATGCAAGCTGTTTTCTTTATATTTTTTGTTGAAACAAGATCTATATATTGTTAATAATATTTAATTTTCAGTGCCAAAGATTAACTTAAGGATAACTAATAAAATACTGTTTTATACTAATAAAAAAGACTGTTCGCAGCTTAATTATATGTTGGTGCAGTGCAATAATCTAATTGATAACTGTGATATTGATTTTTTTTAATACCACTGTAAAGCATATCCAGATATTTTTTAATTGTAATATTATTTAGTATTAGGCTATGTAGGATTAAGTTTAGGGTATCGACATGTTGTAATTAATATTATATTGTGTTTGTAAAAGAATAAATAAATAAATAAATCTTTTAACTTTTTAATAACATTTGGTTTCCACAAATTATTATTCTTCGATCTTTTTCGTCCGATTTGTTCGGACAAAAAATATCGAAGAATAATAATTTGTGGGAAGCAAATGTTGCTAAAAGTTAAAAGATGAGGTAATAATTTTATTTCAAAATAAAATTCCTGTTTTATATTGTACAGTGAACAGTGTGCAATATAAACACATTTAGTAATAATTACTGATAATAAATGATTTGTTGCAATTAAGCTTTTTACGCCGCCGTAGGCTCTCTAATTTATTAGTATTACGGCTATAATAATTTATTAATAATTGTCAAATTCGGAGAAAAACTTCTTTATTTTACCAAGAAAAAAAACCATATATATATATATATATATATATATATATATATATATATATATATATATATATATATATATATGTATATAATTTATAAACATCTACTAGTTTAAGCATAGTTATGGCTTAAATAATATTGATGCATTTATTAATTAATTGTGGTTAAAATTTTGTATTTTAATAGCATCGCTGTACCAATCTAAGTATTCTGTCCAAATTTCATAAAAATCGCACGTTTAGTTAAGGAGTTATTGCGAGTTTAATTTAAAGAATTTTGTTGAAATTGAACGGTCTCCATGCAGTAGCCTACTGGCCCCGCGCTGCGTCGGTTGTTCTCTGAACATATATACTTTTAAACTATAGACAGCTTTCGACAGCCAACGAGCATGGTGCATAGCACCAGGAGCTTTAAATTTTATACCTCTGTTTGGTACACCTCTTCCAAATATGTAGCTCAATGTCAAAAGTTCATAATAGTAATCCCTTGAAGTTCGATTCTGTAAAAAATAAAATGTAAATATATATAACTATAGTTAATATTAAAATATGGAAATTGTTTACTCAGTGAGAGAAACAAAGTACAACTCAGCAATTATTTTTTCCACTAGTGAAAAACTGTACAATGTTTCCGGTTTAGGTTTTTACCTGTACATGATTTTCTTATTTTTTTTTCGTCCAGGATATGTCTAATCATAACATCTTCTGTACCAATATCATATTTCCCAATTACTATTAGTACTTGGCCACCCTACTGCTGCTACATTTTTCAATATAATTTCGAAAATATGGTGTCTACAAGCCATATACAATAACTCTTTATGGTGAAAACACAGCGAACCAGAGTTCGTGATAGTTTTGGGATCTGCTCCGTGTTGTCGGTTTTTGGTTCTTAAAAGAACCGTATGTCTGACGACGTTTCGGTACAATCTCATGTACCATCTTCACATCTTCATATTCATAGAATATCCTGGATATCCAATGGATAACCTTTAAATATATAAATGGTGTGGATATCCAATGGGTAAGGTGCATTATTGTTAATCTATTGATACTTATTTTCCTATTTTTTAGATTGGGTTCTTTTAATAATTAAACTCTTATTCTTTAATTTAAGCATTTATTTTTATGCAAACAAAAAATTAACGGAGAACTACATATAACTAAATAAATGAAGTATCTGCCTATAGGCTGTATACAGCCAACACTTCTTCACCAACTTTCGTTTGCCTTTTTAGCCGCCCAATAATTTAGGGCGGATATTAGGTACCAGTATACTGGTACCTACTAGTACCTACCTGTACCTACCTGTTTCCTCGTGATCCCTAAAATTGTTTTAAATCCAATCCGGCCATCCATCAGCCCATTCCCCCAAACCATGTTCACAAAGTTTTTAATTATTATGTAATAAAAACCATAAATAAAATATTCACTTATCACTAGAGATTTCAAACAAATAATTTGTGGCGGCCACCTTCTTGTATACCTTTATGTGTTTAGCGACACTGTTGTAAGACGGCCAAATAATTTTAGAAAGCTCATGAAAATGGTGGATATTTTATTAAATCTTTATTCAATAAATTAATTAAATTAATTTGTATATTTGACATAATTTTAGTAAATAATTATTTTAAATTCTAGCTTTTATTTGTTTATTAATTAAATTAAAAAAGTTAAAAAAACTTTATTTCGGAAATATTTCTTATTTTGCTTATAACCTCGCTTATAACCGGCAACGCTGAACAATCTAGAATTTAGCTATAATACCAAAATGACTTATATATATATAGTATATAGTATATATACTATATACTATAATATGTATACATATTATAATATAGGTGACAAACATTTCAAGCAAACACAGTAAAGAGCCGGTAAGGGCTCGTTATAATTTGTGGGTACGGGTCCAGCAGCAGAATGTCGCCGGCCCAGTAAAAACATATATTTTTTAATGGGCCAGTTATGGCAATTTGCCTATGTTTTTAGGGTTTATTAATATAAAATTTTTTAACAATATTTTGCAAAGATATATTTAAAACCAATTCAATAAATACTTCGAAAATTATTCAAGTAAATATTACTTTAATAGTAAAGAAATTTTAGATTTTAATCTAAAATAAAAATACTAAATTATAATTAAAACATTTTTTCATTTCACATGCTACAGACCACGTGTTTTGGTCTGTGATTAAACTACAAACAAGTAAATTATGGTAATCTACAATTAAAGTTCATAAGATTAAATTATTTAAACTTTTTTCATCTAGATGGCGCTGCCGTCTATTATCACGCCGCTACTAAAGCAAATTATGAATATATAGAGGAGCTACGATTTGATTACGATTGTCTTCAGTAGGGTCTTAACTGATCCACTGTGGCGAATGATGTTATTGGGATATGATTTTATGATTATATTTCACTTGTCGTTTGTTGATCGCAACCAATTCTCGGCAATTATCTGACGCCAACTGAAGACCACCTCTTAATTAAGCCAAATTAAATTAAAAAACTCTTTTTAAAGTAGTCGTTAGCGTTGGGTCATACCGTATGACTCATACGTCACTTAAGTGAGTCGTCCACACTGAGCCCTTTATTTGAACGATTATATTTTATATCTAATCGTTCAAATAAATAATTATAATTATACTATAAAATAAATAACAAACATTAAATGAGCATACTGGGGATTTTAAAATAGCTGAATTAGTATTGCAGATATATTTATACAGGGTGAAGTTTATAAATATATTCTCCAAATTTTTTGTTTACTCAAACAAAAATAAATTGACTAGCATTAAGTTTAAAATTCTTAGGGAGTAGTTCGAATTGCGCCTGGCGAGCAATGGCGATTCGAACGAGTCATTTAGCAGAGTTGAGTCGTTCGTTCAGCGCTCACTTAACTGAGCCGTACGTTTTGAACGACTCATTCATGAACGACCCATCACTACACCTTTTCCAGTTGATATTCAGAAAGTAGGAATTGTAATTCAGTTATTCCAGTTGATATTCAGATAGTAGGAATTGTAATTCAGCTATTCCAATTGATTTTAAGAGAGTAGCATATGTAATTCAGATAACACAATTGATTTTAAGAAAGTAGCAATTGTAATTCAGATAACACAATTGATTTTCAGAAACTTGCAATTGTAATTCAGAAAGTAGCAATTGTTTTTCAGATTAAATCAAATGTAATTTAGCCGCAGCAATTGTTTCAGGAACAGTGGGTTGCATACAGTAAATCGATGATGAATGAAGGTACACGTTATCTTTATTAACTAAGTAAATGAAATTTATATAAAGTACAAATGAACAAAATTCGGTCCTTACTTGCAATAAGTTGACAATTATGACAAATATACGTACTTAAATGGTGATAAATTTGTTTGTTATTGTCAATTCCATGGAAACAAAGCAATATACAAAGAAATACATTAAATTGAGATTTTAGAAAATAAGTAAAATGAAGTATGAAAATGTTATCATTTGTTAATTTCTGAATTTCAATTGACATATTCTGAATTACAATTGTTACTCTCTGAATACTATTTGTAATTTCTGAATATCAATTTCTACTGTCTGAATATCATTTGCAATATCTGAATTACATCAGCTACTTTCTGAATATCATTTGAAATATCTGAATTACATTTGCTATTTTCTGAATTTCATTTGCAATATCTGAAAATCAATTGCTGCTTTCTGAATATCAATTGCTACTTTCTGAATATCAACTGGATAAGGTGTAGTAGTCGTCTCTTACACCCTTATAAATCAATGATTTTAAAATCTTGTATCTAGTTACAATAGAATCTACTATGGATTCCAAAATAATATCTTATGGCAAGCCAGGCGTTTTAACCACATACTGGTCTGTCAATTATTTGACGCCAACTGAAGACCGCCTCTAAATTAAGTCAAATTAAATTAAAAGACTCTTTCTAAAAGAGACGTCTCTTACACCCTTATAAATCAATAATTTAAAATCATTTACAAAACTAGAATGTAGTTACAATCAAATCTATATTATGGATTACAAAATAATATCTTATGGCAAGCCTTTTTAACAACACAATTTGTATCTAACTTCATGGAGAAATGGAGAATAATATAATAAAAATTGTTAGGTACAAAAATAACTAAATATTGAAAAGGTGTTAATGTTGAATTTTAATTCAATAATTTTTTTTTAACAGGTCACCAAATATTTTAATTTTTATTTGAGAGTATAATTTTAAATGGGCGTACTAAAATTATCTGAACATAATTTTAATTAAATTAAATTATAAATGGTATAATTTTCATTATGTAAATTAAAGTAATGCAAACATAATTGAATTCCCAAAGAGTCTAAGTGCCAAGTTGGTCAAATATTATAATATCATTTAAAAATTGTCAATGTGGCATGCAGAATAAAAAATATTTCAACTCCTTCTTATAATTTTTAAGTATTTTTTTTTATTTTTTTAAAGATTGGCTATACATTTATTTATATATATACATATGTGCAAAATATTTGTTTTTCATTCACCCTCCGTTAAACCGGGTCTACAATTGTCGCAGGTCGCAGATCGCAGAACATAAGCTTCGCAAAGCATTGTACAATGAAACAACTTACCTTTGTAAATCTTTTTATGTAAAATAAAAAGTAAAGTAATTCAATTAAAATTATTCGAAGTATATTGTGTGAATTAAAATTATATGTACATCATTTTAATTAAGGAATTAAAACTACATAATAACGGGCAACTAACATTCAGTGGGTATAATTGTATTAACATGCTTTGCTTGTACACTGCCCTAAACTGAAACTAATCTACTATAATTGAGGAGCATCCGTGCAAAACCGGCTAAATCCATTTTATTCAGATTTTTTTGTTTTGATTTCGCATTTTTGGGTTCATTTCTATCGACAATCAAGATAATTCAGTTTAAATCCGACTAAATCCATGTTAAAATCACATTTAAAAGGTAGCTTTTGGAGCAAAACCGGCCAAATCCACGTTTTTATAGCAAACCCGGCTATATCCAATAAATAATAATAGGTGGCTTGGATATGTCGATACTACTACTAAAATTTGTTCTGTTTTTTCATGTTTGCACTAAATTTATTTTGTTAATATTTTTGAATAATAATAATAAAGGTTTTTTTCACATTTTATTCGTTTTTTATTCGGTTTTCGAGCTAAACCGGCTATATACAAAACATTTTTTGAAATTTTGGCCTTAATATAAAGTTTTTGAAAACGAAAGTATGTATTATAAATCAAGTACCACAAAGCCCACAAAACTCAAGTTTGCTTTTTCTTTTATCTGTTAAGGCCAGGAAACCGAGAGTTTTTGCCATTTTCCCAACATTTTATTAAAGTGGATATAGCCGGTTTTGCACGGAAGCTCCTCAATTATATATATAATTATTATTATGTTCTGAATGCTAGTTGTCCGTAATTACCAATAAACAACTTATATTTTTAAATCTTTTTTCTGCTGGAACAGTAATTTAGGTAAAATGTTTTAATGTAAATCCCGCCAAATACCACCTGTTACCAATATTCACCGTTGACACATCATCATCAAGCCAAACAAAAAGTTACCAAAAACATTTTTAGCGTCAGCATACGTTTAGTGATTGCGGTGTTGCCTAATTAACATTATGTGCATGCATATATTAATTCAATTAAAATATCTAAAGTATAATTTAAATTCAATAATTAATTATTATATAATTATTAAAATGATGTGTAGCATAATTTTAATTTAATTAAAATTATGTATAGTATAATTTTAATTAGGTATGTGAATTAAAATTAGGCAGAAATAATTTTAGACCGCCCATTTAATCACGAATTAAAATTATACTACGACATAATTTTAATTCTAGGAACTAAAAGGATGTTATACACTATTTTAATTCAAGCAATAAAAATTATATCCTACGCCGTTTTAAATAGTTGATTTAATATTAATAAATAAAAAACATTGCAACTTAAAATAAGAAAATAAGAAGCATTCAACATGTGCAAGGCAGGTATTTGATATTCCTAGCCCAATTCTTTTTTAATTACCTATATAAAAATTTTACATTAATAGTAAAACGGCTTGCCATAATATCTAATCAAAATTTTCAACTAGAATCTAAGACGACTGGACTTAAAAATCACAATTCTTAGTGCACCAGTTTTTAATTTTCAGTGTTAATCGAGTAAAAAAACTGTAACTGTAAAATATATTTTTCTCAGCAATTTGTTTAGTAGTTTAGTAAATTATTTTACTTATACCCAGGAATGTCATGACAAAAAATGTATCGGTGCACCGATACATTTTTTCAGTACCTATCTACTCTCTAAGAATGAATTAGTCAAAAATTACTAATTTAATAGTTATTAGTGGCTGCTTTTTCACCATGGTTAACCATGGAATACCACGGTATCCTAAAATTTAACAGCCAATTCTTATGTAAAATTGTCCCCTGAATCTGAAAATACCGTCAAAAATTATAAAAGTGAAGCAGTTTTTGAGATATAGTCAATTCCATATTAAATGGAATATTAACTATATCTCAAAAACTGTTCTACTTTTGACGACATTTTCGGATTCAGAGGACAATTTTACATAAAAATTAAATTTTGGGATACCATGGATTTTCATGGTTTACCATGGTACAAGTGAAAAAGCAGCCACTAATAACTATTAAATTAGTCATTTTTGACTAATTCACTTTTAGAGAGTAGGTACAGACACAGATACTCTCTGCCCGATGTATCTGGGTACAGGAACCAATACATTTTCCCATAGGTATCTGGGTACAGATACATTCAAAAAGTACCTAAGTTGTTTTCAGATACTATCTATAACAAATTCTTTAAAATTAAATGACAAAGAAAAAAATTGTTTGGACCTTAACACAACAGATATTTATGAAACAGCAGGGTCCAATGGATATCCAGGATAACCTATTTATATTTTGGATATCCATAGAGTATATATGGATGGAAAACAATACAATACAATTAAAAACAATACAAAACACCGAACAACTGTCAAAACAAATCTTGAAGCCACAAATCGTGTTTGTTTACACGTCCAGTGTTGCATGGTCTAAGACATTTTAACTTTATTACTTTTAAACAATGTGTAAGACACAGAGACTAGTCTCTGGTAAGACACCACTATCGGGTGCCCATTGTATTTATTTTATTATTATAATAATTTTAGATTACAAAAATGTATTGTAAAACTTTTATAACACCATAATATTTCAATAATATTAAAAAAAACATTCAAAAAAATTATACCTATGTAAACCGGGTTGCCTACCTTAAAAATGATTTAACAACATGACATGTATAATTTTTATGGTAGGCAACCCATATTGTATCGAGTACAGCACTTTATTATGGGTTAACAATATTTAATTAATATATTAAATACATGTTATTTATGTACTAGGTACACTTTTTTATTTGGTGCATTTTATTATTTTTAAACTAAACCTTTTAATTCACATTGATTAATGATAGGTATATAAATTTTATATTCTTAATTTGTTTTATTAATAATTATTGATCTTTATATAAAATACGTCCATAAAGTACGACACACATTTTTTGGCACCCCCTCCCCATGTACATATTGACACAAACTTCACCCCCCTTCACAAGGTCACTCGTAACACTAAGCTTTTTTTAATTTTCTTTCTTTAAATATAATTAATTTATAAAAAAATTAAGTAATGCATAATTTTATGTAAAATACGTTTTAACGTATTTTACTTGTTTTACAGACATGGGTCATCCCAGACTGCAATGAAGGTTCGAAAATATTCCAGGAATATTCCCTATCGCCTAGGAATAATCCGCTTCATTCTAGGAATATTCATTGGGAATATTCCTAGAATGATCCTCTAAAACTTCCAAGCATCATCTAAGAATATTCCCAGTAAATATTCATTAGTTTAGTTGCAATACCTCTCACCGTTGCTTACGCACGCTTGATAACTATATATACCGATACTATCGGTCCGATAGGTTAATAATATCAGTTGGAGATGTGCGTCTGTGATGGCACAGCCAAACAATGATTAGAGTGGGGCTGATCTACTCAGTAACTCATTAATGGCTATACTTAAGTTAAGTTCCTGGGTATAAGAGGCAATAAGGGCTGGGAATAATCCCCAAATTATATCAAGGAATATTCCCCTAACAATCCTTGAGTCTTCTGCAGGCAGATACATGGAATATTCTTTTTATGATGCCTGGATTAACCAAAAAGCGGACATTTGATTATGCCAGGAATATTCCTGGGAATATTCTGGGACGCTTGGAATATTCCTGGGAATATTCCTGACATGTGCAGGGAATGTGATTTTGCGGTCTGGGATTACAACAAATACCCCCGGTATTTTCTACATCTAAATAATGACTCACTAAAAGTTTTTTATTATTAAGAGGGGTACTTTGGTCAATATTTTTTTTAACTTTTCGTTATTTATTTGGAGCAGACACATTATTTATAAAAATACAAATAGCATTTTTTTTGTAAAAATTCTCACCTTTTTAATAAAAATATTTATTTTAGTAACGGAGTATCCTCAAAAATTTAATCAAAGTGAAAAAAATTATAATAAAGTGATTTTTTTCAAATAATTGAAGTTATGTATCTGTCAGTTCGAAAGAAAGGTTTGCGCCATTAAACAAAAAATATGTTTTGTAAAAGTGCAACCATTTATGATGATGATTATTTTATTATATTAATAGTTAGGTAGACGCAGCAGAGCAGAGGAGCAACAGCAGTCCAGCAGAGAAGACCTGAAGATGATACATGATATAGTAGGCCTTGTATTTTGTAATAATATGGCGTTTTTTGCTCCAAAAATAGTTTATCAAGATGAACACTTTAAAACAAATCCGGTTAAAATCGCACAATAAATAAAGATTTTACAGGGGTGAGTCGCAAACAAATGGGTCACAATGTATATATATTATCTTTTTGTATTTTGAAGCCTGGGGGCCACGCTATGAGTTTTTGAAGTTTTGGACGGTTCTGTTTGTTTAATATAAAAATCCGCCGCCTTTAACCGAAACTTCAAAAACTTGTAGTACGGTCCCAGGTCTGGCCAGGCTTCAAAATCCAAAAAAAATAATGCTTAGCCTAAGCAGCTTAGGTCACTTAAAATTATAATACACCAAATTTAAACTGGACAACTTTAATTTGTTTTCCGCTTAAAGGTTAATGCCTAATTATTATAACCATGGCATTAATATTATTATTATTATTATGTCTATAGACCAGGGGCGTGCTGGCTATATCAGACCGGCCTGGGAAATTCAGAAAAATCGGCCAACTACACACGAAAAATGGGGGGTGAACAAAACCAAGTTAAAAAACATTTATTAATATATTAATAATTAATAACATAAAGTACAAATTAAATTCTTGAAAAAAAACAGGCAACAAACACAACCAGACAATATTTTAAACAATGCTAAAACATATAGCATTGCACTTAAAATAAAAACTAATACAAATTATCATCGCTCAGGAAACTTGTAAACAATATACAATCTCGAAAAAAGAAACAAAGCTGACAGGCTGGCATGCATGGTATGTGTAAAATAATTATGATATTTATACATAACTCAACTAAAAAAGTTTTTAATTGACCACGTGCTGCGGCATGCTGCCTACATAGCCCTTCGGCACACCGGCCCACTTAGCCCTCCGGACCACCGGCCCACCGGGATTTCTCCCGGTGTCCCGGCGGCCCAGCACGCCCCTGCTATAGACATAATGCATATATGTATTGTTGTTTAATTACATAATCAGTGGGCGAAGTTCATATTCGCTACATATAAGTCATTTTCCAAAGTTTCCAAAAATATATTTCAATATTTTCAATAAAAGGGAACGAAATTTTGCCCCTGTATAGAGGAAATGGAATATAAAATACCAGCATTTCTTAGAATATGCAGTTAAGGAAGAAATACTTAACTCATTTTGAATGAGTCATTCAGTTGGAGTAGAATGGGGAAATGTAATGCACCGGCTATGCCAAATTAATTTAAAAAGCAAATCACTTGCCCTCGGTATGGAGTTCTATGGCGTTATGTATGTCATTGCGGCCTTTACCGTGCATCTGTCACCAAAGTTATGGCAATCTATCACTAAAGTTAAATAAGGCTATAGCTATATACTAAAATGGTTAAAGTTAATATTTCAAACACAATAATATCAAGTTTATCTCTAATTTCATATCTACCCATTAAAGTATGCTTATGGTTCTAAACTAGAAGAGGATTTTAGTTTGACCTTGATAATCTAACATTCAAATGTCGTATAGCATCGCACCTAAAGCAAGAAAAGATCAATTAGAAAGAAGAACGTCAGGTGAAAAAACTGCCTATATACATGAAGATTACGACTTTCACTTGACAGCAGTCAGCTTGGAAATGCTCGCAGTGGAGCCAGCAAGTTTCACTTAACAAAACAGTTCCGTGATACGTTCGATTGTTCCCTGAATTATTCCCACGATTGTCTGCAATCGTTTTTAGCAGTATTAGGTGACACGTTGGCACGGGGATTTTAAAAACGAAAGTGTTTACGATTTTAAATCGTAATTTTGTTGCATATTTTTGTAATATTTTTGCTATTGGATATTGTTGTTGTGGTGTGCAATCGGGATTAAGTGGAACACAGCATGAAGAAAGTTGGCATGTAAATTTTTAGCATCGATATAAGAAAGTTTGTGTTGGTTTAAAGAGAGTGATGAACTATCCCAGGGGGATGATGTTTATTAGGAAAAAGCGATAAAATTCTCGGTAAGCACACCAAACTAAAAAAGATTTAATGCTATTACACATATTTTTTTCGTATTTTTTAAATGTTGGTATTTTTATTATTATATTAAAGGGAATTAAATAACAATTAAAATTGTATTTGTATCATTGGGTTAAAATGATAAAAATTTTAAATAAACTAGTAAAAACGTTATCTTAACAAAGCATAAGGAGTAAAAACAATTAGGTAGGTACCTACAATGTAAAACTGTTAAATTTTGATTAAACTTATTTCTTACTGAGAAATAGTCATTCTTTTTATTTGTTTATAAATGTAATTAATGTTATTAGGCATTTTATTTTTTTATAATTGTAATTATAATGTAATTGACACAAACAGATTAAGGTATTTTGCGCACAATTTGGGCTATAGGTAAATGGCCCCTCAAAAATATGATATGATATGATATGTTATCACTATAGCGCGGAAGTTCCAGCGATTACATAAAAATGATTATATTGTGATATTATAGTTATTTTTTGCATATGTATAAAGATAAGTGTTTACTTTTTTAACTCTGATTTTTGTTAACATTTTCAAAATGTCATTTTGACGTCATCGCTGGAAAAGTTCCGCGGTATAGTGATCACCATATCTTTGGATAACATAGAATTTTACTTAAAAAATAATGTAATTATATATAATAACATTTTTAAAGAATATTGTTTTGTTTTGTAGTTATATAAAACATACGAGAACATTAAAGCGTGGATTTATTATATAACATTTTTAGGTTGTGTAAAAATATTATATTTTAATGAGTGCTTTGTTTAATAATTGTTCAATAATTCCGTGTCATGTACTTTATGGACGTACCCTATAGGGGAGTATTTACAAATTATACAAATATATTCGGTTAGATTTAAATATTCGTATATTTGGTAGAAAATCTTGGGTTATGTTTATTTCCGACTTTCTATTTGTATGAAAAATTATTTATTAAATTATTTATTATTATTTTACCATACATTTTTTTTTTAACCAAAATTACGTTTTTCTCTTTCTTACTGGTATACCTAGAAATGGAAATTTTATTAAATGAATTAAGGATTGGGTTGCTTAAATACTAATTTATCAAAAACCACAAAATGTACATTGTCTTGTTATATAAATTTTTGCCTTCTAAAAAAAAGAATTTAACTGTAGTAAACATGTCAAAACCAAAAACAGTTTTAACTTCGTTATTAGTGGGAATTTTGAAAAAAGTAGATTTTACAAGTAAACATGCACATTTATGTACGTTTTTATCCAATTTTTGATTTTTTACTTGGTTTTGAGATACCACCACCATCTTTTGTTTATTATATGGCCGCCATATTGAAATTTTACATGATTAGATAGAAAAAAATCAAGGAATCCAAACTATGTATCAAAATACATGAGTTATGGCGGCCATAATTGCAAAACATAGTAGCGAAGAAATTGGATGAAATACTTATATATATATCTTAAAACTATTTTTAGATATTTTATATATTCACAGTGTATTTCATAGCGTTGCATTGCCGTATTTTTTAACTTTATCAAACTTAGTAGTAAGTGTTAACAATAAAGTTTAAATCGCTTGAAGATAAAATATGGTTATAGAAGATATACTCAATAAAATTTGCAAAATTAAATGTTTTTTTTTAATAAGCAATAATTTTGTCGCCAGGTAAAATCTTTTAAAACTTGTTAGCAAATAGAAAGTGTAATTCGTGTTACTTAAAATTACAAAGGTACATAAATGATGTGTTTATGATATAACGATATTTAATAGTATATTATATATCAAGTTTGATAAACGCCATTTTAGACTTGCGAGCGAGTGCTTAAATTAATGAGTGTACATAGAACAGTTTATATACGAGGTGCATACTATACTTTTTCTACGACAAATACTTATTATTATCTTAAAATATTTGTTTAGAACGCCATCTATAAAACAATAGGGGAATCTGGAACCATCAAATGTCAATTTTTTTTGTGTTATAAACACAGATTATAAAATTATAAATCAAAATGTATTGTTTACAACAGTTTTTCATAATGAAAATAAAGAAAATGTTTTATGAGCACTTCACAGTGGAGTCCGAGCCCGAATATAGTTATAGTATACCGGCAAAATTGAAAGGTCAGTACCTACAGTGTTCATATAAACTTTTCAAATATTGGCGTTGAGAAACTATTTAATACTTTGTATTTTTGTATTGAAATAATAAAATAATTTTTACATTTAGTATTATTTTACAAGGAAGGCACTTTATTTTAACGATTGTATGACATTTCACAACTGTCAACTAATAATAATAATAATAATAATAATAATATTTATTTATTTCCTAACTTAAAATTAACTTCAACCCGTGACTAAAAACCTGTTGCTAACTTCAGCCCGTGTGTAAAGCGCCACAACTTGTCAATGTGTATTTAAAAGGTCACTTGTGTCATGGAAACATGTACGATAATGGTCGTTTTAAAGGTGGAAGTAGAAAAAATTGGTTTTCTCCTTAATTATTTAAACATTTATTTATGCGTATTTTTATGCAAATAAAATACCTTGGCCATGTGAACACCTTGGTTCTTAAGGAGTTCCATGAACCCACTTGTGAAATTTCTAGAGGTATTATAAAGAACCGGTTAAATATTATTGCTATTTTAAATATGTGAACCACCAATTATGTGATTTTTAATTATTAAAAATTAAATTATGTTTTTTTGCTGAGTTGGCAAACCTAATTAAAAAATATTAAACTTTACCACATACTACTAATGCTTTAAAACTTTTATATTTTTCGCCAAAAATTTTTAATTAATTAATATATATATATTTGCCACTTAAGACATTATACGCTCGAAAAAAAAAAATGAAAAAAGTAAGTTATTCTGACAATAGTTAAACAATAAAAATATTGATTCACTAGTGGTTTAAAGAAAAATAAGTAAAAAAAGAAGACAATAATTGTGAACAATAAATAACAGCTATTTTTAGCTTATAATGATACATAATTACATAAATATAATTTTAAATATTGTTCACATATTTGGAACCAAATTTTACTCCAATTAAATAATTTTTGGAGGTAATATCCCGAGTGCTTAAAAATTAACGATAATTTTCATAAAAGTGCAGTTGTTTGTATATCCACTTGTACCTACAAGTTTAAATTAAAATTATCTTAATTTTTAAGCACAAGCGGTATTTAGGGAGAATATTTCTTGATAAAAAATGGCAAATTTATTGAAAGAAAATTAACAAAAATAAAACTAACTATTTTAAGAGTAATACATCAGTGGCGGCTCGTGACCATTCATCAAGGTGAGGGCCATGAACCGCTATATGGCACCGCAGGCAATTTTTTTTTAAATTTTCAAAGTCTCGCGTTTTTGGAGCACTTCAGAATCTAAATAATAAAAATATATTATTTAAAAATATGTTCTTTCACGAGAAGAATTTTCAAAATTTAGCTAGAATAATACAAAAAGTGCGGGACGAGGTGGGATTTTTATTTATTCCTTCAGCAGGTTTCCACATTACCCAGGAGGTACTGCTCATTTTTACGTATCTTACAATAATTATTTTTAGATTAATAAAGGCACAACCGCACAACAACAAAATAATAATGTACAGCACAGTAGGTATATGAAACTTAACGATTTAACACTGAACTATAAAAAACATAAATATTTATATTTATATTTTTTGTGATTTGTACTGTGGTATTTGTGTGTTAATAATAATGTATTAAAATAAAAATAATCTTTTATAATTGTTTGAATTATTTTTACATGAATTCACAACACAATAATGTATTTTACGCTTGCATTTTTATCACAAAATTCCATTTTAACGCTAAGGCAAAGACTAAACAGAAATAAAAAACTATAAACACGAATAGATCTAATTAATAAGCTTTGTTTACTAAAACGTTCCACGCCTGGCGTCTTTTACAACGGCTGATAAGCGAGCCGCACAGATCTCGGGACTGACTCTGCTGTCTTCCATATACTGTGGTACAAGCCCAACTTTGTGGGCCTCAATGTCTACAAAAATTCGCGTATTATCCCCGCCTTGCGGGGGTGCCGGCGGCACCGTGCAGCGGTGGGGAGGCAGATATTTTATCCTTAACCAACGTCCCGAGTCCGCCCGCTTGCCGAGTCCCGCTGTCACACTGTAAATCGGTATTATTTTTCGAGCGATGGGAATTTACAATAAGCTCGGTAGCTCGATGGAAGGTTGGGTTGGGTTGTTGGGTTTGGGTTGGTTTTGAAGCTTCGCAATTTTTCTGTACCCAGACGTTAGTCACTGAGCTCGCAAGCGCGAGATGACTCGGTAAAGCAGCGGGACTTGGCAAGCGGGCGGACTCGGGACGTTGGTTAAGGAAAAAATATCTGCGGTGGGGAGCATGATGTTGTATCGGCAATGTGTGACGTATATGAAGCGCAAATTTATGGGATTACTATTTCCCTATTATGCGGTCGGGCAATGATTTAAGCGTTTAGAATTAAATTTGGAAAGGGTGCGCGCTAAATTTTTAAGGAAATATTTTAAACTTTACCTAATGGTTATTCTATGTTTTGAGACTCTTAATGACTGGAAATTAGTTTTAAAACGTTTTATATTTAAATAAGTAATGTATCGAAAATTTCAAATTATATTATAATTTTAACGTAATGTCATTGAGTAAAGAATGGTAATGTAATGTAATGTAATACATATTTTTACTTTTATTTGATTTATTTTAATGAATTTTGTGCAAAACACGTATAAACAAAACTGGTTTTTACGTTTTTGGTTTACGATACAAACAAACCGTTGTCATGGCAACATAATATTTCCACCGTAATTTTTGAATGTCCACTTATTAATTCAGTATCAGACATTGTTACAACAATACATGAGTAAATTATTCATTGATAGAAATAACGGAGAAATAATATATTTTGAAAAAAATGTGTTTAATTTCTTTTGACAGAAGTAAATTACATATGACAAGCCAATTTCTGTATACATTTAAAATTAAAAGTATAATATAAACTTATAAAGTATTTAGACTGTGGGGCATTCCACGTTACTCGGTAATTTTTGTCCCGCCGACACAATTAAAAATTGTGAGTAAAAACCACAAGTTATTAAATTAATATTTTATAATATTATTTTTATTGTGCTTATAAGCTTATTACAAGCATAATAAACAATATTTTAAAATAAATTTTATGTACATATAATACATACAAAATAATGGAGTACAGATAAAACGAAAAAAATGATTACTTTATGTTTGACAGGTATTTATAAATAAAATATAAAAGGATTTCTTACACTTTTTTAATCCCTGAATCTTTTAAGAAAAGTATATTTATTAAATTGGATACCAAAATGATATGTTTTTCCTAACATCTAAAATTAACATGTTTCCAAACAGCCCAAAGAATACCTTAAATATGACACAATTTCTAAATTGTCATGTAATATGAAAAGTAGCCTTAAGCATTTTCATCAGTTTTAACCAAATATTAACAAAAAATATTAAATATTTCAACATTCTAAATTATTATCACCTTCATATTTTCCAGTAGCACCAAACTGTATAAATCGCGTTTAACCTCAATGACGAATAATTATGAAGCGTGAAATTTATTTTAAGGAAATCATTACAATTCAAGATCATTTTCGTACTAACATTTACTAGGAAATTTAAATCCCAATGTTCATTAGTTGCAATTACATAGGAGGTCATAAATTGAATAAGGAAGGTTTTATAAATTATATTGTTCACCCAGATCTTTGTAGTTTTATATTAAATATAAGGTAAACATATTATGATACTTTAACCTGAGATGTGAATATAGCAAAACAGTTTAACATATTTTTTATAATAATAAAAACGTTGAATTTAAAATAATATTACTGTTGAGGGGGGGGGGGGGAATGAATAATTCAACAAAGAATTAACAAAGATCTTTTGATTATTTTGTAATTTTGTTATTATGCAATATTCAATAATATTATACAAACCCGCATGCATGCATGTTATTATAACAGCTTACCTAGTTTGATATAAATAAATACGGGTCAGATATAAAATACAAAAGCTCCTTCTAAAATTGTTTTCATTAAAAATTGTGTAAAAAGTGTTCCTAAATGATGTGCTATACAAAAGAAAACAATTTATGATGTGGTTTATAAGAAAAAAAATAGGCCATAATATGTTTCCTATGCTTCATATTATAAATAAAAACCGATTTTAAAAAGTAGCTACTTCTAGAATACCACCTATTAGTATTTTTATTTTGTTATAAGACTCCTAAAAATAAATTAATTTTAATTAAATATTAATTTTATAACATTTATAAATATTGTATAATATATGTTTTAATTTATTACTTTGGATGTAAAAATATAAATATTCATTAACATTATTGATTTAATATTTTTTATTGTTTTGTTACGTGACCGTATTGTAAAATGTTCATGTAATTTTAAATATGCCTTGAAAATAATGCCAGTAAAAATTATTGTACTTTTAATGGCAGTGTTATTAAATTCATAATATATATTTATCTTTATAATTAACTCGTGATAATAATTTTATTTAATGCCTTGAACTTTATTTCTAATAAGATCTCCGTAAGGCATTTGACTGTGTTGATTACTGAAAAAAATAGAGAGATATGGTATTATATGCTGGTTAAATAGTTTTTTTTTATAAAATAATATAAGTAATATTGCAATCTGTCTATGCAAATACAATTAAATTCAACCCAACTAATGTATGTATATTTGGGTATTACAGGGTTCAATTCTTGACCCTGTACGATTTACACCATATGTAAATAACTTGGAGCTAAACATTAAAGAAATCTGTTTGTATTATTAAACAAAAGTAACAATATTCTTGAGATGGAGTGCAACACAAATTTAGATCTGCTATCGTCTTGGTTTGCCTAAACCTAATACACTCCATCTGAAAGGAACCAAGACTAGAATGAATCTCTTAACTTGAGTTAAGTTATTAATGACCTTAACATTATCAGAGAAAAATACCTCACCTTTTTAGGTATTGTTTTTGATGAGAAACTAAATTGGAAGCATAATTCTGACTATAATTACAAAGTTTAGTTTATTTATTTAATAATATCAGGTCAGTATTGGTTTTGGAACATAATTATTATTATTATTAATATTATGTTTATACTATTCTTAAGTTGACAGTCGACTTTGCTATGATATTTGTTTTTGGGGATCATCTACTTATGCCGTGCATTTATTTATTTTACAAAGGCAAATCTATAGATGCATAGCTAGAGTTTCACATGATTTTTCTTGTAGACACGGGCTATGTGAATGGGCCAAATTTTTTTCCTTGTTGATTTATTTCGCAGTATTTACAAGAATATTCTATTTTTCTATGTATTTTCCTTCCCTAGAAATACATTTTTTTCAGCGGATTAGGAGCTTTTTAATCTCATCTTTGAGGAAACTCTTCGGACGTGCAAGCAGCCATTTAAGCACAAATTCCTGCACTGCCTCAGGGGTCCAAAAAGAAATGAATGTTACAAGGTGACAGGTCAGGACTGTAAGGAGGATATTCCAACTTTTCCTAGCCTTATCCGTCTAATTTCTGCCTTTAACGTTTGCTAAATGAGGCCTGGCATTGTCGTGACTTCACGAATGACTTCTTCAGAAGAATGACATGTCTTGTTCGATCTGATCCCGTAACTATTGTTATCTGAGTAATATTCCGGAGGTGTATGCGCCTACGTTGTTCTGGTTTTCGACTTTTTATACCATTCAAAGCACGGGTTTTTGATAGGGTTTTATTCTTAAAACTGAATAATTATCCGTTGATCCACGGAGACATGCACTACTGTTTTGCTTAAGATCTCTTAAATACTAAATGAACCTAATTAAATTGGTCGTTTTTACTCCCTCCCCAGCTGCCGTCGAAGACTGTAATTAATAAAAAAAATCAGTCCAGTTCATATTTGATACGACCTCGTATCACTGCGGGACCGGTAGGTCCCATGCGTTCAAGTTTTGGAATTATGTATTTTTAAATAAAAGTAAATTTTTATGAACTGTAAAAGAGTCTCAACTATTTAAAGATGTTTTACTTAAATTTATGCGAATAAAAAATTTACCTTTATTTTGACATATGTACATAGGGACACTATACTGTAAAGTGAACCACATAAGACGTGGTAAATGCTATGAACTTTTAAAAATACTTTAGGGAAAACGTGTTAAGTCGACCAGATAATACACAATTAATACCAAGCAAAGAACTTTTAAAATACAGTTGGACAAAGTGTAATACAGAACTAATACAAAACAGCAATAAAGCCCCCCGATACATGCCGCATAGTCGAAAGTGTGTTACTGCGCATCATAATTGTCCAACAGTATTTTTAAAAGTTGTTTGCTTAGTGTTTACCGCGTATTAACTGGTTCACTTGATAATGTATTTTCCCTTTTATTTGTATACCCGGTAAATAAGGGTACGGTATAGCGTGTTTTCACGCAAAATGTTAGCAGTCCCGAGTGCGCCGAGTATATCCACACACAAGAGTGGGGATATTTTATAGCGAGCGGCCCGAGGATTAGGATGCGTTTGGCATGTTTATAGATAAATTAATTCCTATTATTGTTTTTTTGCATTCAAAATAAAACAATTTTCTTAAAATTAAACTAAAACTTTAAAATAATTGTTAGTTTTATTTCAAGAGAATTGTTAAATGTTTAAACGTGATTATGGGAAAACAATGCAAAAGAAATGATTTTACACATTCGATAAAATTATGAATTTATTTTTAAAAGTCACTAGGTTACATTTTAGGTATCTTTTAAAAGTAAGTGATCATGCAATGCGTTTTAAAAATGCACACTGAATTTCGACTTCATTCCAACGCCAGTGACCCGCTACTAAATATCTGTTTAACAGATTCTGTTCTGTTGACACTGTATAGTTGTTGGCGTCGAACCTATATATTACGCACTCACAGAGAAGTGTATCCACTTTTTAACACCAAATGCTTTAGCTGTTTACATGAAAAATGAAAGTACGGTATATAATAGACTTTTTGTAAAAAAATTCAATCAATTTACTGCTTTAAAAAAATTTTAACATGATATTTGTTGTCTAATAATTTGTATGGTTTATAAATATAAATATTATATAATAGTCCAAGTCCCTATCTCAATATTAACCCGTGCCGCATTACAGTGGAAGTTTCCTATATAAATAACATAGGGTTTTCGGGATTAAATAATTAATTATTTATTCCCGCCAAAGTTACAGTTTAAAAAATTTAAAACTTGTTATAATATAATATTAAGATTAATATTTTTTTAAATTATTTTGAACACTGAGAGCAATAAAATTCAAAAATTCTCAAAATATGGACCACCCTAATATAACCAGTAGAATTTTGCAAAAAAAGGCGAATGCGCCGGGATAAATACGTTTTTCTAGATATATCAATCATAAAGATTTATGTAAGCCAATAGGATACAAATAAATCACAAAATAACTTTTATTAATATCCGCATAACTTTCTATGCTGTTTTGATTTACGTTTATTTAAAACAATAAATTTGTTATTTCATAAAACATTTTCTGAGAAGCAATATTATTTATATTTTATGGGTATTCAAAAAAGGAAATGTAATTCATAATTTAACATCTAATACTATTTACACAATAAATTAAACATATTTTCTAGATTTTGTAATTTTCTTTAAAATGAATTTTAATGCTATGTGGGATAGTGAATGACCCTACCGTAGAGGGTCTCAAGGTTCTTTTTACTCCCTCCCAGATTTATATTTTAATGTTTGGCTTACATTTAATACATTTATGTTCTAACATAGTAGACAATGTGATATAATTTTAAAATATTTTGGCCATACGTTAAGAGTTACTTTCGGCGGCCACAATAAAAAAGGATACTTTTTTTGAAGATATGGTAAAAATAATATTATAATATTATAAAACACAGTGTCTTCTTAAGTAAAAGTGAATTTTATTACTTAAATTTACGTAGTTTTGTCATAATCGCACATTAACCTTGAAAAATGTATACCCTTTCTGTCCATTTACAAAATTTGTTTTTTTATTAATTCAATTTGGGCAATTGTTCAGATCGAGAGTACGTGACATGTCACGTCCTGTAGACTGTTGGCATACGTTTGAATAAGGTTCAGTGGCTATTATAAAATGAATGAACGCTGCTTAAAATCATAGTTCCTAGTTTCAAGACGACATTATATGGTTCTTAAAAATACAACAAAATCAAGATAAAAAGAATCCGTTTTTATTCCTTGAGCGTTTGAAATTGATGTTAAGCTGGATGACTCCGATGGTAGGACGGTCGCTTGGCATGCGAGAGTAACCGGGTTCGTTTCTACTAGAATTTGTCGAACTTTTTTTATTTTTTATTTTATAAATTTGTTGTTCCTTTGTTAAAACATGTTAGGTTGGGTTGGGTTGGTTGGTTTGTTTTAGTTTTATCGTAACATAACAAATATTAAAATTATGACGTCACTCGGGATTGAACTTAAGTTCAGGACGAGAGCCACAGCGATTTTAAATAAGATGATTGGATAATATACACATACACACATTTTATTTACTTTGATATTATATTAAACCTAAACAAATTTTGTTAAAGAATCTTATGAAATAAACTCTTGTTAATGGATTCGACCTTTGTTAAACTGTGTAAAAATGTCTTTTTGAGATACAGCATAAAATTACTTTACATACGGCATGTAGAGTAAATACAAATTAAGAAACATAAATAGTCCGATAACATTTTTATTTTAGTTGTATTAGTCCTTTAACATGACATCAATTTGCATAATATTATATTATAGACAACAGTTTTATTTAAAAAACAATGCCGCACACTTGTTCCTTGACCCGCTAATAGAATCACGATGGTTCTTTCCATAAAATAATAAAATATCCTTCTAGTTATAATTAATATTAAATACTGTCATCTGTTATGTTAAGTATTGTACTTGATAACTGTGTCGTATTAACTATAGTTAGTTTAGAGCCAGAAGTTAAAGTAAGGTCAGAATATATCATATGGTTAAGATTTCATGTGTACAACAATGTACCATTCTGTGTTTGTTACTATGTGACCCCTTATATCACAAGTCCTTAAAAAATGTTAAAATATAAGTTTTTTATGTGTAAACTTTGATAAAATGTATATTTTACATTAAAATATTTTGATAAATATTTTTATAGGAACTAAACATTTTTTTTACATTTTTATACTTTAATTATAATGAGTTTGTTTAAAACAGCAACACAAAATTACAAATGGGGGGATAAAAAATAGCAATATTTTTACTCGGCCAAGCAGGTAGTACACGAATTTGCCATGTGTTTATTGCTTGGGTAATGGCCACATTTTACACAAGCATTTTCTGTGGACTTGTCGCTATGTCTTGTCTTGTCTTGTCTAAAACCGCCTTCCATCCAAGAAGAGTCTTTTCAGCTTCATCGGTAAGGAGACAACAGATCTTACATCTATCTGCGGCTTGGTCAATTCCCAGGCAAACTTAATAATAAATACACTTCTAGATATTTTTCTTGGGGATGCAAAAGGGCATTTAAATCGGCTATATTCAGAAGATTGTAAAAAATGACCACTGGCCAACGACGCGTATTTCTTGCCATGTTGTATTTTTCACATAACTGGTTTGCCATGTCTACACCAATTTTAGTACTATTGTAACAGATCACTATTGCATCACCTGTTTCCGGATCAATATCATGAAGAAGAAGCTAAAATAACCGATTTATCACATAAAATGTGTTTAAATAAGTATTACTTAATACTGTAGTTGCATCTTCATGAAGTGCCTGCAAATTTTCATAAATATAAAATATGTTATTCCATATTCAATATGGCATATTGTCTTTTCTGAGATGGATATTTTAAATTGTTAAGCGGGACACCAATGAATGCAAAATTATATACATCTAATTGTAATAATAATAATAATAATAATAATAAATCTTTATTGTCCAACAGAATAACAACTCCAATAATAGGACAACAATTAAGGTTAAGTAAACTAAACTAAAAAAAAAATAATTACAATAAGTTTAAGGCAGAGCCTAACTAAAAAAAAAAATAAAAATAAGTACAATACCTATATGCAAAAACCCAAAAGTAACAAAATAAACTAAAAAATAAAAAGGCAAAAAATAAAGAAAAACTATATAAAATATTCAGTTGCTACAACCAGGATTGATTTTAAGAAATCATTGTGTATATCAACTAGCTCGGATATTACATTAAACTTGGAACACATATTATAAATTGGCGACCTAAGCAAAACATTTGTTCGAGCTAGCCTGCAGTAAAAAGCAGGGTGACTTCGTAAATTTGGTCTGGACACTAAAAAATTAATTTTACTTAGTAGAAATGGTGAGTCAATTAAGTTGTGCAAAAGTTTAAATAAAAAAGTAATAGATAAAAGTATTCTTCTGATACGCAAAGATGAAAAATTGTGTCTGGTTAACAGTTGTGCATGATCTGTACCTCTTGGAGGGTAAAAACCATCTATTCTAAAAGATAAGAATTTTAAAAATCTTCTTTGAACATTTTCAATGTAGTTTATATAGGTGTTTAAAATAGGATTCCATATTAAGGCACCATATTCAAGTTTCGACCTTACTAGAGAAAAATATAATGAGTTTAAGGCGGTTATGTTTGTAAATGTCTTACAGTTTCTTATAATAAATCCCAATAATCTTAAAGAAGCCACAACGATGTTATTGATATGTGCAGAAAAAGTGAGCTTAGAATCAAACAATAAACCCAAGTCTTTAACCTCATTGCATCGAACTAACTGGGTATTGTTATAATGGTAGTTGTAAATAATAGCATTTTGTTTATAAGTGTACGAGCAGACTTTGCATTTACCAACATTCATACCTAACTTATTAATTAAACACCATGACTGAATAGTATCAATCTGTGACTGCAGACTTATACAATCTGATTCGCCTTTTATATTGTTAAAAATCTTTAGATCATCTGCATACAACAAACTTTTACAATCAAGTTTACTCGTTAGGTCATTAATATAAATTGTGAATAAAAGAGGACCAAGATTGGATCCTTGTGGAACTCCTGACGTAGCGAAGTAAGCTTGAGACTTAAAGCTGTTATATACCACAAATTGTTTACGATTATATAAATACGAACGTAAAAGTGCAACAAGCGAATCACAAAAACCATATTCTTCCAATTTGCAGCATAAAATTCTATGATCAATTGTGTCAAAAGCCTTCGAGAAGTCCGTGTACACAACTTCAACCTGTCCTTGTTCGTTAATAACATTAGTAATAAATTCGGTCTTTTCTGCTAAATTACTTATTGTAGAACGTCTTTCAATAAAGCCATGTTGTTGGGAAGCAATAACTGATTTTAGCTGGTAGTATAGGCGTTCATACATGGACATCTCGAAGACCTTAGCAAAGTTATTAAGAATTGAAATAGGGCGATAGTTTGTTATATCTGCAGGATCACCAGATTTTAATATCGGACATACTTTGGCCTCTTTCCACTTCTCAGGAAACGTTTGGAACTTTAGAATACTATTAAAGATTATTGTTAGTGGGATTGCAAAAACAGTGGAGCAATCTTTTATAAAAAAGCTTGGTATTTGATCTTGCCCCGAAGTCATTTTATTGGATAATTTTTTAATTGATTTGAGAATATCATTACTAGAGAAAGAGCTTAAGTTAATAGACTGATTACTAAAGTTAGTTATAAGGTTATAATCAATACTGGGAGCCAAGAATACGCTCTTAAAATAGTCTGCAAAACCCTCAACAATATCCATTGGCTGTGCTAAATGTCTATCGTGAAGATAAACTATACCTGGAATACGGGAAGAGGCCTTTTTTGAACGGATATAGCTCCAAAATTGTTTAGGATCAGTTGTGATATTATTTTGTATCTTAATTAGGTAGTTATTGTAAGCATAAGAGACTTTTCTTTTAATCAAGGCTCGCATCCTAGAAAATTCTTGGTAATAAAAGTTACTTTTAAATTTTTTATAGAGGTTATAGTAATGCAATTTTAGTTTTAAGTTGTGTATTATATCACTATTATACCAAATCGGGTACTGAGTTTTTCTAGTTTTATAGGTGGGAACATATGTGCCCAAGAGGGTAAATAATTTATTGTAGAACTGTTCACACATTTCATTAACATCGGCAAAACCAGATAAAAATTGCCAGTCCACATCTAATAAGGCATCGTAAAGTAAGTTAAAGTTGGCTTTTTTAAAATTATAGGTTTTATGATTTACATTACTTGAAAACGTGAATGTTTTAGATGTGGTTATTTGATAATTTATAATAAGCGCCGGATGAAAATTGTCTTCTGTAACTAATGGCGTTGTTTGGCGAGTTACCTCACAATGTAAGTCAGTAATTACTAAATCCAACATTTTGTTATAGTTGTTGAGTACTACGTTAAGCTGTCGTAAGTTAAGGAAGTTTAAAGAATTATTCACAATATTAGATTTAGTATCACAAAGATCGCCTTTATAAAAATTTGGAACATTAAAATCTCCTATGATTATTACATTTTGTTGCGAAATTAATATGTTTTCAAAAAAGTCGAAAAATGATTGAAAATCCTGGTTTGATACTTGCGGAGGTATATAAATAACATAAATATATACGGTTTTCTGTTCGATTTGAATTTTACAGCCTAAAATGTCTATTAAAGCGCACACATAGTTACTTTCATTAAGGTCTAAACAAGAAACACTAAAAAAGTCTTTACAGGCTAAAAGCACACCACCACCACGCGATAAATTGGTTTCAATGAAACGTCTATCTTTGCGAAAAACGTTATAGCACTCCGGAAACAGCTCAGAGCTACACACATCACAATTTAGCCAGGTCTCCGTAAGGGCAATGAAGTCGAAATCACTTGTTGTAACCGAAGAATAAAATTCTGTAACTTTGGAGTTTAGTCCTCTAACATTTTGTGTATAGATTTGAAAGTTGTTTAAAATTCCGTTGGACCTAATTAGTTTAAATGTACTATTTGTGGTTTACCATTAACATGCTTAATTTTCAAGTTGGTTTCACCTTCAGCAACTCTGCGATCCAGCTCCGTTTTAACAGTGCGAAATACTTGAATTTGTCTATAGGAGTACGGTCATAAGAGACGCTTATATTGTTAAATATTTGAAGGTCCTTAAGTTTTTTGGCATTCTGAATTACTTTATGAACGTAGCCTTCATTTTCCAACACCAGCTTAACTGGTCTTGAGTTGGTTTTAGTGCTGTCGAATTTACCAAGCCTTATTGGTTTTATATTATTAAGTGGCATCTCATTATATAAATTTTGAATTATGGCTTTAACACACTCAGTATCTTTTTTGTTTTATAAGCTAAACACGACCAAGACTATTTTGGTTTTGGGCTTTTTCTTGTATACATTTTTGTTCCCCAAACATATTTTTATAATATTGCAGTTATTTCAAATCTAACTTACTATTATTTAAAATTCAATAATTTTTAAAACAGGTGTCAACAGGGTCATTTCAAATGTTGTTTAAGATGGCAAAATAAAAAAAATAGTTTTTTGTGAATGGTGAATACTGTGTAATAAATAATATTAATTTATTATAATTTTATATGTTTTTATTTTACTATTTGGTAATTGGAGACTTATACAAATCTTATATTTTGTTATTTTTTATATATATTAGGGTGTCCCTCGGGGTGTCCGTTATTTACCAACTTGGTTTTTTTGTTCGCAGCGCCCCCTAAATTTTTAGGAAAAAAAAATAAAAAAAATAAATTTTAAAGGAAAAAAAATATACATTTTCCGTTTAAATAACATGGGGTTTCGGCAACTTTTACATTTATTTTTTTTTCTCACAAGAAAGTTAATATACAGCAAAAAGTAATATATATTTTTATAGGAAATTGAACGCTGTACAAAAAAGCTCTCTTAAGATTTTTCGATAAATTCACTGGTTTAAAAGTTATTTAAGGTTAAAATTGAACTTATAGTAATTTTTTCGATTTTTTTACTTTGACTGGAAAATTATCATTATTTTTCTGAAAATAAATGTTTGAAAATATGTGATTTTATTGTATTATTGAAAAAGTAAAAATTATTGAAAAGAGATAAGTGAAAATTATGGACAAGGGATTCCGATAAATTAAAAATTGTTTATTACATTAAAAGAATCTGGTACTAGTTTTACTCAAACGCAGAACGATTACTTTTTTTACATAATCTTTTTATTTCTGTGAAATTTTACAAAACGCCATTTCAGTTCCGAGTTTTATTAGGCACGAGCGAAGCTTATTAAAAACGAATGTCTAGATAAGTTTATAAAGCGAGTTGCATACTAAGTATACTTTATCTACGACGAACACAAAGAAGAATTTAAAGCCAATTAAATTTGTTAAACATTTGACATCTGTCAAATGTCAATGGAATTAACCTCACTTTTCTCTAATGCATAATAAAGCTAATTTCCGCCCCTTGACTAAAATTCCCAAAAGCAACTACTTATTGCCAACTTCAGCCCGTAACTAAAGCGCCATAAAATCACAGCTCGTCAATGTAGAAGTAGATAATATATATGATATATGTATAATTGATTCGATTCCAGCTTTTTCGCCTTTAAGAAGAAAGGAGGTGGTAGAAGAATACAGAAAACATCATAACTATCTAATTGAAATGTATCAAAATTAAGTAACTAATTTTGTCAAAAAAAATTATTCTGTGATTATGTCAAAAAAATCTCGATGTAAATCGCTGTTGGTGACCTACCCAAGCGAAACAAATTTCCACAAAAATGCAGGTGTTATCATGGTGACCTGTTGGATAAAAAGTACTAGTGTAAAATTTTCACTGTAAATTCTTATCATCAAAATTGTATCCATCTAAAAGGTGTTTTATTTAAATACTTCTATTAAAATTACTTTACTTAATTATTAGAAAACAAATATTAGCAAATATTATTTTACCTTAGTTATTTGTAATTGATTTCTATGAATTTCATTACAATTAATATTTGTTGAGAAATTGTGCGTTTTAAAACGGTAACAGGCTGGCTAATTAACCAAAGAATTTTGATTCATTCTCAGATAATATGGAAACAATCGTGATTTATTATTTCTTAATAAAGCTTATGGAAACCTGGTTAGGCTATTAAAACATTAAATTTGTTGATTTAACATTAATTAAAATTAAATTATATATATATTAAGGTGGTCATTAAAAATTAACTTTTTTGCGACGCCCCCTAAAAAGCTTATTTTTGATGAAAAAACACTGGTTAATTTTTTGGTATAATCATGTTTTGAGAATTTTTTATGAAAAATACAATTTTATTCGAAATATAAACAATTATAGAACCCAAATCGATAAAAAAACAATAGTTAATCGAAATAACAATAGACAAAAATTTAAATTTAAAAATTTTCCCAGTTGAATAAAAAATGAAAGATATTCAAATTGATATTTTTATTTTAAAACTAAATCAGTACAAACGTAATTTTAATCTCTAGATTTTTTTACTCCAAGGTGAAGTTATTTTATTGTTAATAATTTTTAAATCTCAAAAAAAATTATTCCATATTTGTTGCACGTGTTGTTTTTAATTTAAAAAAAAATAAAAAAAATTCCCAGTGGTTTTTCATCAAAACGAAGCTTTTTAGGGGGCGTCGCAAAAAATTTATTTTTTAACGACCACCCTAATATACAAGGTGTTTTTTGTAGAACGTTCAATTTCCTACCAAAATAATTTTTCAGTTCGTTTTTACAATGCTCAAATGTCAAGCTACAAAAATCAGAAAAAAGAAAAACAAAATTTCCATGTTATTTAAATGGAAAAAGGAAAGTTAGAAACAGGCACCACTTAATGTTAATATTAAGAGCTCAAATTTTTAGAGGTTTCTTTTTTCACCTTCCTGAAAGTTTTTAGCCTGTTTTTTAGTTGAAAAAAAAGTTGCTTAAAAATGACACACCCTAATATATATATACAGGGTGTCCCACACTTAGTGCGACAAAATAAAGGTTTATTATCTAAAGACCCCCAGGAATTCCAGAAAATTGTTTAAAAAATTCTTTCTTCATTATTTAATAAGATACAGGGGAGTCATATTTTCTTTATAAGGCAACATTGCCTCATAACAAAGTAATAGTTTAATTCTTAATCATCATGACAACACACAACAATGTTAGAAAATGCCAAATTTAAATGTCAAAATTTGTTACTTTAAGTTATAGGTTATTTAGACTGGATAGAAAAAAATACAGGGAGTCCCTGTCTGACGTAAAATAAATAACCTATAACTTAAAGTAACAAATTTTGTTTACGCTTGGCCCATATATTATAAATTATCTGTTTAACAAGTGCATAATATTTACGAGTAAAAGCAATTACCAAGAAAAGGGAGAATCAATTCTGCTAGGACATCTGGAAGATATTAGCCATCAAGTGGCTGCAACGCCCTCCCCTTTTTGGTATTTTATACCTAGATTTTAGTATTTTAACATTAAGAGTTTAAACTTAGTCATATACACAACCATGTTAAAATAAAGTTTTGTTTTTTGTTAAACCATCTTTTAATCGCGCAACATACTCAACATACTCAACGCAACGAACATTATGGTCCTTCGAGCCGGATAGTAAAAAATCTAAGTGAAAATAAAAACAAGTGATTATTCGCATAAACAATTAAAACTCAAATCATCAATCATCGAAAAGTTTTGTGCGTGTAACAAGGACAAGGGTCTAAAAATAGTGACTTACGCGAGTGCACACAACAAGCATCTCTAGAAATCAATACATTAAACGCAATTACTCATCAGCAAAGGATTATCACTCTAACAACATTTTACATCTGGACCCTAGAAGCACGAAGCCCAAAGTCAACAGTAGCCAACTACATTACAAATCATCAGGTGAGGTCGTTCCTCTCATACATTCATTAGTGCTAATTTGTTGTCGCTCCAATTTGGGATTTTTAACGGAAGGTTTTCTAGAGCTAGGGTTGTGCAATGCAATCTTATTAAATCATAATCATATGCATCATTAACATAACACAATTTTACGCATTTTAATCATCGCAATTCATTATTTTATTAAATTTATCATTAATCACAGAAACTCGCAAAAATGTCAGTTCTTACATCATTTTCTTTAGAAGAATTAAAAAGAAAACGTGGCGCCCTTAAGGCTAAAGTCACACATTTTGTAAAATATACATCAAGCATCCAAGAAAGAAATGATCATCTCGCTGACGTAGACATTTTAACCTTGCAAGAACGTTTAAATCATTCAAAAAATATAATTTTCGAGTTTGAAAACATACAGGGTTTAATTGAAGACAAAACAACCGACGAAAGTTTATTGCAAATCGAATATGAAGAGCGCGATACATTCGAATCTAATTTTCATATGCAAATAGCAACAGCAAAACATATTATAAAAGAATCTACCTTATCTTTAGACAATGAGTCCGGAACTAATTTAATTACGAGCAACCCTGTACACAGCCCTCATGAAAACAATACTTTCAAATTTACAGGCATAAAATTAAAACCCATTGAAATTCCCAAATTTAACGGTTCTTACCAAAATTGGTTAGAATTTGCGGATTTATTTGAATCGTTAGTGCATAAAAATGAGGCCTTGGATAACATTCAAAAATTTCATTACTTAAGATCATCCTTGGAAGCTGGTGCCGCACAAGTTGTCCGTTCAATTGAATTCACAAGCAGCAACTACATTGTAGCTTGGGATCTTATTCGCGAAAGGTATGATAACAAACGCCTTTTAGTACTAAATCATGTAAAATCACTTTTTAACGTAGAACCAATGCATAAAGAATCATCATACAAATTACGCAATTTAATCGACACTTACTCTAAACATCTACATTCCCTAAAACAAATGGGCCAACAAACCGATCACTGGGACGTATTACTTATTCACATTATAACAACCAAACTAGATTCATCCACTTTACGCGAATGGGAAAACGCCAAGTCAAACGCTAATAAAGAGGTACCTACATTTCATGATCTTAAAACATTTTTAAAGTCCCGCGCAGATTTATTAGAAACTTTAGAAAATAATCAAGCAGACAAAAGGTCTCATTACCAAAGTTCATACAATAATAATTTAAGAGGGGCATTTAATCACACACGCAGTCATTATTCATCTCACCATACATCAAATTCACATTTTAATTCAAATAAACACCCTGTAAATCAAAACAAGAATTTTAACAATGCGCCTCAAGGCTTGGTTTGTCCCATATGCAAAAATTCCCATATGATATATAATTGCAAGGATTTCATGAATTCATTACCGAGTGAAAGATGCGAAAAGGCAAAAAATGCGCATTTATGCGTTAATTGTTTGAAACTTGGCCACGACAGCCGAAATTGTCGTCACATTATTTCTTGTAAGACATGTAACGGGCGGCATCACACATTATTACATATTAATCGCGTTCAAGGCAATGATCGCTCACGTGAAACTACCTCTAATCCTGTCGTTTTAACCCCAATCGAGCCATCTACTTCGTTAACAAATTGTTCATTCTCTAACAACACGGTACAATGCCAGGTAATCTTACCAACCGCTCTAATAAACGTTTATGACAGGTGCAATAAAATGCATACAGCCAGAGCACTTCTGGATTCCGGCTCTCAAAGTTCATTTTTATCTGCCGAATTGCATAATAAATTAGGTATTGCAACCGAGCAGGTTGATTGGACAGTGTCCGGCATAACAAATATTTCACGCAAATTAGATGAAAGGTGCAATTTAAAATTATCATCTAAAATAAACGATTTTTGTGCACAACTACAGTGCTTCATTGTTCCCCAGATTTCGGGTCATCTACCGTCTGCGCCCTTAAATACAAAAAATTTAAACATCCCAGAGAACTTGCCGTTGGCAGACCACATGTTTGCTAAACCCCAAAAAATCGACATCCTTATCGGAAGTGACCTGTTTTGGAGCCTTGTGGGTCAAAACACCTTTAGTCTAGGTAAAAACAAACCAATAATGCACCAAACATTATTCGGTTGGGTTATAGCAGGGCCGTACTTTGTACCACTTCCAGCGCGCAACGAAGTAAAGTGCAATTTTTTAACTTCGTCTGCCGAAACTCAAATTCAAAATCAGTTAGCGCGATTTTGGGAATTAGAGGAAATTGCCGAAAGGCAAATTTTATCAAAAGAAGAGATTGCCTGCGAACAGCATTTTCATAATACTACTCGACGAGAATCCGCCGGTAAATTTAATAACCACCCCGAAAAATTAGGTAATTCCTATCTATCACGAAATCGATATTTTAATTTAGAGAAAAAATTTAATTCAAATCCTAAAGTAAAAACATTTTACGAAGAAATACAACCATTAACGAATAATTCCCCTGTTAAAAACTCAAGCAAATTGAAAAATGTATTTCCATTTGTTGACACAGAAGGTGTTCTTCGCGTGGGGGGTCGCTTGCAAAATTCTCAGTTTTCTTACGAAAAACGACATCCAAGTATAATTGCATCTAATCACCCGCTTACAAGGCTTATTTTTCATTATTTTCATTATCAAAAATTATTTCATGCCGGGCCGCAACACCTCTTAGCAGATATTCGAGAAAGTCACTGGCCAATAGGGGGAAGGGACCTAGCCCGCCGCACAGTTCATAATTGCACGGTTTGTTTTCGAGCTAAACCAAAAGGTATACAGCCCATTATGGGAAATTTACCCGCACAGCGACTATTGCCCGGGCCACCATTTGTAGTAAGCGGCGTTGACTACGCAGGTCCGTACTTACTCCGAGACCGAAAGGGTCGCGGTTGTAAACTAATCAAAGGCTACATTTGCATATTTGTTTGTTTTAGTACTAAGGCGGTACATATTGAAGTTGTTACGGATTTATCCAAGGAAACATTTTTGTTAGCACTAAAACGATTTATGTCACGTAGGGGAAAACCCCGACAAATTTTCTCGGACAATGGTAAGAATTTTGTCTCTGCAAGTGCGGATTTTAAAGAACTTAGCTCATTTCTTAAATTAAATAAGTCTAGTATCGTTAATTCATTGTCTAAAGACGAGATAGAATGGAAATTCTCGCCTCCTTATTCGCCACATTTTGGTGGTCTTTGGGAGGCAGGAGTTAAATTAATTAAACATCATCTCAAAAGAGTTATATCAAATGCACACCTTACTTATGAAGAATTTTATTCGTTATTAACCCAAATTGAGGCAATAATAAATTCGCGCCCATTGACGCCGCTGTCAGCTGATCCCAATGATTACACAGCTTTAACCCCAGCGCATTTTCTTATTGGTCGTACAATAACCACAACAGGCGAAAAACAATTCACAAGCATCCCGATAAATCGACTTACACGCTATCAGCTGACACAACAGCTATCACAACATATGTGGGAACGCTGGAACAAAGAGTATATTTCTGAGTTACAGAAAAGAACCAAATGGGTATCTACTAAAGGAGATAAGGTTGACGAAGGCCACCTAGTTTTAATCAAAGAGGACAATTTGCCACCCATGAGGTGGAAACTTGGTCGCATCATTGAAGTGATTTGTGGTCGCGATGGTGTAGCACGTGTTTTTAAAATTAAAACTTCTAGTGGTGTCGTAACACGATCTTTTTCTAAAATATGTCCGTTGCCCTTAAACGACGACGTAGAGAATAGTTAAAAGCAGTGAACAAACTAAATATATTGAACTCATGTAGACATAATATAAGTTAGTATTAGGTAGTTAGGCTTAAAATTTATATGTTCGATTATAGCATGTTTAAAATTAAAAGGCAGTCATTTTTACAAATTATATTTTACTTATACTTATATATTTAACGAATTTATAATGCACCAATTGAGATATTCTGCTACTTCATTTGCATTGTCATAATATGATATTATTAGATAGTATTTATATGTAAAGGGTATTGCCATATCAATGTATTTTTGTTTGTTTTTTGTTTGTTTTTTTTTGGCAATACTTGCCAAGGCCGGGGGCATGTTTACGCTTGGCCCATATATTATAAATTATCTGTTTAACAAGTGCATAATATTTACGAGTAAAAGCAATTACCAAGAAAAGGGAGAATCAATTCTGCTAGGACATCTGGAAGATATTAGCCATCAAGTGGCTGCAACGCCCTCCCCTTTTTGGTATTTTATACCTAGATTTTAGTATTTTAACATTAAGAGTTTAAACTTAGTCATATACACAACCATGTTAAAATAAAGTTTTGTTTTTTGTTAAACCATCTTTTAATCGCGCAACATACTCAACATACTCAACGCAACGAACAAATTTTGACATTTAAATTTGGCATTTTCTAACATTTTTGTTTGTTGTCATGATGATTAAAAATTAAACTATTACTTTGTTATGAGGCAATGTTGCCATATAAAGAAAATATGACTCCCCTGTATCTTATTAAATGGGGGTGGTAAATTTAACTCTTGGTTAAAAAGTTTTTTAAATCCCAGAACCCAAACAATTATTTTGAATAATCAATTTCCTCAAGGTAAAGATCTCCCCATTTTACTTTTTAACAGTTTTATAAACGATATACTTCTTACCTTTAAATTCAGTAACTGCCTTTTATTCACTGACTTAAAATAAACTCACTTAATCTGATTTAAACAGCTTGGAACGATGGTGTGATATAAACCATATGGAGCTTAATGTGGCTAAATGCAAAGTTATTAACTTTTATAGAACTAATAATTGTAATAAATTTTCATATAGTTTAAAAAATAATATCCTTGATAATGTGTTGCTTATCAGGGACTTGAGTGTGCAATTGGACACAAAAGAATATTTTAATATGCACATAAACATAACAGCAAATGGGGCCTTAAAATATTGGATAATTTAGCCAGAAATATGAAAAAGTTTCATGTTAACTGTGTCAAATATGTGTATATGTCATTTTTCCGTAGTATTGTTGAATATTGTTGTGTCATAAGGAAACCGTATTACACATGCTATAGTAATATGATTGAGATAGTGCAGAACAGGTTTATTCGTCATAAACCCAGTATTCCCAATGAAAATGTCGTGTTTTCTCAGATAATGAATATATTGTGTCTTGACTAATTTTTCGTCAGGAGAGAAAAAGCTGAATTGGTATTTATGTATAAACCTATTAATAATTTAATAAGCTGTGGTGGGTAGTAATGATGCCCACAAAACCAACGAGACTTTCAAGTCTTGTGTTGTCTCGCCGATGAAAGCAGTCTCGCTTCTCGAGTCTTGGCAAAAGTATCGTAATCTCGTCATTCATAATATTGTTCCAGTCCAGTACGGTCAAATTGACGGCACGTTAAAGTTAAGGGTTATTAATAGCTATTTTTGGTCTATCTTATCTGAATTGAATCACCATAAAAAGTAAATATAGACTAAATTGGTGGTCTCTCAGAGGAGGCTGGTGAGGCAGTGCCTCCCTATAAAGAATTAAAGATAGGTAAAATATTTTACTTTATAATATAAAAATTCAATATTTGGATTACAATGATTATAAAATTTTCAATAAGTTGCCTCTGCCTCACCAAAATTCTGAAAGTATTTGATCACGATGGCTTATTCAGGCGTGCTGGAAAAACCAAGAGGATGTAGAAACACGTTTTAAATTAAATGTACTGTAAAAATATGTAGTTTTTTTTGCTCTCCTGAAAAATCTGATCGGAGAGACATATTTGGTTTGAACAGGACGCTCCTTATATAACAAAGAACAATAATAATTATTATTGTTCATTGAGAAAATACAATCGTTTTTTAATATTAAAAAATCAGCAATCAATTACCTGCACTGTCTCCTTAGGTACAGATATAGCTCCTTCATTTCCGGTAGTTTGGAACAAAAAACTCGTCGTGAAAGAGCAGGTATGTAGGCAAACAGCAGAGCACGGATCTTGGTGATTCCGCTTCGCTATAGCCATGGACGTGAAGGTCGAGCAATCGAAAGTGGGCACGAAAAGAGCGACTGCGACCTTGCCGACAGTGTTGCTTCTCCCTTCCCGGCTCCTTCCTTCCGCCAAGATCTCACGGCCGACCCTGCTGCCGCCGCTAATAGCTGCTAGCAGCGGCCAGTTGAACGTTCCTGCTGGACTACGAGTATCGTGATTCGAGTTTTCGCGCCAATTCTTGACTCGCACATGGTCTCTTCTCTCAAATCGATAAAAAGTTTAACACTTTCGTTTGTTTGTTTATTGTGTGATTGCGATTTCCTGCTGTTGAATTTCAGTTTTATTTTGTTTTTGTTGTTGTGATGTACAGTGGGCGTGCTACGTTATTTTGGATTTATTTAAACCCGATTAGTAATATTTAAGGTTCGTTAATATTAATTATAGTTTTCTATTATTTAATGACATAATTTGTAAACTTGCTCGATTACTAATACAATTTTTTTAGCCTCCTTTAAGTTATGCCCTGTAGTAAGTTTCCGAAAAGGCCTATACTTAAAATATTGGGTTTATTTATAACACTGATTGTATTAATGAATTAATTAAGGACATATAATTTTTTTTCTACAAGCGTTCGGAAAGTTGCTATACATAACCGTGAATAAAATTGCGAGTTTCCCTTACTTGAAAAATAAATATTGTACCTAACACGCGCGGAAAGTGCTCGAACTAAAAATAGCACTTTCCGCACTAGTTGGGTGAATAAATATTAAATTGTTATATTATTATAATCATAACTAGGTCGTTATTTTATTAATATTAAAAATACAGCTATTGCTGTATTAAATAGTATTTTGTATGTTTTCTATTGTAATATATAATATACATATCTATATCAATACCTATATATAGATATAGATATCTATCAGTGGCGAATCTAGTTTTTTTGAGGTGGGGGTTGCAGAGAAATTGATCGCTTATAATTTTTTTAATTTTATCTTGTTTTAAACCAATGTTTATCTTTCGGCTTACATATCTTTTAGGTAGTCGAAACTTAATAGTCATGTGGGTATATTATTATTTTAATGATTAATCAATATTTCCTTATTAACTTATATAGTAATTTATATCATAACATGGCAAATTCCAATGCATTTTTCCTAGAACCTTTACCTTATAAAAATACTTGAAGAAATTTTTTTTGCGCGACAATGAAAAATAACCATTTCGAACAAGATTTTCCTTGTGAAAAAAAATTTCCAACTGTGCAAAAAATTTAAAATGTTTTTCCTCAAAAAAAATATTTTTCTACTCCCACCTTTGAAGCGCCCTTTATTGTACAGGTTTTCATGACACTATAGTTTAATTATTTTAATTAAGCTAAAGTATTAATACTAATAAAATATTTAATAAGTGACCTTTTAAATACACATTGCCAAGTTGTGGCTTTATGGCGCTTTAGTCACGGGCTGAAGTTAGCAACAGGTTTTTAGTCACGGGCTAAAGTTAGTTTTAAGTTATATGACAGTTGTCAAATGTCATACAATCGTTAAAATAAAGTGCGTTTCTTGTAAAATAATACTAAATGTAAAAATTATTTTATCATCTCAATACAAAAATACAAAAGTATTAAATAGTTTCTCAACGCCAATATTTGAAAAGTTTATAGGTATGAACATTGTACTGCAGTACAATAAGTATAATAATACTTATAAGTGACCTTTTAAATACACATTGCCAAGTTGTGGCTTTATGGCGCTTTAGTCACGGGCTGAAGTTAGCAACAGGTTTTTAGTCACGGGCTGAAGTTAGTTTTAAGTTAGATGACAGTTGTCAAATGTCATACAATCGTTAAAATAAAAAGCGTTTCTTGTAAAATAATACTAAATGTGAAAATTATTTTATCCTCTCAATACAAAAAAAAAAAGTATTAAATAGTTTCTCAACGCCAATATTTGAAAAGTTTATAGGTATGAACATTGTACTGACCTTTTAATTTCCCGGCAGTAACCTATAACTTAAATTCTGGCACGGACTCCACTGTAGAGTCCTCATAAAACATTTTCTTCACTTTCACTGTGAAAAACTGTCAATTTTTAAGAAATACATTTCGATTTATAACCTGTGTTTATAAAATTTAAAAATATGACATTTGACGGTGACACACAGATTCCCCTATTGTTTCATAGATGGCGCTCTATACAAATTTTTTATTTAAATCATTTTAAGATAGTATTTGTCGTAGAAAAAGTATGCACCTCGTTTATAAACTTTTCTATACACTCATTAATTTAAGCACTCGCTCGCAAGTTCGCTCGTGCCTAAATTAAATTCGTGTATAAAATGGCGTTTATCAAAATATATATACTATTATGTTTAAATTGATAAATGGTATAATTTAAACTTTATAATTGTCAACACTTACTACTAAAGTGATTGATTACGGCATGGGCTTCCATTAGGACAAAAGTGAGTCTTTTTGTGCTGTACTTAAAAGTATGTTAAACGAAACATAAAACGTAAAATTATAATAATAACACTGGTCGACAAAATTAAATTTTTTCTTTGCCACATAACTTTATAGGGTAATTTGGGTGCAGTGATTTCAACTCAACCGCTCGTGTCAAACTTTGACAGTCAAAGTTTATATTTACGGTCATTTTTGTTCCTGGAGCTTGTACGACTTAAAAAAAAATCTGTAAACAACATGAATTAATAAATGCTTATTGATCTAATTTTTCTTCAAACAAATCTTGCTAGCAATTTTTTTACATTTATTTTAGTGACTCATGCAAGACTCTTACAGCAAGAGGGTTTGTATATGTTTGTAATTTTGTTAAAAAGTATCATTGTGTTTATTAATTTTTAAATTCGTAAAAATATATATTTCAATTTATTTTTGCACACAGAATTTAATTAAGCAAGCACTATGAGCAAAAATAACCGCAAATATAAATTTTGATTCGCGCGGTTGGTTTGAGCGCCATTTTTATTTGATTAAGTTGAAATTTGAAAAAAAATAAAATATATAAATAAAGCAACAAAATTTCATTCAAATCTGATTGTTTATGCTCCCGCAATTTAAATTTTAAAAATTATCCAATTTTATTTATAGACGTGCTAATATATTACATATTTACAGCCTGGGCTGTAAATAACCTAAACCATTTGGTCCTTATCATTTTTAGTACCTAGGCCATAATTAAACACTTAGTAACAAGTGTTGACAGCAATATTGTTTAAATTATAGATCGATTAAAGATACCATTTATTTATATTTAATATTATAATAAAGTTTTTAACTAAATATCAATAAATAAGGATTAAGAAATTTTCATAACTTTTATGAAAAAACATTTTTTTTTTAAATATTTCCTCTTAAAAAAAATGGTTTAATATTGAACTAGTAGATACCTTCAGCGAGTCGCAACTGGGGAATTGATTAAAAGTCTTAGACAATGAAAGAGAGTGGACTACGTACGCGTCAGATCGTTGGAAAGTGTGAATCAAGCTGTAAAGAGTTTCATGCATAATTTAATTATAAATGATATCATTCTAAATAAAACACTGCATATTTGTTTATTTAGGAACTGGGTTAACGAATCCTGATTAAAATAAATAGATCTCAAAGGCTATTCGAGTCTTGTCACACAACAATTTATTTATCTAATCTATCATGGGGCGAACTCATAGAAGTTCTAAATAGAATTGTTTAATGTTATAATGACCTTTATTTCTAATCCTTGATGGAAGCCACTTGCAGCCAGGGCCCCAAGACCAAAACTTAAAAAAATAATATTACATATATATGTTTTTTTTTATTTTAGAAGCATACCGCAGCTGGGAACAAGATTATTTTTTTCTTAATTTTGTAAATTTATTTATTTATAATTTTTGGTAAAGTATAGAGGAAATTCAATGTTTTTTTATAAAATTAATTAGTCATTAATCATATGATTTCAACGTAACAACTTATTCATCTTTATTTATATAACAAAACCTTATAGGATCCGCTATCGTATCCTGGTCTATCTAAAAGCATTATGTTAATTTAAAATTCCCAATGAAATGTTTCCAAAACATATTTAATAATATTTATATTTTATAAAAAACTAATGAGATATTGTGTATGTATAAAATAAAAATAAACGAAATAAATTACTTTTTCCCACCTTTAAAACGCCCATTATCGTATATGTTTTTATGACACTAAATGACCCTTTAAACATTGACAAGTTGATGGAAGCAAAATTTTTTTTACTCAGGGGTCAAATGTCATACAGTCGCTAAAATATAGTGCCCTTCTTGTAAAAATTACTAAATGTAAAAATTATTTATTATCTCAATACAAAAGTATTAAATAGTTTTATCACTCCAATATTTAAAAATTTTATATAAATATTGTACTGACCTTTTAATTTTGCCGACAGGAGTACCCATAAAACATTTTTTTCACTTTCAATTTGAAAAACTTGTTCTATATCGGATTTAAACCATAGAGTGTATAGATTTAAACGGTGGTTGGTACATTTTCAAAGAAAACATTTTGATTTACACATACAAATTTGACATTTTCACCGGCGCGCCGGTAATAAAGATTTCCAAAAATGGTTACTCTATTGTTTTACAGATATAATAGATAAACAAATATTTAGAAAAAGTATAGTATGCAACTTGTTTATAAACTTTTCTAGTTACTAAATTAATTAAACACTCGCTCGCAAGCTCGCTCGTGCCTAATTAAAATTCGTGACTAAAATGGCGTTTATCCAACTTGATACATCATTTACTATTGTTACAAATATTCTTTAAACACAATATATACATTAAGTATATACTGGGTCAATTTCTACGTAGGTATACCTAATATAAAACGCTTATACCTATTTAGCGCAATGAAATATTTTATCTAAACACAATAGAAACATGCAAAACACTAAATACAAGTTAGGTATAAAAGTATGTACACATGCAGTAATTAGCAAATAGTAAAATGTAATCGATTAAGTCTGTTTATTAACGTTAACATTTTCTAAATAACTTCAGGACCCACCTTAATTATTATTATTATTAAAGTATAGTAGCAAACGCGTATTGCATTCCTCTGCTACGACGTATCTTAACATTGTTATAATTTTGCTAAAATTAAATTTACATGCGAAATTCAATACAACTTTACTAAACAGGGTGTCTCAGAAGTCATAGACAGTAGGGTGGAGTGAATTTTTTTTAATTTATTAATTGATTTTTCCTATATTATTAATTGTTGACTAAAGGCGTAAAATGAATAAATATCGAAAAAATATTCCAATTTTTTAATATCTTGAGGTGGCGCATCAGTCTCGAAGTTTTGAAAATTCTAAAAAAATATTACTTCAATCAAAGTAATAAAAATAGCATTATTTATAAATAAAAAGTTTATTTTAGTAAAATTAACGTGAAACGTAAACATATTTAATAGTCAACAATAGAGATGCGACTTGAAAAAAAACGGTCCGTTTTTTTTGTTTTTTTCAGGTTTTTTTTCATTGTTTTTTTTCAAATGGTTTTTTTTCACATTTTAGGTTTTTTTTCAATATTAGTCCCATTTGCCTAATTTTTTGTTTCCAGTCCAGTTCATGGACTAAAATTAGTCACTAAATGACAATTAGTAAATGTAAATACAGTCTCGCGCTATGCACGCGCCACCACCACCGAATTGATCAATAAGGGCCGGACTTGATTTTTCAAAAAGCTACCAAAAGCACTTTTTTCATGATTTTCCAAATTCATGTAGAGTATGGATTTTTTTTTTAAACAATAGCAAATTCTTGTAGAACATGTATTCATTGGTGGTTAAGTAAGAACATTCCGTGGACCAGAAAACCAAAAAAAATTCGATTTTTTTATTACGGTATTCGTTAGGATTGAGCGTTGCACGTTTTTCATCTAAAAATCTCAAAACTAGAAACTTCAACAAAGATCTCAAGAATCGCAAAACATTTTTTTATCCTTTAAATTTTTGTATTAGTATAGAAGTGATTCTAATGTGGAAACTACCAAATAATAAGAAAACAGATTTTTTAGTCTCGGTCAAAATTTTCAATAATGAAAAATGTATAAATATATAATATATATAAATGTATAAAAATATATTCTACATTTCACTTTATTATTAAATTAATAGATGTGAAAAAAAACATGAAAAAAAACCTAGAAAAATAATAATAATAAAATGTATATTAATAATATTAATATACATTTTATTATTATTATTTTTCTAGGTTTTTTTCATGTTTTTTTTCACATCTGAAAAAAAACCGTTTTTTTACATCTCTAGTCAACAATTTATAATATATGAAAAATTAATTAATAAATTTAAAAAAATTCACTCCACCCTAGTGGATAGGGACAAAAATCAAATCAAATTGTTTTCAGAAATTCCTATAATCGTATAAATTAACATACATGGTTAATATATTAGCTATATATAGCCATCGGCTATAGCCAAAACCTTAAAACACCTTAGAAGAATAACTTACCTTAATTAGGGTTAGTTAAACAAAATTGAACAGTTTTTGTTGTTGTCTGCTTGGTGTAAAATAAGATTGGCAGTGGTGTTATCGTTACAGGTAAATAGTAAAGTTTATAGTACTTATTTTTTGTTAATTTCAGGTAATTATTTGGTGGATTTTTTCTTAGTTAGTCCGGCAAAGAATTTTGTTGTTTATATAGGTTATGTGGTTTTTAGTAATAAATAGAAATATTTACATTTTATAATACGAGTTATACCATGACTTTTTTATTACTTGTTACTTTACTTACTTGTTACAGAAATAGCGATTTTATTCTCCATTATCTAAAAATAGTATAAAACATTGCGTCGCTGCTTCTTAAAATATGATTGAAAAATAAAACGGTACCTACCTAACAAATATTTCCTTTTAAAACTTAATTATGGGGCATTCCATGCCATATCGATCGGACACCATTTAGCTTTTGTATCTTGGATTATTTTGAAACTTCTCTATTTTTGAGTAGAGGTTGAAAGAGGCCTCCATGATTTTTTCAAATTCTTTTCTCCAACCGTTTTCGAGATCTCGATTTTTGAAAAATTCAGAGATTTTTTTTTCAAACGCCCATAACTTCGCGAAAAATGATCTAAATAAAATTTTCATAGGAACATAAAATCATTGTTTTCGAACATGCTTTTTGTAAAAAATACCAAAAAAATATTTTGAAGCAAGCTTCTATTAGAATTTTTACTTTTAAGCACAAATTATCGATTTACAAAAAACACATACTGATCGATTTTTCTCAAAATTTTTCTCAACAAACTGTCACCTATTCTACAACTTTTTCGGCCATGATCATAGTGGGACAACGACGGGATCTATTTTTTTCAGATTTTTCAATTTTGACATTTCAGATTTTTGTGATAAAAAATGTCTAAAATAAAATTCTATGGTTAGGATTTACTGTTGATAATTATTTGAGACACAATTATCATGGCATTTATTTTTTTAGACATTTTTTAGAAATTTTTTATCACAAAAATCTGAAATGACAAAATTGAAAAATCGGAAAAAAATAGATCCCATCGTTGGCCCACTATGATCATGGCCGAAAAAGTTGTAGAATAGGTGACAGTTTGTTGAGAAAAATTTTGAGAAAAATCGATCAGTACGTGTTTTTTGTAAATCGATAAATTGTGCTTAAAGTATCAATTTTAGTCAATTTAATTTAAACACGAGCGAGCTTCCGAGCGAGTGCTTAATTAAATTAGTGTCTAGAAAAGTTTATAAACTAGTTGCATACTATACATTTTTTGCGACAAATACTTAGAGTATAGGCGGTGAATGTGGAATACCTTTTCTTAAAAAATTTGTAATAACCAAACTTATAAATATACGGGGCTGTAGGTCTGGTGGAGAATTTTTCGTACTTTACTTTACATTTTAGTAATCTTTATATGACATTTTTGAAACACAACCACTTCTTTTGTTAGATCTCGCTGTTGGCAATACCGGAAAAGTGTAGTTCTTGGAACTTTATAATGTATGGACGCCCGTAGATAGCCTTATTTTTTTTCCTGAACAGCCTTAATAGCTTTCTACATGTCATCTTTCTTTTACTCTTGTTATTTCTTCCTTTTGGGAGTCATCTATAAAATAATATCAGTTTGTAGGAGTATTACGGAATTTTTATTATATCATCTGATGACGGAATAAATACTGATGGCGACATCTCTGTGTTTAATATCTAACCAATTTAGACCGATCTAACCTCACTTTCTCTCAATTAAATTATATTTCTATTGTATTTTTTGGAAATGTAGAAAAAGTATAGTCTGAAACACGTTTGGAATTGCATATTCCGCTATCGTGAAACCGTCAAACTCGCCTTCGGCTCGTGTGAGAAATTTTTCACTCGAGGGGAATATGCTGTTGTTACAGAATATACTTGTATACTCTCTAAAAATGAATAAGTCAAAAATGACTAATTTAATAGTTATTAGTGGCTTTTTCACTTGTACCGTGGTTAACCATGGAATACCATCCCAAAATTTAACAGCCAATTCTTAAGTAAAATTGTCCCCTAAATCCGAAAACACCGTCAAAAATTATAAAAGTGGGGCAGTTTTTGAGATATAGTCAATTCCATATTAAATGGAAAATTTACTATATCTCAAAAACTGTTCTACTATTTTAACTTTTGACGACATTTTCGGATTCAGGGGACAATTTTACATAAGAATTTGCTGTTCAATTTTAGGATACTATGGTATTCCATGGTTAACCATGGTACAAGTGAAAAAGTAGCCACTAAGAACTATTAAATTAGTCATTTTTGACTAATTCATTTTTAGAGAGTAGGTAGGAAACTTTCATAAATAAACAAGAAGTTTTATAAAGCGGTCGCAAATGTGGAATATTCCACTGTGTAAACATAATTAAATTTTCACTATTCTTTTAAGGTAACATATCGTAATTTTTAAATCTCTATCTATGTGGGACTTGTAAACAAATATTTAAGTAATAATATTAAAAAATGCAAACATAATCAATAAATTATCAAACACCTTCAGAAACTTAAATATTATTAATATCTCTCTCTCTCTATTTTTTATCCACTACGTCCGGAGTACCATAAGCCTCTCCCTCAGTAATGGATTTGGTCTGAGCCGATGTGGCTCTTTTAACCAGTCACCAGTAGATACACGTGGAATTTCAAATCTTGAAACATTCACTAAATCGATTGCACAAATCACAAAATACCTCGCTGAAAGGTCAAAGCTAGCGATATTGTCGAATCGCAATCACACACAATCGAGGAAACGTAGTATTGCGTCAAAAACGTAGATGTCGCTTATGTATTAGTGAATACCAAGATATTCCACATTACCGACCCTATTTCACATTCACCGCCTTTACTCTACTATTATAATAGTATAGTAATAATATTTAGATAATTATCTAAATATTATTTAAATTACTGCGACATCTATACAAAAATGGAGTAACCGTAAGAATGAGAATCTGTATGTCAAAATTTGTATGTGTTAATCGAAATGTATTCCTTGCAAATGTTATAAGAACAGTTGTTCACAGTGAAAGTGAAGAAAATGTTTTATGGGCACTCCACGGTAGAGTCTCCAACCAAAATTAAGTTAAAAAATAATAATAATAAAAATAAAACTATTTAAAACTCTTGTATTTTTTTTTTATTGAGATAACAAAATAATTGTTACATTTAGTATTATTTTAAGAGATGGGCACTTTATTTTAACGATTGTATGACATTTTACAACTGTCAACTAACTTCAGTCCGTGACTAAAACGCCATAAAGCCACAACTTATCAATGTGTATTTAAAAGGTCACTTATTTTCACGGAAACATGTACGATAATTATAATGGGCCAAATTGTAATTAAAATATTAAAATTAACAACAATGGCTACAAAATTTAAGAGTCCAACCTCATGACAAATAAACTACATAAAAAATTATAATAAAACCTTGCATGTCGTACATTCTCATGATTAAACTTGAATGCTATGAAAATAAAAGCAAGAACAACTTGTTTGTTAAAACCAGAAGGTTAATGATGCAAATCCCATTTCCTAAGCTGATGTATCTTTTAGATAATGCTTGACAATAACTAATACCCCCTGGAATGTTAAAAATATACGTATACAATTGCATTTAAAAACAATAAAACTTATGAATAATGTTTTTACGTGATGGCATTTGTAAAGGAATTTTTTAATGTTAATATTCAATACAAACATATTTAATAACTGTGTATAACATAATTTTACTAAACAGAAAACATTAAACATAATTTTGAATATTATAGCAATATTTTGAGATTTTAACAATAGATTTACAAAGTAGCCAACTTATTTAAACAAATAATTTAGAACCAACCTATTATTTTCTTTTTAAAATTACGGTAATATTCAGAAACAAACCCATTAATATTTACCCAATAAAATACTTTTTAAATAATTACAATAGATTTAATTTTAAACCATTTAAATTTACGTTACGATTTTTTGCACTATTTAACATTTAATTTAACCTTTTCGTGCAATTTACCGCCTTATTAAATTAATTGTTAATAATAAAAACCCTGTAACAGTTAATAGAATTTAGTAAAGAATGTTAAAAATAAATGGAAAAATTAAAATTTGTAATTTAAATGTTGGTGCCTCGGGTAACATAAAAATAAGTTTTAAATTTCCGTTTAAATTCAGGAAAAAGTGTTATATTAATAATTATTATATTATAATATAATAATTCGATAGATTTGTTTTAAAAAGTAAGTTTACAATATTTGGTAGTTAGAATCTGGTTTTTTAGTAAATTAAAAAAAAACAAAATAAACACATAAATAAAATAAAAAACAATGAGCATCAATTCAGTAAAAAAATATTACTAAAAAAGTTACGTGTTTTTAAACTGGTAAAATTTGATTAAATATGTGGTATATGATTTGCTGAAGGAAAATACATCTTATGAAAATAATGATTATGACAAACACGGGAGGCCGAAGGGTTATATTAGAAATAAAGCTTTATGAATTTGTATTTCGTAAACTTTTAACACTCGTGAAAATTAAGGGCCGTATGCAGAAACGTTGTTTTATTTATATCAACTGATTTGAAATTTTAAATAACAGAATTTGTAGGTTATTTCACATATGGTTAAATATGTGTTTATTACATTATAATGTTATAATTATAAATAAGTGAATTACATTTTTAAAATCTATTATTAAATATACACATAAATACATTTATAACTGATAAAACCTTATTATTGACAAAAACTTGGTTTGAAGAGAATTGCGGCAATCTGTTTTATATACAATTGGGTTATGTTCGCAGTTTGCAATGTGTTCTGTTATAAGTAAATTTGTTTTAGAAGCTATGAAAAACGAAAATAAAACAAAATGATAAAGATATTTTAGGCAAATATTTAAAAAAATAAATGCAATGATGCCAAAGACATTGGGAGGGAAAAAATACATTTAAAATTTGTGTCAAGAATATAAAAAGATTAGGAAACAAACTCTAGATGATAACATATGTTAGTTAATGCTTGTTAGGAATACATGATTTATAATTATAAACTTGCAGATGCAGTTTTGAAACATGCATATAGTTTACTCTTGCCTGTCCCCCTGAACAAAATTCTGGCTTCACGCATACTGGAATGGGGCTTTTCAAAAACGTTAAATTAAACCCAATAAATTAAAATTATGCTGTTTTTTAAATAATTTATATTGAAAAATATAGGTATACAAGTTTAAAAACCTGTTACTGTTAAAATTTAACTGTTGCAGTTCTATAGCCCAGATTTTTTTTACCCCGTTTATTTTATTTTAAAAATAAACATATTTATTGCACAGTATATTTTTAATTATTTGTGAAATAAATATTCCAAATAATAAAAACAATTTAAACCAAAAATATAAAGAATATTTTTGCTTTAGAGCAAAAACAATTATTTTTTATGTTCTTATAAAATGTCTTTTAAATCTATGATCTATTATCTATTATTGGCATAAACTGTTAATTATATTATTATATATAATTACATATATGTATATTTAATTTAAAATACCTATGTTGTTGCCCTTTTGTCCATGCATTTTATTTTCTTTCATGTTTAGTAGTAGTAGGTTTCTTTTAGGTTTAAAAATAAACAATACAGTGTAAATTTTCTCTCAGAAATCCCCTCAGAAAAAAAGTCCCCTCAACCTTGTTGTTTTCCTTTACACAAAACTCACTGTTTCTATTTAAAGAACAAGCTCATAATTTAAAGATTTAAAATCAGAAACTAAATTAAACATTGTCTAAAATTTAAAGTATTTAAATTTAATTTATTATTTAATAAATTACAAATTTATAAAAAAAATATTAACAATTATCATAAAATTTATTAAATGGTATTTTTTTAATTATCTAGCTACATATGCTATTAAAAAGTAAACATTTATGTATGTTTTTAACAATAAAAAAATGTATCAATACATATTATCACCCAAATTCAATGTTAAGGGTAATTCTTCGACAATTAAACATTTATGTATGTTTTTAACAATAAAAAAATGTATCAATACATATTATCACCCAAATTCAATGTTAAGGGTAATTCTTCGACAATTCGTCAGACAAGCATATAATATATTATATTTAATATAACTAACATAAAAAACAGCATATATATTTAATATGATTAACATAGTACTTTTTAATAACTACTATAGTATTAATTTTATCTTTAAAACAATGTTATTCTTTAATTATATCTTTTTATAGGTATGTTAACTTTCTGGATTTATTTTTTTATATATATTTACAAACAAAATTACTGTCTATTTTTATACATATTTTAAATCAGTCGTGATATAAATTATATCAACCGATTTACATTTTATAAAATTTCATAAATATATATTTGAAACTTGTGACATTTGCTTTTAACCATAGAAAATAATTTTGCTAATATAAGTCATGGTTTACTAGATTTGTTTTTGGCCAATAAACTCATCTATGTATATAATGATCTATAGATGATTTTATTGGCCAAACAAATTAAGTAAACCATGACTTATATTAGCGAATTATTTTCTATGGTTAAAAGCAAATGTCACAAATGTCAAATATATCTTGATGAAATTTAAATTGTTGTATATCTAATTTAAATTGTCTGTGATAGAAATCAACTCTTTAGGGATAATATAAATTTTTTAGATAATTACCCAATTTATTTTGTAAAATAACAGTTTTTAAAGAAAATTACTGCGTTGCTTGATATGCTAAATCAGTTGATATAAATAAATCAACGTTTCTGCATACGGCATAGTTATTCAAATATACCTCAAATATAGGAGATTTATGGGTCGCTGGTATAAAATTTGAAAAGATGCATTAAATATGGGAAAATACTAAAAATAATGCAGATACATTTTCTGATTTATTTCACCTGATATGTATATATGTTATAATTGTGTTAATGTAGATGGTACAGCTGCAGCTTGGCAGTTACCCCAGCTAATTATTAGGAATGTTCAGCACAAACCTGACTGACTAAAATGCCCTTGCAAGGTTTTAAGGTTTTCCACTCCCCCTCTTTAATTTTACTTAAAAAATGCCCTCATATCTAACTAAAAGATCCCAAAAAGTACGTATCGGAAATACGTATTCGCTATCCTGCTGTGTACCATCTGGAGTTCCACAAGGCTCTATACTTGGACCTTTACTTTTTATTTTATATACCGCTGATCTATTTAATCAAACCAAATATGCACATGTTCAAGCTTATGCGGATGATACACAAATTTTATACTGCTTTGACCCATGTGACATACTAAACACAAACCAAAAAATAAATGAAGACCTTGACTCCCTACAGCTATTTTCAGAAAAACATAAACGTTAATCCAAAAAAATCTGTTTCCATGATATTTTGTTCTAAAAATCATCCCAAAGAATTAAAAGAAAATCTTAAATTTTTTATAAATAATGAGAACATAAAATTCTTAGAAGAGGCTAAAAATTTGGGTGTTATAATCGATGAAAATCTACGCTTTACCAGTCATGTTAAAAACCTTTTGCAAAAAACATATCTACGCCTTAAATTGCTTTATAGTAACAAACATATTTTAAACTTTAAAATGCGCAAAAAATTGACAGAAAGCCTAGTTCTTCCTATATTTAACTATTGCAATATTTTGTACTACCCATGTCTAGACCTGCAAACCAAAACTTGTATACAACGGATCCAAAACACCTGTGTCAGATTTATCTATAATCTTAGAAAATATGACCATGTAACAGCCAAATTAGCAGCACTAGGATGGTTAAATATAAGTAAAATTGTACAGTTTCATTATCTAACTTTTGTACATAGAATTCTATTAACTTCCACCCCTTCATACTTAAGAGAAAAATTAATTTTTAGACATAACATTCACAATCGCCAAACTCGATATCTAAACCTACTAACATTACCTAAACACTCTACGGCTTTATTTACTCGCTCTTTCTCTTTCAATGCAGTAATGTATTATAACGCAATTGACAATCATTTAAAGTTTATGTCTCTATATAAATTTAGGAAACATGCAAGAGCTTCTTTACTTACTTTTTTATTGTTTTTTATTTTTTTATTTTTTTTTTATATAGAATTAGGTGTAATACTTTTTGTTTTTGCCCATTGTTATTTTTCACGTTGACAACAAGAAATATGTAATTATTTTTTTATTTTGTTTATATATATTTTTTTGTAAATACTATTTAACACCAATTTATTTCATCACACACGGTTAAGTGTAAGAGTAGCCTTAGGCTAAACTTCGCCGTATGTACCGCCTACTTACAATATATATTGAAATATATATTGTAATATTATTGTAATAATTTTACTTTAAATAAAGACGATTATTATTATTATTATTATTATGTAGATGGTACAGCTGCAGCTTGGCAGTTACCCCAGCTAATTATTAGGAATGTTCAGCACAAACCTGACTGACTAAAATGCCCTTGCAAGGTTTTAAGGTTTTCCACTCCCTCTCTTTAATTTTACTTAAAAAATGCCTTAAAAGTTTTAAAGTTAAAACCAAAATGTGCTTTAAACGAATGCTCCAATCGGTCTAAAACTTATTTTTATCGATTCAGCATGTTGTTTTATAGAATACATGTAGGAACACATTTCTAGCGCATGATAAGAGAATATAATTAACTCACAAAAGTTTTAAAATGTCCCTACGAAATATTACCAATCGGGGGATCAAAGAATATAATTTTATTTATTATAGTCTTAAATTTTTTATAGAACAAATAAAACAATATTTAATATAAGTAATATAAAAAAGCCAGAATTTCATCACTAATTGTCTGCAAGAACGAAAAAGTTCCCATGTGAGTACGAGCGAAAAAGGAAAGAAACAGTATTGTGCTTAAAATTTTAAGATCAAAAAAATATTTTCTGGCTTACTTATATTTTGTGTATGCGACAACTTTACTTAGTTGTTTTAACAATAGCTGATTAGTTAAAATAACAAAACATGATTTTTGTTATTGTTATATTAAAATTTAAAGCGTTCTGTAGACATTAAGGAGGGGTAGGGGAGACCGTGGCAGCGAGGAACCTAAAGCATTTTTTTTTTAATATTTCAGGTATACAAACCTATATAATATGGTCTAACTAATTTAGTTCAAAACCGAAAAAAAAATGTAAAATTTTTTGGTAAAGATAAAAAAACACTTTTATTACATTGGTCCTCCATGCCCCTGGTATCGGGGTAAGAAGGTCCACCATTTGAAACACCTGCACGCATTAATAATAATACCTCTTGATAGTTTTTAACGAATTTATTAAATAAATTAATTAAATTAAAACAAAAAAAAGCAAATTCTGTTGCGCCCTGCAAAAATTGAAAAATTAAAATTTATTCGCACAGCTCGCAAATGAAAAAGTCATCTTCTTCTACCCCCGCACATTCATCGTGGGCACATTGCTCACAACTTGTGCACTGGACCCAGTCTTCTAAAACTTTACTTTCTTTTACGAAGTTTCACAATAAATACATAAATCATCCCGGTCCTGCTTACCCCAAATTAAGTGGTCCTCATTACCTCAAATGTCGCTATGCAGGAAATCACCTCGTAACATTTTTCCATGCAATAGCATTGGTAAACCAATAGGTAAGGTTTGAAGCACATTTAATATGGATCACTATTATAAATTGAGTTTTCTTTAATTCCCCAGTTGTTTCTCAGGAATGGACAATATTGCGATGAAAAAGATCAACATACCATGAAATTTTGATTTCTTTGTAGCACTTTCAAACAGCTGCTTATGGTCGGACGCCATTAACACAGCACTGAAATGAAGTTTTGGCAACCTACTAACGTAAAATTTTGCCCCAAATTAAAACGTACTGTGCTGTAGACCGGTGGTCCTTATTACCCCGGTGGACCTCGCTGCCCCGGTCTCCCCTACATATACCAATATAATATCATATTATGATTAAACAAATTTTTAAAAGCTGCAAGCGAGTGTGCAAGTGAAGATACAACAAGTACAAAACTTATGTGGGCTAAAACGTATTAAATGTAAACGTTTATTTTCATTTTATAACCACATATTAAGTACCTACCTACTTATATAATTATTTTTGTTTAAAATTGTATGGGTTTGATAATTAAATTAATTTAATTAGATCAATAATTTTAATTTTTAAAGACAAGGGTTTTATCTAATTGGTAAGGTAAATATTAAATCTTTTAGTTTATCACCCATAAAATAATCTTATAAAACAATAAAATTTAAATTATCTTTTCTAATTAAACCAAATAATTACTTTGATATTTTATTCATTTGTTGTAAGCAAACATTCACTTTTAGATTAGCTTTAGTTCTGAGTTGTGGACACGCACGATCAAACATATCCGGCAGAACGCGTGCTCTTATCTTACAATAAAGCGTTGAAAATGTATGGTTTAGTTATTTACAACACACAAACTATTTCATTACTTGCTTTATAAATAATATTAATATTATAAATCGTTGTATACAATGAAACAAAATTTCATTATAACGTAACTCTTAATTAAAAAAAATACAACCTGATCGGTGCATTAAATTCCTTAAGTATTGACAAACAATTTTCGATTTCTCCTTTTGTTAGATTGTCTTAAGTAGGCACATCCTATAGAAATAATACTTTCTACTGCTCAATTTGGTATTAAACCACAAGTTTGGGTTATGATTATAGTGGATGCATCTTATAAATATTAATTAAGCATTGTAGTAGGTAATCTTTAACATTACCCTACAGTTAAAGTAAAGTTAGGTATTGTCGGTGCCTAATTAAATTGCTAATAGTAGCTTGTATTTCAAAAATGTTTTATTCTCTAAGAGATAATTATAATCGAATTAGCACGTAGTTTTAGGCATGCCCAAAAACACTTTTTATGTGTTTAAATTTAAAGGTTATGTACCTACTAAGTATCCATGTATAAATACATGGTTGAATGGAATTATAATTACCTATTGTTAAATGTTAGTTAAATTACAAAATAAATAATTACAAAATTTATTAATTTAATTGTTTTACTCAGAATGTATCAAGATATATACAAGTTGTCCGTAAACTTAGTGGCATTAATTTAGGAGCAGATTAAGCAAGTCAAAATAAGACGAAAATCTAAATAAATATTTTTCCAAATTACGTATGCTTAAAAGATATAGGGTGCTAAAGTGCTTCTTATCATATCGGTTTTTTTTAAATAACTTATACTATGGTAGATTTGGAAAGGTGATATTTTGCGAACAGTCACTTACTACCAAAACACATATTCACACATAATTACAATTGTTCGAGTGAACACAGTCTCGTAGAAACAGGGGTTGCTTAAGCTTATTGTCTCATACAAACTTTGAGTAACACTTTATCACCCTGTATCTTGGAAACATAAGTAATTAGGAAATATATTAATTTAGGTTTTCATGTTATTTTGACTTTCTCAATCTTTTCTTAAATTTATGCTAATAAGTTTAGGGACACCTTGTACAACATTAAATTTGTATAATTTAAGCTTTGTAATTATCAACGCTCACCACCAAAGTATTTGATCTATCTCCTTACTGCCAAACCAATATGTGGTGTAGCACCGTTTTGGTGGAACCAAATGGTGTCTTCTACTTCATTATTTCCCCCAAGGTAATATGCCCTTACTGCTGGAACGATATCTGTCTTGAGGAGGTTCAAATATTGTTCTGCAATTAGATTGCCCTCAATAAAAAAATGGTCCTATTATGTGTTGGTCAATTATTTTTGCCCATAAATTTATCTTTTGAGGGTGCTGTGTGTGTGTCTCCTATTTCCAATGCGGGTTTTGATGGGACCAGTAGCGGCACTTATGACGGTTAAGTTTTTGGCCTACGTATTTATTGTTTTAAGTTGGCAATAACACCGTAAAATTTGAAATGAACTACCAAACACCTTTTATTAAAATCATTTTTTAATATTTTCGATATTTCAAAAGTTACACTCAATATTCCAAACTTTTGAGCCATCCTGTATATAAAATCTTTAGTTACCGAATCTCATAATGCAAAATTATGTAATACGTTTATGTCAATAATACACCACCTACATCTTAAATTTTAAGTTGAAGCTGACAGTGCCTATATGCAAAGCATTGTGGTGTCAATCCAATAATACATAAAAACTTTCTTTATTTAAGAATTTTTATGTAATGGATTTAGAAGAATAGAATATTATTACACATCATCTCGTAAAAGTAGTTTTAAAATGAACGCAAGACTTAATGTTTTAATAAAACGCATCATTTACCTGCAAATTGCAAATATTGTTATTTTAATAATATATTTAATACAACTATTTTATTTTTTTAAATAAATATATAAAAAAACAGTACCTACCTACCTATTTGGGAAATTATTTATGAAATACATTTGTGGCACAATTAACTTTGCACTATGACAAATTAATAATTAATAATAATAATTAATAATTTGAAATTATACAGAAACAGTATAAAAAATGGTTTTTATTTTTATTTTATAGTATAATATAACTATACTTTGCCATTTTTGTATAATTATTACATTATATACCTTTTTTGAAAAATATTGTCAACAAAAACATAAGCTATACTTAATTATTAAGATTTAATAACTGGTAATACAAAAAATGGGTTTTTAATAACGTACGTACGCAATTAGAAAATAAGTGTTTAAAATGTATATGACATTTAAGGCTTATACTGCAAACGAGGCCTAACTAAAGAAAATCATTTCGTGTTTTTATCTTAAAATATTCCTATTATGCGCTTATCGAGTGAAAAGTTTGTCACACGAGCCGAAGGCGAGTTTGACGGTTTCACGAGAGCGGAATATGCAATTCCAAACGTGTTTTAGACTATACTTTTTCTACGTTTCCAAAAAATACCGTAGAAAAATAATTTAAATCGGAGAAAGTGAGGTTGGATCGGTCTAAATTTGTTAGATATTAAACACAGAGATGTCGCCACTAGTGTTTATTCCGTCATCAGATGATATATGAATAAGTCATTCCACATTAAAAAGTGATATTAGAACGGTCATATTCCGTAATAGGAGTAGAAAAAGTGTGTTTTAAATTAAATACGCCTCATTTTAAGTATTATAATTAGTTGCGCCTTAAAAACCTATTTGTTGATCGAATTTTAAAGCATTTATTATACCTACATTATACACATATACATATAACTTTTAATAGTATCACCTTTATCAATTGGTACCCCTTAAGATTATATTATATTATATATTATTTGAATAATAATACACTCTTAGAAAAGACCTGGTATTTGCAATGAAAATTTAGTTCCCAGAACCAATTTTATTAGTGAAAATAGGCACAACAAAAAAATATGTTGTGGGAACTAATACAAATTTGTTTTTACAGTTTATTGTCGGAACAGCCAATATTGGTAGCTCCAACCAACAAGTTTAAGTGCATCGAAATTAGTTTTTTTTTTCATACAAATAATTGATATTTAATGCAATCACATTAGTCTGTCATTTTAGCAGCGTCTAAGTTGTAACAACTGCACTTGCTATTTATCGCAACAAACATTGTATCATGCAGGAATTTATTTTTTAATTGAAATTACATGAAAAAAGGTACATTTAAAGAATTTAATAGTTGATATAATATAAATTTGTTTTGTACTGCAACTAAGTTATATTTAATATTAAATGCTTGCATTAGTAGCAACAACAAATTGGTATTATTCCACAGTACATACCTGCTTAGTAAATATAACACTTTTTGTGTAAATATTATAAAAAATAGAGAAAGGAAATTCATGCCCGTTCGTTTTATAAATATTTATTATAAATTAAAAAATAACAATATAACTGAAAACACCAAATTTTGGTTTGGTTTAATAATTACTCTAAGAAAACATTTATAAATATTTTAACAATAAAACAAAAACGATTCTTTGGTAAATATACACAGATAGGTACATTAAGATGAAAGTTGACTATACTTCTTCAGTAAACCGTGATGTTTACGTAAAGTGCAAGCCTTTGTTTAACAACTTAACAATGATTCTTAGGTACAACGTAACATACTTGCATGATAACAGGGGTAAGCATTCGATAAATTTTGAGTGTGAGTGCCTATAGTATAGGCCCTATACCAAAAATGCAAATTGAGCTGTAACAAAACAAAACAAAAAAATTCTCGAAATTCCGACGTGATGGAGACTTTTGGTGGGCACCATTAGATTCAGGAGGCCATTTTCAGTCGGAATGGCATTTTCACATTTTTGGATTTTTTTTCGGACCCCAAAACTACAATAGTGTAATTAAAGGAGTGCAATAATAATACCTAACCTTTAAAAACTGGATCCAATTCAGGTAAACCCCATGTTCCTAATAAATCTGCTACTTCAGTCCGCTCATCCATATTATTTGTTCGAGATATCTATAAGTAACGAACACATAAGAATATATTCTTATATATATGAATAGTTAAAAAGTATGTCGCCACTGAATTTACAGGGGCAAATGACTAATTGTAATAAACTAGTTTCTTACCTAAAATATACACTACACACGAGCTGATACACAAATACAAAAGAACAAACACCACCGAAGTCTGGACGCCGTGCAACACTGTTTGTTTACAGGTTAAAAGTAAAGCACGCGCCGGGCTGGACAAATCGCGCGCGAAATGCTGGACAAATCGCGCGCGAAATGCTGGACAAATCGCGCGCGAAATGCACAAAGTTTGCAGTTGTTAACCTACAGAGACAACATCCCCAACTGACACTTTGTTTCACACCGCTGGTGTCTTAGCTGTGTGAAAAGTGACGCATAGTTTATACAACCGAACCGTGAGTTCCACGGACTAATTTCAGTCAGTTGAAAATGTTACTTAAATATTTGGTCCAACAAAAACATTTTACCGCCGAAATGATTTTTTTGAGATAATGTTGTCAATACTTCTAGCCAAAACAAAGTTTCAGTTAAAATAACTTAATCGCCTTTTTGCAGTAAATAATACTCAACAACAAAACTAAATCTTTTCAGGTAATGATGCAAGCAGTTACACATATAAAGGTACTGATTACAAAAAACAAAAATTTTTATTTTCTGCAACAGTTTTACCCCAACGATAATAAGTTAGTTACAAATACCAGGTCTTTTCTAAGAGTGTATATAACATAATAAATATATAATAAATTATTCAAAGAAAACCATTTTAAATTCCATCAATCTTTTATTGTAGGCGAATGGTTCCAAAATATTTTTTTTTATACTTGACAAATACGTGCAAAAAATGGACCCTGTATTCAAGTAGGCAAACAATTTTCCCATAATTTGGTTCAAAATGAAAAGTGAAAATGTTTCAAAATTGTTACGTAACAATACTAATTTCTGGCACATTTCACACGGATTTAACGAATTATTTAATTATTGTTTTCCTTTTATTCTAATTGCCAATTAAACTTAATATCTTTATAATACTCGTACCTACTAGTGTTTGTATTATTTGCTTTGCTAATTACAAAATTTACTCTTTAAAAATTTATTAATAATATTAATTTAATATTATTATTTATAATATTAATTTAATATTTTTATTTATAATATGTTTTATTTTATATTTTAAGAAACGCCCTTTCATCCAATTTTTAAATTTTATTTAAATAGGCTCGTAATTACTATAGAGATGGGATTTTAGTGTTATTACCTATTCGTTTACTCTAATCATAACTTTAGGTGCAATGGAATAAAATCCGTTTTAAAGAAAATGATTTCATTTGAACCTGATTTTATTTTACCTATATTTTCATTTGTAAGAAAAATTGACCTAATTTTTAAATTTTACCAAAGTTTTCTATAGTATAACTAAAGTATAGTGATTTTACCTATTTCACCTAAATTCTCATTTTTAAAAGAAATTAACAAAATTTTCTATACTATTTTGTAATATTGGGGTTGTCGTATTTCTATTCATGACATAATTCATATGCACTACCATGGAGCCTACACAAGGTGTCTGAACTTAATGTTGCCCCCATTATGGGGGACTATGCAAAAATCTGCACACTAAATCGCACAAAATAGGTTTTCCTTTTTCACCACAAACCTAACAATAAACGGAACACTAGCGACCTCTTAGTTTAGGAAGCTATTTGTATATGTTACGGCTAATGTGCAAACTTTGATAGTTTATAAACTAGCTGGATAGTTTATAAACTAGCCAAACTGTCAGCTATTTTAATTGACCATATGCAAGGAATGCGGTCGATGTTGCCAATGGTAAAAAAATAAAATTCCCTGTTGGGAACATTCAATTATATTACGTTGGCTACATTGAAAATTTGAATTTCCCGCACAAACTAAATTAATTTCCATGTTTTTTTTAATAATAATAAATAATAATAATTCCCACATTTGAAATTCGCACCTTAATTTATTATACAACATTGGAACTACCTTCTTTATCTCTGGGAACTACTAGAATGTATGTCAGTTTCTGCGGGAAATTCAAAATTTCAGTGTAGCCAACGTAATATAATTGAATGTTCCCAATAGGGAATTTTATTTTTTTACCATTGACAACATCGACCGCATTCCTTGCATATGGTCAATTGAAAATGTATTTTCAACTAAATTAGCGGCTAGTTTACAAAATAACCAAGGATCTTGGCTAATTTACTTGAAATTATTAGGGAAACTAAAATAGCTGGATAGTTTGTATACTATCCAATTCAATTTGGCTAATATGAAAACCAAAATTTCTAGTAACACAAAATAGCCTTCAATTGAAGATAAACTTTTAACTTAAGTGACATCGGGCTTTTTAAAAGATTTTGCACACAACTTACTTTAGCTTGTGCCAGTATTGTTATTAAAAAATAAAGTTTATTTAAAAAACAAAACATGTAATTCACTTAAAACTTAAAAAACACAACGGTGCGCGGCGATAAAAAAGTTAGAAATCAAAGAAACGGACACAGATAACAGCTGAGCGGTTGAAAAGACACTGCGTTAGGTGCCCCAAATTGACGATATATTCGCGTACTGAGAGGATAACCGAAGATCGCCGAATCATACTCGGAATAGGTACATTTCAAATTGTGCCCCGGCGGCGCGCGCTGAAGCGTTGCGGAAAGAAGGTTTAAGACAATCCTTAAATAGTAATTACAATGGTGTTACGTATAACTAAAATAATGCACAATGCGACAAATAACTTTTATTACTTTTTATCTGGGCGGTTGGGTGGGCTCGTGCCGCCACTGTCTTTATTATAGATTACGAGCCGCCACTGATTTGTCATGTTAAAACATATTAATATTGTTTGTTAACTTCAAAACTGAATTTGTTCATTCGTAATCCAATTCTTGATTTTCATACGAGATAGACACAATTTAAACACAAAAGCGAGCTAAAATTTATGTGAATTTAATGGTATAATTGTTCATTTAAAATCATGTGGACAAGAATTATTAGTCTCTTGTTCATAAAGTTTATTGGGCAGCGGCGGTCGCAGTGGATACCAGCCACATGGGAGAAACGCCGTAATTGTGTGTTCCGGTACATTAATTATTGTTGTGAAACTTTCGTTCGTTTGTCTAAAATAAAACACCTTTATAAATATTGCACCGCAAAAAGATACTACGGAGTGTATGGTAATCACAGCGTTATGCAATTTGTTAACTTTTGTTTATAAATGTTAAATTAATTAATTTAAATTAATAGGTTTATGCTTTAATCCGTAAGCTTTTTTACACAATTATAATTATAATAATCTTTATTTAGCAAGAAAGCTATCTCATACATACAAAAAATAACATAACAATATAAATGTACAGTATAACAATAAAAATATAAATAATTTATATATATCTAATCACGGATTCTACGGAAGTGCTCAAGTAAATTTGTCTTAAAATGTTAACATGTTAAAATTTAATATTAAAACTTGCTTTTATTTTAGCTTCTAAGTGTGTAACTGTTTCTGTCAGAAAACAATGACAGATTTTGGCACAAATACTGAGGTAGAATATTGTTTCTCATTTTATATATAAACCTAATATGATTATACTGGCATTTTCAGTAATTTTTTTATAATTGGGCTTTTTGTAGTGAAACCTGAATTTACCAATGGTTAGAATTTTACGACATTTTTCCAAAACACAGTCCATAAAATATTAACTTAATAATTTTCTAAAACCATTTTTTTAAATAAATGAATAAATTTACTCTGCGGTAATTATATAAAATAGTACCTTAGTATATTAAAGAACGAATAAAGCCGTTCAAAATACGTAAATGAGTATTTAGAGTTGGTTGGTAAGCAAAAACGTGTTAACTATTAAGTTATATACGTTAAGATATTTTTGCTTGGCACAAAAAAAACGAGATAAGCCGCATTTTCAACAGCGATAAGAAGTCATTTTCTCGCACGAGATCAGTTTATAATGGAAGAGTGCGAGAAAACGTCTTATGACTATTTTTACTATTTGTCAAAATTTTAAGAATAATTGTCGAATTATAATCTATATTGCGATTTAGGGATTTATTCTGCAGTTGGTAATAATTACGCAATTTCTGATAAATGTTCCTCTAAAAAATAATATTAGGTACCTAATGGTAAATAGTATATTCTGTAACAAGTTTGGAATACAGCATATTCCGCTCGAGTGAAGAGTCGAAGGCGAGTTTGACGGTTTGACGAGAGCGGAATATGCAATTCCAAACGTGTTTCAGACTATACTTTTTCTACGTTTCCAAAAAATACCATATACAAATTATTTAATTGGAAGAAAGTTAGGTTGGATCGGTCTAAAATTTGTTGGATATTAAAAACAGAGATGTCGCCACGAGTGTTAATTCTGTTATCCGATGATAGAATATTTCATTCTGTAACACTTTACGGAATATATGCCATTCCATAGATAAAAGTGATATTAAAACGATAAAATTCCGTAATAGGAGTATAAAATAGTATATTCTGTAACAAGTTTGGAATACAGCATATTCCGCTCGAGTGAAGAGTTTGTCACACGAGCCGAAGGCGAGTTTGACGGTTTCACGAGAGCGGAATATGCAATTCCAAACGTGTTTCAGACTATACTTTTTCTACGTTTCCAAAAAATACCATAGAAAAGTAATTTGATTGGAAGAAAGTGAGGTTGGATCGGTCTAAAATTTGTAAGATATTAAAAACAGAGATGTCGCCACGAGTGTTTATTCTATAATAGGGTGATAGAATATTTCATTCTGTAACACTTTACGGAATATATGTCATTCCTAGTGATGTAAAATTCTCGAGCACAAACGAGCATGAACGAGAATAAACGAGCATAAACGAAAAAAACCCGAGAATTTATGTTTGGGGTGTGATAAAGTATTCAAAAACTGTTTTTTCCGAAAATGCTCAAAATTCTCAAAATGCTAAAAATGCTCAAAATTCTCCTAACGCTTCTTAAGAAAAATGACACTGTATTAATATTCTGGGTTGTAAATAATACAATAATTACTTCTAACTTAAAAAAAAAACTTTATTAGGTAAAAAATAGCAAAATTTTAAGTAACATCTTAAGTAGCATACAAAGTACATAAGTATCGTAATGTAGAAACAGCATGTAAGAAGTTAGGTAACTTAACAAAAAACTTTTTATAAAAATAAATTAAACTGCAACCTGCAATAAAACGAAAATACAGTTTTACCTGTTTTAACCTACTCTAAACCAAGGTCCATATCAAGGTCAAGCTCATCGAAACTTTCTGGCCCATCGCTGCTATTCGAGTCGTGGACACTGTAGGACCCCGTCTCCTCATCATCAGACTCGTCAGACTCTGAATTCTCAGATTCTAAAGTTAATGATAGATCCTGAACATGATTACCCTGATTTAAAGAAGCTGTAGAAGTCTGCGTAGAAGTGGAAGATTCCAAACATTGAAGCTTGTTTATATACAAAAGTGCTCTTTTAGTTCCACCCTTACTTCTTAAGAAGTCCCATAAGCCAACTGAATGGCTTGAGCGGGTTAGGGGTAGGAACGGACCGCGGGCTTAAAGTCCCCTCCGAAGGACTATTACACAATAGGACAAACACAAATAAACAGCCATACCCTGGTGGGATTCGAACCCACGACCTCCGGCTTGTAGTCAGCAGCACTAACCACTCGTCCACCGTCGCGCACGATAAATCGTTTGGACACGAAAGAACGATCTATCATGCGCGCACGAACGATTTAATTGTGCGCGAACGTTCGCGAATATTCGCCACAGCACGAAGGGAACGTTCCCCACTCTACATCACTAGTCATTCCATAGATAAAAGTGATAATAGAACGGTCAAATTCCGTAATAGGAGTAGAAAAAGTAAATTCTGTAACAAGTTTGGAATAGGGCATATTCCGCTCGAGTAAAATGTTGGTTACATGAGCCGAAAGCGAGTTTGACGGTTTCTCGTGAAATATGCGGAATATGCAATTCTAAATGTGTTTCAGACTATACTTTTTCCAAGTTTCCAAAAAATACCATAGAAAAATAATTTAATTTGGAGAAAGTGAGGTTGGATCGGTCTAAAGGTTGTTAGATAAACACAGAGATGTGGCAATGTTCCTGCAAAATTGCAGCAAAGCCTTATATCCAGCTCAGCAACATTTTATTTGAGATGTTACAATTGGACGGCTTTCTGCAGAATGGGACCAACCCACACCATGATGAAACTGAGAAAAAAGCTATCAAAGATTTTAATAATTTTAAAATTACCTGTTAATTTTATGCCAATTTTGGACTTACGGAGGTTTAAGGGATATAATTTAAAAATTTCATCAGGTGGATTTTGTGATGTTATGTGTAAGGGTGACGAAAAAAATGGGCTTTTGTTGGTTGGTTCCTTTCTGCAATTTATGAAAACTACTATCTGATGTATGTATGTATTTAAAGAAAAGCGACAATTATTTATTTCCAAACAAAATACAACTGATATTACTATTATAATGGTAATATGAATTAATTTTGATTCTATTTGAAATTCGTCCACATCATCTTCCAACCCCACCTCATCTTGTAAGCTACCAAAAAAATGCATCAAGACTTTATATTTTGCAGAAGCAGGAAATATTTAAAGACTTTGGTAGTGGGTCTACCAGCCTGCTTTTTTACAAAAAAGATCCAACCCACTTGCAGATATTCTACAGATTCTAATTGGACGGCTTTCTGCAGAATGGGACCAACCCACACCATGATGAAACTGAGAAAAAAGCTATCAAAGATTTTAATAATTTTAAAATTACCTGTTAATTTTATGCAGATTTTGGACTTACAGAGGTTTGAAGGATATAATTTAATAATTTCATCAGGTGGATTTTGTGATGTTATGTGTAAGGGTGAAGAAAAAAATGGGCTTTTGTTGGTTGGTTCCTTTCTGCAATTTATGAAAACTACTATCTGATGTATGTATGTATTTAAAGAAAAGCGACAATTATTTATTTCCAAACAAAATTCAACTGATATTACTATTATAATGGTAATATGAATTAATTTTGATTCTATTTGAAATTCGTCCACATCATCTTCCAACCCCACCTCATCTTGTAAGCTACCAAAAAAATGCATCAAGACTTTATATTTTGCAGAAGCAGGAAATCTTTAAAGACTTTGGTAGTGGGTCTACCAGCCTGCTTTTTTACAAAAAAGATCCAACCCACTTGCAGATATTCTACAGATTCTAATTCTGGATTAGTAATCCACACTATTATTGAATGTTGGTTGGTTCAATGATTAATAGATTTCACTACACTTGCATTTTGGCTATGACCTATTTTGCAGATAAATTATACATACTTAATTAGTTCATAGGCTAAATATCTCGATTTTGTTGGTTTTGTGGGTTGGTTCCTTTCTGCAGAAAGGCGTCCAACTCTGGATTAGTAATCCACACTATTATTGAATGTTGGTTGGTTCAATGATTAATAGATTTCACTACACTTGCATTTTGGATATGACCTATTTTGCAGATAAATTATACATACTTAATTAGTTCATAGGCTAAATTTCTCGATTTTTTTGGTTTTGTGGGTTGGTTCCTTTCTGCAGAAAGGCGTCCAATTGTAAATAAAATGTTGCTGAAATGTTACTTTAATTTAATTGCAATGTTATAACGGTTAGTATGTTACTTTTGTAAGGTTGTCTTGCAACGTTGGGCCAAACTTCTGAAAGTCTTAATTAGAAATACTTCGGAAACATTCCATAACTATGTTACAAATTAAATGTTATTTTAAAGTTGCATATAAATTGAAAATAAACAAGTTGATATGATTTGAATCCAACCACAGGACAAACACATATAATAAGTCTATACCTAACCCAGAAATATTCTAGTTAAGTAATTTTACCCCACGCGTGAGGCTTACAAAAATCGTATGTACACAGTAAAAAATTTTTGTTAATTTTAACCAAATATTAACCATATTTTATGTTAATCTAGGTCCACATAACTTTATGTTAAGTTTTCAACCAACTGTAATCTGTTAACTAATTGAATAAGTAGTTTGTAATTATAACAGACATTTTGTAGATTTAATAACAAAATTCTGTCAATAATTCAACTATAATAATTATTCTTGTAATTTTCAAAAGGGAACTGTTTTTTGGAAACCTTTTTGGGAACTTAAATGTAAAGAATTTTGATAAGAAATGTTGCTTTATTAAACAATTTTCTAAACAAAAACATTACCAAATACCTACATAAATGAACACAAAAATACCATACACACAATTAAATAACACCATTCTGAAATCATAAAATAATAAAAAAATTGTACAATATAACTATTAGTACTACTACAACACTGATGTATTTCGTAACTTTAACCCACTGCACTGTATCTCCTAATTTCAGTTTAAAATTCCAGTAATTGCATCTTTCTTCGGATAATTTGCACTTCGCACACTTGTTAAATATGTATAAGGACTCCGAATAACAATAATAACAGATACATAGGTATATTATAAAAACTTTGGACAGTTGTTACAAACACGTTACGAATTACAATAAAGTAAGCAGAAACATAAGTTGCAGAAGCTGAAGTCAGTTGAACTTGTTGATGCGTATTGAGTCATTCCAAATAAAAACACCAAATGGGGTGCGCTGCGTGATTTTTTATTTTGATGAAAAAATTTAAGGATGATCTTTTAGGTGTCAAATATGAAAATCCGTTGCCGTTTTAATTTTTTGTTGCTTTACTTTTATTTGGCACCCCTTAGAAGTCTGAAATAGTGTCAATTTCTTACTCTCTTATAGTGGGCCAGAACTTTTTTTCTGTGACAAATATTGAAATAATTTTAATTTTGTTTTACTGTCCAGTAAGTGTGTTTTCGATATAAATTATTATTATCCAATTAGTTAATCTCATTAAGGAATGGTAAACCACTAAAGATTCATGATAATTTGCCAATTTTTGTGATTTTTGTCTACTGAATTTAGAAGGTTCATTTTTTTCAGGTATAAAGTACTTATACAATAGAAAACTTAACTATTATTTTAAGAATCTAGACTATCAATTTCTTTATAAAAAAAATTATTGAAAATTGATATTTCTCAAAATTAGCCAATTTTGCCCTCAGAAATCATTATGTTGAGGAAAAAATAAAAATCTGAAACTTTCAGGAAATGTAGTCCCCGCCTTCATCTTTTCAGTCCAGTTAGTCTTGTTTTGTTATTTTTATTCCTTTAAAAGATATATTAATTTTTTTAATGCCCGTTTAGTAGCGATATTGTTAGTTTTATTTATAATTTAAAATTTAGATGGCTTTCATGTTTGGTGGAGAAATGTCAGAACTGTCAAAAATATTCATAAATATTATTTGTGCGTATTTCTTTGGTAAATTTTGTATATAACATAATATGTCATATTATGTTATATATAAAACTTTTAAAATCACCAAAGGAATACCACAAATAATAATTATGAAATATTTTTGACAGTTCTGATATTTTTGGTAGTTATGTTATATTTTATGTATTGAAAAATCATATATATATATATATATATATATATATATATATATATGATTATATATTATAGATATTATAACGAAGTATTTAATTGGCTAATTGGTGTTTAAAGAAGAATATAAGAAAAATATATTCAAGATCCTTATGGTTAAGTAATAAGTGAAATTAATAAAGAGTTAATTTAAACGTATAAAAAATGCGTTAAGCAGTTTTTTGTCGGTTTCTTTCACAATTTAAACCAAGTTAGTCTTGTTCTATTATTTTGATCCCTTTAGTAAGGCACTAAATAGTAAAAAGTTAAATGTATGTATTTTAAATGTTAGTGTTGGAAAAAATTTACACAATCTGTAAATACTTCTTTAAATTTTAGTTTTTAGGTAACTGGTTAAAATAAAACATGTTATAATAAAGGGGTTTATTTAGAATATTTTTTGGTTTTTGCTTATTTTTAACAATTTAAAACTTCTCAGAACTTAAATATTTTCTATAAGAAAGAGGTACAAAATTATGATATGTTCTTGCATTTTTAATTGCAATTAAATTCATGAATCTCGAACACTCATTTATTACACTTGCAAACTTTTTGAAATCGCAATTTAAATACGCACAAATAAAATTTATGAAATATTTTTGACAGTTCTGACATGTCTCTAACAAACATGAATTGTCAAAGCCATCTAAATTTTAAATTATAAATAAAACTAACAATATCGCTACTAAACGGGCATTAAAAAAATTAATATATCTTTTAAAGGAATAAAAATAACAAAACAAGACTAACTGGACTGAAAAGATGAAGGTGGGGACTACATTTCCTAAAAGTTTCAGATTTTTATTTTTTCCTCAACATAATGATTTCTGAGGGCAAAATTGGCTAATTTTGAGAATTATCAATTTTCAATAATTTTTTTAATAAAGAAATTGATAGTCTATAAACTTAAAATAATAGTTACGTTTTCTATTGTTTAAGTACTTTATACCTGAATAAAATGAACCTTTTAAATTCAGTAGAATAGGCACAGGAGCCAGACAAAAATCACAAAAATTGGCAAATTATTTCAATATTTGTCACAGAAAAAAAGTTCTGGCCCACTATAAGAGAGTAAGAAATTGACACTATTTCAGACTTCTAAGGGGTGCCAAATAAAAGTAAAGCAACAAAAAATTAAAACGGCAAGGGATTTTCATATTTGACACCTAAAAGATCATCCTCAATTTTTTTCATTACAATAAAAAATCATGCAGCGCACTTTTAAATTCATTTTTGGTGTTTTCATTTGGATTGACTCTATTATCAGTGGGAAATGTTTTTATTGGCTTTCAAAATATTTGTCCTGATAGATTTGTATTGCCAGTTGAATGCAAGTTTGGGAGAAAAGTTGGTACCAATCCACACTTTAAATTCCCAAGTGACGCTGTTTGTTTTTTGAAGTCATATGTATGTTGTTTCTTCGTATTCTAAATACTATTACATAATACTAAATTTAATTTTAAAATATTTTATATTTTACTTCGGTTGATATCATGTAAGTTGCAATTGGAATTGCTGCAAAAAATTGCACTGTAAGTACTTAATTGGGGTTATATTCTTAAGGTAAACACATTAAAAGCAATGTTTTTGGTATCTGCGTCAGTGGCGTAACTACAGGGCCGCGAGCACAGTAGGGCATGAGCAACACTGAACTTTCTTAAATTAAGGGGGCCCCATCCGGTAAATTTGCCACCGGCCCCAGCGGTAATGGTTACGCCACTGATCTGCGTAAAACCCATTTATCCAACTCAAAAAAAAAAAAACAAAAGACGTATTGTGATTAATTTCTTTAATTACGTAACGATTCTATTTCATATTCAACTTAGCTACATATTACGTAGTACGTATTGACCTGAAGCCGTCAGCGCGCAACAGCGCTTCCATCATTGGTCAATTTCACAATTCCACATTGACCTTGGCATTGACTGACAGCACGCACCTAGCACACTTGATTCAGTAGCCATACCTGTTTTTTGACATGTGCCATTTCCTGCACTGCCTCGGGGGGTTTATAATTACCTCATATCTACAAGACTTTAACAAACTTGAATTGAAAAATATTTGTATTATGCATTCCGTTTATTTGGATAGTTTATTAGGATCTTACATGTTTGTTATTTCTAGTAGGTATTTGTTAATTTTCGTTTTTTATTTGGTCAAAAATTTTGAAATATGCTTTATACTGTAAAAACTATACCTACATCGTTTAAATCTTATAATCTCTAAATTTAAATATATGGAATTTTTCTATATCATATTCTGTTGACTGTTAAAATTAAAATATAATTTTAAAAAGTTTTATATTAAGAATATAAGGGTGATTCACCTAACTGATTATCAAAAAATGGTTTTCTACTAAAGGTATAGTCACAGAATTCTGTGGTATAATGTCCATGTTGTGAGAACTGACCGAATACCTCGTCACCTGTGCTTTTGTTTCGAGCGTGCTACACAACCAGGCACCGACAGACAGCCTGTTTCAGTCTTATTAGACCTCATCAGTGCCGGATAGCCATTGTGCTTTCATTTGAGGTTTATAGAGGACTAAAAGAAATCAATCTGAAATTTTAGTTGAACTGGAAGTGACAGTAACCTATTTCTTTACTTTTAATAATAAATAAATCGAGTATATAACACAATAGGCTAAAAATGTTGGCAAAACATAGCAAGCGGTTTGTTTTGGTTACTTTTCTTTTAGAAAATATGCTCTCTAAAAATGAATTAGTCAAAAATGACTAATTACCACAGTTATTGTGGCTGCGTTTTCACTTATACCATGGTTAACCAAGGATATCATGGTATCCCCAACATTTAACACCCAATTCTTATGTAAAATTGTCTCATGAATTCGAAAATACCGTAAAAAAATATGAAAGTAGAGCAGTTTTTAAGATATAGTCAATTCCATATTATTTGGAAAATTCTTCTTTTCGGATATTTTCGGATTCAGGGGACAATTTTACATGGAAAATGACTGCTAAATTTTCTGGATACAAATTGCTATTGACGAGAATTATTAGTGGCTGCTTTTTCGCTATGAAAATTAGTCATTTTTGACTAATTCATTTTTAGAGTGTTAAAAACGCTATGAGCTTACGGTTTCCTTGTAGGTGATCTGTTAACCCTGCTTGCGAGCAGGGTCATCAGATCACTTACTCGATCCCTCAACCCAGTAAGTTTACGAAGAACAGTCGAGGTGATCGATGTAGTAACGAATACCAGGTTCACTTACCCGGGTGACGGATCACTTATCCGAGTAGGTTTCCGAAAACGACTTTTATAGAGATATTACCAACCATGTAAAAAAACAAGTGTGTTTTAAATGGTTTTAAATTTCATATATATATGTCATATATGACAAATAATATGAATATGCATAAATTGACAGGTAGTTAAATGTCCCATGGTGGCTGGTAACATTACACTTATCGTTATATGTTTTATACATAGGTATGTAACGGATTTATAGACATTTTATATATACAGTGTGTGCGATTTAAGACCGCAACATCCTATTATGCCATAACATTATTCTTTGTAACTTATCACGAATATTTTTTATCCCGGGATTTCTCGGATCATTTTTTTTACGGGACCCCGGGATTGACACCCCTAGTGTCTATATAGTGTGTGCGATTAAGGACTGCAATACCCCATTATTTTGAAAACCGTTGATCGATTTTAATATATTTTTTTGGAACATATATGTACTATATAGTAGTCGATGATTTATTTTTTCTAATATTTGCTAAATAAGTCGAAATTTAGAGATCGAGCATTAGGATTTTTCCTCAAAATTCGATTCAGAAATGTTCTTGATTTTTTTTGTAAAACTCCATATAATATTTATTTGTGTCATAAAGCTGAGAAGTTAGTCTTTTTTTGCTCAAGTTTGGAGTTGTACGCGTTAGCGGAGGCCTACAATTGACCGAAGTACATAAAGACACCTTAGGGCGTGGCTAATAAGCCGAGCGGCATACAACATTTTATCTTCAGGGCACAGTTAACATAACACGTATTTTAGAATTATAATAACAATTATTAAAAGTATAAAGTGAGGTTAGATAGGTTGGAAAATGTCAGAAGTATCGAATTTTTTAATTGGCCCTGATATGTTTTTTACAGACTAAGATGTAAAAACCTTTACCTTATTGGTCAAAATTATTTTTACAGTCTAGAAGATAATAGAATAATTTGATTAGTAAGCCTTGACAATAATAAAGCTTAAATTATAGAACGATTTAAGGTAAAGTATCTTTATATAATATTCATAATATTTTATCCATTATTTATAATATTATATCATTTATACGAAGTTGAAGTCAAACTTTTAAATATAAAAAAATTCAGGAGGGGTTTTGACCCCAAAACCCCCTTGTCAGATATCTGAAATGGTTCTAAGTCGATTAAATAGGTACTTTACTTTTTCTTTTCGATTTTATCGATTTTTCTTGTTATCAGTTTTTTGTCTTTAAGGCGACAATTTTTTCGCCCCACATTATAGAGACTAATACCAATAATAACCTATTTTAGTTATTTACGATATAAGTGGGATAAGAGCTTTATTAACGTACGCATGCGAAATTTGCCCAACGAGTGCGTAACGCAAAAGTACGTTAATAAAGCGTTATCACACGTATATTGTACAAATTTTTATCTACGCCTCTAAATGAAAAAATAAACGGTAATTATTTTTGTCTAAGACTTAATTAAGGGGTTATTTTGACATTTTGACATTTTGACTTTTTTATTTGATTGGTTAAAAACAGAGAAAAACGCGTGCGTTAATGAACTTCTTATCTCACTCAAATTGAGTGGGATAAGAAGTTCTTATCTCACTGGTGTAGATAATAATATTTTAACTATTAATTATTTTTTTATTTTAGGAAATTGGCCATGAAGGGTTGGTTCGATGCGTTTAGAAATGATGGTGGTCCAACACTGTATAATTTTAACAATAGAACAGCAGTAACCGGAGACGTGACAGTTATCACGTTTTTAGCCATATTTAGTACACTTTACGTAGCCTTTCTTATTATATTTCCCGGAATAAGAAAAGAAGTAAGTAAACTTTCAGTGCAATTAGTGCAATTACAAATGTTATTATAATTATAATGGGGTATTTATTTTTTAAATCGGACCAATGTTGGACAATACAATACCGATTTGGATCAAATTTGTATGTGCCCATTAAATTTTAGAACAAAAATATTAGGAATTATTAAGGGTCATTTACAAAATACCAAAATCTTATTAAGTTATTTTATATACAGTGCTCTATAAAATTTGAACTCCATAAAAATGTTTTTTAGTTAATAGTTTTGTGCTGAGCTCAAAGTTTGGGCGACCGTTGACTTTGGGGGCACTGGGCTAAAGATATTTGGGGGCCTATCAATAACACTATGTACAGTATGTTACGGAAAGAAGTAATGTCCATTTGAATGTCCATTGTAATTGTTCGGAGGCATTCGGAAATAGTCAACATCTGCCTCTTAGGGATTTACTACCTGCTCGTATTGAATTAATTATTTTGGGTATTTTACATATTTAACTGTATTTTTATTAAATCGTTAATTTTTTGATATATTTTTGTATAGTTTTATAAACATTAATTCTTATTTTTTCATATTAATATTTAAAATTTTTATATTAATATTTTAAATGTAGGACAAATTTTTAAATATTTGATAAAAAATATCGAATATTTATTTTTAAAGCACCTCAAAAATATTGTTCAGAATCTCAAAAAAATGGTCCTGTTAAAATTTAAGCTCTTAATATTACATTTACGGGTCCTTCATCGGGAATTTTTATTTCCCATTAAAATAATATGAGATTTTTTTAAAATACTTTAAAATAGTTTAACTCGGATTAGTAAAACTGAAACAAATTTTGGTAGGGCTCTTTTAAAAGGTATTCAAGGTAAAAGTTGAATTTATAGAAATTTTCAAGAATTTCAAACTTTTTCAGCGAAACAAAATTTATGGTAAAATTTAGTAGGACCCTTTTTTAGAAAAATATTATCTAAAACCATGAGCAAAGGAAGCTGCCTTTTTATTTAAAAAGAAATGGTAAATAATTACATTAATAATTGAGGAGAATCCGTGCAAAACCGGCTATATTCACTTTAATAAAATGTTGGGAAAATGGCAAAAACTCTCGATTTCCTTTACAGATAAAAGAAAAAGCAAACTTGAGTTTTGTGGGCTTTGTGGTACTTGATTTATAAGACATACTTTCGTTTTCAAAAACTTTATATTAAGGCCAAAATTTCAAAAAATGTTTTGTATATAGCCGGTTTTGCTCAAAAACCGAATAAAAAACGAATAAAATGTGAAAAAAACCTTTATTAATCAAAAATATTAACAAAATAAATTTAGTGCAAACATGAAAAAACAGAACAAATTTTATTAGTAGTATCGACATATCCAAGCCACATGCTCATCATCATTATTATTTATTGGATATAGCCGGGTTTGCTATAAAACGTGGATTTGGCCGGTTTTGCTTCTAAAGCTACCTTTTAAATGTGATTTTAACATGAATATAGTCGGATTTAAACAGAATTATCTTGGTTGTCGATAGAAATAAACCCAAAGATGCGAAATCAAAAAAAAAACAAAAACTGAATAAAATGGATTTAGCCGGTTTTGCACGGATGCTTCTCAATTATAGTTGAAGCATGGCATTCCCAAAGGGTTTGGACCAAATTTGGTCAAATACTATATTATAATTTAAAAATAGTCTATGTGCCATGCAAAACGACTAAAAAATTTTTCTCCATATTATTTTTGTATTTTAAAGATGGATGGATTTTCATTGATTTCTCACAATTTTATTTTTGACACTTAGAGCCTTTGGGAATACCAAGTTAAATTATTATAATAATTATAAATTTATGCCGTTTCCATATTTTATTGGATTTTTATACATTGAAATAAGTTGGTATTGGGCAGATATTTCATAAAACAAGTAATGAAAACTAAAATGTTGATGATAGTATATTATTATTTATTATACGAGAGATAATGCAGGCTATTATTCAAAAGGATAAGGTTTGCATGTCGAGCCGTCGGGCGAGATACGTAATTCATCCGAGTAAATAATGCGCATTATTTCGAGTGTTATACTATGTTTTTTCTACTCCAATTAAGTAATTTTCATTGATAACAAAATTTATTATAACCTCACTTTTCTCCTATTTTAAAGATCATTATAGTCGCCACTCGTGTATATAAATAAATCTGACATCTGTCAATCTTACTTTTTTCTAATTTAAAACCCGATTGGTTCAAATAACAGTGAATATTAAAATAAGCCAATCACTGATACCTAACAACGTGAATATAATAATAATATAATATAATTCACTTTGATAGGCCGGGCAGTTATATTGGTTACCATTATTTACGCAAAAAAAAAACAAAAAATTTCAATAATATGCAATAGAAGTAGAAAAACGTATTAATAGTGCACAAAATGCATTTTAGTTTAATTTATAATTATTTTAGTATTAAATGTCTATATTTCATTTAAATATATTATTTTATTAATAACAACTTATTAAATATATAGTATATAGTTTATTTAATAAGTTATAGAACATATATTTTATTTAAATTATTTCAGAATCAATGTTATTCCTTAAATATTTAATTATTGCATAAAAGCTTAAAAGTCAAATGAAATGTGCTTAGAAAGAATGGTAAATAGCAGGTAGGTAGAATTATTGAGTTTAAAAATAGATATGTTAATTTTATTAGCAAAACCCGAATGCCTCCGAACAATTACAATAGAGCATTCAAATGGACATTACTTCTTTCCGTAACAGTACATATTTAACTTTTGAAATATTACAGCTAAACGCTCGGACACGTTAACATAATTTTTGGTCAAAGATTCCAAATCCGTGCTCGGTTTAGCTGTATCAGGTCTAAAAAAGTGTTTCCTATTGGCAATTCGATCCAGGGACAGAACATTTCAGTTACGTTTTACGAACAAACACTTGTATTTTAAAAAAAATATATTTAATTTATAGAATACAAAATTAAGGAAATTAAATGAACGTTTCAATTGTAAGAATCTAAGAGACGAATGAATATAAAATTAAACTTAAGAAATAAGGGGTTCTTATCTGGTTCTTGCACGACACAATTCCTGTATTCGTCGTAACTTTCCTATGCTTTTTATTATATATCAATGAAAAAATCAGCAAAATAACATTTTAAATTTTCTAAATTATCTAAAAAAAACATCAGGGACACGTGTTCCGTTTGATCAAATTTTGCAAGATTTTTTTTTATTTGAAACCTATGTGGGAGTCCAGCCCAATTGACCAAGCAGGTTTGTAATCTTCGACCAAAAATTAAGTTTATGTGTCCGAGCGGCTAGCTGTGGTATTTTCTCCTCCCTACAGTCTAATTATATAAGTATATGCATATAACAAAACAACAAATTCTTACGTCAAAAATAAAAAAAACAGAAAAAAATAACTCTTATTCTTAATAAAATAAATAAATAACATAAATATAATAAATAAAACATTCTAGCACTTATATAAGGTGTCCCGATAAGACCTGTATCATTTAGTGAAGTCAATGCCTGTACAATGCAAGGCCACATATTTCTTGGTTTAAACTAATTCGAGTTAACCTAACTTACCTAAATAAAATTGCATTATTTAGATGCCAGCAGCCTTTAAAATAAAATCTACAATTTTTTTTTATAAATTATAAAAGCCTCATGGGCCTGTTAAATTATCACCCATTAATATTATTGGTTGCTAAACGCGTTTTAACATTTAAATTAAGTAGGTACATGAGATTATTTTAGAAATAGAAAATAATTAGAACTTTTATTTTAGAGAATTAAACTCTCCAAAATAAAGATTACTTATTATTTTATGATAAATCTACTCGTTAAAAAGTTTTTTTAAGACTTAATACAAATTTATAGCATATTTTAAATTTTTCTTACTTTCCCGGTAAAACCCTCAGGCTTGTTACAAAATGTTGACATTTATCATACACTTTTTGTAGATCATTTTATTTTTTATAAAAATACGTCATTATTTTTTTTACTATTTTATTTATGATTTACTGGTTTAACCAGTATACATACAAATATTTTTTGCAAACAAATGATATTTTCTTTAAATTAATTCGTATTTTAATCAGAAATATTAACTTGTAAAATCAGTAACGGTAGTAACTTACAAAATTATAAAATTACACCAGTTTTTTGAAAAATAAAATGATCTATCAAAGTCTTAGCAGAAATGTAAAAAAACTTGAAATTTACTATAAATGTAATTTTAAGCTTGAATAACTAGATTTACTAATCTATAAATATAATATTTTAAAAATATGTTATTTTCATTTAAGTCCATTAATCCATTAAAAAGATGGATAATTTGAAATTTTCTTTCCATGCTATTTAAATGAAAAATAGAAAATCGAGATGAGGGGCCTCTTAATATTAATAATAATAACTAAAATTTTAAAAGGCTCAATATTTTATTATATAGACGATTTTTTAATCAGTCTTTATTTAAATATTTTTTTATTTGCATCGCGCAAGGGGCCCTTTATTGGACGTGGACCTGGGCTGCAGCCCATAATGGCCATGCCTGAATCCGCCATGGCGACACTTCTTATCCGAATGGCATACAACATTTTATCTTCAATTTTATTTGTTAAACGATGCATGAACCGTACAATTATAATATTTATAAAAAGTAGGAAGTGAGGTTATGTAGTTCTAATAATTATGGCATTTTTTGATTGGTTCAAATTGTTTTTTTACAGCCAAGAAAAACTTTACCCGATTGGTCTAGTATTTTCAGAGCCTAGGCGATAATTAACTTTAGTAGTAAGTGTTGGCAATAATAAAGTATTAATTATTGACCTCTTGAAAATAAATTTACTTATATAAGGTTGCTAAAATGGAAAATGCATGTAAAAAGATATATTTTTTTAATTAAAGTAATCGTACCTATATAGGTATAATATATATTAAACCACATTCATCAGAAAAATAATTGCTGTCAATAATAATGAAAATTATAATATATATATATATATATATATATATATATATATATATATATATATATATATATATATATATATATATATATATATCAATTTAAACATAAATTTACTTATATTGGTGTGTTTTTCTATTGTTTTATTGACCCTCAGTGCTTCTCACATTTTTTTGGCTGTCAAAAATTCCTGATTCCTCGAGGATTTCTTTTTAGTTTTGTAGGTATGTTTAGGCTTTTATTTCGTTATCTTAAAAAACTAAAATAAGATAAAAAGAAATTCTGGGGCTATAAAAAATGTCTTTATTGGAAACCAAAGGGCTATCGATTTAGGTCCTTCTGTCCGCCTGGGGCTATATTTACTGTTTCAAAATTTTAACTTCTGCTTTAGTTTTGTTATTTACATTTTTTAAAGCGTTGCAGAGGTGAATGAAATATTTTCTTAAATTTTAATTGGCACATTTTAAATGATCTTCCATAAATTAATACAAATAGCATTGTTTTATGGTTTTCAACACAATTTATTTATTGATAATTTTTTGTTATTAAAAGGCTAGAAGTTTGTAACCAAGTAAAAAACTTTAATGCCAGCAAGAAGAAAATGTTTTATTACTTTACTTCAAGAATCAGTAAATATATAGACTTGTTTTGAGGCGATTTTAATTACCTGTTTATATACTTTTTTATAATACTTGTAATAGCTAAACTTTATTATTTTTTATTTGCAAATAAAAAAGAACTTTTATCACAAGAGGTACACTTTATAAATCAATTGTTCGAGTAATTAAATAGGTTAAACGGTCTAAAAGAGACCACCGCTACAGAAAAAAAATTTTTAAATCATTAAAATTATTTTGCCCATCCGTACGTAAAGTGAATTTTGCAGGAGATAGCTGATAGCCTAAAGATTAAAATGCAGTGTACACAAAATCTTGCAAACAAATTTGGAATCGAAAAACGACCTATTTAGAAGTAAATTCTCTTTAATTAGGACAATGTTTAATGTTACGATGGCAAAGTTGCACGAATTTGGCTTCGAATTACTTCCCCACCCATCATATCCTTCAGAACTGGCACCTGCACCCAGCGACTCATAAACGAGATTTTCATATAATAAGGAAGACATATCGGAAACTAAAGCATATTTTGAAAAAAAAATAAAACCATATTGATATTGTAATGGTATCGAAATTTATTGTAAAGTTCTGTTTAAATAATTGTTTGTGTATTCTTCCAGGTTAGTTCTTAATTTAAGTAGCCCAATTAGGTAGTCTACTAAACGTAGAACGATTTAGATTTAAATAATCATCCTTAGTTATTTTGCACTACTACGTTTAGTGAATTTTACCCGATATTAACACCTTTTGTTTTAGCTATTTTTATAAAATGTTTTTGCCTTTTAAGTTTACTGCTAAATGTAAAAGTTTCTATTCCTTTATTTTATTGTCTAAGGTTTAATGTAGTTGTACACGATCCCTGTAACTCAAATGTTTAGACCTTCCCCAACACGATTATGGATTTTTGTGGTAATTTTAAAACAAATATCAGTGTAATACACGACGTTTCGTTGCTTAAAAGGAAGTATTGACCGTTAATTTTAAACTGAGAACGCTCCTTTTGTTTTAGCACGTAGATTGCAGTAGATACTAAAATGCTCCCCTCCGTGAGGGATAACTGGTCACCTAGGTTCCCTAGGTGGCATCGCAACTTTTATCCCGAACCTTCATCTTTACGCGAGTTGCTTCCAGTGCACTGGAAGCAACTCGCGTAAAGATGAAGGTTCGGGATAAAAGTTGCGATGCCACCTAGGGAACCTAGGTGACCAGTGTACACTGCAGTGTAGACCTCGTTCTGCACAGGGCAACGTTAACGTTGACAGACTAACAGTTAACTGCCCTGTTAAACTAACAATGTTTTTCCTATTTTTGAACCTGTAGGGGGTAAATAGCGTAACGATCGTCGTATCATTCCATTCATTTGCATAAACTTTTAAAGAAACAATGCCTAATCGTGAAATCCTTTGCTAATTCATAGCCGAACAGGGTTTTTTCTCAAGCTCTTTTTTCCTGGCCGTATCTCCCTAAGAGCCACTCCTTGCTTTTTTTTAAACTGTTTGTAAAGCAAATTAAATTAGGGTAAACACAACGTAGAGGTCCTAATTTTCAAAAACTAGTTCATTTATTTATTTATTTTTCATAAAACTTGTTTTAACGAACCTGGTGTAAGGAAAAATCTTTACAATATATAAAGTTTAATTTTGACAAAAAAATATTTTTAGTAGTTAGTCCCTGAAACTTGACCGATGTAACACAGAATGTCAATACAAGCTTTGTAATATCTGGTCAAATAAACTGGGAAATAAATCTGCATTATTTTAGCGTTTTCACCCTTATTTTTTTTGTTCTTTACTTTTAAAAAGTTTTATGAACACCTACACAGAGAAAATAAAACAATAACAATTGATATGCAGAACACTAATCCACTCAATATACAATATAAATCATACAATTTTTAATAAAACAGCAAACGGTTATTTTTTCCACATCAATAAGTAATGCCAGGAACGATAGTTAGCAATATTTTGCACAATTAATAATATTTATTTTCTATTATACAAGGTGCCCCTAAACTTAGTGGCATAAATTTAGGAGCAGATTAAACAAGTCAAAATAAGACGAAAATCTAAATAAATATTTTTCCTAATTACATATGTTTAAAATATACAGGGTGATAAAGTGTTACTTATCATATCAGTTTTTTTAATATAACTTCTACTATGGTAGACTTGGAAAGGTGATATTTTGCGAACAGTCACTTACTACCAAAACACATATTTACACGTAATTACAATTGTTCTAGTGAACACAGTGTCGTAGAAACAGGGGTTGCTTAAGCTTATTGTCCCATACAAACTTTTAGGTTAGGTTTTTATACCATTTGATGCAATTTTTTGATTACTCAGTTCGGCTACTATTAAAAAGGTATACCTCATAAACTTCGATAAAATAAACCGTTTCCGAGATATTCGAGATAACATAATTGTTATATCGCATTAAAGGACTAAAAGGTATATGATAACAAATTTTTTAATTTAAAAAACTACATTTTTTTTTAATGTGACGGTCAGGGGAAAAAGTCCCGAGGCTCATGGAATGCCCTTTTTAGATTTTTCAATTAAAAAATAAAATTTGTTATCTTATACGTTTTAATCCTTTTAAATAATGCGATATAATAATTATTGTAATCTCGAATATCTCGGAAACGGTTTATTTTATCGAAGATTGACAGGTACACCTTTTTAATGGTAGCCGAACTGTATAATCGAAAAATTGCATCAAATGTTATAAAAACCTGACCTCAAAGTTTGCATGGGACAATAAGCTTAAAGCAACCCGCGTTTCTACGACACTGTGTTTACTCAAACAATTGTAATTAAGTGTGAATATGTGTTTTGGTAGTAAGTGACTGTTCGCAAGATATCACCTGTCCAAGACTACCATAGTAGAAGTTATATTAAAAAAACTGATATGATAAGTAACACTTTATCACCCTGTATCTTGGAAACATAAGTAGTTAGGAAAAATATTTATTTAGGTTTTCGTCTTATTTTGACTTGCTCAATCTTTTCCTAAATTTATGCCAATAAGTTTAGGAACACCTTGTATAATAGAAAATAAATATTATTAATTGTGCAAACGCTATATAGCGTTCTATAATTTAGGCTGTATTATTTTCAACGCGCACTACCAATGTATTCTACTAGGCTCTTAAAATAATTTAGACCAATCATGTAAAGTTTTTTACATTATAATGTGTGAAAAACCCGCTAAGACCTCCCTTTATACTTTTAATAATTGATATAATTGTAAGTACGTCTTATTTATTGTTTAACAAATAAAACTGTGCCTTAAAGATAAAATGCCATTCTGCGCATTAATGGTTACTGTTTTATTATAAAATAAAAAAAAATTATTTATAAAATCAAAAATATATTAATAATAATTCTTATTTGATTTGTACCAATGAAACAATGCGGCCTTAGCGAGTTAACCCGCGGCCTTAGACAACCTTTTTTGAAACCTTCTTGTAATTTTTAATATTTACAAAAAAACTCATAAGGTTAAGAAGTAAGTCTTTTTGTGCTCAACTCAAAGTTTCCAGAGACCTACAATTGAGCGAAGCACAAAAACCCGTCTCAGTCGAATGGAAAACAACATTTTATCTTCAAGGCACAGTTTTATAAAATATATTTGTTAAATGATACATAAAACGTACTAAAATTATAATAACAACTATTAAAAGCATAAAGTGGGGTTGGATATCTTGTAACGGTTTTTTTTGTTATGTGCTATAATTTTATTTCTTATAGCTTACACATAGACTATAGTCTGATTGGCGTCTAACGTTCTATAATTATTTTAGAACGCTTGGGGATAAACAATCTTAAATGTGAACAACATGTTTAATTTTTGTTGTTGTCACTCAGTGTTAAAAAAGTAATACGTAATAACCCAACAAAATAATAACCCATTAAGAAAAAATACAAAATTTTTCTTTTTCCAGAAATTTACTACCTTTTGTGCTGTGACCCTAAGTCTGTTTGTAGGAGCAACAATAGTCAGTAAGTGAATCTATTATGATTAAATTTTATAGCTTAGAATTAATTAACAAATTATTTTAAAATTTTAGTTTCAATATGTGGGTCAGCATGGCAGGTCTCACATGCCAAAATAGACAGTACATATCGTGCATTTTCAAATGAGAAAATGTCAGCAGATATTGGAGTTTACGTTGGACTCAAACATGTTAATATTACATTACAAGGTAAAAAAACGAGAATTATATAGTTGTTGGGTAACCGGGGCGGAATGGGGACTCTAACGTTAAAAAAATGTTAGTAGGTTAGAGACGTGGTATACCAATACAAATGTATACAAATTAAAAAAAAGAAGAAAGATTATAAACAAAATACAAAAAAATTAACATAAATGCTTAACAGTTTTTTTTATTTTAAATTTAAAAAAAGTGTCCTTTACTCCATTCCGCCCCGCCTACGGGGTAGAATGGGGTTATCGGGCTTACACAATTCACAGACAAGTTCTGAATCATAATCATCACTGTCTATCCCTGCACACGAATTGTGAGCCCATCTTTGGCACTGTATGCATAAAATCCAACCCTCAGATGCCTGAATACGGGTATTTACAATATAGACATCACGTCTTCTCCCACCTCAGAGCTTTCTTCATCTTTTTCTTTTTTGGCATAGACACCTTCTTCTGTTTTTGATCAGAAATATTTTTTTTATTTTGTTTTTTTTGTACCTCCCTGACCTTCTTCGTTTTCTCTATTGCTTTACTCAGTTCTGCTTTGTACGATGTAAGAATGTCTGTTTTGCCTCTTTTTCTCTGCACTCGTTTAACACCGGTCTTTAGTTTTGGTATTGGCATAATAACTTCTGGAGAGGATAGAAAACTGGAGGTGCTAGGTCTTTTTATTCCTACATTAGGAGTGTCAGGCATCCAGGAACATTGGGGTAGAGGGATATTATGAGTTTTGTTGCTATTTTCCATCGTGGCTTTGAGAGGTGGGGTTTAGATTCCTTTAGGCCGTATTAGTATCTGTGATACAATTGCTATGTGCAGTCCCGGTTGCATAGTATGTACCGATTGCGGCAAAGGCCACGTCGTTTGACGGTGTGGATCACCTGATGTTCTTACATCTCGCCTCTGTTGACTTAACAACCGAGCATATAAGCTCAGGGAGTCTTCGTTTTGAGTGTGTTCCACTACACCAAGTTGCCCGACACTGATGAGACCCAATATAGGTCGAAACAGCTGTCTGTCGGTATTTGAAGTTGGTGGAACGCATTCAATACAAAAAACTTTGGCGAGGTGTAGGATCAATTTTTCTTACTTCTACAGTCATCCATACAGAGTCATTATTCTCAGCCCAACCACCAGGCGGCAAACCTAATTCAAATTATTGTCGTTTCTTTTGCAGGTGGAAAATCCAGATTGGGGGCATGAAATTGCCCGCAGCAGAACAACAAATTTCGGCCGTTACTGTGTTTCCACGCTCAGCAAAAGTCAATACGCCCACCTGACGTTGTCCTCTATTTGCAATAATTCTTGAATGTTGTTTTGGAATTACCGTAATACCGGTCTCGTCCCAATTATAAATTCTCTCCCCGGTAACACTGTGCGACAAATTTTGACCTTACAATTTGAACTGGGATGAAATGTGGAAAAATCGAATCTATGCAACCCCCAAAACTAATCTTTAAAGGGGTTTTGCTAGTTTAGCTCGAATAATGGAGATATACATATATATATGTATATCTCCATTATTCGAGCTAAACTGGTAAAACCCCTTAAAGGATTTGTTTTGGGGGTTGCCTAGATTCGATTTTTTCAGATTTGATCCCAGTTCATTTTTTGTGTTGCACAGTGTAATCTTCTCTTTTAAAATAAATTAGTCAAAAATAACTAATTATAAGTCATGTTTGACTAATTGTCATAGCGAAAAAGCAGTCACTAATAATTAGTCAAATTCTTCTGAATGAAATAGTCAAATTAGTATATTTAAATTAAAAAAAGTTTTGACCCAGCCGGGGGTTGAACTCAGGTCTGTCGCTTGTCAAGATGGCGAAGCTGTTGTCATAACCCATTTGGCTATCAGTCGCTCTTATAAAAATTTGTCAATAAATATTTTCATAATATTTTAAAGTTGAATATATTATTTGTGTTGCTGTTTTGAGCTAAACTGTTTTCATTTTTGTTTGTTTATATGGGCCATTTAACCATGGAGCCTAGGTATATGCATTTAATTCAAATATTACTTTGTTGTTGGCCGCAAACGATTAAATAAATTAGTTCCTTTAACTCTCAGAAATAGTCAAAGATGGTGACTAATCTTAAATAAGTCAAACTTTAACTATTTACGTAGTAAAAAATAACTATTTAAAAGTGAAAACGACTATTTTATTAGTAAATAATGCTGGTACTAATTCAAATAGTAGAATTTTGACTATTTCATTTTAAGAGAGTTATTTTCAAAAATCACTTGATTTAATAATGTAAAAAACTGGGCGACTGCTACTGTATTGAACCCCATCGCACGTGCTCCAGAAGTTGCCTCGGGCAACAATTCCGGATGGCTCCTCATAAAACATTGCACCCAATCTTCGCCTGCCTTTTTTTTTATCTTTGTTAAATCGATGCTCACAACCATTTAGAACCGCTAGTTGATAGGCTAGTCTTCTTAGTTCTTTTATTTTTAAACCAAACATTCTCTTTTGCATATCCTTTAAATACTTAACCAGTTCTAACTCTTGATCTGTAGTAAAAACACATTGATATTTGCCAGCAGATTATTTAACCACAGAATTTGGATCATCCTTACGTTTTTTTACTTATCTTTCTAATGTAGTTTGCGGGAGTTGAAACTAAACTGACGCTTTCTTGCAGCTCATTGTTGTCTAAGTGTCTTTTTGACATATTTGCTAACCATCTAAAAACTCAAATTTGCATAGTTAAATAAAGCCGGGGCGGAATGGGTGACCCCATTCCACTCCGCCCCGTTCTACCCCAGATGTACTTAATAACAAAACATATGGTTAGACACGCTTTGCCAATATCTTGAAGTAGTCATGTCAAAATATACTTAATAATATGTTATATACTGTAAAAAAGCCAGCAAGCCCCAAAACAAATACATAATGAACTTACCTTCTGTTAAACATGTCGAAAAGTTATAAAACTTAACACAATTTCACCAAGTTTGGTCTAAAACCTACTAAAACGTTTGTAGTAAATCGTTTGTCATTACCAACTAACGTGTTGGCCTTCTAGGAAGTGATAACAGAGGACGCTAGTAATATCGATCGTCTGCTGCGGGAAATTTAAATAAAACACCGTTCTGTCCCGGTACCCCGTTGTACCCGGTCTCCCCTACAACTATAAATAAACAATATTAAGTCTATTTATTATACGATAAGATAAATAAATTTCTTTGTGGATCTATAACTATAACTTTTAGGTTCCAACCTTACTTTCTTAAAAGTCCCGAAATCCGATAAAATAGCTTTTGCTGGTTAGGGGTAGGAACAAAACATTGTAAAATCGTAAATTGCTTTATTATTTTCTTATTTAAAAATTTCTGCTTTTAAAATGTTTCATATTAATCTAAATATTAAAAATAACTGTTTGACTAATCCATAACTACGAAAAGCTTTAATATTATTCCCAAATTATAAATAAATATTAATATATCATTTTTGTTATTAATATACTAAATATATTTTTAGCATTGCCAAATAACATCACAACATCCGACATCGATTTTAACGAACGTTTCGAATGGATCAATTCCAATCAAATGAGATGTAGTTTTAAGGAGGCATTAGAACGTGGCCTGCCATATCCTATATTAACAGTGGCCGAATATTTTACGTTGGGACAAGATGGCCTTGCATGGGGTGGCCAATACAGAGCCGCTGGATATTTTGCCATCATCATGTTATGGTAAGTATATTGAGCGACTAGTAGGAGCGACTAGTATACTCGTTCTCCTATAGGAGAACGAGGAGATTTATCAAGCGTAAAGTAATACGGGAGTGGAATCTCGTTTTTTAAAAATGGTCGCTCACAATATTTTATTTAACTACCGACAAGTATAATTCAGTTTTAACCTCACTTTTTTTCAATATTAAGTTAAAGCTTCAGCCCGTAGGCGAAATGCTATTTCGCCCACTATTTGGCAAAATATGATTATGAAAATCTTGTACAAATGTGCATTAACAGTTAATAGTATATTAAATAACTAACGTCATAAGACGTCATTTTGTCGCACGCGGACAATTTATAAAACAAGCGACGAAGGAGCGAGTTTTGTAATGGACGAGTGCGACAAAAGGTCTTATGACATGAGTTCTTTATGCTATTTTATCTATTTTGCAAAAATTCTATAAAAAAAAATAATTTTATACCTTAAATTTAATTTGGTCGAATTTTACTTTAGGTAGTTGGTATCACAGTCATTGGTTTGACATTTAATGTCAAAATCAAGTCGCCATGCCGTCCTTAATTTACTTATTTACAATAAGCGGCTGTTAATGTTAAAGAAGAAAAAAGGATTTTTTTTGGTGTTAAACAAAATTTATTGCCAGAAAAGTCTCGTAAGTACTAGAAAAATCATACAAATATCATAACCAATATGCAAAATATTATCATTACTCAATGATATTATGCTGTTTTAAGTTTAGCCAACCTATACAATCAAAATTTTGGGTGGGATAAAGAATCTCATTAAAGCACCGAAAGCGGTGTTATAATGAAGTCATTATGAACGGAAAATAGATAAAATTATTTTCTATAGTTTACTGCGGATTTAAACTGTGGGGAAAAGAATTTTTCCTTTTATAAATGGTAAAATTACTCACGTTTTTTGCTAAGGCGTAAGATATATTTTAAAGTGGCTTCAATTTTTGGATAGGTGGGGGGTAAAAGTGACTTGGATCGTCCAATATATATAATATACTCGTATATATTCTCTACACCCAAAATTTAATTCGTTTATAAGACATTTCCTACCTGTTCTATAATAAGATCCATTTTGATACAAATTTTTCATTACGATTCAGATTTTTAACAGATCTAATATTTATCAATTTTGACAAGTTACTGTTTACATAGAAACTTTTTAAACTTAAAATTAGTGTAGATAGTGAATGTAAAATTGAAAAGTTAACCCCGCCAAAAACTGTTACAGGTCGCAAAAGCCGCAAACAACGTATTAAACTTATTACAATCGCATAATAAACCATACTAAATTCATTTTACCAATTTACCTTGATAAATAAACATTTCGAAGTCGGATATTTAGCGTAAATAATATATTCAATTATAAAATTGTTAAATATTTTTTGAAACATTTCTTCAAAACCTTTTGACTTCTCAGCAGGGTGCCACATGTGCCTATTTTTTCTGGAAAAATTTCCCTATTCTGTAATCTAAAACAATTTGTAAAAATAAAAATAAAAACTTGTTATATTATTGATTTAAGAAGTCATAGTTAAAGCACTGCAAAGAATATGTTTTATTTTTAATACTTCATTTTTTATCGTAATATGAGGCAAAACCAGTTTGAATATTATATAGAAGATGTATAATATATAGTATTATTATGTATGTACATATGTATAATATACATATATTATATAGGTAAGAATAAATATTTTAAAATTATGCAGAACAAGTCAGCAGTCCAAAGTAAAAGAACCGTTAACTACATTTTGATTTAAACTGAGAAAAAAGGCAAAAGAAAGCCTTTCGTAACAGAAACCGTAGTATATATTTGTAAAAATATTGACGAAATGCAAATACCGCTTTTGTTACATGTAACGGATTTTCCATATGAGCGTCTTCCTTTTGTTGGAAAATGATAAATGTTCAAGTTTTTTATTTTTGTGAATTAGACGGCTTTTGCTCAGGGTTACTTTACTTTTAAATGGAAAATAACAGGCCAATTTTAAGAAAATGGATTTTTCTTTGAAAAAATTGGTGGACTTTTAGCGACCCACCGGGAATTTGCCCGGTTGCCCGCCTCTCATCCAACCCTGCTTATGTTCCAAACAATTCTTTTCATTTACATTGACGCTTTCCAAACTAAGGCGTTTTGTAAAAAAGTAAAATAATACCAAAACCTTTTGTTAAAATGTTAGTCAACCTTTTTTTACTTGGATGACAGAAGTGATATCATTTTCTGTCATTAGATAATATAACTGGTTTTTTAAATATTTTTTATATATTTTTTAAAGATGATTATATAATAATTAGGGTGTTTCATATGAAACAAAGTTTTTTTAACCTTGCTGACACCATGAAATATTGTTCTGTATACTGAAAAAAAATTTGTACTTTTGTAATCTCTCAATATTTTCAAAAATATGAGAAAAATTTCGAAAAAATGACTTATTGACCTAATACAATTAATATAAGTTATAATAAAGTGGTCACAGAGTCTTTCAAAGAGCGTCAAATACACTATAAATAATGTTTATTAACGCGGTAGCTTGAAACCCGGCTAAGCTATAGAAATACATGTATTTTAAATTGGGAAAATACAAAATACAAAAGGAAGTACTAAGAGTTAAAATTAAGGGCTCAGATTTTCAGGATTTTTTTTTCAGTGTATAAAACAATATTTTATGGTGTCAGCAAGGAAAAAAAACTTAGTTTCAAATAAAACACCCTAATTTTTAAAAATATTTTTTTTAAATTAAAACATTATCGAATATTAATATTATCTAATATTATTATATAATATAAATTATATTATTATTATAATAATATATATATATATATATATATATATATATATTATATAATAGATAATGTTTTAATTAAAAAAAATATATATTTTTAATAAAATGAATATAAAACAGCTATTTGGTTTCTCTCATTTAATATTTTGAATCATAGAGTAGGTACTTATATTGATTTATATGATTTTTAGTATTTAATATTGTTAAAACGGTACTCTCTAAAAATGACTAATTTAATAGTTGTAAGTGGCTGCTTTTTTACTTGTACCATGGTTAACCATAGAATACCATGGTATCCCAAAATTTAACAGCCAATTCTTATGTAAAATTCTCCCCTGAATATAAAAATACCATAAAAAATTATGAAATTGGAGTAGTTATGAGATATAGTCAATTCCATATTAAATGAAATATTGACTATATCTCAAAAACTGTTCTACTTTTTTAACTTTTGACGACATTTTCGGATTCAGGGGACAATTTTACATAAGAATTGGCTGTTAAATTTTGGAATACCATAGTATTCCATGGTTAACCATGGTACAAGTGAAAAAGAAGCCACTATAATATTATAGTGGCTTCTTTTAACTATTTAACTATTTAACTATTAAATTAGTCATTTTTGACTAATTCATTTTTAGAGAGTAGTTACCTAATAAATAAATATTAATATTACTTTTGTCTACGTGTATGTTTACATACAAATTGTCAGGTGACGTGATATTAATTTATATGCAATTAACTGACCAACTCAATACAATTAATATTGACGACTTGTAACAAAATTTTTTAATCTTAAACGACCTCATGTTGAATATATTTAAATCTTTAAATTCTTTAAAAATACTAAAACCATACAGGTATACACTTATATAGGTAACAGTATACATATATGTATAATATACTGTATACAGTATATTAATTTATTAGCATCAGATTCGATTTAGTATTAATTATGAAACCAGTGGAGGTTCATAGTCATTCAAGTTAAGGTTTATAAGACAATTATGGTTGTATAATGAATATGCTTGGCCTTGTTTGGTAAATTAGCCTTACATACATCATTAAATTGATCACTTAAAGATACCACGCACAACATATAAAACCTTCTTAAATAAGTCGTAGTTAATTAATACTCACATGCATACATATTTATTGACATATGTTATAAAATCATTTATCTCCATTCGGTCTATGGTCTAAGAACTTCAAAATGATTTAGACCAATCGGGTTAGGTTATTTATGGACTAGGCCGTAAAAATTCATTATTAACTACTTTGGTCCAACAAAAAATTTCGACGTCTGTCAGATCTATCTAACCTCACTTACTACTTTTATTAAAAATTTTTAAAAGTAGAAAGTGAGGTTATTTAGATCTGATGAACAATTATTGTACATTTTGTGTATCATTTAACAACTAAAATTTTGCCTTGAAGATAAAATGTTGTATGTCATTCGGCGAAGCCGAGATCAATTAAGCTCAGCAGAAAAAGACTCACTTATTGGCCTTATGAAATACATACGTATTATATATTTAAATAAGTCTTTAATCGTTATAACGATTATATTATATTATATTATATTATATTATATTATATTATATTATATTATATTATATTATATTATATTATATTATATTATATTATATTATATTATATTATATTATATTATATTATATTATATTATATTATATTATATAATAAATATACTTAAAACTATACAATAAAGCTTTTTAGTATACTACATATATGCTACATGCTTATTTAGATAAATTTAGAACATTGGAGCGTAGGTACTAATTAAAATCATAACTTTTCTTAAATATTAACAAGACCTTATCCGGGCTACAAAAGCAAACCTTCTTATAAAATATGCATTTTTTTTTCAGATAAATATCAATAAACCTATGGTAATTTTATATATAAAGGGTATACCCTTATATCAGAGACAAAAATCAGTTGTGTTATACGTATATTATATAAGATCGAAATAATATTTAATAAGACAAGAAAAGTTTTACAAAGCCGAAATTATTGTAAATTCCTTGAAAACGTTAAATTTGAGTTTTTATTATCACTAACCAGAACGATGGCGTATGAAGGTTTAAACTACCCCACAAATGTGTTTTGAGAAATCTTTATTATATAAACCCTCCCCCCGCCGATTTTTTTCTGTGTACGCTCCTTGAATCAAAGCAGCAACATTCTCAGCATTTCGAAACATTAGTATACCTAATTAACAGAATAACAGAAGTTTTAATAAAAAACCTATTCTTTTTATAATATAATATTAATTAAGATATACAAAATCTTCACATTTTGAATATGGTCGATGTCAATTTCAAAACCTTATTGAAAAACCCTTTTAGGTACGAGGTGTGTTCAGAAAATAACGGGAATTTTTTAATTTCACGGGTTCTTAAGGTGCGATTTCACCAAGCGCGCAAAACGTTTGTGAATGTTTGCAATTATTTGCAAACTCAATATTTGTTTGGTGGAGACGTTTAATCACGCGCATTCGCAAACGTTTGTTCGCATTCGGCCGTGTTCGAAGCGGTGTCGGTGCATCAAAGGGATTTATTGTTCGTGTGTGCGCTCAGTAGAGACGGCGCCATTACTACCTATTTTCTGGATCGATGACAAATGTTTGCAAACGCACAGTCCTAGACGTACGTCTAGGCGCACAGTTGTTCGCAAATATTTGGGTGGTGAAGACGAATGAATTGCAAACATTTACAAACATTTGCAAACGTTTGCAAACGTTTGTTCGCAATAATTTTTTGGTGAAATCACATCTTTAGAGTCCGATTGTCATAAAATTTTCTTTATTATGTTGAAATACATGCCCCTGAAAAATGATAAAAACTTTAGCTGTTTTCATAGTTTACTTTGTCTGTGGCAGCCGCTAAGGTCAGACTAGTTTTTATGAGCCCGGCGATTTTTGTTCGTTAAAAGAAATGGATTAAAGAATTTGTATCAAATTTTGCGTAAAAAAATTAGGCTAAGTGTGTGAAAAGGCCTATGGTGAGTCTGATATGAGTAAAAAAAGAGTTTACGAGTGGTATAAGCGTTTCCAAGATGGCCGTGAAGACGTTGAAGATAACGAACGCCCAAGCATATCACAACCGATAAAAACTGAAAAAGTGAAAGAAATGGTTATGACCGATCGCCAAATCACAATTAGAGAAGTCGCTGATGATATTCGCATATCGATTGGCTCATGCTCATTGAATGTTTTGGGTATGAAACGCGGGGCTTTTGCACCACGATAATGCACCTGCTCACACTTCATTGCTTATTCGTGAATTTTTGGCCAAAAATAATACTGTAATGATGCCCCAGCTTCCATATTCACCAGACATGGCTCCGTGTGACTTTTTCTATTCCCAAAAATAAATAGCCTCAAAGGGCCGTCGTTTTGCAAGCATAAATGACATTAAAAGCCCATCGCTGAAAAAACTAGAAGCTATCCCAAAGATCGAGTTTGAAAAGTGTTTCGAGGATTGGAAGAAGCGCTGGCACAAGTGCATAATAACTAGACGAATAAATAAATACTTTTTTCAAAAAACGAAAATTCCCGTTATTTTCTGAACAAACCTCGTATGTCTTTAATAAATGAGTTTTAAAATACAATATTTAATGAAAACATGTATCTATATCTACAAGTAAAAAATATTATTAAAACGTTTAAAAATAGAAATATCAATACAAAAAAATTAACCCAATAAGAATATTTAGTTTATTTTCTTAAACTTATAAACCACCTTGTATTTAAAAAAAATGTTTTTTTTTTATATTTTAATAAATACATTGTTAACCATAAAAAACCCGTTGATTTTTGCCAATTAAACCTATAATTTAGTTTATATCTATCCTGATCACCTTGTAGCATTACCAAGTAATTAAAAACAATTACCTTCCTCGCGATTAAGGTTGTCCTGGAGTGAGTGTCGAATGATCAGAATTTGATAAATTCTTTATCATGCTTCACATCATCCTGTTTAATTTAATAAAAATTATTGTCATTGGGAGCCGAGTAAATACATTTCAAAGTTGAGTAAAAATACACGGGTTCTTATGGCAGAACGTAGATTGTTACTCTTTTCTCCTCCGAAATAATTATTGGTAATGGATTGCAATGAAAAATGAGTATATCGTGGAGCGTAATTTCAAAACATGATACGCGAAGTTTCATAATGATCATGTCGGTAGGAAAAAAGTTCTATTGGATTAAATCGGTGAATTCACGAAATTTTACTCTTGCACTGGAGATTCATGGCAACGTCCCTGACGTCAGATAGGAACGCTCTCGCCCGGTGCTACATAGGTGTGAGAGAGAACGTATGTAGCAAGCGTAAGGGTGAAAGAGACAGCGAATAAGACGTTGCCAAGCGTTGCGACTGTTATTGGCGAAATTTTAAAAAGCGATGTTAAGATGTTAAGAATTTGTTAAATTAAATTAAATTTAAGTTTTTGTTTATTTTTAGGACATCCTTTACAGTTTGGCTGCTAATGAATCTGATGTTGATAGTTGTTCCCAGATATGGAGCTTTACTCATGACAACATGTGGCTTTATCCTTTTGGGGACAGTTTGCGGCTACTTTGCAATGTTACCAGAAAATCCTTTGACCATAAACATCGAGGGAGCTATTTTAGAGTTTAAGTTTGGGTGGTGCTATTGGCTGGTCCTTATAGCAGGTAAAATAAACACCTGGATAAAAAAATTGACAATTATTTTTTTTTAATAATTTTTTAAATGTAATGATTTTTTTGCAAATTGTAGAGGCTTATATCGTGATCCTTCTCTGTTTTTTTATTTTACAATAGGTTTTATGTTTCATTGTCAGTTTTTTTTCAAGAAGAACTTTTTACTTATTTGATTTATATTTATTTAATTTATTTATTTATATTTAAGGGGGTTGTTGTTTATTGACTGGTGTAATAATAACTACAATAGAAATAGTAAATCCTCATAGTTTTTCGACAATATTAGAAGTAGATTATGACACGCCATACGATAGGCATGTAATCATTGAAGACAGCAGAGGAAAGCGGTTCCAGAGAAAACGAACTAGTAGTGGAAAACTGGAAGAACAGGATAGCATTGGACATAGAATATTAAGGTAAAACTATTTATCTATAAATGTTTTCTCTTAAGTATTTATTTTATTTAGGAGGTTATCATCGAAAACGAGGGATGAAAAACAAGTACCATCTTGTTCAAATGTTACTTTAGAAAATGATACGTATGAAATACAAGAGAAAAATTCGTCCTGGAAATATCCGTACAGTACCCAGGAAGATAGACCTAGTAGAAATTTTCGAAGAAACAATTCTCACTTATCTAATTCCTCAATACCCAGGAACGGACCTCATGTTCACGAAAACAGCATGTTTAGGTACAACATATAATTTGTTATTTAAATTAATACTTAATTCCAAATTAATTTAAGGTATCCTGAGAAAGCTACTTCAGTATCAATGTGGTGAGACAAAGACAACTAAACTAAAGGACGTTTTAGTGCAATTTATTACTTATAAAGTGATTTTTATGTGATATAGATAGATGTTAGCTAAAATCTCATTTTTAATGGCCATATTTATATCTTTATTATACAGCCATGTAAATTATAGTTGTATCACACTATTATATAAGACTTATCGCAAAAAATGATATTATTTGTTAACAAATTTAATTTTAATTGATTTGTAATGAATAGTTTTAAAATTTAGGGTTTGTAAATAGACATGTCAGAGTAGGTGACCCTTGAAGTGTAATTATATGGAATTATTTTATTGTAATTTATAAAAATAAATATTTATTTGACGAAACTAATTTATTTTTAAAATTATTGTTTCAATAAAGTTCTTGGATTTTGCAACTAAATAAAACAATAGCTTATTAATAAAACAAATTCGGTATTGCATTAAATGATATTAATTACAATTGCATTCTAGAACTATTTGGAGATTATGAGGCGCCGTTTGGGCCAATATAAAATTAAGTATTTATATATAAATTTTTATCTTTGATTGAAAATATTGTTGATATATAAAAGATTTTAATTGTGTGATTGATATATTTTAAAGCTTTCGCAATATACCGTGTGCAATGAGGGCGCCACTTCAATGTTCGTAAACATTAATGGATAAAAATTTCCATCCTTGATTGAAAATATTCTAGATATATAATTGTAATTTTGAGATTTAAGTTCGCTTGTAAATTATTTATTTTAATGTTTCCACAATATACCGTGTGCAGTGAGGGCACCACTTTGATGTTCGTAAACATTTTTGACATAATTGTCATTTAACATTGCCCGTTATTTATTTTTATTAAACTTAACATTTATTTATACTTTAAAATATTAAAAAAGCTGTAAAATATTATTAATTATAGCAATAAAAAACCCAAAGAGTAAAATATTTTCTTAACATAATAATATTTTGAAGTTATTTTAATATTTTAAAGTATCAATAAATGTTAAGTTTAAAAAAATAAATAACGGGAAATGTTAAATGACAATTATTTCAAAAATGTTTACGAACATAAGAAGTGACGTCCTCACTGCACACGGTATATTGTGGAAGCTTTAAAATAAATCATTTGCAAGCCAACTTATATCACATAATTACGAAGGCGTAGAAGGGACAATTACACTAAATTCATTTTTATTATTTAATTCTGCGTTAGCTAACACAGAATTAAATCCGCCATATTTAATTCTGCGTTAGCTAACACAGAATTAAATCCGCCATATTTAATTCTGCGTTAACTAATACAGAATTAAATCCGCCATATTTAATTCTGCGTTAGCTAACACAGAATTAAATCCGACATATTTAATTCTGCGTTACCTAACACAGAATTAAATGCAATTAATTCCGTGTTAGCTAACCCAGAATTAAATATGGTGGATTTAATTCTGTGTTAGCTAACGCAGAATTAAATATGGCGGATTTAATTCTGTGTTAGCTAACGCAGAATTAAATAGTAAAAATGAATTTAGTGTAATTGTCCCTTCTACGCCTTCGTACATAATTAAAATCTTTTATATATAAAAGATTTTAATTATGTGATATATATATCAGGAATATTTTCAATCAAAGATAATATTTTCAATCAAAGATAAAATATTTTCAATCAAAGATAAAAATGTTTACGACCATCGAAGTGGCGCCCTCACTGCACACGGTATATTTTGGAGGCTTTAAAATAAATCAATCACAAGCGAACTTATTTCACACAATTAAAACCTTTTATATATCAAAAATATTTTCAATCAAAGATGAAAATTTATATATAAACACTTAATTTTATATTGGCCCAAACGGCGCCTCATAGGAGATTGTTTAAATGGTCTTTACTTTTAATACAGATTGGCGCAGTGGATTAAGTGAAGTTAGAGTTATAAAAGGGTCTAAAATAATTATTTTGTTATTCAGTATAAGTACAATTTTATTCAGTTTGAGTGACTAAAAATCAACTTATCTTTTGCCTAAAGGCCAATTGGTGTTCCTAAAGGGTATAATTTATACAATTATTTTCATTTACCTATATGTAAATAAGCAATATTTTAGGTACAAACAACCTTAGCATTTCAAAAAAGGGTTGCGATGTTGATGAATTCGGAATATTATGCCCGACTTTAAAACTTATTACAAACACGTGGTGGCTATATAAAAGATGTTATTCTTAAAAATATTTTTTTGGTAAAACTTTATTATATGTAATAAACATGTATTGACAAAACATGGGTCGTTTCAACTTGATCAATTTAAATATTGGTTCCAACAAGACAAGACGCCTTGTCGCAGCGAAAGCTCTTAAAACATAAAAGTTAAAACCAAGAAATAATTTCTCAAAAGTGCAAACCAATAATAGTGAAACAATCGCCGACGGTGGACTAGTGGTTAGTGCTGCTGACTACAAGCCGGAGGTCGTGGGTTCGAATCCCACCAGGGGTATGGCTGTTTATTTGTGTTTGTCCTATTGTGTAATGGTCCTGCGGAGGGGACTTTAAGCCCGCGGTCCGTTTCTACCCCTAACCCGCACAAGCCATTCAGTTGGCTTATGGGACTTCTTAAGAAGTAAGGGTGGAACTAAAAGAGCACTTTTTGTAACTACAGTGAGAATAGACTACCATACGATCAAGAATGAGTTAAGAGTTAAGTAACAAGTGAGCTTCTGGGCGGTCATTCCACCCCTCAACTGGACGCTTTTCACTGGACAAACAAAAAAGAACAAAACCAACAAACAATTTTCATTAAGTGCAAACTGAAATAGTGTAACGGTGAATAAAGAGTGAAGTGTTAAGTGATAAGAAAGTATCACATGGAGATACCATGCAAAATATTGCTTGGACGTACACGTTTCTCGAGTGGAATATTTGATTGTTATTTTAATAATCTATACCTTTGACTTTTTATTATTATTTAATTAATCAAGTTTTAGTTTTACTGGTATTTTTATTTATATGTATCTACTTTATTTTAATATACAAGTGAATAATCTAGATTATTAAATATTTATTTTAACTTAAACTTTAAAAATGTTGTCATTTGACCATGGCTATTTAATTTTATTAAATTTTCTTTAAAATCTTTTAAAGGTTTGTCGTATAAATATGGATGATAGTTCTATGATCAAGGAGTATTTAAATTTTGCAAGAATAAGTAGGTATTAGTAAAACTAATAACAAACAACAGCTGTTATCAATTATAATTAACAACTTGTAAACACCAAAATTGAAGTATTTTTACCTGCCATTTTTAATATTTCTTAAGAAACATAATATAATATATTAATATAGCCTAACAACTTTGTTTAATCTAAACATGAGCATATTCGAAGGTAAAAAGTAACTTTTTTTAATAATAAAACGTATTATATTAAATATTTTGTATCTGTGAGCCATAGCCCTATAGCACTATAGTACTGTACTATAGTACTGTGATTGGGTTGACATAAGATCTTTACGGTGAAAGATAAAACTTGTAAATTTCTACGTGAGGAAGGAATGGCATTGTTAGGGTACGGGTATATGGGCAAATTTTCGTTAAATGTACATTTGCTGTCCCCAGCTAATTTTATTTTTATTTTTGACCTTTGTTTTTATTATATTTAAATACCCCCTTTCTGTTAGGACCCATCGTATTATTTTTTTAATTACTTTGTGTTTCTATATATGGCAGAAAAACTAGGTGAAATGTCCTGTAACCTAACTGTCCCCAGAGGCGATTTTTTAATTTAAATTATTATATTCTTCTTTGCAGCTTTCTTCTGAAAAAATAAATTATTTTTGAACAATGGAAAGTTCTTTTATTCGTATATAAAACTAAAATAGTTTTCTACAAAGTAGTTTAAACAGAAAAAAATATTAAAGTTGACATTCAAAAATCTTGTCTTTTTCCTAACGTCGTCTTCTATGCGGACTGCTTCGAAATAGAGACAATAGGTTGTTGTCATAGCAGCATGTCAAAATTTTTAAAGAAAAAACTTGTTTAAAACACCATTTTCCTCTTTTTAATAAAAATAGCAATAAAATACAGCTTCTAAATATATTTTTAATACTATAACAGTGAACATCACATCTCTTATTGGGTATGCATTATACATATGTATATAATATATAATGTATATAACATATAATATTATATTTAATTTTATTTATATTGAACAATTTAATATACATGATGTCCCAAAATCACCGGACCTAAAGGAACGGGTCGATTCCTTGCGAAAATCTAAGATAAAATTTCTTTTATAATTTTTTAGAATTTCCAAAATTGCAGGAGTTATTTAATTTTTAAGGCCGCCAATGAGAGCGCAGTGTTTGTGCTCTATAGAGCAAGCCCCGCCTTTTGACTAATCCATTGTGGAATTTTTTCGCTGAAAAATTAAGAAAAAGTTTTAATAGTTAAAAATAAGAGTTTTGAAAGTGTTACTTCTCTTAAAAAATAAGAATAAGACTAAGTCAGACTATTAGCAAGATTTGAGAGTCTTCTGGAAGAGTTATTCTAAATAAAAGTTTTAGCAGAGAGTGGTCTAGCGATAAAAATAAATATTCTGAATTTATCAGAGATGTTGTATTTGGTTATTGTAAAAGAAAACAGGAAGAAAAGTATTTTAAAACATTGTTTCTTTGTTTTTATAAGGCTTATAAGTTTATAACATTACAGTACAACAAAACAATTAAGACGTTTGGTTTATGTCCATTCAGATCACTTGTTGATTACATATATGTTATATTTATTATACCTTATAAGGTGTAATAAATTTAACAATTATATTTGTTTCCAACGCATAGGTTACGCACCGCACCTTAAGGCGAACGGTCACGTGGGTAAGGTCTCGCTTAACGCGCCCCTACTTCCATAGTGCCATCACCGCTAAAGTTATTCAAAAAATAAATAAATATTGATTTTACACGTGATATATGTACCAGATCCAAGTGCAAAAAGAGTGCAAATTGCGTGTGGTACCTCCTCCTGCACTCAGAGAAATGTCAAGTCATAAAAAGCATATGAAATTATATTAATTTAAACAATCGGGTAAATTTGATTCAAATAGAAAAATTTGTAGTTTTATATTCATTTACCAACAGTTTTACAATTTTTAGAAACACTTTTAAAGTGTACCCTCTTTAAAATATATATACAAAAAGAAATCCATTTATTTCATTGACTTTCTCAAAATTGTTTCAAAAAGATATGTATTATACAATTGTTATGCACCTATTAATTTAATGGGAAACACCAATGACGCCAAAACATATTTGAATCCCTTTGAATTATTATCGTTTTGAATGATTCTACAACATTTTTTCTCTCAGTGTGGATTAAGTACCCAAGTATTTTACCAGAGGATAAAAGTGTGAGCGAGACGATCAGTTTCAACGAATAATTTCTACCACACGTGCTAAAGTGGGCTTTTGGGGTTAAGGAACAATTTCATCACACCTGCCTGGCAATTCACCCAAAGTCCAAGTCTGCATAAATCAGATAAGTAAAATTTACCAAAATTGCATGACCATATAATAATAATACTAAATTTTAATACGAAATACTTACACAATCTTTAACAAACAAAGAATCCACCAGGTAAAATTAATTAGTCGCAAACAGTTCCCAATTAAACAGCAAGCATAGTAAAAAAACTATAAACACAAGGGCACATATAAGAAGCTATTAATTACTGAAGTTCTAATAAACACCAGGCAAAAGAAACTCATCCTAAAGAAATAAACATCTGTAAATTACTAAGAAATTAAGGGACCATAAATTGGGTAACCAAGCGAAGTGGCTGACTCCTCAAACGTTCTATGCAAAAATAAGCAACTACAACCGCACAGTGGGGTGCAAACATAGAAATGATACTACTGATAATAGTTTATATTGTTTATATGGGTGCAACGTTATCAGCAAGCTGGGAATATGACCCGGACAGAGAGAAGGACACAGACTAACAGGAAGTACTTCAAAACCAGCAAGGATAGATCCTAGCAGCATATTAACCAATCAAGTCCCCATTTATTAACTCCAAATGAATGGGGTTATTACTAAATCCCTGGTTGGGGATTGTACTTAGTTTTGGGTCAGTTTATGTCCCTCGAAAACCAAAATGTTTTTCCTCTTTTCGGGAGTGGCCTTAACCATCGACACCGTCATCCACGACCTTCTAGGCAAGATTTACCAACCGGGGTGAAAATTCGGATCCACCAAACACAGGTAATGCTGTGCAGTGGCGGGATACGTAGGAAAACTAAAAGGGGGTTTAAAAATTTAGTTTTAATATTTACGATTAAGCTCGTATGTAATTGATTCACTTGTAATTATTTCGTCTCCGCTTTTGTTTAATTTCGTTCGTGTTCAAGACATATAGAAGACCACGTCGAAGGACGGTAGATGGCGACAAATTACTTTCGTCTCACCGCTTTGAATGATTGCATTTTCTATAAAAGGAAGAGCAATCAAAATTTCGTTCGTGTTCCGCACCAAACAGCAACTCGGCACTGATGAGATCCAATAGATCGAAACAGCTGTCTGCCGATGCTGGTGTGGAACACGAACGAAATTAAACAAAAGCGGAGACGAAATAATTACAAGTAAAAGGGGGTTATATAACATTGGGAGATCAGGGTAAGGCGTTGCCGATGGGGCCTGCCATATATATATATACTCATACTCATATACTTTTTTGCAACGCATAGGTATTTGTTTGGCTTGTCAACTTTTTTTTAGAGATATCCCTAGGGTTATGAAAAATTGTCCTTAATTTTACAGTTTTCCCTAGGATTTTTTAGTTTATATTCCATTATATATATATATATATATATATTGCAAAGACTGAAATGCCTTCCATCTCGCCACCAAGCTGGGCTCAAAGCGCGTCTCCCGAATGGTATGGTCCAATGACTACTGCACCATTATGGTGCCACCATACCCACGGTGGGTAACCCACCACCACTGACAGACAGACAGCCGACCTGTTGGTTCTTATCAGTGTCAGGCAGTCGGTGACGGGAGACACGTATCAAGCTCGGCACTCCCTGGCGAAAATAAAGCGTGCATGAAAAGTGTGCAATAAGTGTGCATTTGGAGTGCAAGTCTTTATAACAATGTGCATACACGCTACTTTGTAGTAATTTAACACTTTTTGAAATAATTAAGTTTTTTTCACTCTTTATGTACATTGACATCACGCTTTTTATTTGTCATATGTCACGCTTTTATACATTATATTTTAGCACATTGTTTGCACTGTATTAGTACATTGTTTAAAGACATTTTGCAAAGCTTCAGTCTATCTTACGCATGTCACATTTTATACACACTGTTAGCACGCTTTAATATTTCTCGTTTATGGCACTTATATTACACATTGTTTGTACAATTTTAGCGATCACTCAACAGTTTAAGCACATGTTAGATATATCTCGCAAAGCAATCCCCTTCGTGGAGTTGACAGTGCAGGTATTTTTCTTAATAAAATACAGTATGTAGGACCTACATTGTGGGTATTTTTTTTTTAAATTTTTTTGAAAAAAATAATTATTTGATTAATATTATTATAAGGATATTTCACGGTGCTGTTCTGAGAGGTGATTTTTGGACTTTCTGTGAAACCTAATTTTTTTTATATTCTTGTTAATTAGGTCATAAATAAAATTTTAAGAGCAAAATAAAAAAAATTTGACGGTTTGAATTGTTTTAATTGGCTGTTTATTAAAAATATTATGCACTCTTTCAATAATCCAATTAAAACTAGCGATTTAATTTAAATATTTAATATTTGCATAACTAAAAAAAAGGTTTTTACAATTTTTTTTATATATTTTACTGTTTTGTTGCAATAAAAGTTCAAACTTTTAATCTAACCTTTGACGTATACATTTATGTTCCCTTAATTAATATATCCTTAAAGGTTGCCATGAAACTTAGATTTATTAAAAATTTATTTGACGTTTGAATTGTCATTTTCAGTATACGTATTCTATAATTTTTGTTTAGTTTTTTAAAGTGTTTTTTATAAACAAAAATGAAAAATTGTAGTAAATAAATTCATGAAATTTAACTAAGGACCGGTTTATTCATCTTTAGTAAAGTTTATCGGGCCGATAACTTTCATGTCTTGGCAATATCTAGTATCCAAAGAAATTATTCGTCAAATAAATCAGAAATGAATAAATCGGCCCTAAATAAAATGTGGCACCCTTAGAATTATTGTTTACATTGTACATTTATGTATACTATACATTTAACCTTAAATTAAAACTTTAAACGTGTATTACAACAAAACAGTAAAAGATATAAAAAAAGTATAGACCTTTTTTTAGGAAATTAACTAATCTTTAATCTGATTTAAAAAGTTATGATAATATTTAAATAAAATAAAGTTTTAATTGGAGAATTAAAAGTGTGCATACATATTTTTAATAAACATCCAATTAAAACAAAATTAACCGTCAAATTTTTTTTATTTTGCTCTTAAAATTTTAGTTATGACCTAATTAACAAGAATATAAAAAAAATAGGTTTCACAGAAAGTCCAAAAATCACCTCTCAGAAGCATGATTTATATTTCAATTATATGTAAATTTAAAAGACTTTATAGGTCACCAAAAAGAATCTGTTTTTATAATAGGCACACAGCTGCACCTAGGTGGCAAGAAACAGTGTGCAAACAATGTGAAAAATCAAAAGGAGTTCCCTTTAGAACATTGTCCAGTGATTATTCACACTTTTAAATTTTTGGTTTTGCACATTGTTTCATGTTTCATTTCCCACCCTCCGCACATCATTTTTATAAAAGGTTGCACATTGTTGGCACATTGTTCTCAAATAATTTTGCACACTTTTTGCACATTTCATTTTCGCCAGGGCTGTTCACTTATAAAGAAATAAGTGACCAGGACAGCGGTGAGATGTATCGGTAAGTCAGTCTGGAGACATCTACCGTCTAAAGACGTTGCCTCGCTATGCGGCGTGCAATCACAATGCACTTAGACACACACAGTGGTAGGTTTTATCAAACCGTACGCGGCCCAAAAGAGTCTAACTAGCAATAGGATTTCTACTTTACGCCAGTAGTAGGCAACCCATATTGCAAAGACTGAAATGCCTTCCATCTCGCCACCGAGCCGGGCTCGAAGCGCCCTGACACTTATGAGACCCAACAGTTCGAAACAGGCTGTCTGTCAGTGTTGTTGGGTATGGTGCATTATTCATTGGACCATACCCAGACAGCAATATGACGTCTTAATTAAGTCTGCATAAGCTGATTTGGACGTCAAATACAACATCAGAAAGAAGTTTTTAAGAAGTTCTTAAGACTTCGAATGCGCCACCTATTGAACTAATCAAGACTTCTCAAAAAAGAACTCTTGCGGAACCCTTTTCTTTGACTTCGCAATTAAGCATTTTAAAGAGTCCTACTGTATAAACTTATAAAAAGGCTTCTTTAGAATTTTCCGTTTTGAATATAGAAGGGTACTGATGAAGAAATTGCATACTGGATCGTTGCTTATTTTGACATGTCAACTTGTCAAGGTTATTTTATTAATTTTATTAATTTGTTAAATTGATTTTATTAAAATCATTTTATTAATTTGCTCGTATTCGCTTATTTAAGGAATTGCGATTACTTCGTCTCACTTTTGTTTAAATTCAAGCGTGCTCTTCACCGGCACCGATAGACGGCCTGTTTCGCTCTTTTGGAGCTCGTCAGTATCGGGTAGCCGTTTACCTAGGTCTAAGACCGTTTGATATGGAGCACGCTCTAAATTCTACTTCGCCGCTTCTTATATCAAACACAAGCAGTTACAGCAGTGAGAAGAAAGTAATCGCATCAAATTGTCTTAAATGTGACGTCTCCATGTTGACTTCTAAAAGAGGTAATAGTATGATTTCAGTTGGAAGTAAGAAAAAAGAATACTCTGTGAGCTCAAAATAAATTGTTCAAAAAGAGGTCAAGATCAAGATATTCATTTGTACGTAAAAAAATTGACTTCTTATTTATGAGTTCATTAACAGCTCAGAATTCTGAGCTCATAAAAAGGAGCTGTTTAAGACGTCATGTTAGAACTTCTACACGAAGTTGTTTAAAAGACTTCATACTGAAATCTTTCTGAATTGGATGCTGACTGGGTACCATTCGGGAGACGCGCTTCGAGCCCAGCTTGGTGGCGAGATGGAAGGCATTTCAGTCTTTGCAATATATATATATATATACAGTGCTTGCAAATCCAAGTCCGACCGCACTGGAAAGGACGGCTGTTCAATACCCGCGTAAAAAGAACAAGGATAGAACGCCAAATAGAATTTGATTGGCCAGAGCCGGCAGGATACGACAACGCATACCCATCGCGCACCTCGCAGCGTGCTTGCCTCGAGGATATCAGAACGAGAACTGCAGTGGTGCCAGCAAGAGGTAGTAATTTTAGTAAAAAAGATTATTTAATTAAAAAATGTACACGGTGGAACAAAAAGTTCAGATTTTAATCTGGCACTTTGCTGGTAATTCTGAACGAGAAATTCAAAGATTATTTGCGGGAATGTTCGAGGCCAGACCAAACAGAGAAACAATTCGACGAAACGTTAATAATTTTCTCACGCACGGTTGTGTAGTTCCGATGCAGTTCCGACGGGAATTTTTATAATAGGTTATGCTATTGTTTGGCTGCCTATGGGGGCTTGTTCGAACATTTAATTTAATTTTTGAATTTATTTATTTTTATTATTTATTTTTAGAGTTTTATTTTTATTTAGAGTTTTATTTTTATTTATAGTTATTTTTATTCAGAATTATTTTTTATTTGAGAAATCTTTTTTATTAAGAATACTATTTTTGTTGTTGCCCTAGTTCTCAAGGAAAAAAATCAAACAATTTTATTTTTAGGATTCGAGTATAAAATATTTAAAAAGAAAATTAAAATGTGCATCTACACTCTAACGCAGTTTGCTTAACACTAAATCATTTAGTCTAAATGCAGCCAGACTGAGAGTTGACCTCGCTTACAATTCGCACGCATCCGGGGCTCTGGCCAATCAAATTCTATTTGGCGTTCTATCCTTGTTCTTTTCACGCGGGTATTGAACAGCCGTCCTTTCCAGTGCGGTCGGACTGGGATTTGCAAGCACTGTATATATATATATATATATATATATATATATAATGGAGTTTGATAAACTTCCAAGACAATCGCGAGTTTAATTTAAATTACCAAATTGATATATATATATATATATATATATATATTAGGGTGTCCCAAAAAAAAATATTTTTTTTCTTCTCGTCTCTTGTGAAAATATGTTGGTTTGTCATGTTTTAAGAGCCCTGTGAAAAGATCAGCACCATTAAAAATTTTTTAGGGGTCGCTCAAGATTTTTAAAAATTACCAAAATCGTCAAAAATTGGATTTTTTTTTATTTTAATTTTTTTTCTCTTTCCGATAATATTTTTTAATTTAAAAATAATAATGATTCTGAAAATTTCAAATCGTTATTTTAATTTCTAAAGGTCGCTCAAGATATTTTTAACTTTCAAAGTAGAGTATTTTAAATGTTTTCGAGCGACCTCTGAATATAAATATCAACGAACTTTTAGCGACCTTTAGAAATCAAAATATTGATTTGAAATTTACAGAATTTTTATTATTTTCAACCTAAAAAATAATATCGAGACGAGAAAAAGAATTAAAATAAAACAAAAATTCAATTTTTGACCATTTTGAAAATTTTTATAAATCTTGAGCGACCCCTACAAAATTTTTAATCGAGCTGATATTTTGAAAGGGCTCTCACAGCATGATAAACTAAACATATTTTTACAAGAGACAAGAAAAAAAAATATATTCTTTTTTTTTGGGACACCCTTAAAAATTTATTTGAATAAGTTAAGAAAAAGGAATTCAAAACAAATTCTGAAGGGAAAATTTTTCCAGGGTTGGTAACGCTGGCACGTACTGACCTATATTAATCTAAAAAACGCAGAAAGACGAGCTCACATGACGGTCAGCTGTCTGGTCCGGTCAGATGAATATTTGCGTATATAAAAAGAAACTATTAAAATAAAAAGTACAATTTTGTTGTGATTATTACACCCGGTGTATTCTACATACATACAAGTTTTATTCCTTACTAAGTTTTTTCGGCTTAATAAGTATTATTTTAAGTTTTTAAGAGAAAGTAGAGACTATCAATACTTATATATTTATTTATTAAAAAAAATTGTTTTTTAGAAAAAAAAATGCACAAGTGTTGCGATAAAACGCACTAAATTTGTTTTTGTTTACTTTTTCCCAATGATAGAATATCAGCGTCTTTTGCAAATACAAAAAATATAACTCCTGCAATTTTTTGAATTCGAAAAAATGGTAAAAGAAATTTTCCTCTTATTTTTTGCAACCTTATGGTGCGGTGATTTCGGGACACCCTGTATATTAAAATAAAAAATTCTTATAAAAATCCTTATTTTTAAAAAAATATCCTTCCAAATATTAAACATATATTAGTCAACCCGTATAGTTCGAATCAGTTACGCAGTAAAAGCCTTTTCACCAGATTACTATCCACTATATTTTAGGTGTATAGTAAACTACTAAGTACTTTTTTATAATATCTCGCAATATTACTTTATAAAGTATAGTTTATGTTGAGTATAATTCTTCCTCGGAATCGGACAAAAGAGTATCGTCATCGAGGTACTCGTTGTGTCATCTGGCCACGTAAAAAGTATCTGGATGCATTTCTTTGTATTCGTAAATAATTTCTTCAGGAACATGTGCGCAGTGCACTTTGCTATTTGATTTGTTCGATATTAAACCGTCGCATGTGCAACAATCGCATCTCCAGAAAAGAAGTAGACCTAAAATAAAAAAAAAGTTATAAAGGGTGTCTCAATAAGCATTTGAATATTGAATTAAAAAAATAAATGTAATGTAGATACATAAGTTTGACTTCTTAATTAAGTTTTTAAAACTACCTTAATTGTTTGTATCATGATGTGGTTCCAACAGTCACACCGTACTTAATAGTATATTATGTATCAAGTTTGATAAACGCCATTTTATACACGAATTTAATTTAGGCACGAGAGAGCTTGCGAGCCAGTGCTTAAATTAATAAGTGTATAGAAAAGTTTATAAACGAGGTGCATACTATACTTTTTTTACGACAAATACTTATTATTATCTTAAAATGATTTAAATCAAAAATTTGTATAGAGCGCCATCTATGAAACAATTGGGGAATCTGTGTGTCACCGTCAAATGTCAATTTTTTTATTTTATAAATACAATTATAAAGGTTATAAATCGAAATGTATTTCTTGAAAATTGACAGTTTTTCACAGTGAAAGTAAAGAAAATGTTTTATGAGCACTTTACAGTGGAGTCCGTGCCCAAATTTAAGTTAAAGTTTACTGCCGGCGTCAGTAAAAGGTCAGTACAATGTTCATATAATCTTTTCAAATATTGGCGTTGAGAAACTATTTAATACTTTTGTATTTTTGTATTGAGATAATAAAATAATTTTCACATTTAGTATTATTTTACAAGAAAGGCACTTTATTTTAACGATTGTTTGACATTTGACAACTGTCAATTAACTTAAAACTAACTGACTAAAAGCCTGTTGCTAACTTCAGCCCGTGACTAAAGCGCCATAAAGCCACAACTTGTGTATTTAAAAGGTCACTTGGTGTCATGGAAACATGTACGATAAAGGGCGTTTTAAAGGTGGGAGTAGAAAAAATATTTTAACTTTTGGTGGCCGAATTAGAGGTCGAAAGATTATCATTAAACTTTTCTCAGCTTTCTTTGGATTTTTTAGTCCTTATAAACGGGAAAAAATCAAACTCACCAACTTAATTTTTTTGAAAAATTTCATTTATAACCATTTTGTTAAATTAATAAGTTTTAAATAGTTATAAATCAGTTGGCTTTCATAAATTAATAGTAACTATATTATGTATCAAGGTTGATAAAAGCCACGAATTTTAATTAAGCACGAGCGAAGCTTGCAAGCGAGTGTTTAATTAAATGAGTGACTAGAAAAGGTTATAAACGAGTTGCATACTATACTTCTTCTAGTACAAATATAATATTATAAAAAACTACTTCTATACAAACATAGAGTAATTAAAGTTAATATTCTGTTTTACCGGCTTTTAATTTTCTCCCTTAAAAATGGTTTATAAATATACACACAATATAACTTTTTATTGATTTAAAAACTTACCTGCTATAAGCCAAAAGATTATTCCTTGCCAAACATCTGATATGATGGTTGATAATAAAATTATATTTATTGTCATAGAAACCAGGATATTAGTAGAAAGGACGCACGACAGCAATGTTGACTCGTTTGTTTTTTCGGCCGGGTTTTGAGGCATCACAATAATTATTAGGTAGGATATTAAAATTCCTGAAAAGCATATTTTTATTTGTAATTGTATATCCTACGTAACTTAAGGCCTACCTATAAAACTAGGCCACAAGAAAAACGTATATTTAAAAAGAATCAGACTTAATCCAATAGACCCCATTATGACTATTATAAAACACACTATTACTATGGAGAATGTTAAAACTGTTGATGGTAGCTTTTCATTGAATTTTGTTATTGTTGTCACCTAAAAAATGTAAATGCTATTAAATGCTCAAAACAAATAAAAATTTAGCATAATAAAATTAAAATATAAACAATTTCGACCGAGCTGGAGTTTTTTATTTTGCAGGCTTTTTGCTTTGATATACCTCCATACAAATTCAGTTTGATGCAATTTTTATTGGGCTAATTATTTATAATTCTAATACTTACTTTAAGTTTATCTTTATATTCTTGGACCACCACATCCACATCAGTAGAATCGGTAGATTCTTCCCCATCAGTTCCAGATTCTAAATTGTTTTCCTCATTTTCTGATTGGTCATCATCAGCCAATGTGGTGGAAACATTGCTATAATCATCCAATAGCAAACTTTCCTGTTCACCGGTAAAATTTTTAAGCAAAAATGTACCACTTTTCGGGACGCTAATTTTCGATATGTATTTCTTTTGTGATATGCCGAACATGGACTTTAATTTATCGCTTAAGCAACAAGGCCTTATTATTTTGGATGGATTTTGGTTTAATTTTTTGTAATGAACGTTTGTGTGATACACTTAAAATAATAAATTAGTAACTTACTAAGGGATAATTTGTGTTTTATTTACCAAGCTGATCATTATTTATCTCAGGCTTGTATCTATTATAGATTAGCTGAACTGAGTTAAAAATACATTTGACAAAATTGGCTGCATTTAGAAGTTTTACTAAATGCCATAAAGGGCAGGCAAAAGCCAGTATTGCTGCTAAACTACCTAAAAGTAAAAATAATTTTTAATATGTATTATAAAATCCAATTTAAAAAGACGCATACATGAGAACGTTGTTTTGCTTTTCCAAAGACCACTTTCTGTGTAATTTTAATGATACTAGAATTTTTCCATGGAAATTTGTTAATAAATATTATAAATTAAATTAAAAACATTAAAAAAACCAAAAGGAATTACCCCATTGAAAAATTAAGGTATTCTTTTAAGAAACCTTTTAAATAGATGAAAAAGGGCAAACGTAGTCAAGAGTGAGAACGTAAAAAAATTTTTATTAAAATTATTAATACAAAAATAGACGTTTTACATAAGGAACACGACTTCAAACATTTATAAGTAACTCTTTTAAAATAATAACTTATAAACAAAATTAAAGCACCACCTTTATGAATATTTATAAAAATTTTATAATATAAATAAATTGGATAATATATACACTGTTATACAGTATACACTTATACAGTTATACAGTATACACTTATAAGTTACCAAGTTTGCCAAAGCGCATCACCATGCAGTTGTTTATAAAATCCATGGATCAGACAGAAGATTTTGGCAATCTTGTTAAGCAACCTTTAGGCTTTGAACTTTTTAAACCAATCTATTTTTTAGAGACCGTTTTTGTAGAGCATTACATTTTATATAAAAAACTGCAATGATCATTGCCATAAGTTACTTTGATACAGATGTATAAAATTCCAAACATAAAATTATTTTTTCCCATGTTAATTAAATGGGAAACTAAAATAAAAACAGCGACCTCTTAGAGTTAAGCTGGAACGCCCATATTTGGTGAGGATTTTTTTATATTAAATAGAAACATTTGAGAGGGTAAGAGCGAAAAAAACAATTAAAAATTTTTTTTGAAGCACCCTAATATATATATATATATATATATATACCTATATACACTGAGAAAAAAGTTTATTGCTCCCAAATAAACTGAATATTTAAATATGGGACAAGGGTACAGTTTATTTATCCTAAATATATTTTTATTCCCGACACATAAAGTTTTACTAAAGTATATTTATCGTTATTATTTCGACTATTTAGAGGTAATAAACAATATATTCACTATTAATAAAAGTATTAGCTACACAGTTTATTTGTCCCATTTTTTTCTCAGTGTATATATGCTCTGTGTTGTCGGTTTTTGGTTCTTAAAAGAACCGTATGTCTGACAACGTTTCGGTACAATCTCATGTACCATCTTTAGGTCTTATCTGCTGGGCTGCTGTTGCTGCTCTGCTCCAAGTCTAACTCGCAGCAGAGCAGCAATAGCAGCCCAGGAGATAAGACCTGACAAACTACTTTTAGCACTAGCTCTTGGAACTAAAAGATTAAATTGTGACAGCAAGTCAGGGCAATCAATCTTATTGTGTAATAAGTTGAACAAAAACTTAAGAGATAGAATATCTCGGCGTTGCTTTAACGAAGGTACATTAAACATTAGCAATAATGTTCTATTGTCAAAACCCCTTTCTGGATAAACTCCATTTACATTATGACATAAAAACTTAAAAAATCTTCGTTGGGTTCTTTCAATCAGATTTATATGTATGTTATACTTTGGGTTCCATATAAGTGCTCCATATTCCAGTTTGGATCGAACCAAAGTAAAATATAATGTTTTAAGACAATCCATATTTTTAAATGATTTACAATTTCTGATTAAAAAACCCAACATTTTTAAAGAAGAATTATTTATGTTTAAAATATGGTCAGAAAATGTAAATTTATTATCAAACGTGATGCCAAAATCTTTTACATTTGTACAACGCGATAGACTATTGTTGTTTAGGGAATATGAATTCTATATCCTACAAATGGGCGTAGGAAGATGTTTTTCAAACAATCATACTTGAATATTTTTGTAGCGAAGCGTCTGATCAAAAATTTACCAAAGTAAGCCGTCGGTCCGTTCCTACCCCTAACCCGCACAAGCCATTCAGTTGGCTTATGGGACATCTTAGTTTGGATGTAAGGGTGGAACTAAAAGAGCACTTTATAACTTTATAACTTTCTTTCCCTAGTTGAACAAAATAATTGTGGCGTAAACATAGGTCGGAAAAAGGGAACCTACACCCCCAATATCTACGCCACTGGAGTGCGATGAAAATAATTGTTATAGGCAGTACGTGAGTCAGTATTTCCTAACTATTTGTGTAAAATTTGAGCCAAATCAGTAGAAAAGTTCAGAAGTTATAAGAAAAAAAACGATTTTTAGTTTCGAACTTTGAAGGTCTGTATCTCAGTTATTTTTAATTTTTCCATAAATGTTTTTCCTGGAAATTCCTTTTGTTTTTTGATTCTCTATCAAGTGGTGCTTTTGAAAAGTATGTATTTCGATGTAATTAAGAACTTTTACTGTACTTATATTAGTTGGGTTGATCCTCTTTACTTACTTACTTAACGCATTTTGTTAAAAAGTAATCATTTAAAAAAATACCTGTCATATTTTTCTTCTCTACTACATTTCAATTTAAACCTTATAATTTTTGTATATTCTTAACTCAATATTAAATATTCTAAAACTTGTTTCTTAAACTTATTTAAAGTAACTTGTCAGAGCCTGCATCTATACATCTTAAATTTGCTTACCTGCTGCAAATATTGCTAATACTGGAGCTCCAGTCAAAGTGCTTTGATATTGCAATGATGACACAAATATTTGCCATTCTCTATTCGCTAACTTTACGAAGGATGAAAATGTTGTTGGTAAAATTTCGGTTAGCACCAGACACACTGTGCCAATGGTAAGGACTGCCATAACCGCTCTAGCCCAATCAACATCTCTGGCTTCAAAGATTTTTACTAATGGTATTGCAGTGCCAGATAATTCCCTATAATAATAATAAATACAACATTTGTAATTGATAAGAAATTACACTACTTACTTATAATTACTCATAAACGTATAAAATATCGCTATTATGATATAAAATATTACTGAGTTTATTGTTATTAAAAATAAGTTTGATATTTGATTCTTATCTAGCTTAGGTATATTATTGATGAAAGAGTATGATATTACTGCAGTAGCTGTAAGGACCTAAAACCATATTTTCTTTAAGACAATATTATTTTTATTAAATATTTACTTACCCCTTTAATGGAGTGAACTTTAAAACTTTCGTACCATTTAGAAAAATGTAAAATAGTGTGGAAACTTCCACAAGATATAAAGAACACAAATGTGCTTATAACTGTAGCGAAAAGGAGTAATGAAATTGTTGAGGATTTCTGTAAAAGAGAAGTTAAAGAAAATTAAAATTGTAGCGAAGAGTTGTAACGAAAGTATTTCTATAAAAGCGAAATTGTGCTCTAATCTAAAATCAAACAAAATTACAATAATGTTTATAATTTTAAAATTTTAATCAAGTAACGTTTGGTCTAAGCGCCCTGTTATCCCTATGTAAAGGGAACGTTAAAAAGGCAGGATTGTAATACGAAACAATTTGATACACCATCGTCAGCTTTCCCGAGTGCTTCGGACCTTTTGACTCAGTGTGGACAAAAACATTTCTTAACTTCTTTTCTTTATATTTTAATTCTAAATGTTTGTACTATTATAATAATTACAATAATTATTGTTTAAATATATTTATTTGATTAGATTAGATTTGATTTAGTTCGAAACCAACATTGTTATGGTTGTTTATTTGTGTTTGTCCCATTGCAAGTCCACTCCATATACACAATGCTTTATATATTAAAAAAACAGAAGGTACTCAAATTCTTTTTTTTATTGATTTTTTAAATTATTTTGGACCACAAGCGGATTTAATAAATGATGAAGCATGGCGACGGCTATGACGCGGTGAGTATTTTATCTTTAGGGGTATTTCATCTGAATTGGGTCACAAAAAAATACAAATACAAATACAATAATTGAGTTTATTGGAAACAATATTTTATGCCTTTTGTTTTTCATTTGATTTTAAACATGTAAGAGCGGGCGTCATTGTTGCTTCGTAAATGTAACGAAAACGTGATTGCTCTTGATCCTCATTTTCAAAATAATATTTTGTAAACAAACAAAATTGCCCAATACGCATAATTTCGCGTAATGGACCTGTAAATCAACCTCCACGATCGTGTCATATCACACGAGAATATGTTTTTATGTGGGGATGTTGGAACTCTTCAACCTCCAACATCCATGGATATATGGTGGATGTTTGCTTTTAAGGTTGGAAATTGCTTGAAAAAGTGCTCGAAAATCGGACTTTCAGTTTGTGCTTTATTCCAGCCTGCCACCACGCCCATATGGCTGAAATCTTATTTAAACACAAATGGCATACAATTTTCTTTCCAATGAACTCGAAAACATGGCCTTTACGATAATTTCTATGTGTTTTATTTCATTTTAAAGTTCAAACTTCTAAAAAATACCCATCTAGAAGGTGTAAATGTAGACCCATATTCTTTTTTGTATAAGGCTTAGTTGTCAAGTTGTGGGCTTCTAAATAATTGTCGTAATATGAAGTACGGATTCTTCGGAAGTAATTTTTTGAATTAAACAAATTTACAATTAAATATTAAACAAAGATAGTGTTTTTTTTCGAAAATTTAGGTAATTTTTATATACTCTTTAATCAAATCAAATTTAAAATCTATTTATTTTTGTAAAAAATCGGAAGTAAACATTTCAAATCAGAATTTTAATAACATCGACCATTTAAGGTAGTACAATGAACACAGAATTTTGAACGACCTGTCAAGTAAGATACAGCTGTCATTGTATTTTAGTATACTAAATATATTTAAGCTGGCGATTATTACATAAAAAACTTCAAATTATAAATGATAAAGTCAATAGCTGGCCATACACAGACGTTATTTCGCGCGGTTTATCGTGGCGTGTTGGGATGTAGCGGTTAGTATGCACGAAAGAACGGCATGGCAAAAAAAGCGTCATGTTCCATACACTTGATAAAGTATTCAAATGATTTAGCAAGTGAATGCCCGTGGTATATCAGTTTCAAAGGAAAAATCGTATGTGAGTGGGCAAAAAGTGTCATTATCGAGTCGTTTGAAACTGCATGTGATCATGTACAAATTTTCAACGTGAAATTTTGCCAAGCAAAGGTAAACCGTGACGCGGAATGTGGCGTGTGGACACGCCACATTCCAGAGAAAAGCACGTCTGAAATCCCTTCCTGTTCTATCATTTCGCGCGGCGATACTCACTCACGTACATGATTTTCCATATGTTTTTGCAGATAACACGATAAACCGCGCGCAATAACGTCTGTGTATGGCCAGCTAATAGCTGGCCATCCACAGGCGTTATTTTGCGCGGTTTATCGTGGCGTTTGGGATGTAGAGGTTAATATGCACGAAAGAACGGCATGGCAAAAAAGCGTCATGTTCCATACACTTGATAAAGTATTCAAATGATTTAGCAAGTGATTGCGCGTAGTATATCAGTTTCAAAGGAAAAATCGTATGTGAGTGGCCAAAAAGTGTCACGTGACGCGGAATGTGGCGTGTGGCGTGTGGACACTGCTGAAATGATGTACGCCACAATCCAGAGGAAAGCACGTCTGAAATACCTTCCCGTTATATCATTGCGCGCGGCGATACTCACTCACGTACATGATTTTCCATATGTTTTTGCAGATAACACGATAAACCGCGCGCAATAACGTCTGTGTATGGCCAGCTATTAGCTGGCCATACACAGACGTTATTGCGCGCGGTTTATCGTGTTATCTGCAAAAACATATGGAAAATCATGTACGTGAGTGAGTATCGCCGCGCGCAATGATAAAACGGGAAGGGATTTCAGACGTGCTTTCCTCTGGAGTGTGGAGTGTCCACACGCCACATTCCGCGTCACGGTTTACCTTTGCTTGGCAAAATTTCACGTTGAAAATTTGTACATGATCACTAAGGCCCGGATTTTTAGGTCGTAAAAAAGTGATAAAAGGTTCCTAAATTAGGTGATATTTTTAATAAAATAGGTTATTATTTTAGGTACCTATATTTTAGGTACTTAATTAAAAAGTTAATATTGGTTGGCCCGTATTTTTAGGTTATAAAAAATAAAAAAAAATGCAAAAAATAGGTCACATAGTTATAAAATTAGGTTATTATTTTAGGTGCCTACATTTTAGGTACTTAAATAAAAAAAAATAAGCTGATTTATTGAAATAAAATGTTTTCATTATAATGTCGATATCGTTGTAAAACCATACATAGGTCTTATGTAGTTTTAGTTACATTATAATTGCTCTGTTAATGTCCGGCAATAAAGGATTTAAATTAAAAATGAAATAGTTATTAAAATAATATTTATTATTAACATTAACTAAACAAAAATGTTTGGTTGGAAAAATAACAAATAAAATAAAAGATTCTTTAAAAAAGTAAATATATCATATCACAAATAATGTAAAATTGCAAAAAAACATAATAGGAACTCTAAAATTACAAAAAAAACAAAATAGGAACTCTAAAATCAAAAAAAAAGTAAATTTTATTAATTTATTTAACGATTATATGCATGACAGACAAAATATTTCTCCAAGTTTTCAGAAGTAAAGCGTTTATCAGTCAAAACATTTTTAAACCAAGAGAATGATCGTTCAACGTCACAGGACGGGTAAAAAAAGTTCATTTTAGGTACTAAAAATACAATTTAGGTGCAAAAAAGGAAAATAGGTAAAAAAAATATAAAAAAGGTATTTTAGGTCAAATAAAACTTAGTCAGATGACTCCATTTTTTATAAAACGGGCAAATACAAAAAAATATCTTTAAAACCTAAAAAACTAACAAAAGGTGTTTTACCTAAAATCCGGGCCTTAATGATCACATGCAGTTTCAAACGACTCGATAAATGACACTTTTTGCCCACTCACATACGATTTTTCCTTTAAAACTGATATACCACGGGCAATCACTTGCTAAATCATTTGAATACTTTATCAAGTGTATGGAACATGACGCTTTTTTTGCCATGTCGTTCTTTCGTGCATACTAACTGCTACATCCCAACACGCCACGATAAACCGCGCAAAATAACGCCTGTGTATGGCCAGCTAATAATAATGACATTTATTATAAGGGATGGTTTGCATGGACATTATTTGATGGTTTGCATTGACATTATTTAACACGTCGTTCGAAATTCCATGTCCGCCGTTGTACGTATTTACATTTAAAGAGTTTTCATAGAATATCTTTTAAATTTAATATATGATTTTGTGAGACATCAGATGCATTCACAAATAATTTAAGTTTTTTTACATCACATAATAATTTTTAAAATTACATTTGTTTTAACGCCATTTTTTATTTTGTATCTCACGAGATCGCTCATGAGATTTCCATAAAAAATAAACTATAATAATCAATTTTTAAGCTATTAACGAATCTTTAAAATAATCTATGGGAAATCTGTGGAATTATTTCCTTCAGTATTATTACCCGTTGTTTCTTTAAAAAATTCTTTTTTAAACTTGAGCAACCAAAAAGGATCAGGTTGATGGCTTAAAAATTGATTATTTCAGTATATTTCTATGAAAATCTCAAAAAAACAATTTTTTAAATTTCGTGCTACCAACTTAAGAAACACAAAAATATGAGTTTTAAACCTTTAGTTTGCCATTATAACAACATGTTTTATGTATTTTTCATTATTTAGTTTAAATTTACAAATTTAATGTGTTGTCCTAACATTATTTAAGGTTATTATTAATATAACTTGTCTAATATTAAAAAAAAATTAATCTACTTACTTCTAAACCCATCATAAACAAAATGGTGACCACCACAATAATTGTGACACCCAATACATCGGGCCAAGGCTCTCCCAAAGAGTGGGATTCGATTCCAAAAAGGAGTTCCCGAAAATGCCCTCTACTAATGTAATCCACGGTGGCGCTGGCCAACCTAGAGCAGGTTGCAGCCGCTGCCAGGCTGGTCAAAATCTCAAACCAAATTATAAAGAAGTAGAAAATACTGGAAAACTTCTTTTTGTTGTAGGTTTGTTCGGTGCTCAGAGCCCAACCAGATAATGCTAGCAAAAAATAATTTAATTAAATATTTGCTATATTGTTCTTTTATGATATACAAATTCATTGTCATAATAGGTACAAATGATTTTAAGGATGTCCGGGCATGAGTTTTAGTGTTTCGATCGTGGTAGAACTGTGTCCTACAGCATTAGATTTAAAATCCGTTGCCAACTACAGGCAACTAAAATTCATATGGGTATAAATTCCATTTTTAGGCGATTTTTTTTATTATTTTGCAACGTAATAGCATTGTCAGTTCATGAGGCGTTGTTAAAGTGTATGTGAATGAATAAAAATCTATAACATCGCTTTTAAAAATTTCGCCAATAACAGTCGCAACGCTTGGCAACGTCGTATTCGCTGTCTCTTTCACACATACGCTTGCTACAAATTTCGTGAATTCACCGATTTAATCCAATAGAACTTTTTTCCTACTGACATGATTATTATGAAACTTCGCGTAAGTATCATGTTTTGAAATTACGCTCCACGATATACTCATTTTTCATTGCAATCCTATCATTACCAATAATTATTTCGGAGGAGAAAAGAGTAACAATCCACGTGCTGCCATATATGGCATAAGAACACGTGTATTTTTACTTAACTTTTTAAATGTATTTACTCGGCTTCCAACGACAAGATTTTTTATTAAATTAAACAGGATGATGTGAAGCATCATAAAGAATTTATTTGTACATTTTTATCAAATTCTCATCATTAGACACTCACTCCAGGACAACCTTAAGAAGAAACTAGTTTCTAAATGATTTCCGTTTCTAAAACAAAATGTATAACTTATGGCTCTCGTCTATATACAGGGTATCCCAGAATATGTGACCAATCTCTCGGATTCAAATAGAACACATAAAAATATTATGACAAGTTCCTATACATTTTTTTTCCTACGGCCCCCTCTACGGAGATACGGTCCCATAACGGACACCCCTGGAAATCTGGAAACTACAAGGTGGAATTGAATATTTTTTAAATATGTTGGTTACTAGGAAAGTTTCCTTAAAATGGGCACTTTTAATCACATTCGGCTTAATAAGCTTGCTAGGGACGGACTAGCTCTAAAAGAGTAATGCCATTTTTTAACACCCTGTACTACCAAAGGCACAACAATAATATTTTTAGTCAGCTTAAACCTTAAACTAAAAAAACATAATCTTGATCGACATCCATAAAATGTACTGTTTACGAAAAAAAAATGTTTTTGTACAATAGGGTTTTTACATTTATTTCTATTTTTTTGCAATGTTTTTTTTGATTTACCGATTAAATAATGATGTCAGTGTCAGTTGAAAATAGTGTGTTGAAATTTTCGATTTTTTTTTCTTTCCAGTGGCGTCCGTTATGGGCCAGTATCTCCGTAGGGGGGCCGTAGGAAAAAAATTATAGAAACTTGTCATATTATTTTTATGTGATATCTTAATCCGGGAGATTGCCCATATATTTGGGACATCCTGTATACTGATGCAATCGCTTTCAGCACCACTATCTCCAGTAAAGGTATGAGGACTATTATAGACTTGTTAAAACTATTTAATTTTCCTAATTAATCGGAACGTATTGTTTTATTTTTAAAGCTTTTTTGAATCTAAATATCTCGAGAAATAGACACTGTAGACTCTACAGTGTAGATACATCTATTAAGAGTACTTTTTTAACTTCACCTGTATCTTGCTTAGCTAGCATATTTGGGTATACGTTAATTAGGACTTTTCGCCTTATCTTTACGTATTCTATATACTCTCGAAGTATATTCCACTAGTTATAGATCAACAATACAGGCTGTTCCAAAAATGACGCACCAACTCGTTGCAACGCCATACCAATGAAATTGACGCTAAATACCATTTTAATTTCATCTTATACAAAAAAAAATCCTAATTTTCTTATTCATCTTTTTATAAAATATTTGGTTCATAAAAAAAGTTTTTAGTTGTAAACTATTATAAATGAACAAATTCTTATTAATTTATATTTAAATTAGTACTACGAGAATAACAAAGTAAATTATAAAATAATTAAATTAGTTATACAATTCTATATTTTCGTTTATTTAATAATATTACTATTGTTTAATATTTAAAATATATTTAATAATAATGTCAATTTTAAAATATTAATTTAATGGCATTATATCAAGTTTATAATTCAGTACCTACCTAGTATTTTATACTTTTAAACAATTTAATTTATACTTACTTTTATAAATGTTTTTCCAACAAAATCTATCTAAACGTTTGAGAGAGCAAAAGTTACCTTTTAAACTAACAGTGTACTTATACAACAATGAAATAAGGTCAAGCAATCTAGTCTACACACCCTTTACCTGTCAAAGTGGAAGTTAGGCCTGAAACGATGATCGCAATGACCGCTTCCGTTCCGGAAAACTCTGAAGCCGTCAAGGCTGTTAGGATAGTCGTTCCGAAAGTCCATTGTACTAAACCATGTGCCAGCTCCTGCAAACTACCCATTTGTCCTGAAAACAAACGGCCCGGTGAACTTTAAAGGACAATTAAGTTAACCCGATATTTTTAAAATTTAAAGCTCACTTAAGTTTATAATAAAAAGGTTTTGTAATGTTCGTTAAGGTGAACTATTTATAAAAATGTATCGATTAAAAATTACACATTTTCTATAAAAAGGAATATCAATAAAAAATACCAATATACAAAACATCAAAATCTTTTTTTCGTGGGATGGGTAAAAAAACAAACAAACAAAACAAAAAAGTAGTTAATTGTTATTAGTTGTGACAAAAATTGACCTTTTATTATTTTAATCTAATAAATGAATAAATGAATAAATGAATAAATGAATAAATGAATAAATGAATAAATGAATAAATGAATAAATGAATAAATGAATAAATGAATAAATGAATAAATGAATAAATGAATAAATGAATAAATGAATAAATGAATAAATGAATAAATGAATAAATGAATAAATGAATAAATGAATAAATGAATAAATGAATAAATGAATCAATGAATGAATGAATGAATGAATGAATGAATGAATGAATGAATGAATGAATGAATGAATGAATGAATGAATGAATGAATGAATGAATGAATGAATGAATGAATGAATGAATGAATGAATGAATGAATGAATGAATGAATGAATGAATGAATGTATGAATGAATGAATGAATGAATGAATGAATGAATGAATGAATGAATGCATGAATAAATGAATAAATGAATAAATGAATAAATGAATAAATGAATAAATGAATAAATGAATAAATGAATAAATGAATAAATGAATAAATGAATAAATGAATAAATGAATAAATGAATAAATGAATAAATGAATAAATGAATAAATGAATAAATGAATAAATGAATAAATGAATAAATGAATAAATGAATAAATAAATAAATGAATAAATGAATAAATAAATAAATAATAAATAAATAAATGAATAAATTAATAAATGAATAAATAAATAAAACATTTTTTAACATGGGTGTCATACGGAAGCTGTATGTTTGATTCAACTGTATATTTTGGTTTGTAAAATATATAAAAGTTTTTAAATATACTGAATTCACTAATACCAAAAAACCTTAAAAATCACCTGTTACAGCAAAAGACCCACACAATATTTTCTATTTTATGTTATTCACTCAAAGAATGTTTAGTTCAAATAAAATTCGAATTCAACTTTTATATAAACAACTCAAATACATTTTTAGCTTTTTATAAAAGTTTCTTTATGATTTTATTGCTGGTAATTTACCAATGGAATAATATATTTTTAAATTTTTTAGTTTATAACGTAAAACTAAAAGACAAGAAGGGAATACCTACTTACTTTATTTAAAGTAATTTACTTAATTAATTTTGAAATTTTATTTATTTCTCTTAAAAAGGCATCCTTTACTCGCTTCTTATACTATTATTCCGTGGTGTCTGTGAGACCCCAGTAAACCAATCTCTTTTACTTTGTTTTGTTATTGCTGTTATTGTTTATAATAATAAAAGCCCAAAATAATTTGTTTGAAATATAAAACAGAAAACTTTTTTGCTTTAGCAAATTATCTGACTACATGGGCGACGCCACCACCACTCCAAATGCAGACGCCAAGCGATGATACATTTTAATGAAAAGACAAAAATATTTTATGCATTTGACAAAATTTATCAAATATATCAAAAAATTCAAAAGCTATTTAAAAAGAATAAGGATTAAGTCACAAAATAGTAAACAATTTAATAAAATTCACCAAGAAACGAATATTATACATGTATGATCAATTAGATAGAATTTCGGGATGGTACAATAATTTAGTTGCTTAGTTTGTATAACATTTTAAGTTATTTTCATTTAAAAATTATTAGTAAATTTAAAAGTGCATATTATTGCAGTAATAAACACCATTTATGAAACTAAAAAAACGTTATATTAATCTTCATACATTGAAGTTTTACAACCACTGGACTTTTTAGGTTTAGGATATTGTTCAATGGTCTATAAAACGAAACAATGTAGAGCAACATCATAATACAAATAAAGCTAATAAAATCGAATGCCAAGTTTTAATGGCACATACCTTTAAGTGTCAATTTTACATATATTTAGTTGTTGATCTAAGTTTTCATGATAGGTTTATAGTATTTATTATTTAAATTTATTTTAATCTTAGCAATTTTTCATGGAATTTAATATTTTACTTAAAATTCAAGACTTAATTTATAAATAATTTGTTTAACATTTATTCTATAAAAGAAAAGAAAAACCTGAATGACATTGTTCTCGAATATTTACAAAAAAAGGAGAATTTTAACTCAAAGAATCTAAAACCTTTTATTGCTTTTGTAACACATTTTTAAGGCAGTCATCCATGTAATAAAACTTAATAGTCTGCAAATCTTTTGTGTTATATTATATCGGTTTTGTCAATGTTTATTCAGTTATATAGGTATGTATATATTTTTGGCAATTTGCAGGATAAACATTGGCTCTGTAAACCCTAAAGATAAGTTCAGTTTTATGGTTAAAATTATATTGCATAGAGCAGACATTTAAGAAAATAATCCAGTAAAGACGCTTTTCAAGTTTAATGGCCTTGTGCACCGAATCACTTGAAATAAAAAATATCTTTATGTGCTTATTTAACTAAAACTATTTAGATAAAGTGATACTTAAATGGTGGTCTTTCTACTACTTGATTTGGAATAATTTAAATATTTTAAAAATATAAGTTCGTCTGTCTGTTCGTCCTATGGTTAAAATTTTCACAAAGAAATACACTATTATGGCGGATATTTAAATATTAAAAAAACAAATACAATGTGACCCATTTGTTTGCGACTCACCCCTGTAAAATCTTTATTCTGTCAAGTTAACCATGAAAAAAAACATTGAAATAAAATTACACTTATAGTACCAAGGTATAAATATTCCTATGCTTAGTTTTGACAAATAAAAAACGCAATAAAACAACAATAAAACAAAAAATAGATTAGATTAGATTTTCTTCACCTCAACTGCACAAGAACTACGGGCTAGGATAATACAAGCCTGCGTAGCCATTACTCCAGAACAAATATGAAAGTGTATTAAAATAAATGGTGAATTAGTAGATGAGACGAAAATCTAATTGTAGAGAATTTTTGGAGTTCTCTATTTTTTGTTTCATTGTTGTTTTAAGTTTATATTGCATTTTTTATTTATTAAAACTAAGCATAAGAATATTTTTACCATTAGTTTAATTTTATGAACATGTTTTTTTCAGAATAAACTTACAGGCGATCGATCCACATAAATTTTCGATGAATTTCAATCGCAAATAACTTTTTTATTTAACTTTGGATTTAAACAAATATTAAAGAATATTGTAGAAAAAATAATGAAGAATCGCTTACATTTTAAAAATTACTAAAAGAATAGACGTACGTTTATAATATACAGGTTTAAACAAAAATATGTTTTTTACCATAAGTTTAAGGCACTCTGCAGAGTGGCAAATATTTAGTTGTTGATCTAAGTTTTCATGATAGGTTTATAGTATTTATTATTTAAATTTATTTTAATCTTAGCAATTTTTCATGGAATTTAATATTTTACTTAAAATTCAAGACTTAATTTATAAATAATTTGTTTAACATTTATTCTATAAAAGAAAAGAAAAACCTGAATGACATTGTTCTCGAATATTTACAAAAAAAAGGAGAATTTTAACTCAAAGAATCTAAAACCTTTTATTGCTTTTGTAACACATTTTTAAGGCAGTCATCCATGTAATAAAACTTAATAGTCTGCAAATCTTTTGTGTTATATTATATCGGTTTTGTCAATGTTTATTCAGTTATATAGGTATGTATATATTTTTGGCAATTTGCAGGATAAACATTGGCTCTGTAAACCCTAAAGATAAGTTCAGTTTTATGGTTAAAATTATATTGCATAGAGCAGACATTTAAGAAAATAATCCAGTAAAGACGCTTTTCAAGTTTAATGGCCTTGTGCACCGAATCACTTGAAATAAAAAATATCTTTATGTGCTTATTTAACTAAAACTATTTAGATAAAGTGATACTTAAATGGTGGTCTTTCTACTACTTGATTTGGAATAATTTAAATATTTTAAAAATATAAGTTCGTCTGTCTGTTCGTCCTATGGTTAAAATTTTCACAAAGAAATACACTATTATGGCGGATATTTAAATATTAAAAAAACAAATACAATGTGACCCATTTGTTTGCGACTCACCCCTGTAAAATCTTTATTCTGTCAAGTTAACCATGAAAAAAAAACATTGAAATAAAATTACACTTATAGTACCAAGGTATAAATATTCCTATGCTTAGTTTTGACAAATAAAAAACGCAATAAAACAACAATAAAACAAAAAATAGATTAGATTAGATTTTCTTCACCTCAACTGCACAAGAACTACGGGCTAGGATAATACAAGCCTGCGTAGCCATTACTCCAGAACAAATATGAAAGTGTATTGAAATAAATGGTGAATTAGTAGATGAGACGAAAATCTAATTGTAGAGAATTTTTGGAGTTCTCTATTTTTTGTTTCATTGTTGTTTTAAGTTTATATTGCATTTTTTATTTATTAAAACTAAGCATAAGAATATTTTTACCATTAGTTTAATTTTATGAACATGTTTTTTTCAGAATAAACTTACAGGCGATCGATCCACATAAATTTTCGATGAATTTCAATCGCAAATAACTTTTTTATTTAACTTTGGATTTAAACAAATATTAAAGAATATTGTAGAAAAAATAATGAAGAATCGCTTACATTTTAAAAATTACTAAAAGAATAGACGTACGTTTATAATATACAGGTTTAAACAAAAATATGTTTTTTACCATAAGTTTAAGGCACTCTGCAGAGTGGCAAATCCATATATTGTTCTAAATTAAGTTTTAATTATCATCTCACATCTATTTTTAACAGTTTTGTTTTTGGTTCACCTTGATATATTTATTTTTGTGGAAAATATGGATTGCAATTGCAATTTCCCATATTTTTTTCTGTACGAAGAACTAAGGTTGCTATGGTCCATCCATAGTCTATGGAGGATGACAGTGACAGTTTTGTTGAATCATCCGATGCTTGGACATGTCATATACAGCTTTTAAAAGCTATCAAATTGTTTTTTGGAAATTAATGTGTGTTCTTACTTTTAAAAATGTGTATATCTGCGACTGATGTACACTTTGTTACTTCTTGTGACGTTTAAAACACTTGCCGCGTAATACTGAGACCGTCCATCCTGAGTTAAATCAATGGCTCTGACAACATCAGTCGAAGACAAATTCATTTTTAAAAGTAAGAAGACACGTATAAGTATTACACCGTACCTTCATTTGCAAGCTAACCATAGGGAAAATACATTGTAACTGGACCAGATAAGTCTTAGTCAGCACGAAGCGAAAAACGTTGTAGAAATAATTTGGACGCGTGGACGAGTACGCTAGCATGCGCCGTAACAGTTGACCTTGCTTCATACATCGATGCTTTATTATTGCTTTTTATTTTGTGCGGTGTAAATCTGGTAAAATTTGTTTTAGTACGCATGTCTCGACGACGCATCCAAATCATTTCTGAAAAGGTTCTCGCTTTGTGTTGAGGTGCAAAAGTTAAACATTAATTTGCAAAACAATTTGATAGCTTTTGAAAGCCGTATATGATATGTCCAAGTATGGGATGATGGATGGATGGATGGATGGATGGATGGATGGACCATAGCAACCTTATTTCTTTGTACAGAAAAATTTTGGGAATTGCAATGTTCAAAAAATTCATATTTTCCACAAAAATAAATATATCGAGGTGAACTAAAAACAAAACTGTTAAGAATAGATGTGACTTGATAATTAAAACTTAATTTAGAACAATATACAGTTTAACCACTCTACAGAGTGTCTTAAACTTATGGTAAAAAACTTATTTTTGTTTAAACCTGTATATTATAAACGTACATTTATTTTTTAGTAATTTTTTAAAATGTGAACGATTCTCCATTAATTTATCTACAATATTCTTTAATATTTGTTTAAATCCGATATCAAATAAAATAGTATATTACACTACGGGCAGAAAGTGTGAGAATCCTGAACTGCGCGCCATGATGCCCGAGGCGAAGCCTACAAGATCTACACTTTAAAACAAATTCGATTAAAATCTCACAAGAAATAAAGATTTTAATGGGGTCAGTTGCAAACAAATGAGTCTCACTGTATATGCATTTGCATATTGCATTTGCATTTAAAGCATTTTTATTGGTTATTGCATATTTTCCTAAAATCTAGTCTTGATGCAAATTTTTGCTATATTTACAATATTTTTCGCTACGCTACCTAGTAACTTAATACCATATGACAAAGTCAATCGGCCTGCAAATATCTCGCCGAATCACTCTCGCCTACGACAGCACTTGTCCCACTAAACAATTAAATTAGGCATGCTTTTTATTTTTGTGCAAAGTTGAATGTGTATTCCTACTGAAAAAAGTCTGTAAGTGGATTTGCCGACTATCCTAAAACATTTAAATACGACGGAAATGTTTTATATTATTAAGTTTGCAAGAAAAATTTCTCGAGTACCAAAAATGTTCAAAGAAACCAGCATGTGAAGACAAATATTTTATATTTTATTATTTAATTAATTAATATGCTGCATATTTTGGTACCTTTTATTCATATTTCAAGCTTTTTCGGTTGCATAAAATCCGGGCTCTATTTATGATTAATTAATTAATTGCAAAGTAACATTGGCGCATTCGCCATTTATGACAATAATTTTATAATATGAAGCGTATGGATTCCGAACAGACATTCGACCTTTTCTAAAAAAAAATAGTTAGCCATGTAGTAAATTTTACCGAAAATACGATTTAGAACCATAAACAGAACTTTATTAATGACACTAAATAAACAATTTGGTGTGGGTCCCATGTCTAATAACTGAGATAAGGCATATGCAAAATCCACCAGCCGCCACTGGGCGAGTTTAATAATAATGCAAAGTTGTTCACAAAAGTTGTTTGTTTGTGTGTTTAATCCCATCCAACCTTAAACACATATGTACAAAATAAACGTCATCTGCATCGCACATGTCCATTTCATTTCATTTCATGTAATAAATAGATTATTATAATACTATTTTCGGATTTTTAAAAATTTAGTAGAACTCGTATCCTGAGTCGATTCCAAAGTTAAATGTTTAAGCAATTTAAAGTTCGAAAAAAAAGTTAAAGTTATTTGAGGGGTCATATCTCGAAGTGTAAATATAAGATACTTAAAATTTTTGTTAATTTTAAAACTTTAATTTAATCCAAAGAAAACATAATATTAAATCTTTATTTAAATTTGTACAAATAGCAGCACTTCAAAAAAAGTTCGAAGATCTAAGCTTTAATTTTATTTTTTGAAATATTAAGCATTTAACGAAAAATATGCGATCAATTGATCGAACCTTAACTTAAGTTAAGGTTAATCGGTTTAATAGGCTCTGAGAAATGATTTCTTTTAAATTGAACAATAATCGCTATATCTGCCCATTTACCAATATTGGGTGCTTAATTATTAATTTAATGTTGGGTTACATGTAGTGAAATCGCTTCTATGTTCGATAAAAATAATTTCAACAAATGTTGATTCCTTAATATTAATACTAAGGGGTTTCACCAAGCATGGTTTTTATAAATGGAGCATTTAATTAACGCCCAGGGGGCAAAATAATTATCAAATCTCCGATTGTGTTTAAATTTGGGTATGATATACACGGTGTGCCTGAACGAAGTTTAAGTCACATAAAAATTACGTCAAAAACTGATTGCAGTTTCTTGATCGGGACCCTTTGGTGAATTAAAAATGATATTTACCAAAATCCCAGTTGATCGTCTTTTCGAAATTTTAGAAAATTTATGATTTTTTTTTTAATTTTTGTTTATTTCAAAGTCTACCTTTGACAGCGTACACATTTGTACACCGATTTTTATAAAATTAGAGTATATTATTGAGGAGACTTAAAGAATACTTTTTAATACTGTTCACATAATTTGATATATACAGGGTGAGCCAAAAATCGCTTATTTTTAATAAAGCAAAAGCGTAAATTCATGATTTTGGTATAACACGCAAAACAGATGTATCCCCTTTTTTTTTAGATATTTCTACGTTTATTAGGTTACAAAATGGCATTCTTATTAACCTTTTATTAAAAAAATTGATTTTTAATAAAATTAAATAAAATATCGCTTAGAGAATATTTAAAAAGTTGTTTAATTTAAGCTTTTTAGAAGTTTTTAATTTTGAAAGAAAATCTGGTTAAAGTTTTTTCATCGGTACTTTATCGGAGATTTAAAAACGATATTTACCAAAATTCTAACTGTTTTACTTTAAATATGTTAAAAAATCTTTTTTTTTTTAATTATTTGTTTATCGCAAAGTCTACCTTTGCCAGAGTACACATTTGTACACTGATTTTTATTGACTGCAGTTTCTTGTTCAGAACCCTTTGGTAACTTTAAAATGATATTTACCAAAATCCTAGCTGCTCCTCTTTTCGAAATTTTTTGAAAATTCTTAATTTGTTTTAATTTTTGTTTATCTTACCTTTGACAGAGTACACATTTGTACACCGATTTTTATAATGTTGGAGTATATTGTTAACGAGACTTGGAGAATACTGTTTTCATACTGAGCACATCATTAGAAAATCACCTTTTTATATAGTAAAAAGCATAATGCACAAAACAGATTTATCTCCAATTTTTTTATTTAATTTTATTCAAAATCAATTTTTCTTATAAAGTCTTGATAAGAATCCCATTTTGTAGCCTGATAAACATAAAAATATCTAAAAAAACATGGGTGGGTAGCATGGGCGCCGCTACATAGGGGCAGGGGGGGGCCCGGGCCCCCCCCTGGAAATTCATACTCAGAAATTCCGGTACGATCGTTATCATTTGTTCATTATTTTTTAGATAAATTAGATTTGTTATCTTAGATAATTTAACTTAGATTTGTGCCGTCTTAATGAGCACTAGTGTTGTTAAATGGCTGGCTGTTCAAAGAAATCAGAAGCACAGTTTACTGATTTCGTTCATAATCCTATGGCGAAGAAACCAGAAGCCACAGATCCCCGGACAACATTCGTGATATTCATACCAACATTATGTCGTGATTTTCACAAGTTTTATTCTTACTGATATCATACGGAAGTCACCGCGTGATAAATGAAAATCATACGAACGTCACGTCGTGATTTCCACAAATTTTATTCATTCGGACATCATCCGGATGTCACTGCGTGAGAAATGAAAATCATGTCGTGATTTTTATGCCATCGCTGTTTGCGATTGACCGATAGCCTAAAAAATCATGTCGTGATTTTTTATGCCAACGGTGTTTGAATAATCATTTTTGCGCCACGTTCGTACACTAAGAGAAGAATTATGTTGAATCAACAGTTTTTCCGGTTAAAAACATTAAATATTTTCTTGGATTTAAATTAACTATATTATAGTTAATTTAAATCCAAGAAAATATTGAATGTATTTAACTACAAAAACTGTTGATTCAATATATATGTAGGTATACTTTTTCTCTCAATGTACGAATGTGGTGCAAAAATAAATATCCAAACACCGATGGCATAAAAAATTACGACAAGATTTTTTATGCCATCGGAGTTTGGATATTCATTTTTGCGACACATTCGTACATTGAAAGAAAAAGTATATTAACAATTGAATCAACAGTTTAACATTCAATATTTTCTTGGATTTAAATTAATTCATTTCTCAAGCAGTGACATCCGGATGATGTCCATATGAACAAAATTTGTGAAAATCACGACGTGACGTTCATATGATTTTCATTTATTATGCGGTGACTTCCGTATGATATCAGTATGAATAAAATTTGTGAAAATCACGACGTGATGTTCGTATGAATATCACGAATGTTGTCCGGGTAGGTTTTAAATTCGCAGTTCGCAGGTCTAATACGCATGCGCAAATTTTGCAAATATCACACCGTGAGTTCTACATGATATCACTGTGATGAAGCATGTGTATGCACTCAGGATATCACAGCGTGATAAAAAAAATCATGACTTCACCAGGAAATCCCGATTGTTTTCCGGGTCATTATGTTCATATTCCAAAGATCTTCTATGGAATCTTATAATATATATATATATATATATATATATATATATTAGGGTGTCCCTTATTTTTATTTTTTTTACGCATACCCTCTAATTATATTTATTACTTGTTTATATACTCCCAGTAAAAATTTCAGCTCATTCTATAAACGGGAACCCGTGCCGACTTGCATCTGAACCCTCCGTTAGCCAATGTTAGGCGCGCGGTATTTTGTATCACGAAACACTTTAAAAAGAAGATATACTTCATGACTGTATTTTTCTAATGATTTTATTAAATATGATTACTAATTAATATTATTGCTTTTGTTTCTATCATTTGTTTCACTAATTTAGTTGATTTTATCCCTTAAATATATTAATATAATTAGTATTGCTAAAATATTCTTTTATATGAAATTTCAGCTTTTTATAAGCATTTCTTTTCTTGGTGTCCACCCAAAAATATTTCAGACAGTTCAATAAGTTTTCGGTAGTCATCTCTCACAATAGACTCTTTTATTTATTTAGAGTAAAACCCATTAAGTTTATCAATTTTAGAGTTTACGGCCTATTCACCAGACCCTTCCGGGTAACTAGCCACTCCCTGTGAAAATATACATTTTTATTAAAGTATACACATAAATAAAACTATATTTTAACATTTGTCAATAATTTATAATATAAGGGTCACATAATAACAAACACAAAATGACTTCGCGACCAACCGTGTTACAAAATACCGCGCGACTAACGTTGGCTAACGGAGGGTTCAGATGCAAGTCGGCACGGGTTCCCGTTTATAGAATGAGCTGAAATTTTTACTGGGAGTATATAAACACGTAATAAATATAATTAGAGGGTATGCGTAAAAAAAATAAAAATAAGGGACACCCTAATATATATATATACGTGCAATAAGGTTCATATCAATTTTGATTTGGAATCCAAGGGGTTTTAGCTTAAATAAAACTTAAAAAGTGAAATAATCCGGAAACTGTTCTTGAATTAATGAAATATATATTTAAAAAATAGAGGATTTATTTATGGATTTAGGATTTAAATCCTTTTTTGCAAGTGGATTTAGGATTTATGATTTAAATCCAGATAACGTAATGGATTTATGATTGAGGATTTAGATCCAGTTTATGGTGTGGATTTATGGATTTAGATTTAAATATAAATATACATATATTAAATGTAAACATACATATAAAAATGATATTTTATTTGACTTAAGTTTAATGTGAACTTCTACAGTACAACTTGATTATAAATAACATCTATCAAAATTGTAAAAAACTTTAAGGCCCCCCCCCTAGACGAATTCCTTCCGGCGCCCATGGTGGGTAGGTATATATCTTTTTTGCGTGTTATGCCAAAATCATGAATTTACGCTTTTGCTTTATTAAAAGAAGCAATTTTTGGCTAACCCTGTATATATTAAATGATGTGCATAGTATAAACAGTATTCTTCAAATCTCCTTAACAATATACTCCAATATTATAAAAATCGGTGTACAAATGTATACCCTGTCAAAGGTAGACATTAAGATAAACAAAAATTTAAAAAAACAATCATGAATTTTCAAAAATTTTTGAAAGAGGAGCAGCTAGGATTTTGGTAAATATCATTTTTAAGTCACCAAAGGGTAACGAACAAGAAACTGCAATCAGTTTTTAGCGTCATTTTTATGTGACCTAAACTTCGTTCAGGCATACCTAAGGGACTTAAGTAATAAATCTATTTTTTTAGATTTCAAAGCCTGGAAGCCGCAATAAACAAAATGCGCGTTCTTTTTAAACCAAAACATTTTTTTTTGTTACCCGCTTCGCCTTAAGTACCTTATTTATTAAATAAAAACATGCTTTGTGGCATCTCTTAGTTTTCATATTTAGTATTTAAAATTTTGTCGAAAATATTTTTATTTAAAATAGAAGAGACTAAACTACATAAAACATAGCATTTCAAAAACACCATAATTGAGGAGGTGCATCCCAAAACTAGGCTTTTCCATATTAGTTGTTTTTGAGCAAAATGTCAAAAACCTTACTCGTGAATACTAATGCATATCAGGCAAACACAATACTAAACGAAATATACAGGCATAAGTAAAACATTTATATACCTTGATTAAAAAGGTGTAGGTCCAATTTAAAATAATTTAAAATAACATGCATGTATATGCCGAATTCTGCATGATATTACGAATATAATATAATATAATATAATATAATATAATATAATATAATATAATATAATATAATATAATATAATATAATATAATATAATATAATATAATATAATATAATATAATATAATATAATATAATATAATATAATATAATATAATATAATATAATATATATGTTACGGCTAATGTGCAAACTGGGATAGTTTATAAACTAGCCAAACTGTCAGCTATTTTAATTAAAAATGTATTTTCAACTAAATTAGCGGCAGTTTACAAAATAACCAAGGATCTTGGCTAATTTACTTTTGGTTTTAATTTTGGTTTTCATATTAGCCAAACTGAATTGGATAGTATACAAACTATCCATCTATTTTAGTTTCCCTAATAATTTCAAGTAAATTAGCCAAGATCCTTGGTTATTTTGTAAACTAGCCGCTAATTTAGTTGAAAATATGTTTTCAATTAAAATAGCTGACAGTTTGGCTAGTTTATAAACTATCCAGCTAGTTTATAAACTATCCAAGTTTGCACATTAGCCATAACATATATAATATATTATAAGGCAAGTTTTGCAACGATAGTCAATTTGTTAATGAATTTTAAATGGAATAGGGTGAGTTTTAGAATATTATGAACTTTTCAGGGTATAGGGGGATACATGTTAAATGTACAGACACCACTAACTCATATTTATTAAAAAGTGGATAAGCCGAGTTTTGGAATGGACCTCCTCAATTAAGAACCACCCTTAATCTGTTAATATTTATTATTATTATTAAGGTACAAAGTCGGTTAAATTATTAAGTTGGTGACATTTTTTTATTAGAATGGTGCAATGCAATAACAACATTTCAAAATATACAGGGTGTCCCATTAAAAAAAAAGTTATTTTTGTGAATTATACGTAAACTCCACACACACATTTTTTCTGTTTTAAAATTTTAATTAAAAAAATGCCATCAATTTGCTAATTTAACTGACTCTAATAAGTGAGCAGATAACTTTGGACATGGTGTATATAAAAAATGTCCCGTATTATTTTTTGTTTCTATTATTTTTTTTGTAGTTTAATTTTTACTGCAAAATTTGTGTTTAAAATTTTCATTTTTATATTCGGCTACGAAATAATAGTACATTTTTAAAGTATTTAAAGAAGGCTTAACAAGGTTCTCCTAGTCAAATAAAAATATTGTTTTTGTCTATCCCAATTTGGGATTCCCAAATCCAAAATAAGTAATAGTTATTTATGTCTTTTGTGCTGAGCTCAAAATTTAAACAATTTTGATAATTTGTTCAAAGCAAAAAACGACACTTCTAACCCGAATGGCATACGACATTTTATCTTTAATTTTATTTTTTAAATGATACATAAAACGTTCAATTATAATAATAATTATTAAAAGTAACAAGTGAGGTTAGATGAGACAGATGTAAAATTTTTTGATTAATCATTTGCGATAAATAATGAATGTGTGGTCTCCATATCCTGTAAAAAACCTACTCTCTAAAAATGTCAAAAATGACTAGTTACTACAGTTATTAGTTACTGCTTTTTTACTTATACCATGGTTAACCATGGAATGGGATGATATCCCCAATATTTAACAGCCAATTATTATGTACAATTATCCTCTAAATTTGAAAATACCGTAAAAAATTATTAAAGTAGAGCAGTTTTTGAGATATAGTTAGTTCCATATTATATGGAAAATTGACTAAAACTCAAAAACTGTTCTACTTTTCTAATTTTTGACAAAATTTTTGGATTCAGGGAACAATTTTAGATACAAATATACTGCTAAATTTTTGTATTAGTGGCTTTTTCGCTAAGAAAATTAATAATTTTTGACTAATTTATTTTTAGAGAGTAACCCAGTTGGTCCAAGTGCTTAGACTAAACCAATAACTTTAGTAACTAACGAGTGTTGACAATAATAACATTGAAATTATAGGCCGATTGAATATACAATAAATAATTTAATATTTATTTTCTAAATGGTTTCAGAACAGATTTTGAATTAAGTTTTTTAATAGAAGAGCATACATTTTTCCCCTTATTTGGCTTACACGTGGTGAATACAGATCAAAATTTATATGTATACAGAAATAATATAAATCTAATTAAATACTTAAACAAGCTCAATCAAAATAAATCAATACATGATGATAGTTTGTTATCGATGTAACTTTCACGTTAATATAAATATAGATTAGTTTAAATAATAAAATTTGAATAGGTTTTATAAATTTAATAAAAAGTAAAAATCAAACATGTAACTTTGTTTTAAAACAAAAACCTTTGGGCAACAGTAATTGGCGAAACAAAACATAAAATCGGCTTATAGAGAAGGGACTTACCTACTTATGCAATTTAGATCCTTGTTAAACAAAGCTTTAAACCATTCTTGCTGCATACACCAATATTAATACATGATCACAATGGAATACTTTATTTGTTTCATATAATATATTTTCATTTAACTAGCGAACTAGAGCTACCTATTGTTTTTCTGCATACGTCTGCAACGCAAGATCAATAGATTATGCGCATGCGCCATATTTACTTGGTCCACGTGGTTGGGAATAAGTCCTTACGTAAAGTGGAATAATTCAATTTGCCTTATTAGGTAAATATTTAAAAAGCCCCGCTGCCAATCTTGGGGGATCCTGTTTCGAGACCGCTGTTATTAACCATTACGACCAAGTTTATAGTCCATTAAAACCAATTTGGACATATAAAACAGATACTGACCATTTACATTTAAATGCTTTTAAATTTAATATTAACAAATTTTTAAAAAATATAAATTGGAATATCTGCCTAACTTGTCTTTATTTGATTTTAAAACATTGCGTTATTAAGTTTTCATAACCAAACGAAAAATACTTATAAGCATTGGTTGAAACAAATACATTTTTTTAGAATTTAAAACATAAATTTTAAATTTATAACACATTGTTTGTCGCCATCTATTATTATTGATTCTGCTCATAAACATTCCTTTTTTATTTATATTATATTTATATTAACGAGATGGCAGTTAAATCAAACCTTACAATTCAGTATTAAATATGCATTTTACCACCTTAACATGAATATAAAAATCAGTGACTTTATAACAAAATTTTTAAAAATCCCATTTTCTATTTTTATAAAGTGATTTAATTAATAACATTTTTAAGAGATTTGATTATTTTTGTGATTATTTTTCCTAATTTTACAAGTTGTTTAAATTTATATTTCATAAAATATACACTACTTTTTTATTTTATAAAAAAACATTTTAATGTAAAAAATATTTACTGCAGAAATTCTCAACAGAAAAAAAAATACCTATAGGTATCTCAAATATTAAGTAAAATTAACACCGGCGCATTCGCCATTTTAGAAATTTTAAAGATTAAAATGTAATGCTAAATAAGGTTTATGTAAATAAAAAATGTATTTAATGGAAACACAATCTACTAGTTAGTAAGAAGTAACAATTAGGGGTTTGGTTAACTAAAGCAAATGTATATTAAACTATAATTGGCCACAGTAATAAAATAAACTAAATTAGTATAAACTATTTTTGGTTACACAAGTATAACATTATAATATATATTTATATATATATGTACCTATTATGTATTTTGGTAATTTTGGAATTTTATTCATAAGAAAATAGTATTTTTTGTCAAGTTTTATAACCGCCATTTTAGTCACTAATTTAAATTAGTCACGAGCGAGCTTGCGAGCAAGTGTCTATAATAGTTGCATACTATATTTTTTTACGACAAATAGGTACTTATTATTATCTAAAAATAATTTAAAATAAATATTTGTATAGAATGACATCTATAAAACAATATCTTTATTACTGCGGTCAAAATGTCAAATTTTTACGTGTAAATCGAAATGTATCCCTTTAAAATGGAATAACCACGGGTTAAATCCAATTTAAAAGCAGTTTATTAAAGTAAAAGTGAAGATAATGTTTTATGGGCACTCCACAGTGAAGTCTCCTCCCAAAATGTTTAATGGTTAATCAGTTAAATCTAGTTTACAGCCGATGAAATCAAAAGGTCAGTACAATGTGCATTTAAACTTTTCAAATATTGGCGTTGAGAAAATTTTCACATTTAGTATTATTTTACAAGAAAGACACTTTATTTTATAGATTGTATGATATTTAAAAACTGTCAACTAACTTCAGCCGGTGACCAAAAACCTGTTGCTAACTTTAGCCATTGACTAAAACGTCATAAATTAACAACTTGTCAATGTGTATTTAAAAGGTCAGTTAGTGTCATGAAAACATGTACGATTTAAAGGGGGGAGATAAAAATGTTTATATAATAAAAAAAAGTGATCCTAATCTGATAAAGTTAACCCGTACTTACCCAATAATGATTAAAAATGTATACGTAAAATACCAATATTGGTTTTTTCAATATTTATAATGTTTTCGTTGTTTAAAATTGATTTAAAAAATACATGTATTAATGCTGTATATAAAAATATAAAAATTATAATTAATAAATTTGACTGTGCATGTAACTCGGCAATAAAGCCTTAAACCTATTTATGTTATTACAGTTTTTAACATTATTTTGCAGATTGTTGAACATGTTTAGCCAATTAAAAAAAATATTTTAAGTAGTCTGGACTTGATGTTCATGAATACTCTCTACCCTGACTGGTATATTGTTTATATAATAGAATCTGGTAAAGCTAAAATTTTTAGATTATAAATGAATAACATAAAATTAAACACAATACATTGTTTGACATTCAATATACTTAAGGTATAACATAACATAAATGGGTCTGTAACGATTACATTGTAGGATTATACGCATTGCCTTATTTTGTAACTTCTGCAGCTTTTGATTTTCATTTCAAACATATTACTTAAACAAAAATTAAAATGTGGGGAGAATATGGATTTATACATTAATAATTTTATATACATTGATAAACTATTACCTACTCTACTTAAAAATATATTTTCTTAGATATTTTATTTATAATGTAATATAGGTAGGTATGTGGTTTTTAAAATTTAAGTTTTTGTCTAACATTTAAATAATTAAAGCTATCTACTCTTAGGAGTTTAAATCCATTGATATACAGTTTTTTATTTACAGTTAAATTACCCAATTTATGACTACACCCTATAATAATATATTTTGATTTCTGAATATTTCAGCACATATTGTTACTACAAAGCCAAATAAAAATATTATTAAGATAACAAAAAAAAATGTTTCAAACCGGTATTATTCGACTTCTTACTGCAAAATAATTTTGATTTATTTTCCACATTTACTAGAATATTTGAACACCAACAATCTTATGCAGCAGATTTAAAAAAAATAGTCAGGTTTACTTTTTTAAACTTGTTTTCCTGCAAGATAGATAAATGGATATTTTTTGTACAATGAATAAAATTCCAATATAAACAAAATAACGGCAACCTAGTATGTATTTTAAGCAAATCGGACCAAATCAAACAATTTTTTTTGAAAAAATCTATAACTTGTATCTACTGAAGGGTCAAAATTCGACCATAGTTTATTTGACAAACTACTTTTATTTTTCGAAGAACCACCTAAAAACCATTATATATCCAGGAAATATACTTTTTGTATATTCAATATGTCCAATCCATCCATACGAGTAGATATTTAAGAGAAAAAGCCTACGGACGTCCTGGATAGATTCAGTCCTAAAGATTTCCTCTAAACATACTACTACTACTCTTAGGTCCTGAAAAAATCCTCTAAATGGCACACATTTGTATATTTATCGTGGTTATTTGTAATAAGCCTAGCCATGGCATTATTTGCTACTGAGCAATCAAAAAATAATTCATGTTTAGCTATGCTATCACACGCACACCTTCATCTGAATATTTATAGTCTGTCGGTATGTATAGTTTGCGCTCGTGCATAAGTAGCATGCTACTATATTTGTTTATAACTTTGTTAATTATTAAAAAAATAAAGATTTTTTGTTGTAATTATGTTTATAATTAGCTATTTTAAATATTAAGTACATAAAATGAATATTTTTATCCAAGTTTGTGACAATATAACCCAAATTTACATTTTACTCTTAAAACTTAAATATGGTCAGCTCTGTAATATTGTGCGTCTATGTATTCCTTGGTTATGTTATTGGCTTCGCCTACTAACAGTCTTGGTGCACAACGCATTTTCGGTCAGTTGTTACAGCCGAATTTGAGGTGTTTGCCGCAGCGCGCCCAGTCATGTTATTTTTATTTATTAATAAACTTTTCATAATTATCAACTCCTTTATCATTCATGTTTTTTTTTATTAAAAACTGGATCCGTTTCAACAAATTTTAAGATTAATTTATCGATGTATTTGTGGCCAACATTGCGATCGGGGTGATTTTTTGAGCACAATTTAGATTTACCAACTACCAACTCAACACGTTCCTGTAATATGTACACCATAATTATTTAAACAATTTAGCAAAGTAAGAAAAGTAACTTGACTAATTTACCATGCATCGAACTTTCAAATATCAGCTTTATTACGTAAAAACTTTTTTATAAACAATAAGCAAAAAACGATCACAAAGTAAAGAAGGTCGTTATTTTAAATGGTTTAGTTTTTTAAACATAAACAGTAACATTTGTAATAATTTGATTTGATTTATTGATTGATTTGAAGGGGAGCCTCTGCAGGCAGCATGTGGACACACATACAGACGATTGTGCAAACCCCCTTTTGGTGAAGCCCTGCCTTACCTTAGGAGCCCGCAGCTTTTAAGAAAAGCACGGACCCGCTCTGGTCGACACGCATTATTTCCTCTGGATTCAGATATCTGTCCCCTAGGTGTCTTAGTGTGCTATTTACTAGAGCGTCGCATTCCCAGGCTATAGGCTCGGTAGTTCCGTTTACATCCAGGGGTGTGATTTTTAGTACAATTGTACTTTTCTAGTACAAAAAAATAGCTTATTACGTTAGCACATCTTAGGCAATTCTAGTACAATTTTCAAAATTGCCTTCAATTATAAAAAATTAATAAAACTAAATACGAAATTAACAAAATTTCTAGCAACTGTTCTTTTACTGTTGCTAACGGAGCCTTCGTTAAGGAGCGAATCATAGAAAAAGTTTCTCTATGGAGGGAATCTAAAACAACGCGTTCAATGTCAACGTCAAGTCATCACTAACCTAACCTAATTCTGTCCCCGATAACCTGTGATGTGATAGTGGATGTCCTTAACAGGTTAGTATTTTTAGCTATGTATTAATTATCTCCTGAACTTTCTAAATAATTACACAACTAAAACCTTATCATGTCCCTTTTTGTAAATTTTTCATAAAAAAAAACAAATCGCCATTAGTTTATTTAGTACACTTTTACATATACAAGGGTGATTCTGGGAGCAGAAATCTTTGAATTTGGACAGTTTTTGAATTTTTGCGGTAAGTTAGTACAATTTGATGTTAGTTGGTACAATTTCACGCTAGATGGCGGCACAATTTGGAAAGTTTCAGAAACACCCCTGTTTACATCGCTACAGTACCTACAATCCGCCTCGTTGCTGACTACGGTTTTGTGTAGGTGGTATTTGACTACCCAGTGTTCTGTTAGTACTCCTGTGATGGCTTTTAACTGGTACCTGTAAAGATTAAAAAATCTGTTTGCCTGTTAGCAGTTTGTAGTACCTTTATTTAATACCCTTGACTACCTAAGGCTTTGTTCTGTAACTGGTTATTAGTACAGTTTCTAATTTTGGTTTTTACCAGACAGGAGGCGAACCCCATAGCAGGTTATGGCCCTAAAAAGACCGTGTTACTGCCCTCACGAGCCAAGTCTTGAGTTGACTATGTCCAAGTGAAGAGCCCGGAGTGCTGCTTGACTGTCCCTATAAATAAACTGCGCGGCATAAGTTAGGGATATTGTCAATAAACTTTAAAAAGCTGAAAAATTTAATAATATTTATTTTTTAAATTAAACATCTCTTATATTTATTTATTTTATTTTATTAAAAAAATATTATTTCCTAGTAAAAAAATATTAAAGAAATAAAAATTATCCTTACAAAAAAAAAATTGAATTTTGCATTATAAACATGAAGCCCTAATAAGTCGTATGTCCACCATTGGCATCAATTACTGCTTGACATCTGCGGGGCATACTCTCTACTAAATTATTAAAAAATTCTTGAGCAATTTCTTCCCATAACTGTGGTAACAGTACCCGAAGTTGCTGAAGAGTCTCTGGAGGTGGTAGATGATTTGTAAGCCTTCTTTGTAGCATGTCCCAAGCATGTTCGATGGGATTGAGGTCTGGAGAGTATGGTGGTAATGCCAAATGAGGGATTCCATGCAAATCTCGACTTTCTACGACTGTTGCAGCTCTATGTGGTCGAGCATTATCATCAAGAAAAATAAACTGGTCGCCAATGGCTGCATGATAATTAACAATTACTTGCTCAAAACGTGTGCCCTGACAAATGTAAAGATCGGTTCTTCCCCCAAAACAGATTCCAGCCCAAACCATAACACCACCTCCTCCAAAAGGATGGACAATTTGGATTGCCCTTCGATTTCTTGGTACCCCTGGTCTTGTCCATACACGTACTCGACGGCTATCTGAAAATCGACAAAATCTGGACTCGTCTGTGAACAGTACTGAACGCCATTCGTTTCTCCAATTAACATGTTCTCTAGCCCATGCTAATCTTTCACGCCGATGTCGAACAGTCAACGGTACCCGTCTCAAAAGACGCCGACTTATCAAACCAAAGCCTTTTAAACGTCTTCTGATAGTTCGTGTGGAAACAAGGGTACCAGTGGCATCATGAAGTCGCTGGGACAGTGCTCGCGCAGTAAGTAACGGCTCCCTTCGCGTAGTTAATGTTACATATCGGTCGTCTTGAGCGGTGGTAATTCTAGGCCGACCTGTTCTTTGTCGTTCAGCAACATTACCCGTGTTCCTAAACCTAGACGCAAGTCTAGAAATAACACTTTGCGAAACATTGAAATTGTTCGCTACTTCGATCTGTACATTTTGAAGCATCCCCACAGCTCTATTGGCTTCATCTTGACTTAATTTACGACGAGGCATATTTTTGCTATTTACTAGGTCACGTAGAACTCGGTTTATTACGATAAAATTAAAACATGAAATGAACGGTTTGTCAGTATTTTTATTTATTCATTTATATTTGGATAATAAAAAAACTTAAACAAAAAAATTGTCTTTTTTGTTAATGTAAGTAATTGACCCGGCTTAGGAAGCTTCTAGCTACTAGTAGCGTACCATTTTATTTTATTCTTATTTATTTAATTTTAAGCCATATCCCTAACTTATGCCTCGCATATATGTTTACCCGAGTAGCCTCTCTGAAGATTCTCTTGGGCGCATATCGGGATGTCATAGATTTTATTTTGGTATACCGTTAAGTATCAACCTAGTGCAAGGCTAATTATCACTCCAGGTTAGGTCGCTCCCCATATATACCAGCTTCTGCACCTTCCTTTATTATAGACCCGTCTGTGTACCAGATGAGCCCTTTCGGTTTGAAAAAGCCTGGACTACAGTCGTGTCTCGAAGGGAAAACCACTTTATATTTTCTAAGGGGGATTGACGTCTTTGGCATTGCTTCCCCTCTTGTAGGAATGGGGTCCCGGTTAGTCTCAGTCCAGGCCCTTGCAAGCCCTGAGTTCTCCCCCCTGTGAGCCCACTATCCCCAATCGTTGAGTCTGACCGAAGCCTCCTGGGCCCGTGCCTCTACAAAGGGATGTAGAGGCGCCAGTCCCAGTATGGCCTTCATTTCCATATGCAGACTTGGAATTCAGTTGCATTGACAGGTAGGTGTTGTGAAATTATTCCTTAACCTCGACCGCCAACTAATAGCACGTGTTGTTTCTATGTTGGTAATCCAGGAAAAATATTCGTTGTATCAAATCATCGGGACTTTGGGACTTAATCCAGGAGGAGGTGTCACACGCAATTTGCACCCTATTTACACTTGGTTCTGGTAGATCACGTGTAAATCATTAATTGAAGGGGTTAGAATAGAAAGGGTATAAGTGCAATTTCTTTAATTTAGGAGATAAGTTCGTTTTGTGAAAGATAAGGTTCCGACGTATCAAAATAAAAAGGATTTAAGTAATTTTCATACTTCTAGGGACCTCTATTATTCAGTAGAAAAACATTACTAAACAAAATTCTTCACTTTTTTATGGTAACATAACTTTAACTTCAAATATCTCCAAAAAATGAAAATGTTACTTATACCCTTTTTATTCTAACCCCTTCAATTGGTTTTATGAATTTGAACACCGATGGCGGTGGTATCACTATGAAAGTACGAACGCGTTAAACGAAACCCTAGACATACAACCGTTTGCCTTTAGGTAAGGAGCGTCACTTATTTATTATTTTATTGTTGACAACTTTAACTTTACTAACCTATAGGTTAGCGTATACACTAACAAAATTACTGTCACAACTTACAGGCAACTTATTTATGACACTGTTGATGGAAATTATGATAGGGATTATACAAATTGCAGAAAGACATGTCTCCATCTAGGGATTAATTTCAAAAATATCTTTACGCTACTGTTGCAGCATAAACCATAGTTATACTATAGCTATACTATACTCATATATAAGTAATTTTACACTTCTTGCACTAAACCCAAAATTCAGTTTTTTCGACTTATGACACTGTTGTCGCCCATGTGCGATATGTCAAAAGTGATATTAAAACGGTCATATTCCGTAATAGTAGAAAAAGTAAATAAAATGTTTTAAATATAACCTAGAATCAGGTCAGGTTTTTTAGAAATAACCCAATAGTAAAAAAAACGCATTTTGTTACATCACAAAAGAATTTGTTGACCAAAACTACTTTTTAATTTATTGACATATCTTTTCTTCTTCCAAAACAAATAATAATAATAATAATAATAATGTTTATTGGTACTAATACATTAAAAATGTTTGTACAAGTCAGAAGTAAAATCTAATAGTAAAACAATATTATACAAAGAGAGCCTTTAAATGGTAAAATAAATAATTTAAAACAAATAAATATTGTATAAACACAAATATATAAACAGTTAAAATTTTTGAAATATTACATATCACTAAAGTTATTTTGAAAATAGTCCTCAAATGAATAAAAAGCCTTTTTTATCAGATAAGTTTTAATTTTTGTTTTAAACTGATCATAATTTAATAGTCTAATATTGTTTGGTAGCACGTTATAAAATTTGACACAAAAATAATCAGTCCCTCTTCGGGTCCTTGAAAGTCTGTGGAAGTCAGGGAGTATGTTATTCCGGTGTCTAGTTGTATGAGAGTGTAAACTACTATGTGACTGGAAATTGGAAAAATTGTCTTTAATGTAAAGAAGACAGTGGTAAATATAGAGGGATGGAAATGTAAATAAGCCAAAAGAGACAAAATACTGTCGGCAACAATCACGGTACCCCAGTCCAGCCAAGACACGTACACATTTTCGCTGTAAATTAAAGATTTTTTCCGTATGCGAGCTATGACCCCAATTTATGACGGCATATGACATATGTGCTGAAAAGTATCCGTGATAGGCAGTCAAAAGTGTAGGGAAAGACACCTTTTGTGAAAGTGCTCTGATTAGGTAAGTTATTTTTGATAGTTTGCCACTTAGTTGTAGAACATGTTCCTCCCAAGTTAGTCCAGGATCAAGCATGACTCCAAGGAACTTAACATAAGGATCACATGGCAGGTCAGGATTAGTTTGACGAAATGTAAAATTTATGTTTTGAGTCTTAGCTCTATTTAGACTTAGTTTATTTGTAGAAAACCAGTCAAATAAATTTGACTGGTGCTCATTTACAATATTTCCTAATGGTTCAGTGGGATGGTATCTAATAACATTGGTGGTATCATCAGCAAATAGAACGAGTCTGGAATTTTTCTTAAAGTTTGAAAGATCATTAATGTATATTAAAAACAATAGAGGCCCCAACACTGATCCCTGAGGTACACCATATTTAATTATCTGTTTTTTAGATTGATTTTTATTAAATTGGACATATTGTGTACGATTCGTAAGGTATGACTTAATAAGAAGTATACTTTTGGGGACAAAGTTATAATGTCCCAGTTTTTCGAGCAAAATTGTATGTGAGACACAGTCAAAGGCTTTTGTGAGATCATAAAATGAAGCGTATGTGTCCAATCCCTTTTCTAGACCCTCCACCACTAGGTCTAATAGACTATTAATTGCCAAAGTCGTTGACTTTTTATTACGGAAACCGTATTGTCCACTAAGAAATAAGTTATTATGTTCAAAGTAAGTGCTTATTTGATCTTTTAATATTGATTCATAAATTTTGGAAAAAATTGGCAAAATGGATATAGGGCGATAGTTGGTAACGTCATCGACAGATCCTTTATTTTTATATATTGGTACAACTTTAGCATTTTTAAGAGCTGTGGGAAAGACATTAGCTGAGATGCAATGGTTTATCAATTTAGTAAGGGGATATACGATAAGGTTTTTTAATGTTTTGATAATTTTAGTATTAATATTATAGCTATCTTTACTTTTGCTATTTTTTAACTGATAAATTTTATCCCTAACCTGATTGAAAGATGTCAAAGAAAAGTCAAAAGAAGAGTTAATTTGATTCAAATTTGATAAATAATTATTAATAGATTTATGCGTTACTGGAAGATCTTTTATAATTTCATCAGCAATATTTACAAAAAAGTCATTAAAGTTCTGTGCATTAAGTGTTTTAGAATATGTTTCATTGACAGGAGAGGCGTTATTTTTTATAATGTTCCACATTGTGACTTGGGGTCTATTGGAACTGCGTATAAAGGAATCGTATGCTCTTTTTTTTGTATTGCTGATTTTGGCTCTATATATATATTTTTGTATTTATTAACAATGTGCTTGGGAACCAATTCAGGATATTGTTTATTCATGGCATCTAGAGTATGAAGTTTTTCCCTTGATTCTCTTAAGTCATCATTAAACCAGTTAACCTTAACTAATTGCTGATCACTACTGGCCATCTTTGATTTTATAGGAAAGCAGATCTGCATTGAGTCTGTAATGATGTTAACAAAGTTAGTAAAGCGCTCATCAGGTGTTATGTTAGAATCATTGACAAATTGCCAATTAATCCTCTCAATGGTATTATACAGACGCAAAAGGCCCTCATTTGTTATTGGTCTAGAGATAATTCTAACTTTAGACTTTTTAAATGAGTTAACCTTATTAATACAGAACACTATTCCTCTATGGTCCGATAGATGATTTAAGTTTAGGGGTTTAGGGGAATCCGCCATGGTGTCTATATTTGTGAATATATTGTCAAGACATGCATTGTTTCTTGTCGCGAAGTTAACAGTTAAGTGCAGACCATAGGATTTCATAATGTTTATTAATTCAGTTACCCTAGGGTCCCTAGTTGTAAAGTGAACATTAAAATCGCCTGTTATGATGATACTCTGGGATAAATTTAGTTTATCAAGGGTTGTTTCCAAAATTACTATAAATTTTTTAAAGTCACCACTTGGAGACCGGTATATTGTTATAAGTTGTGTGGAAAGATTTTTTAGAAAAATACCTGCCAACTCACAATCAATTTCTTGGGAAAATTTGGAAATGTTGAGGTCCTCGTATTCCAGGTCAGATTTTAGATATATGGCAACACCTCCATGACCTCTAACAGACCTACAAAAACAAGAGGCAGCTTTATACCCCTGTAGAGCTACTACAGAGAGTTGGTATAAATTTAACCAATGTTCATTAACGCATACACAGTCAACTGCATTTTCATTAAGGACTATTTCAAATTCATTTAACTTATTATACAAACTTTGAATATTAACATGAAGAACAGAGACAATATTAAGACTTGGTTGCTATTTAGGGTACCGGTTCATTTTAAACTCCTCAATTCTCTTATAAGAATCACATTTGCTAACATCCCAACTTTTATGGCCAACATCTAGATTTAGACCATACTTTTGATTTGACATGATACAATTAACACATTTAACAATACTAACATTACACTCTTTAGAGTCATGATCGCCACTACAATTAGCACAAGCCCTGTTTTCATTACAGTCTTTTGCTATGTGACCATAGCGACAGCACTTAAAACATCTTATGATACCATAGTCATTATAAACGAGACAACGATTCCACCCAATGTTAATTCGTTCATTTTCCATGAAAAGCCCATACGTAGTGGCATCTACTTCCATCACCATGGTAAACTTCTTATTGACAATTTTGGTTTTCCTTAAGATTTTAATATTCCGTTCCACGATGTTTGTTAAGTTATTTTGACATATAATTTTGGATAGGACTTCATCATCAGTAAGGGTGTATTCAGATTCACCTATTCCGACGACTTTAATACGACGTTTAAGCATTTTTGGGACATCAACACTATAATTATCTCCCAATTTATTTTGGACCTCTTTTTGAATATTCGTTATTTCCTTTTCATTACCACATTTAAGGATAATACCTCCACTTTTAGTGTGTTTGCCCAATGACAAACCAGCACCTATGTCAGTAGGGTCAACCTTATTTTTTAAATCTTCTGTGATTTGTTTCACATCTTTTTCGGGACACTTCTGTTTTATAACTAAGACATTATCTTTCTTTTTTCTTAGAACTGTTGCAAAACTCTCCTTTTCCGTAGATACAAATGTTGATTTATTTTTCTTAATCGTGACAATTTCATCTTTAAGATTGCGATTTTCTACTATTAATAAATCCACTTTTTCAGCCAACTCCTTAGTAATCTTGACTAGAGATTGAAGTGTGGAATTGATTTCAAATACAGAATCTTGCTCAAGTAAATCATCAACGCGACTTCTCTTTCTAGTACGTTCAATTTTACTAACCTCTTCTGTCTTATCATCACTTGTTGCACAGTTTCCACATTTCCAAGTTTTTTTCATGTGAAAACCACGCATACTGACATTCTCACATTTACCATGATAAAACTGATTGCATACTGTACATTGTATAATCATTTTAACATCATCAAATTGCACTTTGCATTTATAACAGTTTTCCGCTACTCCAGTAGCCATCACAGCCTATGCGGGCTGCAATGGACTTGCAGCCCCGAGTTTCTAACTAGGTTATGTATTGCCAAAACTCATTCAAAAGACAATTACCACTAAAAAATATGGGTTCACCACAATAAGAGCTCTATATGGGTTCACTTCAGGTCTTAGACAGAAATAATTCACTCGTATTTATTAAAAACTGGCTAACAATTTCACAAACGATACCACTTGGCTGCATAAAAATCTCACCACCCAAATAGTTAGTTTAAGGCCCAGTTTTATAACAGTTGTTAAACAGCTGGTTAACTCTTGATAATAATTATTTAATGATTAAGCTAACTTTCAATTTGTATGAACATTGATTAAAATTTAATTAAGTGATCAACATACAATTAACAAATTGGTGACTTTGGTGTGGTTAACGCCGGGTTAGAACATACATAACCCTATAAATGTAAACATTTAAAAATTTTCATTATTTTTTTTTGTTAGTTGTGGTTAGCATTAAAATGGAAGAACATTTAACGGATGATGAAGATTTTTTAGAATTAATAGAAATTGTTATTTTCCTGGAAAACACAAAATTTTGTGTTAGACATGAGTATTTTACAAATTTAAATGATGAAAAATACAGAAACAGATTTCGTCTTCGTCAAAAAATATTTTTCTTTTTGAAATAAAGAAATATTAGCCATAATTTCTTAAAGAACTAATACAAAATTAATTAGCGCTTTTTTAGGTAAATGATTTTATTAACTTTACGATTTTTGGCAACGGGTTCACTTTGCATTCTACAATGTTTTTATATTTTTCAACTATACAAAGATAAAGCTAAAATTCTTTTTTATCAAAGTACCTTTTACCAAAATGTTTTATTGTTGACCCATAAGCTAAAGCCATTTTTTTGTATAATTTGTACAAAATTTTAAAAACTATAACCAAAAACACAAACGTAACACAAAACTCACCTGCAAGAAGAAATATAATTAAAGTTACTCATAATTGCACATTAACAAGATAGCAAGAAGAAATATAATTAAAGTTACTCATAATTGCACATTAACGTATGCAATAAATAAATTAATACAAAAATACTTACTAAAATCTTCCTAAAAACAAAAATTATGAATGGTCAATTTGACCATTACGCAAATTATGACAATTAAGAAATGCGAAAATTTGTTAAATGGGGCTATATCCATTTTAATAAAATGTTGGGAAAATGGCAAAAACTCTCGGTTTCCTGGCCTTTACAGATAAAAGCAAAAGCAAACTTGAGTTTTGTGGGCTTTGTGGTACTTGATTTATAAGACATACTTTCGTTTTCAAAAACTTTATATTAAGGCCAAAATATCAAAAAATGTTTTGTATATAGCCGGTTTTGTTCAAAAACCGAATAAAAAACGAATAAAATGTGAAAAAAAACCTTTATTATTCAAAAATATTAACAAAATAAATTTAGTGCAAACATGAAAAAACAAAACAAATTTTAGTAGTAGTATCGACATATCCAAGCCAGATATTATTTATTGGATATAGCCGGGTTTGCTATAAAAACGTGGATTTGACCGGTTTGCTCCTAAAGCTACCTTTTAAATGTGATTTTAAAATGGATATAGTCGGATTTAAACAGAAGTATCTTGGTTGTTGATAGAAATTAACCCAAATATGCGAAATCATAAAAAAAAAACAAAAACTGAATAAAATGGATTTAGCCGGTTTTGCACGGATGCTCCTCAACTGGGCTTAAGTATATTTATAAATAAAAATGTTAACCAAATCAAACCAAATTTTGTCGTAAGTACCTAATATCATTAGGGCATCTAATTTTTCAAAAAAAAAACACGTTGCTAAGTAATATTTTAACAAGAAGCATGAGTGCTGGTGGCACCTGCACGAATGCATTTTGTTAAAAAAATGTACTTAGCATTGTGTTTTTTCGATTTTTTTACAGGAAAAATTAAATGCCCGAATGGTATTTGACAAGACTATTTCATGAGTAACAGTTATTCTGCATACACATAGCTTACAAAACATACTATAGTATACCTATTATACATGCATATATAATAAATATGTAGGTATTAATTTAAAAACTGAAAAATAGGTAATTTATTTAATCACAAAATACTACAAACTTATTTATGGTAAAATTAAAATATAAATTGCAATTTTTGGTGACAACAGCAGCTGTCAAGTTTTGCCGCGGGTAAACTCGAAAAAACTGCTGACAGGTGCGGTCATAGAGTTTTTCCACCTAGAAAAAATTTCTAATTCAAAATGGCGCGTTTGTGATTGGTGGAAATTAAGATTAAGATAAAATATTCCACTAATGAGCAGAGCCCGAGGGTTAACAGCAACTAAAATATATTATTATTAACTAGCTATTAACCCACGAGCCCTGTACGCGATGTTATTAGGGCGATTCCGCCACCGCAGAAGACCGCTCGGGGGATGTGAATAATACTTAAAAATATGGCTTTTTTAAGTGACCCAATTTACCCAATTTACCCCGTGAGGAGATAAAACTACAAGTTCGGGAGGCCTCTGAATACGTGTGCAAAATTTGGTGACCATACGTTTAATGGTGTAGATTTGTATTCGAGACAAAAAAGGGACTTGACGTTATGGTTATAGATTTTTGATTAACTTTAGTGGATAAGGCAACAAATGTATGAAAATTAAAGGACAATTAATTATACTAACAAACTTGGATGTAAGTTAAAATTAATTTCAATAGTTTAAGTTTTTTAAATAATTATTTACTAACAAATAAACCATTTCATTTGTATTATCAAAAAAAAAATGTGTTGTGGTTTTTTTCATCGTTGAATTTGGACCCTTAACCCAGCAGCAAAAACCCTTGTAATCCCCACTTGGTCTTGGTATGAAGGATAACATACACATCAGTGTTAAATTTCTAAAATAGCAACACATAAATTTAAAACCAAAAAATAATTAATCCTAATTATACCTAAAGGTATAATTATAATTATACCTTTAGGTATAATTATCAAAGAAATATTTCAATTTATATTATCAATACATTTTGCGCTATGTTTTGTTTACTTTGCTTTTATTTTAATATTTAATCTATTAATATAATATATTGTATTGAATAATATTAATTTGCATACTGTTTTCATATAGAATATTGGTATTAAATGTAATCATTTTTCTCTTACTTTCTATTCCTAAAAATTTTTTATTCATATAAAGAAAATTTATTGCCTTTTGCTTGGGTTAGCCAGTTATTACTATTATTTATGACCTGGATGTTGTAAGAAGTTGAAAAGAAACGTAATAATTTATGGTTTATGATTGAGAACGCGTGTAGATTTTTTCTAAATGTTTTTAAGGGTGAATGATACATTATTTGGTAAATAAAATAAAAAACAATTTAATTCACAATCAGACATTTAAAATATTCTAACTTTTATAAAACTATTTAAAAATATGGTTTATTTTATAATTAAATTCTTAAATGTATTTTAAGTTATAAAATAAAACTACTTAAATTATACTTTATTACAAGGTTTACCTAGAGTCAAAGTAGGTAATTCAAAAACCAGATTTTAAAGGAGAGCCGTTTAAAGATTTTAAACGCGATTTTTTTATCTCTATGTTTAAAGCTCGATTTTTGTGAAACCCACACAATATTCTGTTGTTTTAAATAACAATGAAAAAATAAAAATGAGTTTCAAACGACGAACGCAAAAATTAAATAATTTTCAAAAATAAGTAAAAACATACTTCAGACGGTTAGGACTAAAAAAATACTATATTATGTATCAAGTTTGATAAACGCCATTTTATTTAGGCACGAGCGAGGTTGCGAGCGAGTGCTTAAATTAATGAGTGTATAGAAAAGTTTATAAATGAGGTGCATACTATACTTTTTCTACGACAAATAATTATTATAATCTTAAAATGATTTAAATCAAAAATTTGTATAGAGCGCCATCTTTGAAACAATAGGGGAATCTGTGTGTCACCGTCAGATGTCAAATCTTTATATTTTATAAACAACAAACAAAAGGTTATAATCGAAATGTATTTCTTAAAAATTGACAGTTTTTCACAGTGAAAGTAAAGAAAATGTTTTATGAGCACAGTGGAGTCCGTGCCCGAATTTAAGTTATAGTTTACTGCTGGCGAAATTAAACGGTCAGTACAATGTTTATATTATAAACTTTTCAAATATTGGTGTTGAGAAACTATTTAATACTTTTGTATTTTTGTATTTAGATAATAAAATAATTTTCACATTTAGTATTATTTTACAAGAAAGGCACTTTATTTTAACGATTGCATGACATTTGACAACTGTCAACTAACTTAAAACTAAGTTCAGCCCCTGACTAAAAACCTGCTGCTAACTTCAGCCCGTGACTAAAGCGCCATAAAGCCACAACTTGTCATGGAAACATGTACAATAAAGGGCGTTTTAAAGGTGGGAGTAGAAAATAGTATATTATGTAACAAGTTTGATAAACGCCATTTTATAAACGAGGTGCATACTATACTTTTTCTACGACAAATACTTATTATTATCTTAAAATGATTTAAATCAAATATTTGTATAGAGCGCCATCTATGAAACAATAGAGGAATCTGTGACACACAGATTCCTCACCGTCAAATGTCAAATTTTATATTTTATAAAAACAGATTTGATGTATTCTTTGAAAATGGACAGTTTTTCACAGTGAAATTAAAGAAAATGTTTTATAAGCACTTTACAATGGAGTCCGTGCCCGAATTTAAGTTATAGTTTACTGCCGGCGAAATTAAAAGGTCAGTACAATGTTCATATAAACGTTTCAAACATTAGCGTTGAGAAACTATTTAATACTTTTGTATTGAGATAATAAAATAATTTCCACATTTAGTATTATTTTACAAAGGCACTTTTTTTAACGATTGCATGACATTTGACAACTAACTTAAAACTTTAGTCCCTGACTAAATACCTGTTGCTAACTTCAGCCCGTGACTAAAACGCCATAAAGCCACAACTTGTCAATGTGTATTTAAAAGGTAACTTAGTGTCATGGAAACATGTACGATAATGGGCGTTTTATAGGTGGGAGTAACAAAAATATTGTAAGGATAAATTAGAAATTAAAAAAAAATACCTCAAATTTTTTAATTATGTATAAATTTTGTAACGAAAAAAGGGAGACATGGGAATACGGTGCTAAACGAGCGCTCGCACATAAGAAATCTTAGGCGCGCTCGCCGCATGGTTAATTAGAACTGAAACTGTACACTGTTAAAAAAATCAGATTTTTTAACATGAGTTTGTAGTTAATTTTATTTTGTAAAATTTTAACATAATTTTTTGTAGAAAACCAGGGTTTGTAATTATTTTAACAAAGGAAAATATTTTTGTAAAGCATAATTTTAAAGGTTACAGATTATTTTGTTAATGTTTAACAAATTATTTAGTTAAAAAAGTACACGTGATTTCAGGCAGTCAATCAAAGCGTTTCCCACTGACAATACACATCAACAAGTTCAAGTGACTTCAGCGTCTGCAACTTATGTTTCTGCTTACTTTAATCTAATTCATAACGTGTCCACGTCAAACTGAAATTAGGGGATACAGTAAAGTGGGTTAAAGTTACGAAATACATCAGTAAGTGCATGATACAAGGAAACATGGTATGCTACTATTGAAACCAAATTTCGTCCGCCACGCGCATGTACGTCATATTTGTCAATCTAAACTAGATATTTCACTTGCTGATGCATTGTTTAATGACATTTAATTAAATTATTGTATTTATTATAAGATTTAATATTATTATTATTTTATAAGCTTAGAGCAGAGAGTATTTTTATAATATGTCTATAAGTGTAAATATATTTAAATTTATTATTTGTATTCTATTTTTAAAATTATTTAATTGTGTGGGATTAATTTACAATGCCAAACTGTGTTGTGGCTATGTGTACAAATTATTATAAATTTACGAAAGGTACGGATATAAAATACTTCAGCTTTCCGAAGAAAGATAATTTAGCAAAAAAAATGGATAATCGCTTGCCGTAGAGAAGATACAATAAATTTGAAAAATGGTAAGTTTTGAACTTATCCTGAATTTCGTATTCAAGACTGTAATAAGTAGGTAACAACTAAGAATATAACGTTATATATAAATGAAATCTTTTTTTAAAATTAAGTTTATAGAGGGGGGAGGGTGATCTCGGCAAATATCACGTTATTTTTCCGAAAGAAACAGTGTAAAATTGCAAGAAAACTGGGTTAAATTAAGTAAAAAATGTTTCTTCCCTAAATCATACATAATAATATTAATCGCTGATAGAAAAATGTATTACATTACATACATTATTAATGGAAATTTCTCACCGTGTATGCTACGTTTAACTAATAATATTAGAAATCTTAAATACCAGTAATATATAAAAAAATATAATCAAATTTTTTTTTTTAATAAATCTAATGGAATGAAGCACATATTAACTTATTTACATTAAAACTATGCATTTTTAAAAATCTCACGTGAGATTAATGGAGGGGGATAATAATATTATTATGTCATAACTATCGTAGTTACTAGCAAACGGATGTTTCTTTTAAAGAAATTCTTTATAATTAGAAGTTTTATATTACTCTCTTACTCTAACTCTAAAATTTTAAATTTTTTTAACTTTATTTAATAGGTGCCCAAGTTACTGAAAACATTGCAGTGAAATGGTTAAATTTAGGATTTTTTATGTTAAAGAGTATTTTTGTACCTACCAAGAGCCAATTAAAGATATGTACATGCTGTTTTGAAAAAGACGCTTAAGGGTAGGTACACCTTTATTTGAAATACATGGTCCTGTCATTAAAGTTTTAAAATGGAATTTTGTTGTATGTAAATTGCTTTTAATTAACCAGTTATTAGTCCCATCCTTAAACTAACCTATAAATTTACATAAAATGAGTTTTAAGGCATTCTTTAGTCACATACATTATTTGAATAATAATTAGGTAATAACAAAATTACAAGTTTGTTTTTATTAAAAGGTGCATTTTTTATAAAGCCTTATTTCATTTAAATTACCTACTTCCTAATTTCATTCATAGTTAGAAGATTTTGTCTTAAGTGGGGTATTATTTTTTCTTTTAGAGAGAAACTTGAATCAAAGTAAATTAGCAAACATTATTCATTATACAGTGATACTCTGGATAAAATACAGAACCTACCAAGAGCCAATTAAAGATCTTTGTTATACTTTATTTTTAATTGCAAAAGAGCTTAAGGGTAGCTACACATTTATTTGAAATACATAGTACACTAGCATAAAATAAACGATATGGTTAGAATACTTTATTAGTTTTATAATTGTGAACTTTTTTAACGATTTATAAGATTTGTAATTGTAACCAAGTGAGTATACATGTCCTCCGAGATTGATCTCTAGTACGGTCCAGTACTTCGGGGAAAGAAACCTACAATTGATTATCGCATGCGACGCCAACGCCAATGCTCATTACGAGCTATGGGGCAGCACCGAAACCAATAAAAGGAGAGCTGCTCTTTAACTTTATTCTGAAGGAAGGTTTGTAAATAACAACCTAGCTAATTAATCTACATTCACTTCAGCAGTCCGCAAAAAGGTTCTAGGCCTTACCTTTAGAAAAAGACCAATACGTACCAAAGTGCAAAAATGGCAAGTATCGGATGAACCATCTTGCTTCGACCATAAGGAATATACAAATTTAGAAACCCAAAAAAATTGGACAGGATTCACGGAGTCCCTTACCAGGATAACTGCCAGGAGAGCTAAAAAACAGAAAGGCGGAACAGTTTGGTGGAATGAGCCAATGAGAAAGATAAAAGCCAAAAAAAAACAAGATTTTGCTGGTTACAGAAATTAAAAAAAAAAAAACATAAGGAAAGCCTTGGGGAACGTTTTGTCAGAATATCAATGGGCCTGTTTTAAAATCTATAATTTCGTGGCAAAAGATGATGCCGAAATGCAGATACGTTTTCTTAAGAGAAATGGTTAAACATATACAGATAGGGCAAATGAAAGCCTAAAACTGCTCACAAAAGAAAACTTTTCTGCTGCAACAATCCTGTCAGCAGACGATAACTCCAGTGTAACAAGGCCCAACCCGAATTACTAAAAGCAAGGCCTCAAAAATATCCAACCCCGGAAGAATTGGTTGGTCAAAATTAAAATTTCAACCATTTAATTAAATTATAAGTCACCGGGGGATAACACAAACTACAAAAAGGCGCGGATAACTTGATTCCGAATTTATGTAAAATATTGCCAAAGGTAGGAAATTTTAATGACCACACACTCAAATCGTAAAGACCTGAGAGCCCAACGAACTTTATAGTAAAGACACTAGAGATACGACAATCCTCTAAATCAAGGACAATACGCCTACTACCTAAACCAGCACAGTTTACAGACATAGCTCTGGACGACCTAAACAGGCTTATTTAAAAATTCCTGGATAACAGGGGAATAACCAAGGTCACCTTCATGGTCATTAAAAGCGCATTCAACTACGCCACAATAGAGTCACTAGCTTAGGAGGTTATATCAAACTCCCTATGAGGTAAAGGAGTGCCACAGGAACCATGTCAATGGACCAAGGCCAGTCAAGCTGAAAGGACGTTAGAAGAGGCCACCATAATGGCAAGTTCAGAAAAAGAACTTCCACAGGAAGGGGTTCTCTCCACACTCTTATGAGCAGTCCTAGTGAAGTATTTACTAAAGAAGCTCACACCAAAAGGCCACTGTCTAGGGCAATAAGCTGTAAATCTGGTTAAAACCACAATTGTTAAAAAATTTACTAAGCAGACATTGTTTTAAATAACCACCTATTGATATCCTAAAATTAGTTTCCATAACATGGTATACCAGTAGAAGAGTACCAGAGTACAGTAAAGGACCAATGCCACCGATACTGGGGGGAGTATAAATACCATTCTCAACAGAGGCTAAATACTTTGGAGTCGTTTTTGATCAAAAACTGACGTAAGATACCCTTAATAACCTTGTACGTAAATCTGGGGGACGAAAACTAAATAGGCAGGAGTAGTAAAAACCCTTGAACGCATTCAAAGACAGGCGTGCTAAGCGGCCACAGGATGCATTCATACTACCACAGCTGCTATGAAAGTACTACTGAAACAACATTTGTATAGAGGAAACAGCAAGATTCGTGCGGTATACCGCTACTACTACTACTACTACTACTGAAGGAACCCAAACTAATAAGTCAACTATACGGGATCACACACCAGAAGTTTATCAGTGAACTAAGTTCGAACCCAGTACTATAGTTAACCAAAAAAAGCTAACCTTAGCTTGAGTTAGCATGTTTAACACAGAGGTATAAAAGGCAACGAGGCAGCAGATGAATTAGCACGAGATGGCTTATCAAGTATGCTTATTGGGCCAGAACCGATCTGTGGAGTCGCAGTATCAACAGACAAGACAAGGATCGTGGATCTCAAAGTAAGGTACACCAAAGAATTTAAAAAAGGAAGATTTCCCAAATTTACGAAAAACTTCTTAGGATGGTGGCGGGTATGATCACAGGCCACAACGACTTATATCCCAGCAAACAGAAAGACGTCATTAAGACGTCAAAATGTCGTCGCTGCAATGACGCACTGACGTCAATAATCGACGTCTTAAAGACGAGTTGTCGACGTGCTTATGTCTCATCATAATGACGTCATCCAATGACTAATTTAAGACGTCATCCAATGACTAATTAAAGATGTCTTTATGATGACGTTTATTTGACGTTAATTGTACGTATAGGGGGAAAGGGTGGGGGTTACTGAAAAAACGTAGGTAGTAAAAAATAATTTATTTTAATAAACATTAACAAAATTTATGTGCTGATTCTGTGCAACCTGTAACCAAATAAGTAACTTTAAAAAAAAACTTAAATAAAAAATTAAAAATCTATAAAAAATAATATTTTATTTAAAGCATTTTTATGTTTTCCCAATTTATTAACCCCCTGTATATTTGATATGATTTTTTATGGTTAACCTATTTTTTAGACAATACTTTTCATACATTTTTTTGACAAGCAGAAGTTTTTTCCACTCATTATTTTACATTTGATTTGGCATGACTGGTCTGATGCATTTGTAAGTGATTAATAGTCTTCGTAACAACTGGCTGAAATAATATACAGCCCATAACTACATAATATAGTTTACCACACATAACTACATGATTTAATAATCATTAAATTAAATTATAATTAATTAATTATAATGAGTGGAAAAAATATTAATTAATATACAGTCCATGATTTTTGCATGCGTAAGTCATTCAAACAAACTCAAGAGTTGCAGCTGCAATTCTCGAATTTGTTTGAATGACTATCCCAGGTTCTGAAAGAATTTAGAATTTTAGGATGGGTGGGGAACCCTGAACCTTATACAGTACAGTAAGAGCTAACATACCACAAGCAAAAAAAACTTTCGAAATCTTATACAAAGTCCAATCCTCTCCAACTATTTGGTTTTTTTCTAGGGCTTTATTGTACAAATATTGTGTCTTAAAGGGTGGCCAGTAAACCTCTTTTTTCCTGGGCCAATGCTCACTAACTAAGGCAATTGAACCATCACCACCCACCTCCTGCTCAAACTGAATACCTAAATAGGCCATTATTCAGTAGCGCCCGGCCTACGGATTTACTATTTTATTCATGCATGTTTAGACAAAATTATTTAAATACTTAAAACAACTAGTGTAAGTGTGAAAAAACATGTAAAACACAAGCAAGGGCAAAGGCCGTCTGCGAAGATTACAAACCAGACTGTCATTTTTCATGCAGGTAGTTTATAAAATGCTAATTAAAGTACAAGTTAAGGGTTTAAGTACTAACAGCTTTATTAGTTACAGCAACTGGAATATTAACAACAGAGATTAACAAAGAGCACTATAGTGCTTAGTATACTTACTATTTTTTGGTATTAATGCGAACACAAACACTATAATGGCCGTTATAACGGCATAGAAAAGACCGTTTCAAAGCTTGAAAGTTACAACAGGAAGCCGGTGCTATGTGCTTATGGGAAAGGGTGACGTGTACAGATATAGCCAATCCAACCTCTATATCTCGTGTCACGTGTAAACTGACTGTTGCCCAATTGGAGACTCAGTCAACCAGTAAATATGATTTAAAATCATGTTTAAATTTGGAATTAACCGATTTTATCTAAATGTTTAATTAAACGTTACGGTAAACAGTGTGACCATAAAAACCTGCCAAATTTTGTTTGAATTTACCTAAATTACCTTAGTTACAAAAATCAACAGTAATTAAGTAACGTCAAATTGATCATTATAAGCTATTGTTAATTGTGTCATTTTTTTAGTGAAGGTAATTATAAACCAAATTTGGCAGGTTTTTATGGTCACACGAACGGTAAATACCTTTGTATATATATATATATATATATATTAGGGTGTTTCAAAAAAATCGACTTTTTCTTTTTCTTCAAATGGTCGGCAAATTCTTTCAGAGGATGTCAACACAAAGACCTCGTCAAAATTTGAGCTTTTAATTTGAAGATTTAGAGGTCGCGGATCGCAATTTTCTATTTCCCATTTAAATAACATGGGAATTTTTTTTTTTTAACTTTGAAATTTTATACGTCTGAATCGAATCAACTTATGTCAAGGATCATCTTAGATTTTTATAGTAAATTTTACAAAAAAGGTCTCCTATAATTTTTCTATAAATTGATTCCTTCCAGAGTTATTCGAGGCCAAAGTTTGATTTCCATCGAATATTAGCGTTTTTTTAACATTTATGGTACAATTTTCATTATACGGGTGTCCCGAAATAAGGGGGCCAAACTTAAACAGTGCATTATTCGTATAAAAATAACACTTTTTTTGTTTAATAAACATGTATCAAAAAATGCTCCCTAAAGGAGCTACGGCCCCCTGAATAGGAGCCTAAGAGGATAATTTTTTTTAAACTATTCCTAGAGGGTTGAATATGAACAAATGAATTTTCGGTATTTTGGTAATTTTGACATGCTGAATCTAGATCTATGATCAAAACTGTTAAAATTTAATCATAGGCGTAACATTTTGAGGGGGCAAAGTTACAAAAATAGCCCCAACTTTTTTCTGGGTTAATAATTTAATTTTTTTTATGAAATTATGAGAATTTATAGTTTTTTACGAAAAATAGGTACTCTTGATTTGAAATGCTCAGATGCACCATTTTCGAGAAAAATGCATTTATAAATAAATTACTCTGCATATTATACACATCTCATATTTTCATTAAAACTTTGTAGTAGGCTTTGGAAAAAAGTGACGTTTTTTTGTTTTTTTTACAACACTTCCTATGTTTCAGATATAAATATGTGATTTTTTTACTACATGATTCTAAAAGTTGAAAAAACGAGAAAATTCGATGGAAATCAAACTTTGGCCTCGAATAACTCTGGAAGAAATCAATTTATAGAAAAATTATAAGAGACATTTTTTATAGAGCGTTAAATTTACTATAAAAATCTAAGATGTTCCTTGCCATAAGTTTATTCGATATAGACGTATAAAATTCCAAAGTTAAAAAAAAATTTTATTTAAATGGGAAATAGAAAATTGCGATCCGCGACCTCTAAATCTTCAAATTAAAAGCTCAAATTTTAACGAGGTCTTCGTTTTGACATCCTCTGAAAGAATTTGCTGACCATTTGAAGAAAAAGAAAAAGTCGATTTTTTTGAAACACCCTAATATATATATTTAAAATAAATAAAAGGTACCTATTAGATTTGTGCGTACAATAGCGGTCTTATTATGACGTCTTTTATTCGTCTTATTTTGGTACTTAGCAACCTTTTTTTTTCTACTGGTATGGAACAATATTGGTCACAAAAGTGTCCATTTATATTCGTCTTATTTTGATACTTACCAACCTGGTTTTTATTCTACTGGTAAGGTACAATACTAGTCACTAAAATGTGGTCTTATATTCGTCTTATTTTGGTCCTTAGCAACTTTGGTACATGGATGCCCAAAAAAAGACGTCCTGCCGACGTCACTCGTCATTAGTCTGTTTGCTGGAATACTTGTATAATATACAATGTATATGCAACATATTTTGGAAAGCGCTCAGCTTTTTGCAAATTTTTACGCACCATGGATATTTATATTTATTACATTTACTTTTAAATAGACAAAACGAAAATGTCGGTAGCTGTTTGGCGAAATTCTCTTAAAAATTTTACATAAAATTCGTGCTATAATACCTGAAATTTTGCAAAGCCATGTAACTTGACTTGGAAAGAGCAAATGACCAACAACCTTCATTTTTCAAAAAAATATATATTTATTAGTAAAGACCGGATTACATGGAGTGTCTAGAAAAGTTTATAAACGAGTTGCATACTATACTAGTTTTTACCACAAATACTTATTATTATTTAAAAAGGTTTTCGTACTTTTTGTAATAATGTAACGTTGTTTCGGGATTTTGTAACGTTAGTGATAAATGGCGCGAGCTTACCTTAAGGATTTTCTTATAAAATCTCGGGCGCCAGCTTCGTTATTTAAAGTGGAGAAGCACCACGTACCTGGGCCTGCTTTTATACAGTGGAGAAAGGATATTCCAGGGGTCAATTAGCCTATATTATGATTAAAATGCAATGGTTTAATTTAATACATATATTGAAATAATAATAAAACTCTAGATATACAAAACAGATAATAATTTAAACAATAAGGAAATGTGGAACACTCGGTATATGAAAAGAATCTAAATTAACAAACTAAAGTAATATGAAAAGATTATAATATTAAAATTACATTAACTAAATAAAATAACATCGACACTAAAAGTAAATGAATAAAAAAACGGGAACAATGAATATAAAAAACTGAAGGTTACACTTCTAGCAAATATTAATACGGAAACTCACTTAAATAAACCAATGCTGTAAACAAAATGAAATTAATTATTACGGGAAGAAAATACTACGGGCCTTTAGCAGATGTTTTAACAAATCGTCAACGGGCTCGCGGTGGTCAGCCGATTCGCCTGCTTGGTACTGTCTACGGCAGAGCAGATACCGAGCGTTACGGAGCACGGGTGGCTTATACACAATGAGAATCTTTGTAATAAATGATTACTAATAATACGGATCAACTAGCTTGCAATAGTTCGGGTTTTCGGGGTCGGGCTGACGGAATATAAGAGAGAGTTTTAATTGCTCTGTTCGGCCTTTTATATCATCTCCGGTGGGCAACGGCGACATCAGGGAACCAAACGGCGCAGCTCCCCACTTGTTTGAATAGAATGGAAGTGGAATCATGACGTTGCAGATCCACTTGTACGAAAATCCACATACAGGGTGTACCGACGGCGGTAAATATGGGAAAATTAAAGTAACTTCGTTACATTCCCCCCTTACTTCGATAAAAAAAAGAAATTCTATTTCTTTTTTTCGTTTTGGTATCGGGGTAATGAGTCATCCCAAGATCTGAGACAGCATGCCCATGTTTTCCTCCTGTTGGCCTAATCGTTCGTCGTCTATCGTCGGTATTTTCGGTGTTGGTCTGTAACCCAAAATACAATTAGTTCCGGGGTACGGGTTTAAGATCCTTGATATGGACTCTTTTTAACTTTCGTCCGGCCCCTCCCTTCAGCTCATAGACGACAGGGGAGATGACTTTTGTTACGGTATACGGGCCGGAGTATTTCGGAGCAAGTTTGGCGGCAAAGCCTTTTTCGGCGGACGACAAATGAACCTCTCGCTTCATTACCTGGTCTCCAATATGGCAACGCCATTCCCGGCGTCGCAGGTTATAATGATGACTTTGGGTGGTAAAAGCTCTGGCGAGGTTTACACGGACTAATTCAAAGATCTCCTGCATGCGGAGAAGCCGGTCGGTATGCAACTTTGCATCGGATCTGGTTTCGGCGGGTCCGGGTTCAGGGTCATCAGAAACGGAATTACGATAAATAGCTTTGGGAACTTCTAGCTCCCTGCCAAAATTCAAGAATGCGGGAGAAAAACCGGTAGATTCTTGTCGGGAAGTGTTAATGGCAAACACTAGATCGGCCAAACTATGATCCCATTTTCTTTGACCGGACTCACAGAACTGGGATATCATAGTTTTAATGGTTTTGTTTGCCCTTTCAACGGGATTGGCTTGCGGTGTATACGGCGGTGTAAACCGGTGACGGATACCCAGTTCAGTCAAGAGTTCTTCAAACACTTTACCGGCGAACTGAGTTCCATTATCGGAGATTACGGTCTTTGGGCACCCAAACATAGAGATTACTTTCTCATATAGGGCTTGAGTGACGGCACGGGCGGTAGCATTACGGAGCGGCTGACATTCCACCCACTTAGTAAAACGGTCTTGCATTACAAGTAAGTATGAATGTCCCCGTCTCGGGAGAGGACCAACTAAGTCGACACAGACGGTGTCCCACGGGTTCCGGTTTGCCGACGGCTGCATTTTTCCCGGTGTTTGTTGCTGGGAAATTTTATACCGCTGACACGACGAACACCGTCGAACATATGTGGCAATGTCGCGAAACATACCCGGCCAGTAATAACGGGTGGCAATTCGGGCGATGGTTTTTGCAACTCCCATATGTCCGGCAGTCGGGGCGTCGTGATTCTCCTCAAGGACACTCACCCGTGTCTCTTTTGGAACACACAGTTTCCACGGGTCAGCCATTTCGGGCTCTGACAGGTTTCCAGAGGGCCAGAGATGTCGGTATAAGCGGTTATCCCGGATACAATAATCGGGAAATGCTTTGGGATTTTGTTGTACCTCCAAGCACTTACGGGTGTACCAAGAGCAAGTCTTGTCGGCGGGAAGGGCAACAGTGGCTATAACCGGGTTTGCGGGAGAAAGCGGGTCTCGAGAAAGAGCGTCGGCAATTCGATTAAGTATACCTTTTCGATATTTTATCTTAAAGTCGTATTGCTGAAGAAACAGGCTCCATCGGGCCAAACGTCCTGCAGGACTTTTGATGGCGTGTAGCCACTGCAGACTTTGATGATCGGTAATTACAGTGAAATGATAACCTTCCAAGTAGGGGCGCATTTTGTCAATACCCCAAACAATGGCGAGACACTCTTTCTCTGTTACGGAGTATGCCTTTTCGGGCGGAGATAATGTACGGCTGGCGTATGCGATCACATGATCTCCATCAGCCAAGTTCTGTGTCAATGCTACTCCCAGCCCCTCATCGGAGGCGTCGGTTTGTAACACAAACGGTTTGGAGAAATCGGGACATGCTAGTACGGGGGCGGAGGTTAGACTGCTTTTCAAGAGTTCAAACGCTTTGTCTTGTTCTGTCGTCCATTCCCACCGGTGTCCTTTTTTTAACAGACGGTTTAGTGGTTCGGCGTTCTGAGAAAAGGACGGGACAAAGCGCCTATACCACGAGGCCATCCCTAAAAATCGGCGCAGGCCCCGGATATTAGTCGGGGCGGGAAGTTCACGGATAGAGTTTACTTTATCCGGGTCGGTTTGTATACCATTCGAGGTAACTAAATGCCCCAAATATTTTAGGGATTTACGGCCAAATTGACATTTGTCCGGGTTTATTCGTAGTCCGGCGGTACGGAGTCGGTTAAAAACCTCTTTTAGGTTTTGTAAGTGTTCCGGGAACGTCCTGCCTAGGATAATTATATCGTCCAAATAGGCAAAACAAAACGGGTCTAATTCAGGGCCGATTATGCGGTCCATCAGCCGCTGAAAAGTAGCGGGTGCGGAGTGTAACCCAAACGGCATTACTCGGAATTGAAACAAACCACGGCCGGGCACAGTAAAGGCGGTTATTGGTTTACTTTCGGGGCAGAGTGGTATTTGCCAGTAGCCTTGTTTAAGGTCCAGACTGGAAATGTAACGGGCGGTTCGCAATTTATCCAGGATTGCATTTATGAACGGGAGTGGGTATGCGTCTTTACGGGTCACGGCATTGACTTTTTGAAAATCAATACAAAAACGGGGTTTTCCGTCCTTTTTACGGACTATTACTACGGGAGAGCTCCACGGGCTGTTAGACGGTTCTATAATGTTATCCGCAAGCATTTTATCAACTTCAGAGTTGATAATCTCCTGCATGCGGGGGTTTTGCGGGCGATAACGTTGTTTTATCGGCTCGGGATGCATTAATCAGATTTCGTGGCTGATTAACCGAGTGGTTCCTTTGATTTGCTCAAATGCCGGAAGTTCGGCATTAAGAAAGTCGTGAAGCTGGGTTTCCTCTCGGTCCGTCAGCACAAGAACATCCTTAGGGACGTCGGTTTTTACGACGGATTGACACGGTAATATAACGGAAATTTGGTCGGGGAAACTCATCACCAGCGTACGATTAACTAGATCAAGGGTTACTTTATGCTTTGTCAAAAAATCCATTCCGATCAACAAATCGGAGGATAATTTGGGCAAGTGCCCGAATATTCCAGAAACGGGGTGGGTGCCCAACCTAAATGTTATTGGATAACTACCCGGTATCGGGATGTGTTGTCCGTTGGCCATTGCTACGGGAATGGCATTAACATTTTCTGGTTGCAAGCCTAGAACCAAACATTGGTTGGCTATTTGGTCTCCCAGGTAGGAATAGGCGGCACCAGTGTCTATAAGGGCCAAATACCGGTGGTTGTTGAACTCCACCGATATATGTGGCCGATTTTCTATCGTTATTATATCCACAGTATTGACAAAGCACGAAGACGGGGCAGACGACGCCGCCAACGGGTCAGCCACGGGCACGCTAGTGCCCTTTGGCGGCTGACGGAACCCCTGAGTCGTAGCACAGCGGGCGTAGGGTTTTCCCACAGACGGGGCAAGTTTTGTTGCCAACGGTATCAATTTCGAGGCGGGCGGATTATAGTACTGTGTTTGCCTCGGCCTTACACAGCACTGGACGGGTTTCCCGGGCACGGGCAGTCTCGGGAAAACACTCCTACTGTACGGCAGCGTGAGCAAAACAGCTTGCTTTTATTGGTACATATACCCTTATCATGCCCAGTCTCTCCACACCTCCAGCATAGAACATTTGTCAAGCCTTGACGGATGTTTGCGTTAGCCGGAGTAGACCGGGATTGTGAGTTCGGGATGGGCTGCTGTAGCCGCGGGATCGGAGCCACATATCGGGTGTGCTGGGAGTTTACCACGTTTTCTCTCGGGGCAACTCTATTAGTGTTGCGGAGTGAGCGGTCTAGCTCCCTACGCAACGTTTCGTAGCCTTTTACGGCTGCGGTGAAGGACGGGAGATCTATGCACTCTGAACGACGCACATGCAATCGAAACTCCGGTGCCAGATTTCGGTATAACCATTGGAGCTCTTGGTCGGCGGAAATGGCGTCGTGACGGCGAATCAGGGTTTGTAGATCGGTAATATACGAGGTTATCGGTTCGTGCAGCTGATGCAAACGACGGCTGATATCGGCTTCTAACTCAGTCAGATAGTTCGTCGGAAAATAATGTACCTTAAAATCGGTAACAAAATCTTTCCAATTGTTCCAGAACCTTTTGTTATTACGGAACCACAAGGCCGCTTCTCCTTCCAGGATCTGCGGTAACGGGATAGTCTGGGACTCACAAATTTCCTCCAGGCGTTCGAGGAACGCCACCGGGTCTCCTTTACCGTTAAAAGAGATTTTCCACTTATGCAACTTTATCGTAGCTACAGCTGGAGAGGCATCTACGCCCACGGGTATGCTTGGCATTGGGAGCGGGTGCGGAGATATCGGGCGGGAAGTTATTAAGGTTGGAGCTGTCCATGTCGGTACCGTTAAGGTAGCGGGTCCCGGGGCTGAGGTATAAACCGGAGCCTGGGATTCGAGATTACCCGGGGAGGTAACTGTCGGGAAATCAAACGGGTCATCGAGGTCAACGGTTATAAACGGGCTCGCACTTCCGGAACGAAAGAATTTAATAAGCCGTTTTCTTTTGTCTACTCTGGTACCGGTCATATCCAACCCGAATTTACCCAGCTCTTCATCTAATTCTGAAGACTTAAGCAGGTAAATCCAGCTGACACGGGCTTCGGTGGCGGGTAGGGGTTCAGAAGGGCCATCCTCGACCTCCGGGTCCCCCTGTCGGATCCGGCGTTTGGCTCCCTTCCCCATGAAGTAGGGATTACTACCAAACAATAGTTATATCAACACAAAGTTCTCCCTAAGGCCCTTTAGGTCAAAATATAATGGCCGTTATAACGGCATAGAAAAGACCGTTTCAAAGCTTGAAAGTTACAACAGGAAGCCGGTGCTATGTGCTTATGGGAAAGGGTGACGTGTACAGATATAGCCAATCCAACCTCTATATCTCGTGTCACGTGTAAACTGACTGTTGCCCAATTGGAGACTCAGTCAACCAGTAAATATGATTTAAAATCATGTTTAAATTTGGAATTAACCGATTTTATCTAAATGTTTAATTAAACGTTACGGTAAACAGTGTGACCATAAAAACCTGCCAAATTTTGTTTGAATTTACCTAAATTACCTTAGTTACAAAAATCAACAGTAATTAAGTAACGTCAAATTGATCATTATAAGCTATTGTTAATTGTGTCATTTTTTTAGTGAAGGTAATTATAAACCAAATTTGGCAGGTTTTTATGGTCACACGAACGGTAAATACCTTTGTATATATATATATATATATATATATATATATATATATATATATATATTAGGGTGTTTCAAAAAAATCGACTTTTTCTTTTTCTTCAAATGGTCGGCAAATTCTTTCAGAGGATGTCAACACAAAGACCTCGTCAAAATTTGAGCTTTTAATTTGAAGATTTAGAGGTCGCGGATCGCAATTTTCTATTTCCCATTTAAATAACATGGGAATTTTTTTTTTTTAACTTTGAAATTTTATACGTCTGAATCGAATCAACTTATGTCAAGGATCATCTTAGATTTTTATAGTAAATTTTACAAAAAAGGTCTCCTATAATTTTTCTATAAATTGATTCCTTCCAGAGTTATTCGAGGCCAAAGTTTGATTTCCATCGAATATTAGCGTTTTTTTAACATTTATGGTACAATTTTCATTATACGGGTGTCCCGAAATAAGGGGGCCAAACTTAAACAGTGCATTATTCGTATAAAAATAACACTTTTTTTGTTTAATAAACATGTATCAAAAAATGCTCCCTAAAGGAGCTACGGCCCCCTGAATAGGAGCCTAAGAGGATAATTTTTTTTAAACTATTCCTAGAGGGTTGAATATGAACAAATGAATTTTCGGTATTTTGGTAATTTTGACATGCTGAATCTAGATCTATGATCAAAACTGTTAAAATTTAATCATAGGCGTAACATTTTGAGGGGGCAAAGTTACAAAAATAGCCCCAACTTTTTTCTGGGTTAATAATTTAATTTTTTTTATGAAATTATGAGAATTTATAGTTTTTTACGAAAAATAGGTACTCTTGATTTGAAATGCTCAGATGCACCATTTTCGAGAAAAATGCATTTATAAATAAATTACTCTGCATATTATACACATCTCATATTTTCATTAAAACTTTGTAGTAGGCTTTGGAAAAAAGTGACGTTTTTTTGTTTTTTTTACAACACTTCCTATGTTTCAGATATAAATATGTGATTTTTTTACTACATGATTCTAAAAGTTGAAAAAACGAGAAAATTCGATGGAAATCAAACTTTGGCCTCGAATAACTCTGGAAGAAATCAATTTATAGAAAAATTATAAGAGACATTTTTTATAGAGCGTTAAATTTACTATAAAAATCTAAGATGTTCCTTGCCATAAGTTTATTCGATATAGACGTATAAAATTCCAAAGTTAAAAAAAATTTTTATTTAAATGGGAAATAGAAAATTGCGATCCGCGACCTCTAAATCTTCAAATTAAAAGCTCAAATTTTAACGAGGTCTTCGTTTTGACATCCTCTGAAAGAATTTGCTGACCATTTGAAGAAAAAGAAAAAGTCGATTTTTTTGAAACACCCTAATATATATATTTAAAATAAATAAAAGGTACCTATTAGATTTGTGCGTACAATAGCGGTCTTATTATGACGTCTTTTATTCGTCTTATTTTGGTACTTAGCAACCTTTTTTTTTCTACTGGTATGGAACAATATTGGTCACAAAAGTGTCCATTTATATTCGTCTTATTTTGATACTTACCAACCTGGTTTTTATTCTACTGGTAAGGTACAATACTAGTCACTAAAATGTGGTCTTATATTTGTCTTATTTTGGTCCTTAGCAACTTTGGTACATGGATGCCCAAAAAAAGACGTCCTGCCGACGTCACTCGTCATTAGTCTGTTTGCTGGAATACTTGTATAATATACAATGTATATGCAACATATTTTGGAAAGCGCTCAGCTTTTTGCAAATTTTTACGCACCATGGATATTTATATTTATTACATTTACTTTTAAATAGACAAAACGAAAATGTCGGTAGCTGTTTGGCGAAATTCTCTTAAAAATTTTACATAAAATTCGTGCTATAATACCTGAAATTTTGCAAAGCCATGTAACTTGACTTGGAAAGAGCAAATGACCAACAACCTTCATTTTTCAAAAAAATATATATTTATTAGTAAAGACCGGATTACATGGAGTGTCTAGAAAAGTTTATAAACGAGTTGCATACTATACTAGTTTTTACCACAAATACTTATTATTATTTAAAAAGGTTTTCGTACTTTTTGTAATAATGTAACGTTGTTTCGGGATTTTGTAACGTTAGTGATAAATGGCGCGAGCTTACCTTAAGGATTTTCTTATAAAATCTCGGGCGCCAGCTTCGTTATTTAAAGTGGAGAAGCACCACGTACCTGGGCCTGCTTTTATACAGTGGAGAAAGGATATTCCAGGGGTCAATTAGCCTATATTATGATTAAAATGCAATGGTTTAATTTAATACATATATTGAAATAATAATAAAACTCTAGATATACAAAACAGATAATAATTTAAACAATAAGGAAATGTGGAACACTCGGTATATGAAAAGAATCTAAATTAACAAACTAAAGTAATATGAAAAGATTATAATATTAAAATTACATTAACTAAATAAAATAACATCGACACTAAAAGTAAATGAATAAAAAAACGGGAACAATGAATATAAAAAACTGAAGGTTACACTTCTAGCAAATATTAATACGGAAACTCACTTAAATAAACCAATGCTGTAAACAAAATGAAATTAATTATTACGGGAAGAAAATACTACGGGCCTTTAGCAGATGTTTTAACAAATCGTCAACGGGCTCGCGGTGGTCAGCCGATTCGCCTGCTTGGTACTGTCTACGGCAGAGCAGATACCGAGCGTTACGGAGCACGGGTGGCTTATACACAACGAGAATCTTTGTAATAAATGATTACTAATAATACGGATCAACTAGCTTGCAATAGTTCGGGTTTTCGGGGTCGGGCTGACGGAATATAAGAGAGAGTTTTAATTGCTCTGTTCGGCCTTTTATATCATCTCCGGTGCGCAATGGCGACATCAGGGAACCAAACGGCGCAGCTCCCCACTTGTTTGAATAGAATGGAAGTGGAATCATGACGTTGCAGATCCACTTGTACGAAAATCCACATACAGGGTGTACCGACGGCGGTAAATATGGGAAAATTAAAGTAACTTCGTTACATTCCCCCCTTACTTCGATAAAAAAAAGAAATTCTATTTCTTTTTTTCGTTTTGGTATCGGGGTAATGAGTCATCCCAAGATCTGAGACAGCATGCCCATGTTTTCCTCCTGTTGGCCTAATCGTTCGTCGTCTATCGTCGGTATTTTCGGTGTTGGTCTGTAACCCAAAATACAATTAGTTCCGGGGTACGGGTTTAAGATCCTTGATATGGACTCTTTTTAACTTTCGTCCGGCCCCTCCCTTCAGCTCATAGACGACAGGGGAGATGACTTTTGTTACGGTATACGGGCCGGAGTATTTCGGAGCAAGTTTGGCGGCAAAGCCTTTTTCGGCGGACGACAAATGAACCTCTCGCTTCATTACCTGGTCTCCAATATGGCAACGCCATTCCCGGCGTCGCAGGTTATAATGATGACTTTGGGTGGTAAAAGCTCTGGCGAGGTTTACACGGACTAATTCAAAGATCTCCTGCATGCGGAGAAGCCGGTCGGTATGCAACTTTGCATCGGATCTGGTTTCGGCGGGTCCGGGTTCAGGGTCATCAGAAACGGAATTACGATAAATAGCTTTGGGAACTTCTAGCTCCCTGCCAAAATTCAAGAATGCGGGAGAAAAACCGGTAGATTCTTGTCGGGAAGTGTTAATGGCAAACACTAGATCGGCCAAACTATGATCCCATTTTCTTTGACCGGACTCACAGAACTGGGATATCATAGTTTTAATGGTTTTGTTTGCCCTTTCAACGGGATTGGCTTGCGGTGTATACGGCGGTGTAAACCGGTGACGGATACCCAGTTCAGTCAAGAGTTCTTCAAACACTTTACCGGCGAACTGAGTTCCATTATCGGAGATTACGGTCTTTGGGCACCCAAACATAGAGATTACTTTCTCATATAGGGCTTGAGTGACGGCACGGGCGGTAGCATTACGGAGCGGCTGACATTCCACCCACTTAGTAAAACGGTCTTGCATTACAAGTAAGTATGAATGTCCCCGTCTCGGGAGAGGACCAACTAAGTCGACACAGACGGTGTCCCACGGGTTCCGGTTTGCCGACGGCTGCATTTTTCCCGGTGTTTGTTGCTGGGAAATTTTATACCGCTGACACGACGAACACCGTCGAACATATGTGGCAATGTCGCGAAACATACCCGGCCAGTAATAACGGGTGGCAATTCGGGCGATGGTTTTTGCAACTCCCATATGTCCGGCAGTCGGGGCGTCGTGATTCTCCTCAAGGACACTCACCCGTGTCTCTTTTGGAACACACAGTTTCCACGGGTCAGCCATTTCGGGCTCTGACAGGTTTCCAGAGGGCCAGAGATGTCGGTATAAGCGGTTATCCCGGATACAATAATCGGGAAATGCTTTGGGATTTTGTTGTACCTCCAAGCACTTACGGGTGTACCAAGAGCAAGTCTTGTCGGCGGGAAGGGCAACAGTGGCTATAACCGGGTTTGCGGGAGAAAGCGGGTCTCGAGAAAGAGCGTCGGCAATTCGATTAAGTATACCTTTTCGATATTTTATCTTAAAGTCGTATTGCTGAAGAAACAGGCTCCATCGGGCCAAACGTCCTGCAGGACTTTTGATGGCGTGTAGCCACTGCAGACTTTGATGATCGGTAATTACAGTGAAATGATAACCTTCCAAGTAGGGGCGCATTTTGTCAATACCCCAAACAATGGCGAGATACTCTTTCTCTGTTACGGAGTATGCCTTTTCGGGCGGAGATAATGTACGGCTGGCGTATGCGATCACATGATCTCCATCAGCCAAGTTCTGTGTCAATGCTACTCCCAGCCCCTCATCGGAGGCGTCGGTTTGTAACACAAACGGTTTGGAGAAATCGGGACATGCTAGTACGGGGGCGGAGGTTAGACTGCTTTTCAAGAGTTCAAACGCTTTGTCTTGTTCTGTCGTCCATTCCCACCGGTGTCCTTTTTTTAACAGACGGTTTAGTGGTTCGGCGTTCTGAGAAAAGGACGGGACAAAGCGCCTATACCACGAGGCCATCCCTAAAAATCGGCGCAGGCCCCGGATATTAGTCGGGGCGGGAAGTTCACGGATAGAGTTTACTTTATCCGGGTCGGTTTGTATACCATTCGAGGTAACTAAATGCCCCAAATATTTTAGGGATTTACGGCCAAATTGACATTTGTCCGGGTTTATTCGTAGTCCGGCGGTACGGAGTCGGTTAAAAACCTCTTTTAGGTTTTGTAAGTGTTCCGGGAACGTCCTGCCTAGGATAATTATATCGTCCAAATAGGCAAAACAAAACGGGTCTAATTCAGGGCCGATTATGCGGTCCATCAGCCGCTGAAAAGTAGCGGGTGCGGAGTGTAACCCAAACGGCATTACTCGGAATTGAAACAAACCACGGCCGGGCACAGTAAAGGCGGTTATTGGTTTACTTTCGGGGCAGAGTGGTATTTGCCAGTAGCCTTGTTTAAGGTCCAGACTGGAAATGTAACGGGCGGTTCGCAATTTATCCAGGATTGCATTTATGAACGGGAGTGGGTATGCGTCTTTACGGGTCACGGCATTGACTTTTTGAAAATCAATACAAAAACGGGGTTTTCCGTCCTTTTTACGGACTATTACTACGGGAGAGCTCCACGGGCTGTTAGACGGTTCTATAATGTTATCCGCAAGCATTTTATCAACTTCAGAGTTGATAATCTCCTGCATGCGGGGGTTTTGCGGGCGATAACGTTGTTTTATCGGCTCGGGATGCATTAATCAGATTTCGTGGCTGATTAACCGAGTGGTTCCTTTGATTTGCTCAAATGCCGGAAGTTCGGCATTAAGAAAGTCGTGAAGCTGGGTTTCCTCTCGGTCCGTCAGCACAAGAACATCCTTAGGGACGTCGGTTTTTACGACGGATTGACACGGTAATATAACGGAAATTTGGTCGGGGAAACTCATCACCAGCGTACGATTAACTAGATCAAGGGTTACTTTATGCTTTGTCAAAAAATCCATTCCGATCAACAAATCGGAGGATAATTTGGGCAAGTGCCCGAATATTCCAGAAACGGGGTGGGTGCCCAACCTAAATGTTATTGGATAACTACCCGGTATCGGGATGTGTTGTCCGTTGGCCATTGCTACGGGAATGGCATTAACATTTTCTGGTTGCAAGCCTAGAACCAAACATTGGTTGGCTATTTGGTCTCCCAGGTAGGAATAGGCGGCACCAGTGTCTATAAGGGCCAAATACCGGTGGTTGTTGAACTCCACCGATATATGTGGCCGATTTTCTATCGTTATTATATCCACAGTATTGACAAAGCACGAAGACGGGGCAGACGACGCCGCCAACGGGTCAGCCACGGGCACGCTAGTGCCCTTTGGCGGCTGACGGAACCCCTGAGTCGTAGCACAGCGGGCGTAGGGTTTTCCCACAGACGGGGCAAGTTTTGTTGCCAACGGTATCAATTTCGAGGCGGGCGGATTATAGTACTGTGTTTGCCTCGGCCTTACACAGCACTGGACGGGTTTCCCGGGCACGGGCAGTCTCGGGAAAACACTCCTACTGTACGGCAGCGTGAGCAAAACAGCTTGCTTTTATTGGTACATATACCCTTATCATGCCCAGTCTCTCCACACCTCCAGCATAGAACATTTGTCAAGCCTTGACGGATGTTTGCGTTAGCCGGAGTAGACCGGGATTGTGAGTTCGGGATGGGCTGCTGTAGCCGCGGGATCGGAGCCACATATCGGGTGTGCTGGGAGTTTACCACGTTTTCTCTCGGGGCAACTCTATTAGTGTTGCGGAGTGAGCGGTCTAGCTCCCTACGCAACGTTTCGTAGCCTTTTACGGCTGCGGTGAAGGACGGGAGATCTATGCACTCTGAACGACGCACATGCAATCGAAACTCCGGTGCCAGATTTCGGTATAACCATTGGAGCTCTTGGTCGGCGGAAATGGCGTCGTGACGGCGAATCAGGGTTTGTAGATCGGTAATATACGAGGTTATCGGTTCGTGCAGCTGATGCAAACGACGGCTGATATCGGCTTCTAACTCAGTCAGATAGTTCGTCGGAAAATAATGTACCTTAAAATCGGTAACAAAATCTTTCCAATTGTTCCAGAACCTTTTGTTATTACGGAACCACAAGGCCGCTTCTCCTTCCAGGATCTGCGGTAACGGGATAGTCTGGGACTCACAAATTTCCTCCAGGCGTTCGAGGAACGCCACCGGGTCTCCTTTACCGTTAAAAGAGATTTTCCACTTATGCAACTTTATCGTAGCTACAGCTGGAGAGGCATCTACGCCCACGGGTATGCTTGGCATTGGGAGCGGGTGCGGAGATATCGGGCGGGAAGTTATTAAGGTTGGAGCTGTCCATGTCGGTACCGTTAAGGTAGCGGGTCCCGGGGCTGAGGTATAAACCGGAGCCTGGGATTCGAGATTACCCGGGGAGGTAACTGTCGGGAAATCAAACGGGTCATCGAGGTCAACGGTTATAAACGGGCTCGCACTTCAGGAACGAAAGAATTTAATAAGCCGTTTTCTTTTGTCTACTCTGGTACCGGTCATATCCAACCCGAATTTACCCAGCTCTTCATCTAATTCTGAAGACTTAAGCAGGTAAATCCAGCTGACACGGGCTTCGGTGGCGGGTAGGGGTTCAGAAGGGCCATCCTCGACCTCCGGGTCCCCCTGTCGGATCCGGCGTTTGGCTCCCTTCCCCATGAAGTAGGGATTACTACCAAACAATAGTTATATCAACACAAAGTTCTCCCTAAGGCCCTTTAGGTCAAAACTTTTGTCGGAATCGGGTTCAGCGACCTCAAGTTACCACTAAACGAGGGGTCACACGGGTATACGGGATCAAACTTTTGCCTAAGGCCCTTTAGGTCAAAATTGTTGCCAAAAACGGGTTCAGCGGCCCCAAGTTACTACTAAACAAGGGGTCACACGGCTATATGGAATCAAACTTTTGCCTAAAGCCCCTCAGGTCAAAATTGTTACCAAAATCGGGTTCGGCGGTCCCAAGTTACTACCAAACAAGGGGTCACACGGTTATACGGGAACAGCCGTTGCTAATGTCTCTCAGACCAACGCAACAAATAAAACTTAAGACGGGAAGTCGGGCGGAACGGTTTGCTAAAACGTCTCTGCTTTTTGCTAAAAAGTCCCTGCTCGGGCGCCAATTTGTAACGTTGTTTCGGGATTTTGTAACGTTAGTGATAAATGGCGCGAGCTTACCTTAAGGATTTTCTTATAAAATCTCGGGCGCCAGCTTCGTTATTTAAAGTGGAGAAGCACCACGTACCTGGGCCTGCTTTTATACAGTGGAGAAAGGATATTCCAGGGGTCAATTAGCCTATATTATGATTAAAATGCAATGGTTTAATTTAATACATATATTGAAATAATAATAAAACTCTAGATATACAAAACAGATAATAATTTAAACAATAAGGAAATGTGGAACACTCGGTATATGAAAAGAATCTAAATTAACAAACTAAAGTAATATGAAAAGATTATAATATTAAAATTACATTAACTAAATAAAATAACATCGACACTAAAAGTAAATGAATAAAAAAACGGGAACAATGAATATAAAAAACTGAAGGTTACACTTCTAGCAAATATTAATACGGAAACTCACTTAAATAAACCAATGCTGTAAACAAAATGAAATTAATTATTACGGGAAGAAAATACTACGGGCCTTTAGCAGATGTTTTAACAAATCGTCAACGGGCTCGCGGTGGTCAGCCGATTCGCCTGCTTGGTACTGTCTACGGCAGAGCAGATACCGAGCGTTACGGAGCACGGGTGGCTTATACACAACGAGAATCTTTGTAATAAATGATTACTAATAATACGGATCAACTAGCTTGCAATAGTTCGGGTTTTCGGGGTCGGGCTGACGGAATATAAGAGAGAGTTTTAATTGCTCTGTTCGGCCTTTTATATCATCTCCGGTGCGCAATGGCGACATCAGGGAACCAAACGGCGCAGCTCCCCACTTGTTTGAATAGAATGGAAGTGGAATCATGACGTTGCAGATCCACTTGTACGAAAATCCACATACAGGGTGTACCGACGGCGGTAAATATGGGAAAATTAAAGTAACTTCGTTACAATAAATTAACTATTTTTTAACTTTGGCTCAAAATTGTACCCAAATTTGGACCCCTAAGTTGTGTTTACTAATTCATTTTAATAAATACATTGCTTTAGGAATCACACTTGAAAGAAACAGGTATGCAAGAAATTAAATAAAGTGTTTAGTTTACTCCAATTTAATTTACTTTACAACAAGCAAGTTGTAGCTGTGAGGAAGATATGACCGGGGAAAAAGAGCGTGAGAAAAAACCCTATTTGGCTATGAAGTAGCAAAGGAATACACGACTAGGCATTGTAATTTAAAGTTTACGCAAATTAATGCGATTGCGATACGGTTCTAAACTTAACCTAGCCCCAAAGGTTTACAAACGGAAAAAAGTTGTCATAGTTAACCTAGCAACGGGTTTAACTTGGTGCCTAGTAGCAAACGCGGTCCTTTCGAAGTCCACACGCCTTAAGTTGAGGGGGCGTAGTAAGCGACGCGTCGCCTAGAGAACCTAGAAAACACTGTTGGAAAATGTTAATAACTACAGCAACACTATACAATTGAGTACCCAAAGTGGCGAGCACCTCCTTTAAGCCACGAACAATCCCGGAAATAAATTAAGTTCTGAACAATAATACCATAAAACAAATGTAATATTTAACAGTAAGGAAGTAAGTAAGGAAGATTCCATTAAAAATTAAAAACAAACAACTGGTAACGATTATTTTAAATGAACTTTACAACAAATACAGGAAGCGATGCGTTTGTACCTCTGCGTCCTCGCCCTTAGTTTTGTCTCAGGGTGGTTGTTATGCCGTGTAACATAGACACCAGATTTTAAAAATTTTAGGCAAACTTTTTCGTAATACAAGATATTTTTACAACAAATTTACATTCTTAAATACAAATAAGTAGTTACTAAACTGCATCAAAGCACGGAATCGTATGCTTTTGATGTTTGTTGAGAAAAATCGTATACTGCGGTTTCAACTGACCTACCCTTCAGGAAGCCATGTTGGTTAGAACTGTAATTCGCATATGGCACAGCAGATTCAATGATTTAAAAAACTGGACAATAAACTTATATGCCTATAATTTTCGATTAGCTGTTTTTTTTTTAATTGTCTTTATTTTTAAGCTCTGGAAATTTTTTTAATTTTACTGAATTATTTACAATTCTAGAGCACAATATTTTATAATGCTTGTTGGTACTTCATGAACCCCTTTTTAATTTTTTTATTTATTTAATATACAAAAAACTTATTTGTCAATTTCTCACAGGTTTTAGATACAATTTTGATTTATATTTATATCACAGTTTTTGTTGACTTATTTTGGGTTTTCGACTGATTATAAAGTTATAAAAATTATTATTTGCCCCAATTTTAGGTTATAATATCTATTTCTGTATTACTATTAGGTTTAAATGACGAAAGTTGTCAAAAATGAAATACAATAAAAAAATGTAAAGTCATAGCACACTCTTGCCAATATAATAAAGTTTACAATAAAAAAGTGCCTAACCTGTTTTTTTCTTAAATTTTGGTCTGCTTTTTAAAACTTGGTAGGTTGTGTTTTTGGTTTTGAACAATTATACCCATTACGCTAAAATTTTAATTCTCTACAATGTGAAAATCCGTCCATAAATAAAAGTTACACAGGTGTTTACACTTAAAAGGAAACGTACTGTATATATAGGTGTATACAAAAATAATATTTAATAATTTATTAAATATGTATAAATACCTAAACATATGTACACCTATATATACATAATTTATTGATAATGGACTATTTATATTTTTTTGGCAAGCTTTTCACTGTTTTATACTATTTATTTCTAATAAAGATTTTATTGGTATAACGATTTGTATAAAATCCAAATGGAGTATTTTAAGAAATACATATTTTTAAAGTATTTTAACACTTGCAATAATGTAAAAATTTATTAATTTATTTAAAACCCAATAGTTGTTGATTTAGGAAATGCTAAATTTTTCGCTAAACTGGCATTTTTTATTTACCTAGTTTGTATTTTTGCCTGTATACTATACTATACAGGCAAAAATACAAACTAGGTAAATAAAAAATGCCAGTTTAGCGAAAAATTTAGCATTTCCTAAATCAACAACTATTGGGTTATTTATAGGTTATTTTATTAAGTTCGACTTAGTTTCAAATTTAGTTATTAAATTCTATAAAATAGGAATAGAGCTACTTATTACATAATATGCAACTTATAAAATGTGTTGAAGGCGTTGGGCGCCATTGTATGAGTCATGAGACTTTTAATACAAACGGCTAACTGTTCTCAGTCAGGTATTAAGTAAAGGTAAAGGCCAAGCTAATGTTCGGCAGCACTCTGCCTCAAACAGCCCCTCATTTGAACCCAAACGTAAAAGCTTGCTAGGCTCCACGACTCATTGCCTCAAACATACAAATAAATATCAAGACCAGATTTCGTCCCAAGGTCGGACTCTTTTCTTATAATTGAAATAATTTAACCATCTATGTTAGATCAGATTTAACGTAAACGACTGCAGCAGCTTGATATCAGGGTCGTTTACTGATTAGCTAGGTGCGAGTGCTAAAATATTATAGCTACTTCGGAAAGAGCCAGAACAAAAATTAGACATATTGAAAATGAACTTACGCATGGCAAATTTGTAGGTCTCGAACTAAAATTCTTCAATCCAACTAAAATACCTATTCGAATATATTACCTAATTTCTTTTCTTTGTTTTCACAACAAAATATACCATAAAACATATAAGATGACTTATCTACAATATTTGATTTACAAAGAGTGATTAATATAGTATGGCTCAATATTAAAATATTGATATATACATCGGTATATCGGTATGTACATCGGTCGATGGCATTACATGGTAATGATTACCAACAGATTTGATAGTCCAACAGCGGTTTTCAGTGCAGCTTAGAATAGAGCCTTAAAATGGTCTTAAGGTACAAAACTTTTTTTAAAATTGTTTATTTGCCCCTAAGGCAAAAGGACTTACTGGCCCCAAAAATAAAAATGTACCGTCAAACGGGTTTAAGTAAATCAAAATTGTTTTTTGTTGCTATTTTTAAAATTATAAAAACAAAAAATATGCAAAAAATAAAGTATAATCTGGCCCCCTTTTGGAATAATTTAAGATGTATATTACCCTTTTTTGTGTTTGACAACCGCCCCATTTTTGGGTCAAAGGGTGATTCACTTTACCCACCATTAAGGTTGGGGTAAAATGAATCAGCCATTTAAATATACGTTTTATTCGTTTTGGGTAAAGTGAATCAACAAAAAAGTTAAAATTAAGTTGTACTTTCATTAAAAAGTACATTTATAGAAAAAATAACACATTTTTGCAAGAAGGTTAACTAAACTTGGATAACACAAAACAAATGAAATATAAACCCATAAATAATAAACTCTTTTTATAAATCATAAGAAAAAACTTAAACTAAAACGGAAAAAATAAACTTAGATAAAAACTAGGAACTTATTCATATTTTTGGAACACATTTTTAAAATAATGTTTCCCATATCACAAAAAAATAAACTTTTAAATAAGACCCAAAAAAATTATTTCAATTTTTGGAACTCATCTTTGGTTATATTAAAAAAATGTTTGCCCCTCTTAACGAATTTTATCGCCACCTTTTTAAGAACATGATTGTTCTCAGTTTCAGAATTTCGGGATATACAAAATATCCTTTTTCTGGCCCTTTTTTTTTTAATTCATTGATCGTGATTTAATTCAATTTTATCAATTTTCGCAATGTAGAATCTCCCTCGTTTTGTGGTGGGAAATTTAGATATAATATATTCTCCATATACAGGGTGTCCCAAAAGTCAACGATATCCTTTGGAGGAATGATGGACCAACTCATGACCAACCAGAAAATCAAAACATGACCTTAGTAAAAAATCGTTAGTTTTTGAGATATACTCATTTTTATGAATTTTGTAAAACTTGACACCTTATATCAGTTTTTTGAGTGCCACAGCTACAAAATTCCATATTCTTAGATTATAGTTTATGTTGTGCAATCCTAAAAATGCCTGCTATTGATTTCAGTTCAAAATAAAACTAATAGTAGTTTTTTACCTTTTGAAAACAAACATTTTTGCCCGATTTTATAAGTTTTTTTTATTAGCTAACTTCGACCGTTTAGACTGTAAAAAAACATGTCACGCAAACTTGGCAAGTATTTTAAAAATTGCTAATTTAGTGTAATATGCCATGTTATACTTTAAAGAAAAAGAGATTGCTGTTTTACTGCAAAACGAGTTTATTGTTAAATTATTTCAATATTTAGGAATTTAAACAAAAACACTTCTTTAATGAAAATAACAGATATTTAATTAAAAACAAACGAATCACAAATAAAAATTAAAGAATGCGTTCAAAATACCTGCCACCAAGTCGAATGCAAGCGCGGCATCTTTTTAAAAAGGATCGTTTTATCTGTCTTGCACTTTCTGCGTCTTTTATTTGTTGTGCGGCTTCATTAATTTGCTCTCTTGGACTTTTCCTTTATGCAACCCCAGTAAAAAAAATCAAGAGGATTTAGATCCGGAGACCGGGGAGGCCACAAAATGGGACCAAGACGGCCGATCCATCTCTCTGGATAAACCTCATCCAAATAATTTCTTACTTCTCGAGCGTAATGAGCTGGACAACCATCATGTTGAAGCCAAATTGCCCTGCGTGTGGCGACAGGCACAACATCCAAAAGATTTGTCAGTTCGTTTTCCAAAAACTCTTGATAATTTTCCCCATTTAAATTTTTCAGGTAATTCAAAGGGACCGATTATTTGGCCGTTCAAGATGCCGGTCCACAAATTCACTTTAAAGCGATACTGTGACCTTTAATAATAATAATGAAGTGTAAGATTATGCCTGTTCATAAAACAATCTTTATGGAATGTGCATTTATCAGTCCATAAAATTTTATCCAGGAACTCTGGGTCTTCCCTATGTTTCTGCAACATTCTGCGGCAAAATTGGACACGTCTTGCGTAGTCACGAGGAAGCAACATTTGCACACTATGTACGTGATATGGGTGATACTGATACCGTCGTGTAATTCTGTTTGCAGTGGATTTCGGTATTCCTGTACGCCTTTCAATTGCTCGCGCCGAAGTAGTTGGGTGATTTTCAATTTCTTGCAAAACCTCTTCATCATAATCCATACGTGGTCTTCCCATTCTACCACGATTGTGAGGCATTCTGCCTTCAGCGTATGCTTGGTGAACATTTATAAAGACGCGATAATCAGAATATCTCAAAGCATTCGGGTATCTTTCCCGATACAGGTTGGCTGAAGCTACACCATTACCTCTGCATTCACCATAAATGTAATGCATGTTTGCATATTCCTGAGCAGTATACTGGTACGGCATAATGAGTAGTCAAACGTCAAAAACGGAACACAAACACAATTGAAGGTTCAAGTGGATAAAGGAGTTTTGATAATAAAGAACAAAAAATATTGTAATATTGTTATTAAAATTAAATTTTGTGTTGAAATTACAATATTTTTTGTTTAAAGGTGTCATCTTACATTTAAGTTAAGAAAGAACAAACAATATTGTGGTTGTAAATAAAAATAAATTTGGTATTGCAATTACAATATTTTCTTGGATGATGTGCCTGTCGCCACACGCAGGGCAATGTGGCTTCAACATGATGGTTGTCCAGCTCATTACACACGGGAAGTAAGAAATTATTTGGATCAGGTTTATCCAGAGAGATGGATCGGCCGTCTTGGTCCCATTTTGTGGCCTCCCCGGTCTCCGGATTTAAATCCTCTCGATTTTTTTTACTGGGGTTGCATAAAGTAAAAAGTCTTTGGAATAGTAATTCATAACGTACATTAATTGAGAGACCAAATTAATGAAGCCGCACAACAAATAAAAGACGCAGAAAGTGCAAGACAGATAAAACGATCATTTTTAGAAAGATGCCGCGCTTGCATTCGACTTGGTGGCAGGCATTTTGAACACATTCTTTAATTTTTATTTGTGATTCGTTTGTTTTTAATTAAATATCTGTTATTTTTATTAAAGAAGTGTTTTTGTTTAAATTCCTAAATATTGAAATAATTTAACAATAAACTCGTTTTGCAGTAAAACAACAATATCTTTTTCTTTAAAGTATAACATGGCATATTACACTAAATTAGCAATTTTTAAAATACTTGCCAAGTTTGCGTGACATATTTTTTTACAGTCTGAACGGTCGAAGTTAGCTAATAAAAAAACTTATAAAATCGGACAAAAATGTTTGTTTTCAAAAGGTAAAAAACTGCTATTAGTTTTATTTTGAACTGTAATCAATAGCAGGCATTTTTAGGATTGCACAACGTAAAATATAATCTAAGAATATGGAATTTTGTAGCTGTGGCACTCGAAAAACTGATATAAGGTGTCAAGTTTTACAAAATTTATAAAAATGACTATATCTCAAAAACTAACGACTTTTTACTAAGGTCATGTTTTGATTTTCTGGTTGGTCATGAGTTGGTCCATCATTCCTCCAAAGGATATCGTTGACTTTTGGGACACCCTGTATAAGGTAATATTTACTGGCACATCCCGGTTTGCTAATTCTTGCGTGGGTTAATGATAGCGACGCGTTAGTTGCTTGAAGTATTACTTATAACTATCGTAGTCAAATGAAGTAGATGGCATTAAATATTTTTTTTCTTCTTTGGATAGTTCACTCCAATCTGACAAGTTTGAAGCAGATTTTTCCTCGTCTTCCTTGTCTTCTTTTTCTGTTTTTTTTTTATTCTTTGGCTTTAGTGCTAGGTTATGTAGAAATCAGAGTTGAAATTATTAGATCTGCTGTGGATATGCTTTTTCCTGGTAAAACATTTAATTTTTTGCCTCTTTTAACAGCAGTACCCGCAGAAGTTTTTAATTTGTCCAAATTTTCAACTATTGCTTGGGTCCAAGCCTCTTCATGTTGGGTATTTTCGTTCGTTGGATTGTCGTTCGTTGGATTGTTTCGGGGTATTTTATTAAGAACTTTATTAGGATCCAATGGAACAATACCACATGCCTTGAAACCTGCGATTGAGTTTTCCTTTGACCGAAAGCCCACTGATTCAATTGTTTCTTTTAAAAGCCTAGGAATCTCTGTTTTTGGCACATCACCACGCGGTGTTTAATTTCCATCGTTTTAGAAAAAGTGAGTAGAGTTGGGTGGTAGAAGAACAAATTTAATGTAATTATTTTCACATTTTTTGATTATATTACTATTTAGATTATCACCTAGAAGAACTTTTGGCCTATTTAATTTTCGAAAATAAGGCAGGGCAATGGTTCTAAACCAATCTTCAAATAGCTCGGAATAAAACCATCCACTCATAGATCGATTATATCTGGATCCTTCAATGCCTCCTTCTGTCCAACTCTCATAAGAATGTTTTGCTTTTTAAACGATGTAAGGCGGTAATAAGGTTCCATCTGCCGCTCTAGCAAACATAACAGTGGTGCTGCTTTTTGAAGTATGCATTGTTCTGTGAGTGTGTTTCGTGCCTCTTTTTGTAACGACTTGGTAGGATCCTGGGTTATCAACAAAATTCATTTCGTCATAGTTTATAATGTTCGAGGGAGGGACATCTGCTATAGTTTGCTTTAAGTTCTGCGCATATTTAAAGTGACTCATTGATACACGATTCTTGTTCATCATTTAGCACAGGTTGTCGTCCATATTTTAGATGATGATTTTCGTGATGTCGCATTTGAATCGTGCTAAATGGCACTTCATAATGCTTTGAGGCTTTTCGCATGGACATGCTGCCTCGTCGGACGGCCGCCACTGCCCGTTGCACGTAAGCTTGATCATAATTGCATTTTCCCTGGGGTCCCAACTTTTTTTTGTAGTTTCTCGGCATTCTGTAAAAAATAAAGCTTTGAAAAATTATTTCAAGGGGTGGTAAAAGTAAGGGTATTTTCTTATCCCTAACCCACCTACACTGAATTTATTACTAGTAACTAATTTTTATTTACTCTCTTTCATTGTGGTGTATTTTGCAGCTGATTCATTTTACCCGCCACTTTGTTCATTTAAGGTTAAACAATTAAAAGTTAGGCAACCACTAATAAAAAAATAGAAACTTGGGGAATATAATGAATATATGTATACACATACCCTTATGACTCACCTGTTTCCTAGAGCGGCGCGACAAAACCCCACCAGCAACACTAAGCATACTAACGTACATATATAACGTGGAGACCGTATATAGATAGAGAATATGGAAGTCTGGTTATTAGAATATGACAAATAAACCGTTTGATTCACTTTACCACAACCGGTTCACTTAACCCCGTTTGACGGTATGTATAAGTACCAAAACCAAAAAGATAAACGATTATAATTATTGTAGTTAATACATATAATTATAATAATTATTAGTATGGTGAGTAAAATATCAAATAAAAAATCTCTGATTTCGAATAGAATGATGCCCTTCCAATGTCACTTCCAAACTATCGATGACGAGTCTCTCGATAGTCTCATTGCGATACATCATTTAGCGACTAACACTTGTCTACAAAAAGATTGTTAATAACACAGTGCAACAGTGCAAAAGGGAATGGGATGAAACCAAATGCAAATGAAAGGTTATAGCTTCTACAACAAAACTCTACTAGGATTTTTTTATATCACATCTCAGTTGTTTATTATATGCATTTAAAGTTGGTAGATTTTTGGCCCTATAGTTAGTGAGTAAAATGAAGTAAAACAATTTTTTTTAATTATTTTATAATTATAATTATAATTATAATATAGTCAAGGAATCCATTTTGTATGTTAATTTTTACTTAAGATCTACAGTCACACAATTGTTGCTATTTTTAAGTATTTTTATTTTTTTAAGGCTGAGAAATCCATTTTTGCTGTAAATATATACGCTAGATGATATTCCAAACCAATATTTATTATTATTGATATATTAATATAGAAACATATTTTTTGACGTAAAGAGCATTTTAATAAGAAAATTTTTATAAAAAAAATATTCTATTTAATGTTTTAACCAAAAAACATGTTATTATTTTTAAATAGATAAATTTATTTATGCCTAAAAACAATACAACTATTACTACAAAAACTTGTAGTTTTTGTAGCAAAAACGACGTTGTTTAAAGGTAAAATTGATTTGTTTACTTAAAAACACATAGTAAATCAGTGACAGCAACATAAAGCGTTTTTCTTAATTAATATAATTAATTAAACTTATTAAAGTTAAAAATGAATGGATGTTTGAAGCATTTAAAATATTTTTGTTATATTTGTGGACAATATAATGGAAAACAAAACTTATTTCCAAAATAGGAGAATGTAAAGCAATTGTACCTACAATATTACGGAATATATATATATATATATATATATATATATATATATATATATATTAGGGTGTGCCAAAAAACCTCGATATTTTTTTTTTCTTGCTCTCAACCCAAAATATCGTAGAATATGTCCGAACAAATATTCTGTTAAAAGCGGAGCTCATAATTTCAATTTTAAGAGGTCCTCCATCGAATCTGAAGTTTTGCCGCTTAAATAACACAGAAAACTGACTTTTTTACCTTATTTATTCTTGCAACCTAGGAAGAATTTTTTTTTCATAAAATCCATGACTAATTCTTACAAAGCATTAAATTTGGACAAAAAAATCTTATTAAGCTGAATTTCTATTTTCAATATTTGATTTTTTACAGAGCTTTAAATTTAAAGTTAATAATACAAAAATGATGACTTTATACGCCTGTAACTTTAAGAATATTGACGATACAAAAAATTCGCCTAAAACTTTTTTGTGGTCCATCAGACAAGCTAAAAAATTGCCATTTGACTTTTTCGTCTAACTTAAATAGTTTAGCTGAAAAAGGCAAAAAACGTAAAATTTTAAATTTAAAGCTCTGTAAAAAATCAAATAATGAAAATAGAAATTTGGCTTAATAAGATTTTTTCTTCCAAATTTAATGCTTTGTAAAAATTAGTCATGGATTTTATGAAAAAAAAATTTCTTCCTAGGTTGCAAGAATAAATAAGGTAAAAAAGTCAGTTTTCTGTGTTATTTAAGCGGCAAAACTTCAGATTCGATGGAGGACCTCTTAAAATTGAAATTATGAGCTCCGCTTTTAACAGAATATTTGTTCGGATATATTCTACGATATTTTGGGTTGAGAGCAAGAAAAAAAAATATTGAGGTTTTTTGGCACACCCTAATATATATATATAGATTTGTTTGACCGCACATACAGACCCAAATCGTCATACTTCGCCGCCTATACAGACCAAAATTGACGTTTTCAGACCCGGCTTCGGGACTGAAAAAGTTAATCATAGTATGGAAATCAGGGGGGTTGGTGGGTGCAGGGGGTAAATTTTTAGGTGGGCTTGAAAAGGCGGTGAAACATGATGAAATATACAGATTTAGTTCACGGTTCAGCCAGTTCGAGGGCGCCTCGGTCGGGCTCAGCTAGCTGTATATATTTGGCATAGTTAAACTACGTCTTCAAACCCTAAATTTGGCAACGCCGTTTGGCATATAAATATTGAATATGTATTTCACAGCTCTGATACAGTCCCGATATACTCTTTACCATTTGGTCCAAAATCACACTTTCCCACCTGAACGGAGATAAGTAAGCTTCAGCTATCTAGATAGTAAAAAAAAAGTAAAATCTACTTTATCAAATTTTGAGAGTTATACTTTTAAATATTCGTCAGTAAAATTGAAATGTTAAATATTTAACACAATATATTATTTTTTTAGTATACATTTTTGGTAAATATTACTGTAAAAATATTAGTAGATCGTAATTTTTAATATGGTTGTATGGATGTGATTTACGTATAGTAATATTTATATAAATATTGTATTATACAAAATATAAATATTAAGATTTGCGAAATATCTCAAGATTATAAAGAACCTTACACTGTCTGTGGAACATGTAGTTGATAATTTTAATGGTAGGTAAGTATTTTTAATATCAATGTTCATTTCCGTTTATTTATTTATTATGATTATTATCATTATTAGCATTATTATCGTTATTATCATTACTATTATTATTATCATTAGCTTTCTTATTGTTGAATTATAATCAATACATATTGCCAAATTTGATTAATTGAATATTTACATGTGTTTTTATTATTAAATTTAACTAGCAGCGTATAAAGTAAATCACCCTGTATAATAATTAAAATTAAATAAAAAATTATTTGCTTTGGATATAACCTACAGCATACCAAATTTTAAACTTGTATTTTAAAATTTATATTTTTTTAATATTGTACGGTTACTGTATAATTTTAATACCCTGTATCTCAGAACTACTAAATAAAAATACTAAAATACTACAATTTGAATGCTGATTAGTGAAAATGATTTTTTTTTGATATTTTCCAAATTAAATTAACCAAAAAGTTTCCACCCCGGTTTTCTTCTTTACTTTAAATTAAAAATGAGTGATTTTAAAGGCATTTTAAATCTCTACATTTTGGCGTATTAGTTTTTAAAATCGGTTAGTTTGTTCCTGAGATATTTAAGACAAAAATAAATTAAAAAAGAAAAATTTCCTGTAATATCTTGAAAAAAACAAACCGATTAAAAACTATTACGTCAAAATAAAGGGATTTAAAATGCCCTTAAAATTATACAATACTCGTATTTTAAAATGGGTTGGTACGTTATTTGAGAAAAACTTAATTTTTTAATTTATTAATTATTAGGGATGAGATTTTAGTTATTTTACCTTTTTTTAACCGATGTAACTATTTGAAAACCAATAATGCCAAAATGTGTTTTAAAAGATTTTCTTTTATATGAACCTAACTTGTTTTCACCTTTTTTACCTTTTTTGGAGGTTTTTGCTTTTAACTACCTTTTTTATACTTTTGTTACCTATTTTTTAAACTTTTTTTCACATTTTTTACCTTTTTTTTGAGGTTTTTGCTTTAAACTACCTTTTTATACTTTTGTTACATATTTTTTAATTTGTCAGTTTATTTTCACATATTTGTTACCTATTTTTACGTATTTTTACTTATTTTATTTTTTTTGTTCTTTTTAAATTTTGCGCCAATATTTTATCCAGGGCGTGCAACTAAACGGTATAGAATTTTTTCTTATGGTTACAGACTGTAACAGTAACTTTCTTTACAGTTACCTTCTTTGTAGTTACTCACTACTAATGAGCTTATGTTCTGTCATAGAACTTCTGTGTAGTGAGTGTCACTCAGTAAAACACAGTTTATTGCATAGAAATAGTTTATTGTGTTTGGGTATGCGGCTAAACAAAATTATAAACGAAACTTAAACTTTTAATGATTTTTTTTTACCTAAAATGCTGTTTTTTTAACCTAAAATGCTTTTTTTAGTACCTTTTTAGTTACCTATTTTTCAGTTTTTAGTACCTAAATATCCCATCCCTATTAATTATACACCATTATATATTCACAAGAATCATTTTATAAAATTACGTACTTTTAAACCACACTTAATTAAAGTAATAATTTGTGCAAACCAACCGATTTTAAAAACTAATACGCCAAAATTTTAAGGGAAGAAGAAAAAATAATTTGATGAAGTACGCAAAATAAATAAAGTTAAATTTTTTAAAGGAAATACTTAAATTTTTTTTGCTGTCGAAACTATATTCGTCTACAGGATTTTCTGCGTTTCTTTGGATGGGGATCAGGGGCGTAGCTTCCGCGGTATCAGCCGTATCAATGATACGGGGCCCCCGGATAGGGGGGGGGGCGATTGGCTTCGACATGCGTAAGCAAAAAATATATTACCCACATGTAAAAAAAATTGAGGCATCAAATTAAATAAATAAATAATATTTTTATTAAATTGTTTATTCTTCGATTTATTAAATTAAAATTTTCCTGAATACCCTCCTGTTCCAACGAGGCCGTTAACTCATACAAAATGTTTCTGCCCGCACTTTTCCGCTATGCGTTGTCTACGGCGCAGGGTGTTATTATCATAGGTTAAATTAATAGCAAATTAGAAATAATTATTAGCGTTACAATTGTTTCAAATGACTTTCCTTTATATTAAAATAGAAACCTTTTAAAAGATGTTGAAGAACGGTAAATGTCTAAAACCAGATAAAATTTTATGTCCCCCAAGTAAAAATGATTATTTTTTATTTTTGGTTGTTTCACTGTTAGTCTAGAATGGGGTTTTTGGGAAGCCACCAGGTCTAGTAATAACATAACATAAGTGGTTCTGCACTAATGCAAGAATTTTAAGAAATCATACATTTTGAATATGAGAGCTTCACGGAAGATATCTTCACGGAGGTTAGGATTTCGTATGTTTTTTTTAACCTTTGTATATTTAAAATAAGTTATTGTATCTTTTGACACCTTAATATTTTTTTAAAATACAATTGTACATACATAAAATATTTATAAAAAAATCTACTTAACACCTACATAAATGGTTATAAAAATTATTTCTTTTAATTTTAAATGATATTTTATATTCGATTCGATTGCTTTGGATGTGTTTAATTTACTTGGTGAACTGATATTTTTAGTATGCTTTTACTACCTCAGATATTTGAAAACATATAGGTTAACCTATAAAGAGTAACAGTCACGGAGGATATGTTTTAGACTTTTAAAACATTGTAAAAAATAATTAATTGCGGTTAAAAATCTGGAACCTAATCTGTAATATCTACTTAATTATGAAAGATCAAAACACAATAAAAGTGTAGGTCAAACTCATCGGGGGACATTTTGTGAGATTTACCCACATATATTATTTATTGAATTATAAAAATTGGTAAATGAAAAAAAATGATACCCTAAAAATTTTTTTGCCAGTGCCTTTTCCGGTATAAGGGCCCCTACCAGATTTTTGATACGAGGCCCCCTTGAGGCTAGCTACGCCACTGATGGGGATACCTAAAAATTAACTTTGCTTTAAAAGAAATAATAGTAAATAAAAAAACTAACCTAACCAAACATGCCTCCTTAACTGTATTTTGATTTTTCTCTAGTATTGCCATTTGAGCAATTAATTTGCTTCCTGCCGATATTTTCACACCACACAAACAATTACCCTATTTACAGGCAATGAGGAGAATCCCGGATAAGTATATTATTTTTACGTACTTTCGACCTACGCCACGAGTCCCTACCATTTGGCAACATCGCTGGGTCTCGGGACGTTGGTTGAATATGGTTATGCAGTATAAACGGGCGCGAAAAGTCGGTAAAATGATGCGGGTTTAAAAAGTGTTATTCAGTTTGCAACTTTTTTTGTAAAAAGAAAATGTTTCCCCTTGAAGCATGCTTATTGAGTTATATTCTTTAAAAGCTTATTTACGGTTTATATACTCGCCTAAATTACCTGGATCAAGTGGGTCTTAGGTAGCCTGTATAGTGTACCGGGACTGAAAACGTGGACCGGATAGATATATATATATATATATATATATATATATATATATTTATATATAATTGAAAATGTTGATTAGGTGCCTGGAAAAGTTTGCAGAACTTGTAATAACAATTTAATTAAATGGACAAAAAAGAAAAAAAAGTCAATGAAATTTGGTGTTCCAATGTTGTGGTATAATCCAGGTATTTTTTTTACTTTTTTATTAAAACATGGATTCTCTATTCGTATTTTTGATAATATTGATTATATTTTGTAATTTTGTAAATTTTTAGATGAACATGATCAATTACAGTGTTATGTGTGTTTAAATAATTTTAAAGCAGAATCCAGATAAAAAGGCAAACATCTCGATGCTATGCTAGCTGATTTATGTTGGTGGTTATAACGAACCACCGATGAAGAAAAAATTAATGATCAATTACCAGAACAAGATGAAGCAATGGATGTAGATCCAGTAGCTGGAACTTCTGGTACTTCAAATAGTGTTACTGCCGGTTACAGCAGTGATAGTTTTTAAATATAAATAAAATAACGAATTTAATAATGTTTAGTTTAAGAAGTCCTTAAAAAAACAAGTTTTTTATACTAATATATCTAAATATTAAAAATTGCTTTGTAATATAACCTAGGGTATATTTTACAACAAACGGATGACAAAAATGGATTTATCACCTTCAAAAATGGTAAAAATACCATTTTACCAATAAAAATACGTAAAAAGTAACAAAAATTGTAAGATAGCGTCCTCCTCTGAGGGTCTTTGGTAAAAATTAACATCATAAATAAATTCCTCGATCAAATTGCCAAAATTATTTTAAAAAATTAACAGTTTTACTTAATTTTTTCCTACTATGGGGTGTCAAAAAATTTACCATCTTTAAATGCGTATAAAAAATAACTGAGACGTGATATAAAAAAACCCTGATAGGGTTTTCTTGTGGAAACTATTAACTTTCATTTGCTTTTGGTTTTATTCCATTCCCTTTCGCAAACCTTAATTTTGTATCACAGTGTAATTAAAATAAAACCAAACGCTACAACTCTTTACACGATTTACCATAAGCAAAGTTATTATTGCCTGGTACATGCCACACCACATGCAAAACAATGACTTTATTGCGGTTATTTATTGTTTACACAAAAAAGTAAACATTCTCAAAATCTAAAATAAGTTGTTTTAGAGACAACCTACAGTAATCAAGTTATGATTCCTCAAAAATCACTGCCAACGAATTTATTCCTTGTATTGTTATATTTTAAATTATTAACTTTTGTTTAAACTAACTAAAGATAAAAATGGAATATGGGTTTATCACTTTATTATTATAATACCTCTCTTAATTCTATTAGATTGCCACTTGTAATACCTGCGTAAGCTTAGGTCGTTGTCCCAACTCAATTAGTTGTCGTATAGGAGAATAGTCCGCAGTGTTGTTCTAATGAATGCGATATAAGCGAATTCCAGTTAAATAATTTAATTAGTCACCCATACCAGTTGTCTATACAATTGAAGGGATATGAAGCAAGAGGGTACAAGTGCATTTTAGCATAAATATAAGTTAAGTGCAGAATTGGGTAGTTTAGAGTCCAAATTCTTATAACGTAAAAATTGTACGAGTTCTGCATGTTGATCAATGCAAACAACAATATTGAAATAAGTATCCAGATTTTTGTATACCTATAGCAAAAACTTTAAAAGTTAATAACTCCACTTCTATTTTTTGCACTTGTACCCTTTTGCTTCTTACCCCTTTAATTACAATAATCGAACAGTAATTAATATAGGTATATGCATGTACCCATATTTAGTAAATATGTGAGGTATTATCAGTGGCGTAGCTAGCCTCGAGGGGGCCCCGTATCAAAAATCTGGTAGGGGCCCTTATACGGGAAAAGTTGCTGGTAAAAAAATTTTTGGGTGTCAAGTCTATTTTGAGGAAACAAAAAAAATTTTTAGGGTATCATTTTTTGCACTTTTTTATAATTTAATAAATAATATATGTAGGTATACATAGCTTTTTATGTACAGGCAAATTTTAAAATTTGGTCTGGTTTTAGACCTTTACCGTTCTTCAACATCTTTTAAAACGTTTCTATTTTAAAATAAAGGAAAGTCATTTGAAATAATTGTAACGCTAATAATTATTTCTAATTTGCTATTAATATAACCTATGATAATAACACGCAAAGCAGACTCAGTATGCGGCGCAGAGCACAGAACAATATGCGCAGACTGCGCCGCAGACAACGCATAGCGGAAAGGTGCGGGCAGAAACAATTCGTATGAGTTCACGGCCTTGTTGGAACAGGAGGATATTCAGGAAAATTTTAATTTAATAAATCTATCTAAGTATAAACAATTAAATAACATTATTATTTATTTATTTAATTTCATGCCTCAATTTTTTTAACATGTGGGTAATATGTTTTTTTGCTTACGCATTTTGAAGCCAATCGGGGGCCCCCCTAGCCGGGGGCCCCGTATCATTGATACGGCTGATACCGCGGTAGCTACGCCCCTGGGTATTATTGAACGTAAGATGCAAAGGTTACCATTACCGTTTAGGGTATAATGGCTAAAACCCATCATTCATAACGTTATTATAAACATTTTGCTGCGTCACTTTGTAATTGTATAAACTGTCAAGCCATTTTTGAAAGATTAGAGACTCTTGTATTTATTAAATACAACTTTTTCCTCTGATGTAACTATGACAGATTTATTTTTTTTCACTTGGTTACAGTATACAATACACAGACCACACAGACTGTGATACAATACGCTTTACAAACAAAATAAAAATAAAATTTGTAGATTTAAAACATACCATCGTTAATGAATCTTACATCTAAAAGTATGTTCATATGGGTAATTTTAGTAAAATGATAAAATTAATTGTTACCCTGTTATATTTAAAAAAATAATATTATAAAAATTACAGAATCCTATACTAACAACGGACGGTTATGTTCTTTAAACATAATATCTGAAGTAACCTAACTACAAAAACCGATAGCTAAAATGTTATAAAACAATAAATCTTCACGGTGGTCCTCGATTAATTTTAACCAAAAAGTCTTTGCACCTCAATATTTTTTTACTTTATTTTTTTATACCATTTCGCAGCTACTTTCCAAAAAAGTGTGTGGGGACTGGATTTCCCACTCTTGTCTGTCAGTACAATTTAAATAATTTTTATTTATTTTATTTTTATTGCTATGTATTTCGAATTATTATTAGTCAGTAATTATGTTTAAACTTTTCAGGTAGTAGGTTGTAAATAGTGTATTGCAGAGAGCGTGTGTTTGTTACCTGGAGCCTTGTAAAACATTGGAGTTTCCTGTCATCGGTAAACATCCTTTACGATTACTTACTTACCTCTCCAGTTTCTTTACCCAAAGTAATTTATTTAATTTTATTTTTATTACCCTTTTATAGATGCGCTTTGATTTTTCCAAATGTTTCCTACCTATCCCCTACCACGATTAGGGGTGGGTGGCAAAAGGGCTCTTGGAAAATGTCTTGGTCTATCACCAGACAACGTACTGACTCCCCGTTTTGAGTACATCTGCTCCGGGTGACAACACATTTAAATTATAAATTCTGTTTGTGTATATATGTGTATTGTATTGTATATTGTGTATACGTAGTGTAATAAAGTTAAGTTTGTAAATACCTCGCCGTCGATCAATTTGCACACAACTACCCGCACCAAAGCAGTCGCTAAAGTGGTGACCCCGACGTGATCTGTAAGTTTTTTTTATGTATTCGCAAAATTTTTTGTAAACTTAATAATAATTAATTAATTAATTAATAATTGTGTTAAGTGGTGGACGACACGGGTAGTTTGTCGGTAGTGCGCGCGTGATTGTAGACCGATTAACAGCCGTTATAATAGTGTAGGTATAGACATTAAGCAAGTGTCAAGATGACCAACGTCGATCAAATGAAAGAAACCGCCACGAGCACGCTCACAATATCGAAACAACCACGTTTCCCGGAGTTCAATGCAGCCGATCCGGAATTATGGTTCTCGATTGCGGAGAGGTATTTTGAAGCGTTAGGTCTAAACGACAGCCGTAAACAATACCTGAGTGTGTTATCGGCCATACCAACACGTTACGCTAACGAGGTGCGCGATATCCTAATGCAACCATTAGGCGAGGAACCGTACAAAAATTTGAAGGAGAACCTCGTAAAACGGTTGAGTTCATCTCAGGACGAAAAGACGCGCGAGTTACTTGAAAACGTAGTAATGGGAGACGAGAAGCCATCGCAGTTTCTTCGTCGACTACAAGCTCTCGCAGGGACAGCAATACCGGGCAACTTGCTGAGAACATTGTGGATGCGTGGCTTGCCGGAAAAGATAAAGCCTACGATGGTTACCGTGCAGGACAAGTCCATCACCGATATGGCTGAAGTTGCGGATACGGTATACGGGTTATTGCCACCACGCTCGACCGTCGCAGAGAGATCAAAACCGCCATCAGCAGTAATGGCCGACGTGCAACAAGCAGTGCACGTGCAACAGCTTCGGTTCAAAATGGCCGAGATTAAAAAGCTACTCGGTGAAATTTACGAAGGTTCAAACTCCCGAGGAAGGTCTCGAACCCCTTACCGCGGACGCTCACAAAGCCGGTCCCGCTCCAGGTCAGATTCGCGCGGCCCGCGTCCAACTGGCATGTGTTGGTATCACTGGAATTTTGCAGAGAACGCACAGAAATATACCAAGCCATGTAGTTGGACTCCGGAAAACGAGAGGGGCAGTCGTTAATGGCGGCCAACGACACCAGCCCGACAACATCTCGCCGTCTTTTTGTACGCGATCGCGAATCAAATGTCCGATTTTTAGTAGACACTGGTGCCGATCTGTGCGTATTCCCGCGTAAGTTTTATCGGGGGCCGTGTAGAAGGTCCAGCTACGAGCTTTCCGCAGCCAACGGTACACGCATCGCGACTTACGGCGTAACGACGCTCACCCTCAATCTGGGGCTGAGGCGGGACTTTTCATGGAACTTTTTAATCGCTGACGTTTCCAAGCCCATCATTGGAGCCGATTTTTTGTCGCACTATGGACTACTTCCCGATTTAAGAAGCGGGCGACTACTGGACTCCGTTACCAGGCTCGCTCTGCAAGGAGAGGTGACTGAGTGTGAAGCTCCCAGCACGCAGTACCATGATCTTTTACGGGAATTCACGTCAATAACGCGGCCTGACGGAGCTCCAAAAGCGGTCAAACACCAGACGAAGCACCACATCATCACGACACCGGGTCCTCCGGTAGCACTAAGACCGAGGCGCCTTGCTCCAGACAAACTCAAAGCAGCCAAGAAAGAATTCGAAGCAATGCTCCGACTTGGACTCGCCAGGCCCTCAGAAAGCCCGTGGGCAGCACCGCTGCACATGGTGCCGAAGAAAGGAGATGAGTGGCGACCTTGTGGTGATTACCGAGGTCTCAATGACCGGACACAACCGGATCAATACTCGGTGCGCCACATTCAAGACTTCTCCCAAATGTTAGAAGGAAAGATCATCTTTTCTACTGTCGACTTAGTACGTGCCTTCAACCAGATACCCGTAGCCGTAGAAGACATCCCCAAGACAGCCATTACGACACCGTTCGGACTGTACGAATTTCCATACATGACGTTTGGACTTCGTAACGCAGCCCAAACTTTTCAACGGTTTATCGACGAAGTTCTTCTTGGACTTCTGCTATGCATACATAGACGACATCCTGATCGCCTCCGAATCGCAAGAAGAACACTTGGGGCACCTCAGAGTACTTTTCGAGCGCCTCCACGAGTACGGCGTCGTCATCAACCCCGGTAAGTGTATATTTGGAGTATCTGAAGTCCAGTTTCTCGGCTATCTCGTTTCAGGTTCGGGAACTCAGCCATTACCAGACAAAGTCAACGTCATCCGGTCATTTCCTCAGCCACAAAGTGTTAAGAAGCTACGGCAGTTTTTAGGAATGGTGAACTTCTATAGGAGGTTCATACCCAAGGCTGCAAACGCGCAGGCACCGCTCAACGATCTGCTACAAGGTAACGTCAAGGGCAGCACACCAGTCAAGTGGACACCAGAGGCAATCGCGGCGTTCGCGAAGTGTAAGGAGAGCTTAGCACGAGCTACCTTACTGGCACATCCAAAGACTGATGCACCCCTAGCCATCTTCACCGACGCATCGGACGTTGCAGTAGGCGCAGTGCTGCAACAGTGGTTAGACGGCAGGTGGCAGCCGCTGAATTTCTTTTCAAAGAAGCTGACAGTTCCAGAGCTCAAATATAGTGCATACGACCGAGAACTCCTGGCGATCTACATGGCAGTCAGACACTTTAGGCATATGGTCGAGGCTCGGCAGTTTGCGATCTTTACAGACCACAAGCCGATTACGTTTGCCTTTCGGTTGAAGTCTACACAGTGTTCACCACGCCAACAACGCCATCTAGACTTCATTGGACAATTTTCCACAGACATTCGTCATGTGTCGGGCCAGGATAATGTGGTGGCTGATGCATTGTCACGCATTGAAGAGCTGGAGTCAGCCATCAACTACAAGGCACTTGCAGAGTCTCAGAAGAGAGATCAAGAGCTTCTGAATCTGCAACAAGGCTTTTCATCCCTCAAGTTGAGATCGGTACAGATTCCAGGCACAACTGAGTTTATTACGTGCGATGTGTCAGCATCAGCGCCTCGACCGTATATTACAAAACCATTTCGGAAGGCGGCGTTTAACTCAGTTCACCAATTATCCCATCCCGGGGCAAACGCTACATGCAAGCTTGCGACCCAACGATACGTCTGGCCCTCAATTAAATCGGACTGTCGTCAGTGGGCACGAAGCTGCGTGGAATGTCAGCGATCGAAGATATCTCGCCATGTCTCAGCGCCAGTGGGCTCGTTTGCGCCACCATCAGCAAGACTCGACCACGTACACCTTGACCTGATCATCATGCCACACTGCGATGGGTATCGTTATTGTTTGACTATGATCGATAGATTCTCTCGCTGGCCCGAGGCCGTCCCACTTGTCAACCAGGAAGCAACCACTGTTGCAGAAGCATTTTTCAACCACTGGATAGCTCGTTTTGGCGTCCCGCTGCGAGTCACGACAGACCAAGGAAGACAATTCGAATCCAACCTGTTCAAGCATTTGAATCGCTTGACAGGTACGACTCACATACGGACAACCGCATACCACCCAGCATCCAACGGTATGGTCGAGCGCTTTCACCGTCAACTTAAAGCAGCCATCCGTTGTCATCAAAGCCGCTGGACAGAGGCGCTTCCAGCGGTGCTATTGGGGATCCGTTCGGCGTGGAAGGACGATATAAATGCCACCACTGCAGAAATGCTATATGGCCAACCGTTGCGACTTCCAGGAGAGCTGTTGACACCCCGAATTCGTGAGGAGGACGATATCAACGCGGAGACTTTCGTTAAACAGCTGAGGCAGCGATTGCAGGACATAAGACCAGCAGTCATCAACCGTCATGGTGACAAGAAGATTTTTATCTTTAAAGACCTTGCAACAACGGGGCAAGTTTTCGTCTGCCACGACGGCCCTAAAAGACCTCTCCAACATCCATACGATGGGCCGTACCGAGTGGTTAGCCGTTCCGACAAGTTCTTCATAGTGAACGTCAAGGGCAAGAACATTACAATTTCAATTGATCGGCTAAAACCGGCATACACGATACTTGACAACATAGAACAACCCGAACAAGAGCCAGAACAACTTGGCGGATACGTTATTACCACAGCTCCGTTAAAGCCTGACCCACAACCCGAGCCACCAGCAGCGCTTAACGCACCAGACGTCCCACCAGCACGCGTCTCGGCTGGTTCGGGAAATACAACCACCAGAATTCATCGGAAGACGAGATCGGGCAGACAGGTTCGGTTTCCCGATCGCTTCCAATCCGGACTCTCGTGATCTTCATCACTGGCAGGGGAGTGATGTGGGGACTGGATTTCCCACTCTTGTCTGTCAGTACAATTTAAATAATTTTTATTTATTTTATTTTTATTGCTATGTATTTCGAATTATTATTAGTCAGTAATTATGTTTAAACTTTTCAGGTGGTAGGTTGTAAATAGTGTATTGCAGAGAGCGTGTGTTTGTTACCTGGAGCCTTGTAAAACATTGGAGTTTCCTGTCATCGGTAAACATCCTTTACGATTACTTACTTACCTCTCCAGTTTCTTTACCCAAAGTAATTTATTTAATTTTATTTTTATTACCCTTTTATAGATGCGCTTTGATTTTTCCAAATGTTTCCTACCTATCCCCTACCACGATTAGGGGTGGGTGGCAAAAGGGCTCTTGGAAAATGTCTTGGTCTATCACCAGACAACGTACTGACTCCCCGTTTTGAGTACATCTGCTCCGGGTGACAACACATTTAAATTATAAATTCTGTTTGTGTATATATGTGTATTGTATTGTATATTGTGTATACGTAGTGTAATAAAGTTAAGTTTGTAAATACCTCGCCGTCGATCAATTTGCACACAACTACCCGCACCAAAGCAGTCGCTAAAAGTGAAATCCTACATTGGGCACTTTTTAAATAAAATCTATTTTTTGCATTTTTATATAAAAAAATAGTTTCTATTGAGATTTCTAGATTGCAAAGCTATTAATGTATATTAATACAGTAATAGAATGCCATTTTGTGTAATTATTTAATTAACTTCCATTGTTTTTATTTTTATCTCTATTAATATTAAATTTGTATAATAAAATAATAAATAATAATAAAATAAAATTTTAAATAATTTCAATTTAGATACAACGGTTAAAATATATTTCCTACTACGCATTATGGTTTTTTTGCATACTTAAAAAAAATTTAAAACTTCTTTCCAAGTTACAATTCAACAAATGACTGTGTTCCAGTCGTGGTGTGTCTTTTACCCTTTAAATACAAGGTATAACAAACAGAACAACGCCGCATGTCGCTACTTGGTGCTTCTTTCTTTTTAATGGTCTTAATATATTAAGTATATATACTTGTTAAAAAAACATTCTGCTTGATAAAAAAACATTCTGTCGTAAGGGTGCAGGTTTCCCAAATGTTTTTGATATTTTACAGAAATTACACTAACACAATTTATCTCTTGGGGCCGTATGCAGAAACGTTGATTTATTTATATCAACTGATTTATGCATATCCACTGATTTAAGTTTGAACCAATTTGGCAACATAGCAAATTTTAAGTGACAGTAAAGCACAGTAAAGATTTGTAGGTTATCTTACATATACTTAAATAATAATATATGTGTTTATTACATTATAAGAGTGATACATTTTTGTGTTTTATTGTACCTAAATTTGCATTAGAAGATATGAAAAACGAAAATTAAGTTAATGAAAATTGTATTCAACTATTTGTTTTTGTAAAAGATTAATTAATTATACATATTATAATTATAATATTTATATTATAATAATTATATTATAATTATTATAATTATATTATAGTTATAGGAATACTAGACCTGTTTCTTAAAGGCAATGCTATTTTACCTATTCTTGTACAGATACCAATAACACCTTTTTAGGCATTTAGGCAAATGTTTTGAAAAATAAATGCAATGATACCGAAGAAATCAAGAGGGAAAAAAACATTTAAAATTTGTGTCAAGAATTAAAAAAAAATAAGAAACAAACTCTAGAGGATAACATATGTTAGTTATAGCTTGATATACATAAATTATGGCTTCATAATAAACTTTTTTAATCAAAAGGAGGGAGCTATACTAAAAAAATGCATGTCCAGAAAAATTGTGCTAGAAAATGTGTGGGAGGTGGAGTCTCGAAACTTTTTGTAGCATGCATATAGTTTACCCTTGCCTGGCCCCCTGAACAAATTCCTGGCTACACCCATGCTGGAAATGGGCAAATTCCCTGCTTTTCTAAAAGGTTAAATTAAACCCAATGAAAAAAATTCGGCATGCTTTATACACTTTGTTTTTTAAATAATTTATATTGAAAAATATAGGTACACAAATTTTAAAAACTGTTACTTTTTTAAAGCAAATTTTAAAATTTAATTTTTACAATTCTAGTCGAGATTTTTTTACCCCGTGTATTTTATTTTAAAAATAACAATATTCTTTCAGAGCATATTTTTAATTATTTGTCAAATAAATATTACAAATAATAAAAACAAGTTGAACCTAAAATATAAAAACATAGTTTTATACACTGCCATTTGCTTTTACCTACAGGATGTATTTTTTATTTTCCTATAAAATGCCTTTTAAAGTTGTATTATTGGCAAAAACCTACTGTTTATATTTCTAAGATCAAGCACATAATTTAAAAGCAGAAAATAAGTCGAACCTGGTCTAAAATTTAAAATTCTTTAAAATTATTTAAAAAATAAGACAAATATTTTTTATTTTATAATCATTATTTTAAATAGTATTTTTGTTAATTATCTATAATATAATACCTATAATTATATTAAAAAGTAAACATTTATGTTTTTTAATTTAAAAAAATAAATCAACAAATATTTTCAGTTCAATGTAATAGGGGTAATTATTTTACAATAAAACTAAAGAAAGTTATAAATCAATTAATTTCAACTATTCAGCTTTTCAATCAGACAGAAAAACAGCAAAGATATTTGATATAATTAACATTGTAGTTATTTTATCTTAAAAAAAATGATATTTTTTAATTATATCTTTGTTATAGGTATGTCAACCTTCTGAATTTATATTATTATTATTATTATATAATTATAATTATTATAGGCGCCATTTTATTATTAGCCTAGGGCAACAAATTGTCTTAATCCGGCCCTGCTGATTTACAATGTGAATAAAAATTGACAGTATTTGAAAGTATATGTATATGAAAAAATAAATTTAGAATAATAATAATAATTATTATATGCCATGTTAGTACCTATGGTTTTAATATAACACAATACATTTTAGCCGACAGGGACGCACAGATAAGGGAAGCAAGTAGGGCACGATTTATTAACAATTATTACTTACAAATGTTAAAAATCAACTGGCTAAAAGCCAGTGGTTGTAGTTTTTTATTTTAAAATCTTAGATTATTGATCATGCATGCAAAATTTTTTAGCGGGGTCGCAGTGCATTGTCGGCACGGGCTGCGTTATAGGCGACATCCATCAAAGAATATTCATATTTCCAATTTTTTTTTAAATAAAAAAAGATACTAAATTGAATTATTCAAAAATGACTTATTGGATAGTTATTAGTGGATGCTTTTTCACTTGTACCATGGTTATCCATGGAATACCATGGTATCACAAAATTTAACAGCCAATTCTTATGTAAAATTGTCCCCTGAATCTGAAAATATATATAAAAGTGGGGCAGTTTTTGAGATATAGTCAATTACATAATAAATGGTTAACCATGGTACAAGTGAAAAAGCAGCCACTAATAACTATTAAATTAGTCATTTTTGACTAACTCATTTTTACATATTCCAGGTTTAATAATTATAATTATTTTATTTAATTGATTAATTTTAATATTTAACCTACCTAAAAAAATGAGCCTTCTGCCGCCCTAGGCCATGGTCTAGGTTGGCCTCTGGGTTAATCCAGCACTGTAAATCAGTCGTTAACGACTGATATAAATTATTTCAACCGATTTACATTTTAAATGATTTTATTGGCCAAAAAACAAATCTAGTAAACCATGACTTATATTAGTGAAATTATTTTCTATGGTTAAAAGCAAATGTCACAAATTTCAAATAAATCTTGGTGAAATTTTAATTGTTTTATGTCTAATTTAAAATGTCAATGTATAAAAATCGACTTTTTATGAAAAATATAAACGTTGAAAGATTATTACCCAATTTATTTTATAAAACAATAGTTTTTAAAGAAAAATACTGCGTTGCCATGTCGTGCAAAAACCTATATCCACTGATATGCTAAATCAGTTGATATAAATACATCAACGTTTCTGCATACGGCCCTTGATCTTCTGCTTCTTGTTAAACGAAATTGAGAAAAATCTATTGGCTTAATTTGTTTTTTGCTTAGGTATGAATGAAATTCTTCTTTATCTACTCCTATTGGGTAATTTTGGGTAATTTTGGGTTGTTTCCGTGAATATTGATAAACATTATAATTTTCCTGCCTAGCAACGTGAATAATAAACTCATTATTCACGTTGCACGTTGTTAGGCATCAGTGATTGGCCCATTTCAATATTCACTGTGATTTGTACCAATCGGGTTTTAATTGGAAGAAGGCGACTATAATATTTTTTTAGATTTTATTTATTTAATTTTGAAAATCATTTAATTATCTACTTATTGGAGTAGATAAAGTATAGTATTACACTCGAGATTATGCGCATTATTTACTCGGATGACTTGGGTCTCTCGTCTGGCGACTCGAGACGTAAACCTCATCCTCTTGAATAATAATATACTATTTGCACGCCGGGCACACTACGACTGGAACAGTCATTTGTTGAATTGTAACTTGGAAATAAGTTTTCAATTTTGGCCGAATGATTATCATTACTTACTAGAACATGACGATTTTCTTCATGGTGCGCGGGTGATTTTTAAGAATTTTAAATAACACAGTCAAGCTTGCAAGCTTTAAATACTGTCGGTCGCGATAAATTATCAATACTAGCAAGTTTTGAATTGTTAGGTTATTTGATTGTTGTTTTTACAAAGCCTACTATTTGCAAAAAAACTATAATGCGTAGTGGGTAATATATTTTAACCGTTGTATGTAAATGTCAATTATTTAAAATTATATTTTATTATTATTTATTATTTTATTATAAAATTTAATATTAAAAGATATAAAAATAAAAACATTGAAAGTTTAGTTTTTTTTAATTATTCTATTACTAGTATACTGTATTAATATACATTAATAGCTTTGTAATCTAGAAATCTCAATAGAAACTATTTTTTTATATAATAATGCAAAAAATCGTTTTTTTAAGTGCCCAATGTAGGATTTTACTTTTTACAGTTTTAAATAAAAAAATATGCACCTTTTAACCCAATATTATATTCATTGGCAGAATAGAATTTGTTTTCCTGCCAACTTGCACGGGCTGCAAATCAATGAATAAAATATTGGGTTAAAAGGTGCATATTTTTTTTATTTAAAACTGCTATTGTAGCATGTTTAACACAGTTCTGTGTTTTAAACTTTAATAGTTTATCATTTTCTTACTTTAAAATTAAATTTTTTGTGTATTTTTGTTGTCTATTTACCATAAATGGGGATAATTTATTAATTAACGTGCATATTTTTTTATTTAAAACTGCTATTGTAGCATGTTTAACACAGTTCGGGTCTTAAACTTTAATGGTTTATCATTTTCTTACTTTAAAATTAAAATTTTTGTGTATTATTTGTTGTCTATTTACCATAAATTGGGATAAATTATTAATTATTTATTCAATATAATATTTTATTATTTTATACATTAACAATAATCTTGTTTACATTCATTTTTATTTTATTTTATTAAACTAATATTTACTATAGTATGGTATGTAATTTAATCCTATTTAAAGTATGATAAATAATGTGTGAATTTTATTAATTTTTAATTTGACTAGGCAAGGCAAGTTTACTTAAATTTTAAAAGGTTACTTAAATTGTAGAATTTAGCATATTACTCTCTAAAAATGAAATAGTCAAAAATCTACTATTTGAATTAGCAGTTTTTTCTAATAAAATAGTCATTTTCACTTTTAAATAGTTATTTGTTACTACGTAAATAGTTTGACCAATATAAGATTAGTCACCATCTTTGACTATTTCTGAGAGTTAAAAGTAACTAATTTCTTTAACGTTTGAGGCCAACAACAAAGTATTATTTGAATTAAATGCATATACCTAAGCTCCATGGTTAAATGACCCATAAATACAAATAAAGATGCATAAATACAAATAAAGATGCAAAAAGTTTAGCTCAAAACAGCAACACAAATAATATTATGAACAATATTTATTGACAAATAAATTTTTTTTATAAGAGCGGCTGACAGCCGAATAGAATGGGTTATGACAATAGCTTGACAAGCTTGACAAGTGACAGACCTGAGTTCAATCCCCGGCTGGGTCAAAACTTTTTTTAAATTTAAACCTACTAATTTGACTATTTCATTCAGTAGAATTTGACTAATTATTAGTGCTATGACAATTAGTCAAATATGACTTATACCTAATTAGTTATTTTTGACTAATTCATTTTAAGAGATTAGAGCAGCTGAATTTTTAAAACAGCGATTTAGTGCTGCAAAAGGAGTTCCAGGGTCACAAAAATATCATTCATTCGTTCCGGCCGAAAAAGAAGTACCGTACTTTAAAAAAATATCGTTTGCTTCCGAATATTCTGTTTTTCCTAAAAAAGTAAAATATGTTTAAATGTTTTAAGTTATAACTAAATTGTTTTAAGTTATAAATACATTTTTTCTACTCTCACCTTTAAAACGTCCATTATCGTACATGTTTCCATGACACTAAGTGACCTTTTAAATACACATTGACAAGTTGTGGCTTTATGGCGCTTTAGTCACGGGCTGAAGTTAGCAGCAGGTTTTTAGTCACGGGCTGAAGTTAGCTTTAAGTTAGTTGACAGTTATTAAATGTCATACAATCCTTAAAATAAAGTGCCTTTCTTGTAAAATAATACTAAATGTGAAAATTATTTTATTATCTCAATACAAAAATACAAAAGCATTAAATAGTTTCTCAACGGCAATATTTGAAAAGTTTATATGAACATTGAACTGACCTTTTAATTTCGCTGAAAGTAAACTGGATAGGTATAACTTAAATTCGAGCTCGGACTCCACCGTGAAATGCTCATAAATCTTTTTCTTTACTTTCACTGAGAAAAACTCTTGTTAATCGATTTTCAAAGAAAATATTTCGATATATAACCTTTATAATATAGAAAAATTTGACATTTGACGGTACCTAACACAGATTCCCCTATTGTTTCATAGATGGCGCTCTATAAAAATATCTGATTTAAATCATTTTAAGATAATAATAAGTATTTGTCGTAGAAAAAGTATAGTATGCACCTCGTTTATAAACTTTTCTATACACTCATTAATTTAAGAACTCGCTCGCAAGCTCGCTCGTGCCTAAATTAAATTCGTGTATAAAATGACGCTTATCAAACTTGATACATAATATACTATTAAAATTTCTTTTATTAAATTAGAGTTTTATTATCGTAGGACATATATTCAAAATGGAAAAGGTTATTAATTAGGTGTTTATTTTTCGTGTACAATTTACATTAATTAACGCTATAATAATAAACTACCGATGTACCAATGATTGAAAACAATTTGTGAGATCCTTTACCTATCAGTTATTTACTTAGCGGATCGAACAGAGCCAGTCGATGCCCGATCCCTGTACGTTTTAACGCTTTTATTTTCGAACTGGTTTTGAGATCCCATTTAAATATATATATCAAAATTAAGGGAAAAGAATAGGTGTTTTTAGTACTTATTTTTAAAAAATCAAAATGGGCCCATTAAGAGAATAAAGTAAAAATATTTTTTATATCAATTTTTCTTAGCCAAAAAATGTTGTTTCTCTTTTGAAACCACCTCTATCTTAAAGCACGAAAAAAAAGATATAGGATATAATATTAGTCGATTTAAAAAAAATCATTTATATTTTTTGTATTAACCAAAAAACCCTGTATATCTGCAACCCGTCAGTCTTTTCCGCTGCCCTTAGTAGTCCGATAGGATAATGATTTAGCAAAGTTTCATCAAAACAACATAAGTTTTTAGTGGGAACACTTGGCGTGTTTTGCCCCATATGTATACTATATACTTAAATTTCCTTACATCAGTATTAACGTTTGACGATTTTTTGAAATTTTATCCCCAAGAGGGTAAATTGTTACAACAGAAACAGGACGGAAATTAAAAGGAATTGGGAATGGATACGGCACAGGAATGGGACAGGTACTGGGTGCTGCATGAGGAAACTGACATACCTTGAGTGTATGTGGAGTTCAATTCGAATCTGGCCTTAAATTAAATTTCTGAAATATGATTTTTTTAAATTTTTGACAAAATACATAAATCACCCTGTAACTCTTAAACAAAGGACTTCAGATTTTTTTTAAAGACAGATTTGGATTCACTTTGGAAAACTACGTAAGCCAATTTCCTTATTCAATATGAAAACACGCCAAATAATGTCAATAATATGAAATAGCAGTAGAAAATAGACGAGGCGGAAAAAGCTCTCATTATCGCCGAGCATACATCCGGAGGCAATTAATAAGCTTCCGCCGCCGAGTTAATTATACTATTTTTTTCAAGCATTTAATCGTATATTAATCAATGATTGGATTAAAGAATTTAGAAGCGTTCTATAATTTAAGCTTTATTATTATCAACGTTTTCTACCAAAGTATTGGATTTTCCCCTAGGCTGCAAAAATAATTTATACCAATTGGGCGAAGTTCTTTACATCTTACCCTTTAGGACCAATAAAAAACTTCGATAGTTCTGACAGTTCTTAAGCACTTTATACTTAATAATTGTTATGCTTGTAAGTACGTTTTATGTATTGTATAAGAAAGAAAACTATGCTTTGAAAATAAAATATTTTGACTTTTGAACTAGTTTCAATAAAGTCTTTTTATAAGACTTTTAAGATTTGACTTTTGAACTAGTATTAATAAAGTCTTTTTATAACACTTATAAGTCATAAAAAAATATTGTACGCTTGAAAAAAAAAATACACTTTCAGGCATTAACAAAAACGTTTTCTGTACTTAATATTTAAAAGAAATTTAAAATCATGCAAAATACTTCAAAACCTTTTTGACTTTGTCTTGGGTTTCTCTAGAGAGAATATGCGTGTTTAATAAAAGAAGTTTACGCTTTCTTTGTTTTAGCCCTGATCATGTTTACAGTGAATTGTGATTCCCAGGACAAAAATTTATTTATACTGAAACCCAATGCCTTCAAAAACTTGAAAGAACCCTTAAGGAATTGTGGACAAGATCTAACATTTAATTTGACCTATCGTTTTTTTCTTTTTGTTATTGATTAAAGGCCAAACAATAAATTCCACTGGTTTTATTTGTTTTCAATAACGTAGACAAAAACCGAAGGAAAAAAATAAAGTTTTAAGAGTTTTGTATATTCCTAAAATATTAATAAACTTGTATTGTAAAGTATCAACATTAAGTTATTAAAAAAAATAAGATTTGTTTTTTTAGATGTAACATAAAAATTCTTTAATGCCTTAAAAATTCATCAAATTTTTTTTTAATATGTTTTTTAGTAGCTATTATATTTTTTTGATTTTAGCTAGTAATTCTGTTATTTGTTTGTATTTTTAGTACCTCTATAATTTTTTTTTTAATTTAATTTTTTTGAAATAAGAAATACCTGAAAATATAAAATGGGTATAATATACAAATAAGACATCAGATATAAGCAAAAATAAAAAATGTATTGTTTAGACATAACAATAACAAAAAAAAACATAATTTTTGTAAAAGTATATTAGGAACTAAATTATAAAAAAATTGGTGGTGCTACACATGCAGGGCAATGTATAAAACTTATATTTTGTACAAGGTTTTAAGAAATAACCAGGAAACCATTTTTACGATATGTAAATATGTTAAATAATAGAGTACTATTTTTCTCTAATTGAAGTGAACAAGTAATAATAATAATAATATTTATATTAATATTATATTATCATTATTATTATTATTAATAATTTTTTTTTCTTAAATAATATTATTGGGTAATTTCATATCAAATCAACCAAAGGTTTCGAAGGCACCATCTTCAATTTTGATGAATTTTGGTACAGTTGTTATTCCCATTGAAAAACTCGAAAAACCAAAATTTTAATTTTTTTTTGAAAATTCTTTTATGGATTTTTGAAAATCAAAACAATTACCAATTTGCCTCTGCAGGCTCTTATACTTTTGTAAGTTTCTCAAAAACACCATTTTTAATTAAAAAAAAATATATCTCTTTTATCAATGTTTTAGCTACTTAGCTATAGCTATACTTACTACGGAAGCGTAGAAGGGCCACACTTTTTTTTTAAATATTCTCGCTTATAACTCGGAATTCCGAGTTATAACTCGGAATTCCGACTTATAACTCGGAATTCCGACTTATAACTCGGAATTCCGACTTATAACTCGGAATTCCGACTTATAACTCGGAATTCCGACTTATAACTTGGAATTCCGACTTATAACTCGGAATTCCGACTTATAACTCGGAATTTCGTCTTATAACTCGGAATTCCGACTCGGAACACTAACGAACACCTACGAACACTTACGAACACACCCACGAACACTCACCAACACACCCACGAACACTCACGAACACACCTGCTTATATTTTTTTAAATATCCTTACATGGCAAAAATAACGGTTTTATTTAAAAAATAGAACAAATTATGAATATATTAACTTAAAGCTACAACGAAAAAATATATAAGGTTTAAAAATAAATAAAAATAACTTTTTTTTTTTTTTAAGAATTTTTCCAAGTTTCCAACATTTCTTTTTTAGTTTAAGGTATAAGTTTAATCTGTTCCAGTAACAGGCTGAAGTTTCCTTAATAGTGTATCTTTATGAATTATCAATATATTTGCCTTAGGTTTTGGATAATAAAAATAATTTGCTGGTCCACTCGGATGGTAAAAACTAACTTTAATTTTCTTAGACTCTTCATTTTTTCCAATTGTAAAAGCTAACCACCAAGAGTTCTTATAAATATATAAATAATAAACCTTAATTCAGAATTCGTTATTTGAGCACATTTAACAAGGTCATGAATATGTTGTTCCAAGCTGAGAGAAAAAAGTTTAGTTACTATTCTTTATTCTGAAACTGGAATCAAAGCATGAACTTTTGTCCCCTCGACAGTCTGCACTTCAGAAAATCTTTTCTTAAAATAGGAAATAATTGTCGCTATTGCAGAATTTCCAGGAATCACTTCCTGGAATCTTTTCTGTTGCAACCTGATACAGTTGTTCCGGGGTCATAATTTGTTGATCATAACCCCCCAAACCGTCGCAGGCACTCTTGCCATGTGTCCTGGCAAAAAAATGCCACTTTACCTGAATTCAAAATTCTGTCTCATGTCATGTCTCATAGATTTTTTTCTGTTTTTATATCAAATAAATAAAAGATTTTGAAAAGATAAAGGATTTTTTTTATTCAGGGATTAAATGGCCTAAAAATAAATGAAAAGCGACAGTATTATGAATTAGGCAATCCGAAACAAAAACGTAATTTAAATTTGTTATTTCATTTCTTTCGTTTTTAAAATAAATCACAAACGGGTGAGTGGTTCACCCCGTCAGGACATGGCCTGACTGTTAGTCCAGTGGTACGATTGTACCTCATCCTGAAGGACAAATGAATAAGTCTCAGCAAAATCTCTAATTTCCGCAACTTCTCAAAATAAGTTTTTGAAAATTGAACTATCAAAGTTATAGCAATGTTGCCAGAGGTAAAATATTTATGATGTTTTTGAAAATACATATAACACTAAATAAATTTATATATAAAAAAGCGTATTATAAGATAACGAAACTAAAAAAGCCATCCAATAGGGTACTTCAAAAAATAATTTTTTTTTTTTCGCTCTTACCCTCTCAAATGTTTCTCAGCCATTCCACGTTACTCGGGAATTTTTGTAGCGTCCGTTACAATAAAAAATTGTGAGTAAAACTACCGTAATAATAATGCTTATAAGCTCAACTCTAAGAGGTCGCTGTTTTTATTTTAGTTTCCCATTTAATTAACATGGAAAAAAATTTGTATGTTAAGATGTCGCCAGTGTTTATTCCGTCATCCGGTCATAGAATGAATTTATTCTGTAACACTTTAATGTAATTCTACATTAAAAAGTAATAATAGAACGATTATATTTCGTAATAGTATCAGAAAAAAATAACTACTGATTAATTATGATCTAAATAGACAAATTAGTCAGAAAAACTCGTGGTAAAATGACTTATTATAATTCTATTATTATTGCCGCACTTAGCTTCACGATCGTGTGGCAAAATAACTCGTAATCACAATAATGGTTATAGAAACACTCGATTTAGATACTATTTAACAGGGATTACTGTTAAAATCAGTATGCCATTAATAATTCTCTGTATTAATAAAGGAACAAAACTGTTTTTTTTTAATAGTTTTCCTTAATGGGTTATCCAATTTTTATAGTATAAAAGTAGAGACTTTAATAAAAGTGTTAAAAAAGCTTATTCGAATAACGAATAAAACTCCTTCAGTTAACTTCACCCGTTTCTATACTAAACCTTTAAGCAAGAATAGAATAAAATTTATACGTTATATTATAACGAATAACAAGCTATGGAACAGGAGAAGTTTGCTTTTATAAAGTATATTTACCCTTATTAGTCTGTAAGGAAGACTTATTACGTTCATAATTACTTTAAAGGACTAATATTACAATGTAAATAAGTGGAATGAGGTTCGGAGCTAGAAAAGGGTATAAGGGCTTTTACCCCCTAATAATGTTGCTTAGTCGGAGGATATTTATTTTTCATAAAATTTTTAAATATAAATTTAATAGATGGTACATAAAGAAAAAACAATTTAGTCTCCTGGTGAAAAGGAGCGTGCAATGGCCAGCTTTTTCATATACTAAGAAAATAGAGAATAATAAATCTGAAAATCTTTAAGTTAATAGAAACATTTGCCATGTTTAGACTACTCACTAATTACTAATAATAAATTAAAAATTTTGCAATTAATTAATGAAAATAGGTCATACAAATTCAGAAAAAATATCAGGGTCTTTTTTGATTGGCAATTTTTCTCTAATTTGTCAATCATATGAATTTTCATTGGTTTCAATCTCCTAGTTTTTCATATATAAAACAAAACTTTGGTTATTTTGAGGACTATTCCATGAGTGTCGTCAATAGTGTAAAATTTATAAGTTTTCCTAGTTGAGCATGCACGTGCACATAAATAATCAAGTTACCGAAAGATACTACAGGCATACCCAAAAGACAGCTTAAGCTTGTGTGAGAAATAGTTATTTGTTTTACAAGTGTTGAAAAGCGACTTTTTCATGCGAGTTTTTAAGTTGCCCACGAGGCCGTTAGGCCGAGTGTGCATTAACACGAGCTTGAAGAAAGCTTTTCTCACAAGTATAACACAATGTTTTTTCTGCGACCCTTTTATTTTTTATTATTTTTAAATACAAAACAAAATAACCTAAAAACTTTTTTGACAGCTGAATGTCAAACGATGCTTTCCGGTTCTTTTCACACAGACCTGTCACTTTTCACACAGAAATGTCACTTTACATTCGTGTTTTGCCTTGCCAATGAAAAGATTCATTTTCTAAGCAACGATGCCATCATGAAAAGTGACTTTTACATAGTGGTGGTAGAAAAAATTATAATTTCAATTTGTTTATTCTTTTAGGACATTAAGTTTGTAGTTTCAACTCAATTTTTTATTTTAATATATTTTTTATTACCCGCTACGGTTAATTTTTGTACACGGAAAATGAACAGGTTTATTAGTTTCAGCTGAAAATATAAGTTTTTAAAGGTCGCTCATGAGCGAATAACTTTTAAAATTTTGGGAACCTTTAAATATTGGGAATTAATTTATATTTTTCTTTCAAATCATATATAATGAACAAAAATACTTGATTCATTTTCCATGTAAATAAATTTACCGTATCAAGCAAACAAATAAAAAAAAATCGGAATAAGATTATATTTGAAATTTTTAAAATTCGTGAGCGACCACTTAAATTTTTTTAATCGAGCTGGTTTTTGGAAAGAGCTTGCAAAACTAACATATTTAGGAAAGTCGAAAAAAAATCTGTTTTAATGACTTTTAACAAAAGTAAGGGAGTGTAAATATTGTTCAAATTAAGTTGTTTGAATTATTGGAATAGTTTGAATACTTTCAATAGTTATAATTATTCGATTCGAATTGTCTCGAATATTCGCGCACTTATTATAAAAAGAATAAGCAAAGTGTAATAAAAATTACATATTTTAATTTAATCATAAAACACACATAATGTGTTCTTCGTAAATAAATTATGTAAAATAATAAAGTATTGTGCATAAATTAAAATTAATACACAATTGTGTATTAATTAGGGTTTTTCTCATTTCGTCAAGAGATATATGGAGTTCATTTTAACAATGAACTCCAACTAACAAAAAAAACTAAAATTAAAATCAATGATGATAACGCTCGAAAATATGCGGGAATGTATTTCAAAGCAAAGGATTATTATATATTTTAATATAAATGGAAATCAGTTTCAAGAAGCCGAGAATTGACAAAGTTGTATATAAAAGACTTAATTAACTTTGCCGGAAGCTTAAGCCTTAATATCAAGAATAAATATATATGATATATTTGCTATTTGACAACAACCATTTTAATGGTGTTATGCAACAAGAAACCAACCCTCACTTTTGCAAAACTGAGATAATAGCGTCCAAAATTGTTTGTAGTTCCTGTATTACTTTAGTTTATTTATAAATCGTTAACTCTGAACTAAACTTTACATTTCTCTCAATAGTTTTTCTTCAAATTCTATAGGTACACAGTAAAAAAATATTTGTTAATTTTAACCAAATAATAACCAGAATTTATGTTAATCCAGGTCCACATTACTTTTTGTTAACTAATTGAATAAGTAGTTTGTAATTATTACAGATATTTTGTGGATTTAATAACAAAATTCCATGTCAATTTCAACCATTAATCTTGTATTTTTTATGAAGACCCAGTATCAAAAGTATTTGTTGTAAATTGGGAACTTTAAAAAAGAGAATTTGTTATAAGAAATGTTGCTTTATTAAACAATTTTCTAAATAAAACATAATTAACACATACCTAGATAAATGAACACAAACATAACATACACAAAATTAAATAACACACCATTCTGAAATCATCAGATTGTATAGAAATTTGGTACAATTTAACTCTATCAGTACTACTAAAACACTTACTGATTTACTATTACTTCACTATATCGCCTAATTTTAATTCGAAAACCAATAGTGAACTCTCCTGTCACCGTAAAATATTATAAACACCCGTTGACGCTGACACAATTTGTTGTTAAGTGTGTTGTGCTTGGAAATGTTTTGATTGGCTGCCTGAAATCACGTGTACTTTTTGAACGGAACAATTTGTTAAATATTAACAAATTAATCTGTAACCTTTGAAATTAACAAAATGCTTACAAAATTGCATTTTACCTTTACAAAACTTTCGGTAAAATATTTTACTTTGTTAAAAACTACAAACTCATGTTAACAAATCTTATTTTTATAACAGTGTAAATGGAAACTAAAGAAGAAAATGGTGAGATTTCCTTTATTATATTATACCTTTATTATATTATACCTATATTGTACCTAACACGGACGGAAAGTGTCTTTTCTGCTCTCGACTGATGGCGGAAAAGTAGCACTTTACGCATTAGTTAGGTAAATAACTATTAAAAGGTCCTACATATGCTCGGTTAAAGGTCGGTTAAATTACAGAAAATTTAAAATGAAATTTGTAAATGAAAAAAAAAACAGCAGTCTTGAAATATTTGAAAAACCTTTCAAAACCAAATACCATGGATAACTTCATTATTCCTGGGAATGACAAAAGGTAAGTTACATTTAAACATAAACATTCATCTTACAAGTTTATCCATTTTATTTGCAACTATATTTTGAGTTAACATAACCAGTGGCGAACTAAGACCCACAATTCGGGGGCAGGGGGAGCAAAATAAAATGGGCCCTTAAGTCTGCTGGGATGCACTTTCTCTCTAAAACGAGATTTTTATTATTTAAAAGAAATTGTCCAATACTTAATATTGAATTTGTTAGTAGATTATTCGCAACCCCCCCTCTAATACCCTAAATAAAATCAGAGATATAAACATTGATTTCGTCTTTCTTCAGTGAACTTATAGTTCATTTTGTCAGTAATTTCTTTTTCAAAATCATGGGGCCCACTCATAGTAGGTGTACTATAATAATAATAATAATAATAATAATAATAATAATAAAAATAATAATAATAATAATAATAATAATAATAATAATAATAATAATAATAATAATAATAATAATAATAATGCGTTTAAAACTCTGCATAAAAACAACGAGGACGGCAGTGGAAGTAAAAAAACTGAAAACCTTTCTCAGCTGATGGTCGAGTTGAATGAACGTGAATCCCGTGCAAAAAAATTAATTGTTTATAATTTATCGGAATCTACTAATGACACATCAGTCGATCGTAAACAAGATGATTATGATAAGGTTTTGAGAACTCTTCGCTTGTGCAAACCGTTTGGGAAAGTTTGAGGCTGGAAAAGTTAGGCCTATTAAAATTAATATGGATTCATCTAGTACTGTTTTAAGTATCTTGCGTAACAAAAGTAAAGTCATGGGTGACGTAAAATTGGGAGCAGATCAAACAATTATGCAACGATCTTTTTTTAAAGACCTTGTAATTGAGCTAAACTCTCTTAAGGAGAATGGAGTTACTGATAAAGTAATTAAATATATTAATGGTATACCCAAGATTGTAACTAAAAAAACTAATTAAGAGTAGTACAAATAGTAATTTTCTAAATGTATATTATCAAAACTGTCGAGGACTAAGGAATGGAATTTTATAATAATATTCAACTTTGTAATTATGACTTCATTATTCTAACAGAAACATGGTTATGGGATGGTATTGATTCTAACGAGTTGTTTAATGATAAATTTGTAGTGTACAGATCTGATCGTAATGAACTTACAAGCACAAAAGTCTATAGTGGTGGTGTTTTGATTGCAGTTTGTGCAAATCTGCAGTCATCAAGCAATCTTAACTCAAATAAGAATGGAAATTTAGAAGAAATCTATGTATCAGTTTTGTTGAATAATACTGAGTTATCTTTGGATCAGTATATATACCCCCTAAGTCTCCTATGTATATCTATGAAAGTCACTGTGAATCTCTGGAATTTATAGCAGATTGTAACCCTAAGGCTAGTCTACATATAATTGGTGATTATAACCTGCCAAAAGCTATTTGGTCCTTGAATGATGATGAAGATGTTAGTGATGTGCTAGTGAATGGAATGGTAGATAGGCTCAAATGTGAAACCCTTAGAAATTGCGTAAATTTTTTAAATTTGAATCAATTTAATAAAGTAAAAAATGTTAATAATGTTATATTGGATTTAGTTTTTTCTTGTCAGGATGATGTTATTGTAGTTTCTAGTGATTTTATTTTATCTAAAGTTGATCCAAATCATCCTCCTCTGAAAATTGCTATTCCCGTCAGTTGTGACTATGAGTTCCTTTCTAGTGACAATCGTTGGCGTTATAATTTTAAACTAGCTGATTATGAATCTATGAATGATTATTTTGCAAGAATTAATTGGCACAATATCATCTCTGGTGATGTCGATTATTTAACGCATGCCTTTTATGAAGTTTTAAATGTAGCCATTGATGTTTTTATACCAAAAACTAAAATTAAATCAAATAAATATCCTTCTTGGTTTAGTTCAGAAACTATTAAATTATTGAAATCTAAAAATTAATTCTATAGTAAATATAAAAGAACCCATGATCCTTCAATTTTGTCCAAGTATAAAAAGGCTCGCACTGATTCTAAAAAGAAAATTGACAATGATTATAATTTTTTTATTAGGAATATTCAAGGCAATTTAAAGAATAGTAATATTAAATCATTCTGGGACTATGTTAATTCAAAAAAAAAGACGCATGGTTTACCTAAATGTATGAACTTTGGTAATCAAAAAGCAGATGATGCTCGTTCTATCGCTAACATGTTTGCTAATTATTTTAAGTCTGTTTTTACTTCCAAAACCACACTTAATATTTATAACTTAAATAAATCTTTTTATGATAATATTAATCTTAATATCTCTAGATTTAATGTTTCTTGTGATGATGTTTTTAAGAAACTTGTATCCTTGACCCCCAAGATGTGCTCTGGACCTGATAAAATTCCTCCATTTTTTCTTAAACAAACTTGCCCGACACTTTCATACCCAATATCATTATTATACAATTTGTCGTTATCTATGGGCTGCTTTCCCAGTTTGTGGAAGGATACTTATATTACTCCAATCTATAAATCTGGTATCAAAAGTGATGTTAATAATTATCGTCCAATAAGTGGCCTCTCTACTTTGGCAAAAGTATTTGAACAGCTTGTAACTGAATTTATTACACCATTAATTCGTAATTTAATAACAACAAGACAACATGGATTTTCGAAAGGAAAATCAACAGTAACGAATTTATTAATTTATTCTAATTATATATCTACGGCCATGGATATGGGTGTTCAGGTTGAATCTATATATACAGATTTTAAAACAGCGTTTGACAGGGTTGATATTGGTTTATTGCTTTTGAAACTAAAGTCTTATGGTATTACTGGTGCTTTACACAGCTGGCTAGAAGGTTACCTAACTAATAGAAGGCAAGTTGTAGTTATTCTAGGATGTCCTTCATATTTTATTGATGTTACTTCAGGAGTACCGCAAGGGTCACATTTGGGCCCTATTTTATTTTTGCTTTTTATTAATGATATTACTACATGTGTTGAATTTTGTGAACTTCTTTTATAAGCGGATGATTTAAAGTTGTATAAAAAGTATCTTCACTTTTGGATTACCAAATGCTCGAATCAAATCTTGATCGTATTGTTGACTGGTGTAATGACAATTTTCTTGAGTTAAATATAAGTAAATGTAAGGTAATTTCTTTTTCTAAAAGTACTCGTACTTGGAATTATAATTACTTTATTAATAATAATGAACTGGAAAGAGTCTCCACTATGACTGATTTAGGTGTACTGTTTGATACAAAGTTAACTTTTATCCAGCATATTGATAAAATTGTTAATAAGGCTATGAGAATGTGTGGTTTTGTTATTAGACAATGTCAAGATTTTACTGATATCCTTGCTATTCTTATTCTTTTTAATTCTTTGTCTCGTAGCATTTTAGAATACGCATCAGTTATATGGAGACCCTCACAACAGTGTTAGGTTCGTATATTAACTTGATTGAAAAACCTCAGAAAAAAATTTTGAAATTTTTGCTATTTAAACTTAAGATTTTGGGTGATATTAGTTATAATCATAAGTTATCCTTGCTAGGAATAAAATCGCTAGAAACACGACGTATAAACTTTGATAAAATTTTTATGTTTAAGATATTTAATAATTTGATTAACTGTTCTGATATATTGAAACTATTTTCTTTACGTGTACCTACCATCAATACTCGAAATAGTGCATTAATACATATTCCATTGTGTAGAACTAATTACAGGCAATTCAGTTGTGTGCCCAGATTGGCACGTAATCTGAATTCCTGTAATATCGATATTTTTAATATAAGCTTGTTTTCTTTTAAAAAGTACCTTATTAATAATAGTTAATTATATGTTTGTGTATTATATATATTTTTTCTTCTCTTTTTGTTTTCTTACTGTATCTTTTTTTTGTATTACTTGGATTTTCTCTGTATGTACTAAATAAATAAATAAAATAAATAATAATAATAATAATAATAATAATAATAATAATAATAATAATAATAATAATAATAATAATAATAATAATAATAATAATAATAATAATAATATTTCTATGATGCTCGTTAATTATGCCGTTTTCCATAAAGTAGTAGGTAAGTAATATAACCAAAAATAAAATTCGTTGTTTCATAGGTATTTTATTATTGAGCCAGTAAGTAGACTTGCCAAAACGTTCAATGTTTTATCATAATTTCTTACATACACAAAAAAAACATGTGTCTTTTAAGCTTAAAAGCAATTGCTAGAATCAAACTTACAAATTTTCAAAATTTTTGATTTATTTATTACCATACGAAATAATTAATTATCAATGGCATTACTTTTGTTGGATAACCTTCTAACACAAATTGTTTTTAACAATTTTTTTTATTAAAATGGTAGCTTAAAATGCCCCCGTTCTTTTAAAAGAAAATCCCCAGTCAAAACTATAAACAATACACAGTAAAAAAAAATTAACTCTAAGCAACACTAATTAGAGTTCACATAGGTCCACACTAAATAGTGTTGTTTTATAACACTACAATTAGAGTTAATTTGTAGTGTAATTTTCCCCAAGTAAGCAAGTATGATTTAACACTATAGCACTGAGGATAAAGTAATTTTACACTAAAATATAATTTTATATTTGAGTCGTATGGCTGGCTTAAGCAAAAAACGTAAAAGTTTTAGATAAATGCAATGTTTTACTGGCTGTCAACTTGTAAGCAATGAATTATCTTGAGAATTCATCAGTAATCCATTTTTCTGTTATAAAAAATGGGTGATCCCATTGGAAGAGAGACATCAGGCGGCTGTATGTCGGGGATTTACCACACGTACACAAATTTTCCATAAAATTAATAAAAATGTAGGTATCGGTTAATATAACAACCATTACGCTTGAAAATAAAAAGTAAGTATTTATTATTAATGTTACAAGTACCCGACCTACTGCCGTAAATTATTAATATGTAATATAGGTCGGGTATGGACATCCTTTTAACATATTGGTATTTATTGAGTATTAAGGCTTAAAGAAAAAGGAAATATAATACTTACCAAAAAACAAGAATGTCCGTTTATGGATTCACCGTAATTAAAATCTAACTGAACAAAAATGCCACACTTCTACAACGCGGTATCTCCGGATTTGCACTGCGTAGGTAGATAGGTACCAACAAAACATTTTAAAACGCATTTTGGTTATTACAGTTTTTTCAGTGTATTTTGCCACTATTGGTGTAATTTAACTTGTGCACTAGTAGTGTAAAGAAAAAAGAGCTCTTAGTAACATAAAAAAAACAAAGAAATTGGCATGCACTGTAGTGTACATTTTGTCACTATATAACACATTAAGGGGTAATAAACACTCGCATTAAGTTTTTCTACCCTTTTGATTTATTTTAATAATAAATAGTGTGAATGTACAGGGTGATCCCCTATAATGTCGCCCCCTTTAACTTTTTTATTTTAAGTGTCCCAAAAATTTAAAAGTGTGGTTATGTAGGTACTAAAAATACTTTTTTTTCTACGTATAAAGAAAATTGAAAAATTTATCAGTATACAGGGAAAAACAAAAAGTTTACTTTTTTTCAATGGATAACCCTATATATGTATTTATTTTTCGATTCCTTGTAAAATTCTAAGCATATTTCATATAACATACCATATACCTAAATTCAACTGTTTCTGAAATATTTAAATTATTTTTAAGATAATAAGTTAAAATAGTTTGTCTTTTTCTGCAGAAAAAATGGCGTACTCAGACATGTCTGAGTACGCCATTTTTACTTATTTAACAAGACATATTGCCATAATGTAACTATAGTAATTTATTATCAATACAAATTTTGGGATACTGAGGCTTCTTGATTTCTAACAGTTTAAAAAACATTTAATGATAACATTTCGAATGCGAATATTTCAGAAACGGTTGAATTTAGGTATATGGTTTGTTATATGAATTATGCTCAGAATTTTACAAGGAATCGAAAAATAAATTTATAGATAGGGTGATCCATTGAAAAAATTTTTGTATTTCCCTGTATATTGATCAATTTGCCATTTTTTTTAATACTTGAAAAAAAAGTATTTTTTAGTACCTACATAACCACACTTTTAATTTTTTTGGGACACTTAAAATAAAAAAGTTAAAGGGGGGCGACATTATAGGGGATCACCCTGTACCAATGAATAATGTTCATATTCTTTAAATGTGTTTAATAAAGTTAATAAGCACTAAATGCTACCTAGTGTATTTTGTAGTGTAACTTTTACACTTACAAATCAACCCTAATATTTTTACCCATACACTAAAAAATTTACACGGGTAAAATTTTTTACTGTGTACAATAACATTTTAATAACAATATGTTTACTACGAAGTTAAAAAAAAAACGAAAGTAACAATCTAGATTAATAAATTAAGTAGTTTAATTTAAATAATAATTAGGTAGGTACTTATATTATGTACTTTTTTATTTTATTTATAAAAACGCGTTAAATTTAATTCTTCAAAAATGGCGAAAGCTCCGGGATATGTCTTCCTTTAACACACGCCTAAATAACACCTTATAAAAGATCAATATTTCTCATATTTACATTCATTAACCTTGCCATAATCTCAAAATTACATACAAGTGGTAGTATTTAAAATATATTGTTTTTAAATAATTTAAATACAAATAATTTAATTAAAATTTGGGGTTTATATAGTAACCATTAACAAATATTTATTGCAATTAAAAGTTTATTAAATACTTCAAATTGTAACACACCATTGATTTAAAATCAATTTAACAGTTTTAATTAATACAATTTTATGGCATACGCAATGTCTGTTTTTGTAATTTGTATCTGTAACACGTATTTTATAACATCCCCATTTTACTTTTAGTTTTTTTACCTGATTGGTAGATTTTAGAGACAACTAAATTTTAAATTTATTAGCAGCAAGTTATAATTCATTTCTTTAATTAGAATAAATTAGACCGGAAAAAGATAAACCTGAATCTACATTAAACGAATTACTCCGCTGTAAATCGTGGGGTCTAATTAACAGTGATCTATGAGCAATGCAAAACTAATAAGCCCTAATTTAATTTGTGATAAATGGTTATGTAAACTGTAATACTTCCATTTTATAACTATAGAAATCTCAATTAAACACTTATTTAAATTATGATAATTAGTCATGTCCACGAAAACAACGAGACGAGACTTTCTTGTCTCGTCTCGCCAAAGAAATAAGAAGTAATGTATAGAGTCTCGTCTCGCAGCTTCCAGTCTCGTCTCGTCTCGCTTCTCGTACGAGTCTTGCAAAAGTATATATAGTATAAAAATTCAATATTTGGATTACATACTCTCTAAAAATGAATTAGTCAAAAATTACTAATTTAAAAGTTATTAGTGGCTGCTTTTTCACTTGTACCATGGTTAACCATGGAATATCATGGTATCCCAAAATTTAACAGCCAATTCATATGTAAAATGGTCCCCTGAATCCGAAAAAACCGTCAAAAATTATGAAAGTGGAGCAGTTTTTAAGATATAGTCAATTCCATATTAAATGGAAAATTGACTATATCTCAAAAACTGTTCTATTTTTTTTTAACTTTCGACGACATTTTCAGATTCAGGGGACAATTTTACATAAGAATTGGCTGTTAAATTTTGGGATACCATGGTATTTCATGGTTAACCATGGTACAAGTGAAAAAGCAGCCACTTATAAGTTATAAAAATTACTAATTTAAAAGTTATAAGTTATAACTTTTAAATTAGTAATTTTTGACTAATTCATTTTTAGAGAGTAGATTATAAAATATTCAATAAATTGACTCTGCCTCACCAAAACAAAATGTCACGGGCCGGCATTGCGCGCCACTGGGACCAATATTTGGCGTTTTCTTTGTGTAGCATGAGCGACGTGATATATACCTATTTAAACATGTTTGGTTTTTATGTAATGATTTATACTGTCAACCGTGTTTGTTTAGAAGTTTATCCAATCTGAATTATATCACCATAAAAAGTAAATATGGATCAAATAAGTAGTCTGTCATGGGAGGCAGGTGAGACGGTGCCCCCCATAAAGAATTAAAGATAATTGAAATATTTTACTATATAATATAATAATTCAATATTTGGATATTAATAAATATTTAAAAAATTGACTCACCAAAACAAAATGTCACGGGCCCCCATGGCGCGCCACTGGGACCAATATTTGGCGTTTTCTTTGTGTAGCATGAGCGACATGATATATACCTATTTAAACATGTTTAAAACTGAATATTATAGTAAATAATCTTTTTGGCAACTAATACCGAAAAGCAGTATGAATGATCATTAAAAATAATAAAAACAATTTGTGAGCATGTTTTAATGGTTTATTTACGCGAAGACGCGTAATATATAATATCGAGACTAGAGAGAAGACCAATAAAAGTTTTGTCCCGTCTGCACAGTGGGCTGGAGAGCCAATTTATCGCGAAGAAATTATTTGGTTAAGTAATTCTTAGTTAATACTAATTTTTTTGGTCTTATTGATAAAATTTTATAAAAATTACTTTCTACTATAGTATGTAGTATAGTATGTTTTTCTATTGGTATACCAATAGAAAAACAAAACCACAATATAATACTTTAACAACAAAAGTATATTTGTGTGATAGTAAAATTAAGATCTATAGTTTTAATGAGTAAATTAAAAAAATATAACTAAACATTTATAAAATAAAACCTAATTGTTACGTAAGACAGTATTTTATACAATAATATTACTTCTGGCCTTTCAGCGTTTTTCTATATTTTTTGAAAAAAATTAAATTTTTGAATTAAGTTTTTTCCGAGATCCATTTATTTTTGTAAATGCATAGTCTACTAAGTAATTTAAAACCAATTTTCTATTAAAATGCTTCAAACAAAAAATATTTGTGGCGCCTACTAGCACTTGATTTTAGATTTATTTAAAAGACAGAACAGTAAGCTATTAAAAACACTTAACAGAGAGTGTAAGAATGCGTGACATTTTTTAAAACCTTAGTATTGTTCATACATGCATAAAAAATATTCAGCGCTTTCTTTATTGACGTAGGGACAGTAAAATAATTATAAAAACTTACCATTATTTGTTCCAGCCATAACGTATGACAATATTTAATACAATTATGGTCAAAAAGTAATAATAAATTAATAATAAACATTGTAAGAGAAGCAATACCTTTACGCGCAATTTATCAACACGAAGCAAGTAATTATAATTCCTAAACTTTGACTGGTTACCTGATAAAAATTCAACAGATTTGAAGGTGATTTAAAGATGTTTCATTATCTACAGATATTAAATAATTCAAAATTCACTAAATTTTGTCGAAATAAAACACTTACTCATTTTAAATTTTCGCGCTAGAAGCGCTCTCTAGCCTACCGCGGTAGTGGCAAAAAGTATTAATATTCAGTAATAGTAGTTATCAGTAATTAATTCAAAATTATTTATTGTTATTAGTAGCTTTTTAATTGATGGTTTCCATCACCACTGTATGACAATATTTAATACAATGATATTTGTTCGGGGCTTCCAGCGTTTTTCTATATTAAAAAAAAATTGAATTGAATTTTTTTTTGAGATACATCTATTTTTCTAATGCGTAGTCTACTAAGTAATTTAAAACTAATTTTATATTGAAATGCTTCAAACTAAAACACATTTCACAAAGCAGTATGAGTTAGGGATAATGTATTAACTGAAAAAAATAAATAAACCATATTTGTTTCGCCTACTAGCACTTGATTTAAGATTTATTTGAAAGACAGAACGGTAAGCTATTGAAAAAACCTAAACACAGAGTGTGACAATGAGTGACATTTTTTAAAACCTTAATAATGTCCATACATACATTAAAAGTATGCAGCAGTTACTTTATTAAGGTAGTGACAGTACAATAATAATAAAAACTAACCATTATTCGTTCCAGCCATAACGTATGACAATATTTAATACAATTATAGTCAAAAAGTAATAATAAATTAATAATAAACATTGTAAGAGAAGCAATACCTTTACGCGCAATTTATCAACACGAAGCAAGTAATTATAATTCCTAAACTTTGACTGGTTACCTGATAAAAATTCAACAGATTTGAAGGTGATTTAAAGATGTTTCATTATCTACAGATATTAAAGAATTCAAAATTCCCTAAATTTGGTCGAAATAAAACACTTACTTATTTTGAATTTATTCGCGCTGGAAGCGCGCTCTAGCCTACTGTGGTCTGGTTCGAATATTGTCTCAAGTCTCTGATAATTGATTATGCAGGTTAATTCTAAAATTGAATCTTTCTTATTAAATATTTGTTAGGAATAGTTAATACTAGTATACTTACTATGCTTCAAAATATCCAAAAATAAAAGTCCCATTTTTTTAAACTTAGGTGTCTTATACCTCTGAGCAATGCTCAGTAAGCATTGACCCCCAACTTTTTTTAATATGCCTATGGGCTGCGCTACGAGCCTTTAATTAAAGACCGCGTTTTTGTATATTAAACATACAGAATGCATCTAAAACTTGTAGCATTGCCCCCATTTTTTTAAATAGAAAAATCAAATGCTTAGGTATAAATTAAAAAATCGGACATTTTAAATTTATTTGTTGCCGTTTTAATCCATATTTATTTAATTATTTATTTATTTATATACATGTATATACACGGTGTTAAAATTACCGAAACTTGCGAAAATCTAAGACAAAATTTTGTAGCCATTTTTTCGAATTGCAGTAGTTATTTAAAATTTAATGCCGCCAATGAGGGTGTTCCCTTAGCATATATTGATTCCTCTTAAAATTTGAACATAAGTTTTCCTTCACCATTCTTTCGAATTCGCAAAAACTGCAGTAATTATTTTATTTTTAAGGTAAGGCCACCCATAAGAGCGCAGTTTTTTCTGCTCTATAGAGCTCGACCTATAGATCTATAGGTCGAGCCCTGCCTTTTGACTTAGGATTCACTTCTCCAAACCCTGTATATATTTCATAATTTCTAAAAATTTCTTTCAAAAATTAACATGGTACCCCTTGGATTTTTTATGAAAATTGTGCTTTTTTGGTCAAAAAACACAATTAATTAAGATCTACACTTTAAAAAAGCTGTTAAAATTAAACAATATAAAAAATTTTACTTGCAATAGGATTTTTTTTTAAGTTTAGATCTTGATGAACACCATATTTTCACTAAATCCAATGCCTACTATGTCAGTTTTTGGTAAATTTAAAATAATTCATATTAGATTTAAAAAAAATCTGCCGCTCTGGATTAACCACCACTCAAAACGGTCATGTACTAAATTTGATCGAAAATAGTATTGCTTACATATTCTGATGTAGAGCTTTTCAAAAAATATCATCAGTAGAAATTGCTTAGCAATATTACTTATTTTCTGGCTGTAACTATATGGAATCTATTATTTATTTTAATTTGCAAATAAACACTTTTTTACGAGTATTGGTGCTAATTTTAGAGTTAAGCTGTTAAATAGTACTCCACATTTGGAATCCATCTTAAATCAATTTTGATATAAACAATATTTTTGCAAAGTTGTTTAATTCATGATACTATTTTAATTTTAAAAACAAAAAAATCATAACTTGCTGATAAATAGACGTGCAAGAATACACACGTTACTTTTGTAAAATTATCCATTAAAATGATATTCAAGGTCACAATTTATCTATTTTGGAAAGAAAAAATATTTCCGATTTCATTTAATCCTGCCTAAATAACAATACAACATGATTTTTGCACTATTTGGGTGGCTGTTTTTTTCCAAGTTGGCTTTTTTTAATTGGGTGTTATGAAAATTATTTGTTAATGGTTTTAAAATAATTTTGAAAGATATTTTTTTGTCTCAATGTCGTTTTTTAATGATAATACTTTTTTATTTTAAAGACAAAGAAAAATTAATAACTCGGTTATAAATAGACGTGCAATAATATATTAGACAAATTTTTGTAAAAACTTACGCTCCACAAAAATGCCTTTTACATTTCTTCGTAATCCATTTAAATGATATGGGGGGTCAAAATTTAAAATAAATATAATGCAACAATACGCAAGACATATTTTTGTATGAAATTGTACACTCTTTTACGTTTGTTTCATCAAACTATGCATTCTAAGATATTGAGGGTCAAAGTTTATAATAATAAATAAAACAAAGTATTTTTATTTGAGGCCATTATTTGCAAAAGTCTCCAATTTCATCATATTTTTGATAAGGAATGTATTGCCACCTTTATAACGTTTTAAATATGCTTCTTTGCTATATAAAATCGGTTAAAGAGTTATAGGTTATTTGCAAAACTCTTTCTTTATATCCATTTAGCCAGTTAAAGTGCCGCTGAGCAAGAAACTTAAACTTCCATTATTGATTTGCTGGTTAAACTCTATGGCGGATAAAACTACCAGAATTAGCCTTTTATAAAACTATTTAAGATCAAGCTGCTAAAAGTTAAAAAAAAGTGAAGACGATCAAAACGTAAACGACACTGAAATAATTTAACATTTTTTTGTTTGCATATTTTTGTTTGTGTCCCAAAAATCTTTTTAATGGTACAGGTTGGTTAATAAATTAACGTTTAATTTCACTGTTTACCTTTTATTTTTAAAACTCTCCATTTTCAAAAAACATTTCTTTCTGAAAAAGTATAGGAGCTTCATATTAACGATTATCATATTTATTAGCCATGCCTTAGGCATGGTTATAGGAAATAAAAAAAATATATATATTTTTTAAATTTCAAATAAACTGCGCACCACTCAATGTGTCGCGACCAAAAAGTTCGTTCTTTTTAAAAACGACATAACTTTTTCGTTTCTTGAACGATTTTATTTTGGTCTGTAATGTCTCTTAGCCCCATCCTCTGGCAATTCATGATATATATATGAAGCTTAAGGTTCTTCAAGTAAATTTCCTACAGGGTGACATATTAAACGGTGAAAAATTTCAATAACTTCATCCAAGCCCCGTTTGTAAAAAAATTATTTTTTTCTCGTTTTTACTTTGAATTAAGGAAGTATTATGTCTTACCTTGAAAAATTTTTCAAATTTTTGGAATTGGAATCTTGGCAACGAAAATATGATTAAAAAAAAAAAAAAAGTACATTTAAGGCTTTTTTGTAGGCAATTTAACAGCCGGGAATTGTTTTCGAATTTTGATTCTTAGCACAGACCTACAAACAAGATGGACCGGTTTATTTACATTGAAAAGAGTGGCCAGGAACAAAAATAAATATTTTCCCTCAGTTGTCACATTTGACTTTGAAGTTTCTATATTTTACGTAAAAGATACTTGGAATCCACAACATTTAATATTTTTTATTTGATTTTATAGTGAAAAATACCAATAGTGAGTGATATAAAAATGGTGAAGCAGTGCTACGTTTGTAAAAGACTTGGATCCAAGAATTTAAAACTTTCTTTTCATAGGTTAGTTTATTTACAAAACAAACCCTGCCAGGAGCATAGAAACTGAATAAATAAATGAATTCACTTAAATTTTAGATTTAAAGAGCCAGATTCTACATCATCTGGAACACTAACTGACAAGGTTAGTATTTTGTTATACCTATATATTTATATATATTAAATATAATTTTTACATAGGATTGCAAAACACAATAAAAAATGTACAATTTAATATTTTTATTTATCCCTAAAAACAGAACGCCACTGGTGTGGGAACTTGTTTATAAATACCCCTTACCCCTTTACTCCTAATCTAAATAGTTCTTGGCAACAAAAAATTGTGTATTTTGAGTAGGAAAGGCCAGTCCATTTTGTTTGTAGGTCTGTGATTCTTAGTTATTTTGGTTTTATCTGAAACTTAAATTTGACAACTGAATCACAATCAGGAGGTCAAAATTATAAAGAAAACCTGTCACGAACGTAAATATCGGTTCAGGATTAGTTTTCGCAAATTTTCACCAAAATGTCATTTTGAAAAAGTGGTCTTTGCTTAGGTTCCTCTAAAATTAATGGAAGTTTGTTGCTTGTCGCTTGTTCAGAATTATTCAAGGAACAATCTTTTACCATATTATCTTTTTTATCTTAAAAAGGCTGAATGTATTGCCTACAAAAAAGCATCAAATGTACTCTTTTGAAAAAAAAATCAAATTTTCTTTGCTAAGATTCCAATACAAAAAATTTGAAAACCTTTACAAGGTAAGATATAATACTTCAATATTTCAAAGTAAAAACGAAAAAAAAATTATTTTTTTACAAACGGGGCTTGGATGAAGTTATTGAAATTTTTGACCGTTTTACATATCACCCTGTACGAAATTTACTTGAAGAACCGTGAGCTTCATATCTATGGCATGAATTGCCAGAGGATAGGGCTAGCAGACATCACAGACCAAAATAAAATCGCTAAAGAAACAAAAAAGTTATGTCGTTTTGAAAAAGGACGAACTTTTTGGTCGCGACACATTGAGTGGTGCGCAGTTTAGTTTAGATAATAACCCAAGTAAAAAAGCCAACTAGCAAAAATATTTTTTTATTTATTGCAAACTTTGTCCTCCGATATTTTTTAAATCGATGGTCTTTCGAAAAAAACGTTTGTAAAGCATAACATTTTTCTTACGTTATTAAATTTAAAAAATATATTCCACGGTGGTGTAGTTGTCAGCACTACGAACTACAAACTGAGAGGTCGTGGGTTCAAATCTCAAGGGGTATGGCTGTTTATTTGTGTCAGTGTGTACTCCTGTAATTATGACAAGTACCTTTTGGAAGCACAATAAAATAATAAAAAAATAATACTTAAGTGAATAAGCTTGATAAATAACCGACACCCTAATACATAGGTAGGTGTATATAATAGACTGTTAATTGTTAATTTTTTATTTCAAAAAGTATATCAAAAACATTGTTCAAAATGTCAAATAAATTATCCTGTTAAAATTTAAGCTCCTTATATTAATATATATATATATATATATATATATATTATGCCTCAATGCGAATTTATATTTCTAATTAAAATAAAATGGATATTTTTTTAACTTTGGAAATTTTATAATTTATGTATTTTTGTAGGAAATTAAAGGTTCTATAAATAAGTCTATTCTTTTTTTAAAAGCGTTCAGAACGAGTTTTTTTATAAAGTTAACTTATAAGTTATATATATAATTATAAATGCAAATTACTGAAGATCCTCTAAGATTTTTAAAAAGTTTGTAAAAATAAAGGAAATGAAACCCTTTAGAAAAGAAGTAAAATTTTTGATAAGTTTGATAGTTATACGGGAAAAGTAAAAAATCTTGAATTTTACTGTAAATTTAACTTTGACCTTGAATAGGTTTTAAAAAGGGAATGTTTAATAAAACGTTTAATTTCCTACAAAAATACGTTTTGGTATTTCTGGTGAACTAAAATTAATATTAAGAGCTTACATTTTAACAGAATTTTTTTTTATATTCTGAACAATATTTTTAATATACTTTTAAAAGAAAAATAATTGTTGTCTTTTTAACATTCTGGTATATCTTTTTTCAAACATGACAAATACGTCAGGATAAAAACATATATAATGTTATGTTTTATGTATATCCTTTTTAAAATAAACCTAATTAACACTCTATAAAAACCTATTGCTACAACAAATGTTAATCAAAAACAAAACAACTTTCGTTAGTTGCACCGATCCAGACACCCGTTGCTCTTTGTTTTGTTACGTAACGTTATACCGCTGGCTATATAGACCCTTTTTCATTCAGGTATTTTATTGTCTTTTGGTGATAAAGAGCGTCTTTTAAAAGCATCATTAATTTGTTTAATTTTATCTTTTTAACAAAAACCAATTGTATTTTATATTGTAAAAAACGCATTTCGGTATGCGCAAGACCTGAAAAGGGCGGGACAGTTGTTATTCCGCATTGAAAGCGCTCTAAACGTCAGTATTTGAAACGGCTCTCGCGTAAGCGTTTCAGCATCCCGGTCCATTCGCGTCACCACCGACACTCCCACTTTAAGAAAACCGTTTTTTTTTTCGATTTCGTAACACTTTTTTCAAATATTATCACTTACAATCGGTAGTAAAATGCATTGTCTTCAGTTTTATGCCGTTTTCAGAGAAAATCATTTAAAATTTTGCGAAATATAAAAGTTTTTAAGTATCATTTTTAAAAGTCTAATGTGTAAATTTTAACTTAAAAACATTTAAATATAAAATATAAATTGATGTGTAAAATAAATTTTAAAAGAGTATTTTTAATAAAAACTTAAATTAAAAAGATATTAAAATAATGTGTTAAATAAAAATTGTTAAACCACAGGATAAAGAAAAATATAACTAAAAATTGTTAGTATAAACATTTATAAAAATAATTCCTATTTTTAATTATTTATATTTTTTTATATTAAAAACAATGCATTTTTCCTAATTATTCTATATACAAAGAAAAAAATACATTTTTATTTCGTTAATTTAGTTTTTAATTAAACAAAATAAACTAAATTACAACATTTTACTTTTATAATGTTTAATAAAAACCATTTTACAAAAACAATTAATTTTATCTGAAATAAAGAAAAAACTAAATTTTAACCAAATAAACTTACATTTTTTATTAATAAAAATTAAAACTATTACTCTCATAAGCCAATTTTGCTCTAACTTTTGATAATGATAAAGTTAGACACAGGTGCAAAATATATTTTTTTGGTATTCTTCTAAAAATATTAAGATTTGCTTAATAAAATTGTTGCAAAGTAGAAAAGTGTTGCTAACCATAAAACTAGTACTTGATTTACGAGTTTTTACAAAAAAAGTATGCTCTTTTTCATTTAGAATAGAAAAAAAACTATTTTTTCGAAAACTGTCCTTAAAAGTTGATTTTTACATTATGTTTAAAACAGCAGTTTTTTGTGTACAGAATATAAAAGTCTTTTACATTTGTTGCTATGTACGCAAAATACTTTTACATCTGTTGCTACCATTCATATGTACGCAAAATACTTTAGTCTGTTTCAAAATTTTCTCTTCACATTTTTAGTAATTTATAAACTGAGGGTTAAAGTTTTCGAAAAAATATTTTTTGTTGTTTGCATTCTTAAATGAAAAAGTGGCCTTTTTGCAATCTAGAGTAAAAAAAACTATTTTAACATTAGTAACTAAACTAAAATTTTCTCAAAATATATATTAAGCACAATTTTGTCAAATTAATCCTTCTTGATTATGAGATACATTTATACATTTGTATTATGTTATACCATTAAATTATTTATTCTTTTATAAGGATTTAGAAGGTTTGAAATAAGGTAGAATTGGTGTGGATAAAACTAAGCCTTTGTTAAATATAATTTATAAAATTTATATTTTATATTTAATATAAATAAAAGGCCTATTTTATAGGCTAAATTCTACTTCCAATGTTTATATTCTTGTGTAATACAATTTGTTTTTATTTTTCTAGGAAAAAGGTCTTTGACTTTTGACACTTTCCGAACGTAATACAGGGTTATAAAATATGTATGCTACGTGATCCAATTCCAATGCAATTTTTGATATTAAGTTATTTATAACACTTTATCAACGTTCTAGAACGTTTTAAAAATATATGTAAGTTTCTTTGCAGTGTATAGGGCTTGTAATAAATTGTGTTCATTGAAGCAAAATATTAAAAATAGAAGTAAATTCTTTTGTATTTTGGAAAACAAATATTTTACAAAAATATTTTTGTAACTGCAACAAACAAACAAACTTAATTTAAATTGTTACCTTGCAGGACTAATTTATTTTTACAAAACATGTTTTTTTGATTGTGATATACCAATAAACTTATGCATTTGGTATAGATTTTTTTTAATAACGATAATAGTTTGGTTAAAACTGTTTATGATTTTTACATAATATTAATTAAAATTTAAATTAAATTGTTTTTATTTACGATTATTAAGTGCATGGGATTTTTTTTGTAAATGCTTACCAAAAAATCCAGTTAATTGTGGACAGATTTAAAGTATAAGCGCTTTTTGTTTAGTAATTATTCCCAAAAGTAAGAAAAACAACAACAAAAACAAAGAGTAGGTATGAATATATAGATTAAGGGTTTAGATTCGCCTTTACACATGCATAAAGCGAGAGTTTAATATACTATATATATTAAACTCTCGCTTTATTATATAATCAATTCACGTTCGGTACACAGAAATATCATGTCATCATAAAAAGCATAGAAAACTATATTATTTCAAATAATCGGGTTTTTGATTTAAATAGAAAAGTTTTGTAGGTTTATATTTGTTTACAAACAGTTTTACAATGTATTGAGAAACTTTTAAAGTGCCCCCTTTTTAAAATAATATATAAAAAAGAAATCTATTTATTTCATTGCCTTTCTTAACGTTGTTACAAAAAGATATGCAATATAAAATTGTTATACACCTATACATTTTAATGGAATAAACCAATGGACAAAACATATTTAAACCCATTTAATTTATTATCGTTTTTATATATATAACATTTTTTATCTGAGTGTAGTGTAAAGGGTTTTATTTTCCCAGTGGAAAACTTTCCTTTTTAAGCTTGGCGTCACTTACCTTGCGGACTTACTAATAAAACCTCGGGCGCCAACTTCAATGGGTTTAAAGTGGATGAAGTTCCACTGTGTGCGAGGGTAGCTGTTACAGTGGAGATAAAATTCCAGGGTTCAGGGAAATTTAAAAATAAATTGTGTGGTTCGGTTAATACATAACTTCGTTACAGTAGCCCAAACTAACTGGGAGTTTAACGCTTTTGTTTTTATACAGAGTTGGTATCTCATTCAATTTTGAAATTTGATAAAATCCAATTGCGCTTCCGAAAATGAAACTTAACTTTAAGCGGCCTAGTATTTTTTTAAGTTTTAATGTGCTTCCAACAGGCTCGGGCCCAATTACAGGAATACACAGACAAACACAAATAAACAACCATACCCCTGATGTGATTAATTTAACAGGATTAAACGATGATCATCAAAATATACAAGATACGATGAGAAATACCGCACAATTGACATAATTTATGTCACATAACGCATGTCATCTACTTTTAATAATTACTATAATCGTATGTTTTATGTATTGTGTAACACATACAATCAGGTCAATTCACTAACATAAGTCGTTAACTTTAGCCACTAGAATTAGTGGTTATCATTATATTTAATCGACTTGATATATATATATATATATATATATGCCTTGTTTTGCCCCCTTTCACCTACCGTCTGCTACCATAAAATTAAAAAAAAAAACAGAAAATTTGATGTTAATCAAACTTTGACCTCGAATAACTCTAGAAAAAATCAATTTATCGAAAAATAATAAGAGACCTTTTTTGTAGAGCGTTACATTTTATATAAGAAACTGCAATGATCATTGCCATAAGTTACTTTGATACAGAGGTATAAAATTCCAAACATAAAATTAATGTTAATCAAATGGGAAAGTAAAATAAAAACAGCGTTATTTCCATTGCGAGTTAAATGCGAGTTACATCTAAACTTAAAGTTAAATTTGAAAATCTATATTTCAATATTTGGATTATTCTAATTTGTGAGTTAACTCGCATTTACAATTAACTCGAAGCTCAGGTACAACCTAGATATTGTGAATTTACTTAACCAAATGTTGGTTTATTAGGAACACAGCTAATCATATATTATAATTCTAAATAAAGACATAAAAAAATAGTAACGACAAACAATAATAAATGAGCTGACAATAATTAATTTTCCTTCTTAAAAGCTCCATCTTTTTTTTTGCAACTGCAGCTTTTTGGTAAACATTTTTATTTTTAATTCATGTTCTTTTGTTAAATTTTCCCCATGAAACCCAAATAACTTTTTCTTGGGTTAATTGTTCGAAAAGTAGTTGTTTAAATACCTGTGCTTGTCTTCTTTTCCCTGTTCTATATTAATAATAATAATAATATTAATTTACTGTTAACTGGTTCTTTTAACATTTTGGGGGTGTATACTGTTCAGTTGTTGGCTTCTCCTGCCCTCCCATCGCTATCGACAACAAATTCACCAATGGGGATGTCTACATTTGCTTTTGGCATTATTGTTACGATTTGTACCCCAGCATTTTCTTTTTCATGCTCCAAATTAGTGAGTTCATTTTCCATGTTCTTCATGAGGACTGACTCATCTTGATCGCAATCGAAAAGGGAAGTTAAACCATATATTTGATCACCTAATATTTTTTCCACTGTTTTGTCTATTTCGTCCGTATCTTAAATTTTACCTGAATATCCCCCAGTTTGTCTTGTAATACTCGAACAGGGCTCGTTCTTATCGTTTAAAACCAGATTAAGCAGCAACTTATCTTCTGTTTTACTATAATTGGTTGGTCTTGATCTGGACTCTTTTTTCTCAATATCACTCATTTTTAATGATAATACTTGACCCAAAATTTAATTTAATTTCAAGCTTTCACAGAAACATTCAAACTATCTAATCCAACCCAATAAACAATGCATTGCGTAGACACCTTTAAAAACTCACTTTATCAGACCGTCCATAGATGGTTTCCCAATTTGAAATAAAATCCATAGATTAATAATAGAATCACGGTTACCAACATAAATATAAACTTCTTAACTTAAAGTTACTAAACTCGGGTAGCAAATTTTTGGAAAAACTCATAAAAACATAACTTCAAGTTAACTTCGAATTTAAGTTAATCCTTGGTTTACTAACACGAAAGTTTACTCGCATTGGAAATAACGGGCCAGTTTTTCAATGTGATTTAATCCGAGGTTTAATTTTAAACCCCGAGTTAAATTTGGAGTTAACTAAATTCGCGTTTTTCAATTAATTTTGATCACCGAGTTTATATTAAACTCAGAGTTACTTTAATTCCCAGAAAGGGTATGAGTTAAGTAAGAATTAAAATAAAAAGAGGTTATATATTGTTCTGTTGTGAGTGTTGTGTTAAATGATAATGTGGGACTATGATGTAAATGCCTATAGTAATGATGAAGAGAACTTTAGAAGACCAAAAGTTATTTTTCCAAGAAAAATCATTTTGAAATGTGGGACAATATTAATTTTCTAACCAGATTTCGGTTGTCTCCAAGAACGGTAGAAAATATTTTAGAGGAAATTGTTGATGTAATACAATACAGGTGAAAAGTTTATTTAGCAAAAAGTATTGCGAGACGGCTCTCAGCTTATTGAATCCTTCTAAATGTCATATTTTAATTTTCTTCGTTTTAGAAATGACGCTTTATCCGCGGAAAACCAATTATTGCTTACCCTGCCGTTTTACGCCACGGGTTCTTTTGTCTTGAATTAGCTGTTCGTTTAGCCCCGTCAACGGCTGGGTAGTACCTATGGCTTTCTTGCGATTTCCTAATTTTTATGCATTTTACTTTCTTTTGAGCCAAAGAAAAAAATGTACATCGAGCCTTTTTTTTGAGCGGTTCAGTATTACATATAGCAGTTTTATTACACGACATCACTACCTTCAAATAAATATACCTAATAAATTGCAGCACATTTTCCACTAAAGCAAAAAATAAACTTACCGTAATCTTAAAATTGTAATCAATAAATTTAATAATTTTATAATAATGATCACATTACCTTCGTGAGATTCTTAAAAATACGCAAAACAGTCAAAAATGACGTTGGCATGCAGCCGTTACCATGACAACGCATTACCAACTTTACAAATTTTATACAAACCTAGAGTTGATAAATCCTCACTATGATTGTAATTGAAAAACCCAAACGCGACCTAAACTCGGAGTTGACTTAAGTCAGAGTATGAGTATAAAAACGTATGGCAAGCCCCATCGGCTACGCCTTAAACTGATCTTCCAGGGTTATTTTACCCCTTTTCGGTTCTATACGTATCCCGCCACTGCAAAGCGTTACCTGTGTTTGGTGAATCCAAATTTTTACCCCAGCAGGTCGTGGATAACAGTGTCGATGGTTAAGGCCATTCCCGGAATTTTGTCACCGGGCCGAACATACGCCCGATTTAGGCTAGTGGAGTGTAGGACAAAGAGAGAACAACTGCTTTAGACGCGTAGCTACGTGAAAATTTGAGTTGCTAGTTTATACATAACCTGCTATAAACTGAAAAATATGGCTTTTGTATTTGGAAATATACGTCATTAGTAAAAAATTGTTAATTCAATAGAACAGCATTCATAAAATTTATAAATTTATTATTTAATTGGTATTTTTTTATTACCGGGTCATAAAATAATTGTCATTCCTTTGGGGATATAATAGTTCACGCCAAAGTAAGCAAGTTTTTCCTTTATCACATTTGCATTAGTGCATGAAAATTGGTGCAATTTTTGAGCATTTGTTTCGTGGCCACTTTTTTGTTAAAGAGAAAAATTTAAAGAAAATATCTAGAAATCCAGACCCAAATTTTAAAAAGGATATGAATAAAGTGACTAAAGATATTTAAAAAAATGGTCCATGACTACACAAATTAAAAAAACACCGCTCCAGGTAAAGACAAAATAATACATATAAATTTAATGATGAAATGGGAAAAAACTACAAAATTCATGAACACATAATAAAATTTTTAAATTTTTCTCTTAATCATGCCTATAATAATTATACAAAGGAATGGAAAACGAAGTAATAATTACAATTCTATAAACTAACTCTGACCACAGTTTACTCAAGAACTATACTGCCCCACTATGGAGAAAGGCAGTAACTGCAAAAAAATGCAAAATGCGTTTTCTTGTGCTATGGTAAAGCTATGGACATTTTGTAACTGAATTGTACACAGAAATTCAGTCAAATATCTCTAAGTTAAAAAAATCAATTAAACACCTACTGCTTTTTATAAAAATGTAGTTTATGCTAATTTTTCACAAATTTCTTGTTTAGCAGTTACTGCCTTTCTCCATAGTAGGGATCTATAACTCTTGCCAGTTTTGGTAAAAATTTAGAAAAAATATTTAAAAAAAATCAACAATGCTATAGGTGTCAAGACAATAGTTTGGGAGAAAAAGTCGAAAAAACACGATTTTGAGCAAAAATCAACTACACAATTTTTTACTGGCAATATAATTCAAAAGTTTGAAATTAGCTGTAAGAGCTTTTAAAGAGAAGTGATCCCTCTCCAACTTTTTTTAGTTGTCTTAAATGAAGCACCCTAATATATATATATATATATATATATATATATATAGTGTGTCCACGGATTGACTATTGAATAAAAATATTTATTTTCCATTTTTCAGACTATTTCCCTTGTCTTAATATTCACCAATCACAAACGCGGATTTTTGAATTACAAATGGTTTCTAGGTGAAAAAACTGTGTGACAGCACCTGTCAGCAGTTTATTCGAGTTTACCCGCGGCAAAACTTGACAGCTGTTGTCACCAAAAATTGCAATTTATATTTTAATTGTTAACTGTTACTCATGAAATAGTCTTGTCAAATACCATTCGGGCATCTAATTTTTCCTGTGAAAAAAATGGAAAAAACACAATGCTAAGTAATATTGTTTAACAAAATGCATTCGTGCAGGTGCAAAAATCCTCCTCTTCGACTCGGATTTTTGTTGCCACCAGCACTCATGCTTTTTGTTAAAATATTACTTAGCAACGTGTTTTTTCGATTCTTTTCGGAAAAATTAAATGTCCTTATGATATTACTTACGAAAAGTCATTCCTCTTAATTTCTTCTGCTTGTTACCCTGCCAAATATCATTCACGATGAAAAACTTACAAAACATTTTGTTATGCAGGGTGCGCACAAAAAATAGTAGATTTTGCAAAATTAAAAATTGTAAAATATTTTTTTTTAAGGTCTAATATGAAGAGCTTGTAAGGAGAAACCAAAAAGCCAAATAAAGTTTTTTCATACATATAAGATATTTGTTAATAAAAATAAAATCAATTCAGGTCCTAACTTGAGTGGTTCTATAGGACCACTCAAGTTATATATTATTTTATAGAAATTGACTGCTGATCTCATTTTGTGATTATGACTCAAGGTTGTTGCTTTTAACTGGCATGTCTACAATGTCTTCCATTATTTGTTAAAATTTGAAAACTAATATCTTAAATTTTTAATATCAAATATTTTATTATCAAAAACTCAAATGAAAAAACTTCATTTGACTTTTTCATTTCTCTTCCCGCTTCAAAAAAAAATTTTAATTTTAAAAATCAGTATTATCTCAATACAAAAGTATTAAATAGTTACTCAACGCCAATATTTAAAAAGTTTATATAAACATTGTACTGACCTTTTATTTTTGCCGGCAGTAAACTGGATTTAACTTAATTTTGGGTAAAGACTACACCGTGAAGTGCCCATAAAACTTTTTCTTCACTTTTACAGTGAAAAACTGTTGTTAGTTCATTTTTAAGGTATACATTTCGATTTACACATAAAAATTTTCACTGGCGCGTCGGTAATACAGATTTTTAAGAATGGTTACTGTATTCTTTTATAGGCGTAACTCTATACAAATATTAAATTTAAATAATTTTTTTGTAATAATAAGAATTTTTCGTAGAAAAAGTATAGTATGCAACTCATTTATAAACCTTTTTAGACACTCATATTATTAAACACTCGCTTGAAACCTCGCTCGTGCCTAATTAAAGTTTGTGACTAAAATGGCGTTTATCAAACTTGATATAATATAATATAATATATTTACTATAAAAATGCAGACAGCGTCGCCATGTCTAATAATTACTAAATTTTTTATTTGCCTCAAACTTTTTTTGGTTAATTTATACTTAATTATCACAGCTCTAATAAATTTTTCGATTTTTTGTTTTGGTATTAAAACAGAAAAAACATAAATCAATTTATTTAAAAAAAATGGCGAATGCGCCGGGATACAGTAATTCTAACCCTAAAGAAAGAATTATTCAAAATATAGTGAAAGTAAAAATAGAATTTAGAATCAATTTCATTTCATATTTTATTTATTTTTTTAATTTAAAGTGAACTTCAGCCCGTGGATACAAATATTGCCAACGGCTAGCTAGTTAGGGCACTGGGTGTAGATAAGGCAAATATTGATATTGTTCACTGCACCAATTAAATATTAAATATGCATTTTAAGCCTTAACTATACACATTAAATTACAATAATATTAAATTATTGTAAACTTATAAGTATACGTATTAACTGATTTTACGATTACAAAAATAGCAGTAAAACAAACTAATGAGCTACAGTTATTTATTTTATTTAATATTTTTAAATAATTAGGTACATGCACTTAACTTGTATGTATATATTTTTTATGCCATGGTGGTGTATTTAATATAATAAAGCTTTATTTTTTATATAAAGAGTTTAAATTATTAAATTCAATCAATCTTTAAACAAACCTTTAAAGGTTTAAATTGAACTGTTCAATATTCTATAGAAACATAACTTAAAACTAAATTTTTACAGTCTTTAAACTTTTTATTCAGTATATCTGCAGGAGTCATTGATACTTGAAAGGATGATCTTACTTTAAGAATATTAATACTTGTGTTTGGTCTTAAAACATAAAAATATTTTTAAGGAAAAAAAAACGTTTCCTTTTCTTATAAAATTTAAGTGAATTTGACGTTTTTTTAGGACAAAAAAACATTATAAGCACTCCTTTTAAACTACGTAAAAGTATTTACATAGACTGAAAGAGCGGCAAATTTCTTCTCCGTACCAAGTTCCTCAAACATTTTTATTGCTCATAGAATTCGAGTTTTGCAAAAGTTCGCGATGCTGAATCTATTGATTTTGTACTTATAATCTATTCAGACAGCGGCATTGACACAAACTAATCAATGGCTTGCGCTGCATACTACTCGTACTCGTATATTACTTTTTTATTTATTTAAGTAGTGCATATGTGCTCATGTTTCTGTTAATTGTTGTAGAGGAAATTGTATACCTAAATCCTCTTCTCGTTATGCAAATGTTAATGTGTTGCAGGTAATAAACCGAAGTACACATTTTAATACATTTTTTTATATTCAGGCCAATTCACTAACAGAAGTGGTTAACCTTAGCCACTATATCAGTGGTTATCTGCCAAACCGGCCAATCAGGTCGATTAAATATAACGATAACCATTATGTTACTGAATTGACCTAATTATGGCTTAATAAAACTTGGTGACAATTTATTTAGTTTGTTTATGAAATCCTAAACCATACTTATTTAACCATTAAACGCTCGCACACGTCGATTTTTGTTAGAGGGGTCAAGTAATGCCTCATTTTGTTTTTTTTGGCCTGATTATAAACTCTAAGTTTTAAGTCGCTGCTATCATCCCCGTTGATATGTCAGCTTATTAAAATCTTGAAAAAGGTGTCGGTTTTAAGTTAAAAAATAATTAATCACAAGCTAGCGATTTCAAACTTGGTGAATATGACGATCAAAATACCTTCAAAACGAGATATGACTCGACCCTTTTATCATTTAAAATTTTAGGCGTGAAACTTACAACCGTAAGAAGGATTGAGTGATGCCTCATTTTAAGGGTCTTCTGACCCTCATTATATCCACAAAGTTTAAAGTCGTTAGATAATTAATTATTAGGATATGCCAGGAACAAAATCAGAATGGGCTCGATACTCTATTACTCATGCCTAGAAAAAATATATCTTCTTATTTATATTTTGTTTGGTGTTTGTTTAGTTAATTTAATCTTTAGTTTGTTTAGTTAATCAGGCCAATTCACTAACTTAGTTGCTAAAAGAGTCCTTAATTTAATGACTTTACTTAACAACGAATTTTAACAACTTCGATAAACACATTTTTTATTTTGATATTCTTTAAATTTCACTTAAAGATGATCGTTATTTAAATGTAGATAGCAACCAGTCATTATCGCTGTAGATTGAGACAGCTGTGTTGCCCGATGTATCTTGTAAACTGCAATTTTTCATTTTAATACCTTTAAAATTTGTAATAGAAAAGGCTTTAGTATAGGTAAATTAGTATCTATAGATAAATTTATATATAAGAAATAAAAATTTATTTATCATACATTCTGGTAAATATGCAATTATTTTTATGTATTCTTCATCTTGAGAACGACTCGATACAAGCTTTGGCAACGTTGTGAGATATAAAATTACCAACTTCAAATTTGTACGCAAAATTAACAAATTGTCAATAACAATTAGGTATCTGAAAATAAGCAATTATGGACAACACAGAAAAAAATTAAAAAATCGTCAGGGAAGAGGACGTCGAACAAACAATTTAGACATATGATCGACTACATAGCGAAGAATAAAACAAATCCTTAAATAAAAACTACAACATGGGTTATAAAAAGGGTTGTTGCATATTCTGTTAAGGATCCTGAAACTGACGTCTTCCCCTCTTAAATGTTGTTTATTGTAGAGTTTCGAGCATTAGTAAAAATTGGCCAATCATATTCTAAAATGGGTCTGCTCTAGCTTTTATTTTTTTCCCTTTGTAAATTAGTTTTTTGCTTGGATGTCAAGGTATTAAACTGTTGTTTTTGGGAGGATTGGAGTTTTGTCAAGAATTAGTTTTGAGAAGTTGGGCTTGAGAGTGTGGTTAAATAATTGTTATTTTATTGGGTTCAGTCTTTAGATGATGCATCATTTTTCCAATATCATTGTTTTTTTATGGGTTATTGATATAATAGCAGAATCATCTGCGAGTTGGACTTGCTTACTTTGGCGTGAACTATCATATCCCCAAGGGATGAGAACTTATTTAATGACCCTATAGGAATTAAAAAAATACCAATTAATTAATTTAATTTATACATTTTAGGAATACTGTTCTATTAAATTAACAATTGTTCACTAATTTATTTATTTATTTACTTATTTATTAATACAACTCCAACAGACACACTGTCAATTTATTGGATAGGACACACATTAACAATATATTAATATTCACAATAGTACATTGTGTATCAAGGGCGGAAAGAAAGCGATTTTGACAAGTGTGAAGTTTGCCGCACGGCAATCACACGAGTCAAAATCACGTTTCCGCCCGTGGTACATATACTATTTTGTGTCAAATCTGCCCTGAAATTTTCAAGTTGAAAAGGCTTTTACAAAATAAAAAAATCATTTAAAAAATAAAAATTCTATAGGCAGCTAATTTTACTTCGGTGAGTTTGACAGTTGTTCAATAATTATTATAAAAATGACTGAACTGAAAAATAATTTGGAAAATATTGTTAGTGATAATAACAATTATGATATATCTTGTATCTTGCCCCCGGAATTAAGAGAACTAGCGAAAGGTGTACATGATTCATTATTGCCCGCAAAATCAAAAGGAAAATACGAAGCGGCTTAAACTATAGTGAATGGAAAAAATCTAAGAACGTGAAAGTGACATCGGAAAATGTTCTTATCGTTTATTTCCAGGAATTGTCACAAAAGTGGAAAGCATCTACGATTTGGGCAACTTTCTCAATGTTCAAATCTACCATTAGTATAAAAGAAAACATTCAGATTGAAAATTATAAAAAATTGGTTGCTTATTTGAAAAGAGTATCGAAGGGCTACAAAGCGAAAAAGTCAAACATTTTGCAAGCAGAAGAATTCGAAAAATTTCTAAATGAGGCTCCTAATTATAAATACTTAGCTACTTACTAAGGTAATTATAACATTTTAACATAGCATTAATACCAAAAACTATCCTATCATGCAGGTTGCTTGGTTTGGTTAGGTAAACACAAATGGTCTTTGTCGCCCTAGGGCGGTAATATTATTGCCCGACTCCGCCCACCGGGCACAATTTGACTCTTGGCGCCCGCCTTACATGCATGTAAAGCCTTATTTCAGGGTAGGTTTGACACAAAATAGATTTAAAAGTCCATAGATGGTTTTACATAAAGCAAAATTTACATGAAATATATCAATATGTTTACAGGCTTCATTTCCATACCAACTAAGCAAAGCCACTGGGGATGTAGAAAAGTTATTGGTTCTGGATCTCGTTACATAAAAAGTTTGGTCAGCTCTAGTGTTAACTCCATATATCTTAAGTGTTATCATAGATAATACGGGGTTGTCTATTTTATTTCTTAATATTTTATCAAGTATATATATATATATATATACTCTCTTAAAATGAATTAGTCAAAAATAACTAATTATAAGTCATATTTGACTAATTGTCATAGTGAAAAAGCAGTCACTAATAATTAGTCAAATTCCACTGAATGAAATAGTCAAATTAGTAAATTTAAAATTTAAAAAAAGTTTTGACCCAGCCTGGGATTGAACTCAGGTCTGTCACTTGACAAGTTTGTCAAGCTAACCTCTTCAAAATCAAAAAATCAAAATCAATATATTTCTCAATTAAAATAATTACAAATCATAAAAAGGGTATATAATAAAGGCCGCAATGTGGTGATGTGGTTGGCTGTAAAGAGGCGCGTGGAAGTGTGGTTCCACCTCTTGAACCTCCCTGCGGTGAAGATGCGTGGTACGGGTGGTAGCAGCGCAGTCTTCCGACGGTCTTTGTCCCTTGTACTAAGCCCTTTTTATTACCATGGAGCTTGTCTGGCCTTTTCTCGCAGAGCGAATGTGAGGCCAGCTTGATCCGGGTAGAAGAATAAAAGTCTAGAAAAATTGGCGGAAAAAAGAATGATGATGTTGAAGAGTTAAAAGAATGATTTCGAGGGAAAAATAATTGAAAAAACCCTCTTAAGAAATTTGGAAAAATACATAAGAGATAGAAAAGAGTTAAGAAAAAGACCTGCAGCACCGTGGTACTACGGTTGGATTTGAAGGGGATGTTAAAAGTCTGGTTGGAGATGTCTCAAGGTCAAGAACCCTAAAGTCCTAAATCAACAGACATCTCCCACGTCGCGTATTGTTCTGAGGGTTAAGCTACCGCGGTGTCAGTGACCTCTTAACCTCTTAACGCATTCGGCTGTCAGCCACTCTTATAAAAATTAATTTTATTTGTCAATAAATATTGTTCATAATATTTTAAAGTTTAATATATTATTTGTGTTGCTATTTTGAGCTAAACTTTTTGCATCTTTATTTGTTTTATGGGTCATTTAACCATGGAGAGGTATATGCATTTAATTCAAATAATACTTTGTTGTTGGCCGTAAACGACTAAAGAAACTAGTTACTTTTAACTGTCAGAAATAGTCAAATATGGTGACTAATCTTAAATTAGTCAAACTTTAACTATTTACATAGTAAAAAATAACTATTTAAAAGTGAAAACGACTATTTTATTAGTAAAAAATGCTGGTACTAATTCAAATAGTAGAATTTTGACTATTTAATTTTTAGAGAGTATATATGTATATATATATATATTAGGGTGTGTCATTTTTAGGCGATATTTTTTTTTCGCTGTTATACCAGAAAATCTAATACTTTATAGAAAATAAAAAATTATGCCGCCGGGTAAAAGGTTCTAAGTGCAATAGCGGCTTAGCTCATTTAAAAATTCAATTTCCCATTGAAATAACACAGAAGAATTTTTTTGTTCGTTTTAATTAGATTTTTCGCTGTTGAAAACTTTTTTCCCTAAAAACTTTTTTATAGCTTTTGTAGGAAATTAAATTCTCTACAAAATCATCCCTTTGTTCGGAGACCGTATAACCAGTAGTTTCAGAGTTATAGCGCTGGAAATATAAACTTTTATAAAAATAGACCTCAAATTCCATTTTATTTTTAAGGGATGATTTTGTAGAGAATTTAATTTCCTACAAAAGCTATAAAAAAGTTTTTAGGGAAAAAAGTTTTCAACAGCGAAAAATCTAATTAAAACGAACAAAAAAATTCTTCTGTGTTATTTCAATGGGAAATTGAATTTTTAAATGAGCCAAACCGCTATTGCACTTAGAACCTTTTACCCGGCGGCATAATTTTTTATTTTCTATAAAGTATTAGATTTTCTGGTATAACAGCGAAAAAAAAAATATCGCCTAAAAATGACACACCCTAATATATATAATATATATATTAGGGTGTGTCATTTTTAGGCGATATTTATATATTTATATATATTATATATGCAATATATTAATAATTCTTTGACGCTCCAACGTTACATAATTGTATTTTTCCAATAAACAGTCATACCTAGTTAGCAAATATGTTATACACCCCACTTTCTATTCTATATACTGATGAAATCTCTTCTCAGATTTCTCAATGCACAAAGCATACAAAATATGTATGGATGCCAAACAATTGAGCAATACTCCAAGTTTGAGCTTACAATTGAGTTATATAGTAAGTTTATACTTTTTATGTCGACAAAATCTTTAGTATTTCGAACTACAAAACCTAACATTTGATGTCGCTTATGTGCTGAGAAAAGCTTAGCTTTCCATCAATTTTAACTCCCAAGTCTTTCATTTCACTAACGCGCTTTAATTTTGTTGAATTTAATTTATACTTATACAGATACGGAAAAGTTTTTTTAGTTATTGTCAGTACGGTACATTTAGAAGTGTTATTTATCAATTTGTTAATACGACACCAGTCCGAAAACACACGCAAGTCCTGCTGCAACTCTTCACAATCACTATCATCGTTAATAGTCTTTTTTTTACATTGTCCGCATAAAGTAAACAGTTTGTATTTTTTAATACTTCAACAAGATTGTTTATAAATAAAATAAATAAAAAAGGTCCAAGGTTTAACCCCTGGGGAACCCCTGATGTCTGAACAAATGATTTCGAAACAAAGCCATTGACTTTAACATATACATTTCTGTTTATTAAGTACGAAGTAATTAAATTTATTATTGACACTTCTAAATCAAAAGAAAAAACTTTTGTTACCAACAACTTATGATTCAAAGTGTCAAATGCTTTTACCATACTGTACATAGTTCACCAAGTTTGACGTGGTTGATCGCATTGGGAAAAAAACATGTTGTTGCTCCACTATTTGGCACTTAACACTGGCAAAAATTAAATTCATACGTGATCATTTCAAATATCTTATCCACTGCATTTTATACTGATATAATTACTTAATATAATTTTTTCTTTACACTTTCTTAACACTGGGGTTACTCTGCTTTCTTTAAACAGATACGGGAAAGTGCCATGTTTTATACTAAGGTTAAATATTAATTTAAGTGGTTCCAACAAACTTTCCGAATATCCTTTTATTATATAGGAAGGTATGCCATCTTGTCCTGCCGATTTACTCGATTTTAACTTTTTTATTACTTTGACTATTTCCCTCGTCTTAATTTCCACTAATCACGAACGCGCAATTTTGAATTACAAATTGTTTCTAGTAGTGATGCCGCGAGACAAGACGAGGCGAGAAAAGCCCTTCTCTTGTCTCGTCTCGTGCAGCGAGAGAAAATGGTTCTCTCGTCTCGTCGAGAATACTCTTTTCTCGCTCGAGAGTGCCTTTCTCTCGTCTCGTTTCTCTCGTGGTAAAAGTAGCTATGTATAAATACAAAAATTATTTGGAATGAAATACGAATTAGTTTATATTTTTTCTAAAGAAATTTAAACTGAAAATAAAAAAAATGTGTGCCAAGACCAAAATGTTTTTATTTATTATTACTACATGTATATGTATATGGAAATAGTATATTAAAGTACAAGTTGCAGAAGGCCACATATTCTCGCACGAATTCGAAATTTGGCCTCGAGCGACGAAGGAGCGAGTGGACGAACGAATGAGTGCGAGAATAGCCTTCTGCAACGTGTGATTTATACTATTTTCTCGATTTTAACTTTTATTTAGGTTTTTTTAAATGTTTTGTGGTCGTTGTTAGTTGGGGGATTTTTCTTGCAAAATGTCAGTTGGCAACACAAAATGACAGTTGCATGGACAGGTAGATTTATTTTTATTTACTATTTATTAATAATCTGTCTGTATTTGTCAACTGGATAATAAGGTTTTGTGTAAGTATTGTATTATTTTTTAATGTTTTCTGATATTTTTGAACAATTGTGTTTACTTTTAGCAGTGAAAAATGTCACAGGAGGTTTTACAAGCAACACTGAACATTACAATAAAAGTTTATAACAATTGTGCTAGTGATTAATTTATAGTAGTTTTGTGTTTTGTGTACTGTGGGTATATAATATTTCCAATAAAATATAGTTTGATTGACCTGTCTGGCTCATTTATTTGTCAATATTTGTTATCCTGCACAAGTACAACTGAACTGCACTTTTTCACATTAAACTTAAAATTTTGCATTAAAATGCATTGTTGGAGCAAACTTAATATAACAAAACAATAATAAAGGCTTCATTTTCAATAAAAGTGTAGTTCAGGTTGCACTAGTGCAGGATAACAAACAAAGCTATTATAAATAATCCTAAAAGTAATGAATTTGAGGTTATTAAACAGTTTGACATTTTGGGGGTACCAATACTTAAAAACTAAATGTTACCAAAAATCGTTTAAGAATGAGCTTCATTCTTCAACGATTTTGCGTGCGAGAATATGACATTCTTACATAAAAATCGAGAATAGTATATTAAAGTACAAGTTGCAGAAGGCCACATATTCTCGCACGAATTCGAAATTTGGCCTCGAGCGACGAAGGAGCGAGTGGACGAACGAATGAGTGCGAGAATAGCCTTCTGCAACGTGTGATTTATACTATTTTCTCGATTTTAACTTTTATTTAGGTTTTTTTAATTGTTTTGTGGTCGTTGTTAGTTGGGGGATTTTTCTCGCAAAATGTCAGTTGGCAACACAAAATGACAATATTTGTTATCCTGCACAAGTACAACCTGAACTGCACTTTTACACATTAAACTTAAAATTTTGCATTAAAATGCATTGTTGGAGCAAACTTTATATTACAAAACAATAATAAAGGCTTCATTTTCAATAAAAGTAATGAATTTGAGGTTATTAATCAGTTTGACATTTTGGGGGTACCAATACTTAAAAACTAAATGTTACCAAAAATCGTTTAAGAATGAGCTTCATTCTTCAACGATTTTGCGTGCGAGAATATGACATTCTTACATAAAAATCGAGAAAAGTTTTTTTTTTCGAAAAACCTATAAGATTGTAGTTTATCATAATAATATTATGCTTCATAATTTTTTTAACCTTTATTTATCAGTTAGGGGCCATTCAACTAATAAGTAACGCATTTTTTACACCTTTCCTCTCCCCCTCGTAGTCAACGTTTCGCTTAGCCGTCCCTTCCCCTTCTAGTTGTTACGTAACACTAGAAAATTTTAATTTGCCCATACTGAGAAGTAAAATTAATGGAAATTGATTGGAAAAAATTTAAGAAAAATTGCGTCACGGGACGAACCCCCCCACCCCACAGTAACAAACCGTAAATAATAATTATTTGTAGTATTTTGTGATTAAATAAATTACCTATTTTTCAGTTTTTAACTCATGAAATAGTCTTGTCTAATACCATTCGGGCAACTAATTTTTCCTGTGAAAAAAAAATCGAAGAAACACAATGCTAAGTAATATTTTTTAACAAAATGCATTTGTGCAGATGCAAAAATCCTCGTCTTCGACTCAGATTTTTGTTGCCACCAGCACTCATGCTTCTTGTTAAAATATTACTTAGCAACGTGTTTTTTCGATTTTTTTCGGAAAAATTAGATGTCCTTATGATATTACTTACGATAATGTTATTATTATTTATTTCTAGATTAGTTTGGTTTGTAAACTTTATATTTTGATCCAAAGTTTCGCCGTAAAAACCGAAGAAAAATATTCTGCCAATCCATTGGCAATGTCTTGACGTATATTTCCAAATACCAGCCATATGTTTCGGTTTATTGTAGGCAATGTATAACCTAGCAACTTAAATGTTCATTTAGCTACGCGTTTAAAGCATTATTTTATTCCATACTTAACTTCAACTGTTGGGCGAAACTCTACTAAGCCCATCTAGGCTGAAGTTAGCCTTAAGTTAATATTGAAAAAAAAAACTGAGGTTAAAGCTGCTAGACAGTTGTAAAATATCAGTTAAGATATCAATTAAAATTGACATTAAACTACTTGCGGTAGTTAAATAAAATATTGTGTGCGACTATTAGTCAAAAGAGGAAGAGTCCATTAGCTTAGTCTCAACACGAGAGTGGAATCTCCTTTCTAAAAATTATTTAGTCAAAAATTACTAATTACTACAGTGGCTGCTTTTTCACTTATACCATGTTATACCATGGTATCCCCGATATAATATCTAATTCTATTCTATATAAAATTCTATATAAAATTGTCCCCTGAATCCAAAAATACTGTCAAAAATTATAAAAGTAGAGCAGTTTTTGAGATATAGTTAATTCCATATTATATGGAAAATTGACTATGACTCAAAAACAGTTTTGACGACATTTTCGGATTATTCGGACAATTTTACATAAGAACTGGCTATTATATCGGGGATACCTTGGTATACCATGGTATAAGTAAAAAAGCAGCCACTAATAACTGTAGTATTTAGTCATTTTTGACTAATTCATTTTTAGAAAGGAGATTCCACTCTCGCGTTGAGACTCTTCCATGACGTGCCGCAGCTCTCGAAAGTGCAGGAAACAACCGAATTCGTACGCGATGCAATCATCACATCGTACGAACGAAGCTGCCAGCTTAGGCTCTATCGAGAAAAAAAGAAAACCCCTTGGTGGAACTTTGACCTCGACAAGGCTCGCAAGGAAACCCGCAGGCTCTTTAACAGGTCCATGCGGGCCACAAGCAGTCTCAGCGCAGGTACAAAGATCTCATAAGAAGGTCTAAGAGGGAATCCTGGACGACGTTCTGCAGTAACGTAGACGAGATTCCAGCAGCAGCCAAGCTTCAAAAGTTTCAAAAGATTCTCTCAAAGTATCCAGGACGTGAGTTGGGGACACTTAGGCTTCCCTCCGGTGACTAAAGCACCACCGCGGAGGAGGCACTTAAATGGCTTCTGAAAACTCACTTTCCAGGCTCAAAAATCCTGAAAACTGTTACCAAGGCAAGCTCCACCAGCTGGCGTAAGGCCGACTGACTGGAAGTTGGCTGCAAAGGTAGTGCCTTAAAGATGGCATCTTTTTGGCTCGCTTACAAAAGGGACTAGAACCATTGAACCCGCACTTGATACGCCTCTTCAGAACATGCTTTGCACGGGCCACAATCCTGGCGAAAGGTTCGAGTGGTGTTCATACCCAAGCCAGGACGTTGTAACTACGAGACGGCAAAGGATTATACACAGAAAGAAAAACCGTACGTAAAATTAATAAACTGCTGTCGTCAATTTTTTGTACATTAATATTATGTATTGGTGATTGTTACAATGCTTTTTCATCATAGATTTATAACTAAGTACATTGAAACAATAAACTAGTCAACATTAAACGATAAATGCAAAACCTCAAAAATTAATTATTTTCTTCATCAATATAATATAAAAATTTATTGAATTAACTATTGACGATCATTAAACGATGTTTTTTATCTTTAAAACAATAAATTTTTCGTCATAGATCCATGAACAGGAAAACATAAATAATAATAAACAGTATTCATTGTCCCAACGGTCACTAAACATTGATTTTACGAACGCGCCAAAATTAATGCTACCGTACGGTGATTCAATCAACATAAACATTATTATAACGAATCGCTGTCGTAGACCGAAGGTCATCGGGGAATTTTTACATGCAATTTTTATCTTGTCAGTCTTATAGCGTCAAAAGGATAATTCCGCGTTTAACCCTAAAGCTTTATTAGTGATATTGTGATAAATATATGGAGCAAAATCAAGGTGTGTAAGCTTTTGAAGTTATTTTAAACATTTTTCATCTTTTTGGATAAGTTTTGTACCTAATATACGAAACCGAGGTGTGTGAGCTTATGAAGTTATTTTAAACACTTTTGACTTTTTTTGATATATTTTTTTTATTTTTAAGTTTTAATTGAATGAGTTTTTAGTTTTTAAAATTAAAACTTTTATTATTTTAAAAAAATAATTTAGGATTTCATGTAATTAAGGCGGTATATGTTTTAAAATTATTTATATATTTAATCTTGACTTTTTACAGGAAATAATGTTTTGGAACTTTTTAGATAGAGCATTTTGTAAACCTCTTAAGAGCCCAAAGGTTCATATTATTTGTAAATTTCTCTTGCAATAAAAAAATGTATTCACCAAAAACGTCTTTATTTTAAAGAAACCCCTTTTGTGATTGATTGCTGGGTAATTTTTTATAAGATATTTTTTTCCTATTTCTATGTTGCTAAAACAAAATGTACCCACGTATCCTGTAAACCTTTATTTTAAATAAAAAGGTAAGTAAATTTGGCAATTAATTTTAATTGGGTTTGTCTTGGATTTTATGTAAATTTAAGTAAATCATAAACTAATGCCTTTTTGTTCATAGTATTAATACTATAAGGGATCATAGATCTATGGTAATTGTTTATTGATTTAATGTAAAATTATCATAAATTAATGTCTACCGTTTATAATAATAATAACATGCTTTCATATATCTATGTTCGTTGTTTATTGATTTAACGTATTAATCATAAACTTATGTCCAACGGTCGTTATATTAACAACCGCTGTTCATAGATCCATGCTCATAGATTATTAATTTAACGTACAGCATTCATAAACTGATGTAAATCGGTTTATCGAATTAATTACAGTGAAACATAGATCCATGCTCCCCATTCATTGATTTAACGTAAAGAAATCGTAACTTGATAAATAAGAAAATTTACGAACGACTGTTCATTGTATTAACAACACCCGTCATCGGCTGAAAATTAATGTTGTCGTTCATTGATTTGATGTACTTTTTTATTAATATCACGTACCTTTTTCGTTCAGTGTACACTCATCAGTCTATCCTCGTTTCTTTTAAAAACCATGGAGAAACTGGTGGAAATATTTATAAGGGATGGGGCACTAAAAAGAAATGCCCATGCATCCTAATCAACACGCCTACAGGACAGCCATGTCGGAGACCGCTCTTCACAGCCTTGTGACAAGACTGGAGAGAGGGACCCGTCCTAAAGAGATGGCTCAGGACGCGTTTCTAGACATTGAAGGAGCATTTAACAACACCTCCTTTGAGTCGATAAATGCAGCTGCTGAGGGCTTTGGCATAGAAAATACTATTGTCAAAAGAATCCGTTATGCTTGAAAGCTCGATTGGAACTTCGGAGATCAGCTTAACTGTAGTCAGTTGCTGCCCGCAGGGAGGGGTAATATCGCCCTTGCTGTTGTGCCTAGTGCTGGATGGGCTACTTTGTATCCTAAACGAGGAAGGTATATATATACTCTAGGCTAAGCGGACGACCTCATCATTGTCGTAGCCGGAAGGGTATCAAACACTATTAAAGAGATTATGCAAAGAGCTCTTAATAAGGTCGAAAGGTGGTGCAATGATCACGGAACAGTGGGCTCACGCTGGGGGGAAAACTCAGGGCATGCAAGGGCCTGGACTGACTCTACAAACAGGGATCCCCTTTCTCACTAGAAGGGATGCAATTTCAAAGATGTATACCCCCCTCAGAAGATATAAAGTGGTTTTCCCTTCTAGAAACGACTGGAGCGAGCCTGACCCTGGCTTCCTCAAACCGGAAGGGCTTATCTGGTACACAGACGGGTCTTTAATAAAGGAAGGTGAAGGAGCTGGTGTATATGGGGAGCGACCTGGGGCGAGAATAAGCCTTGCACTAGGTCGTCACCCAACGGTATACCAGACTGAAATCTTTGCCATCCTAATATGCGCCCAAGAGAATCTCCAGAGAGGCTACTCGGGTAAACATATCGTCGTTTATCTGACAAAGAGGCGTATCTCATTTTTAAACAAAACGGTGTGAATTGAATTACGCCAGTTTGTACGGCACACAAAATGCAAAAATATTAGTTACGCCGAAACTGATTTATGCTAAAACTTTATTTGTACCTATTTATTATAGAGCTACGCCAGTTTGTGAGATTATAAAGTCGATTTTGGTGATCATTCTGGTATAATCAAAAACGAATTTTTTTGAGTTACGCCTCTTTGTCAGATAAACGACGATATCTACAAATGTAGCGACAGTTAAGCAGCACTCTGGCCTCTTCACTGGGAAAGGGTCAACTCGAGGCTTACACTGAACTGCATAAAACCCTTGAATTACTCAGTGTACTCAACAAGCTTAACCTGGCTCGTCAGGGCAGTCAAGGGTATTTATAAAGGGTCCCACTAACTGCAAAGAGGCAAAAAGATTCCTGAAACTTAACAGGAACCAGTTAAGAGCCATCACAGGAGTCCTAACAGGACACTGGGTAGTCAAATACCACCTACACAAAACCGGAGTCAATAGTAGAATAAGACACCTAGGCGACAGATATTTGGAACCAGAGGAAATAATGCATCTTCAACTTCACCAAAAGGGGGTTTGCATAATGGGACGTATGTGTACCTACGTGCTGCCTGCAAAGGCTTCCCTTCTAATTAAATCAAATCAATATATTTTTTAAAAATTTTACAGAAGATGATTTTTAAGTTTAATTTTAGTTTAAAATATAAATGTATCCTTAAATGTATCGTTAAATCAAATCAATCTTTATTGGCCACGTTTATGAAAAGTACATTTTTGTCAAGTCAGTACAAATTTGTTAAAATATAATAAATTACATATATTACATAATAATGAACGATATCACATAATAAATAAAATAGGTATAATACATAAAAATAAACATTAAATTATTATACATAAAATAAACGTTCTTGAATAGCTAGGATGTAAAATAGGTTTAAGTAACAGAAATAAACCAGAAAAATTCAAAGCATTAATGTCCAAACATTGCTTATGATACAGGCTGTTAAATTTAAAATATTTTTTAATATCTTTTAAGATATAAAAGACAAAATACTTAAATTTGGCAGGCATTACATTTTTATAAAGAAATGCAATATTTAAAGTTTATTTGGTTTTTAATATTTTACATCCCTGGTAAATATTTTTCCTGATAACTTTTTATTTCTTAAGTTTTATAAATTTTGCTTGTTCAAAAGTTTAATTTAAAAATAATTTTATAAAATCATGTAATTTTGTTTCACTAAATTTAATTAAAACAATAACCCGTAGAAGAGTACTTTTTTATATAATTAGATACAAGAATTTAATTTTATATTTAGGACTAAAAATACTTTAATAGTACATTATCTAATAGGCGGAGAAAGCGCTTATTAAATCAGACCTGAGCGAGGCAGTTAATATGCTTTCTCCGCCGTGTTGTATATTCTATTTTTTTTTTTCAAGCGTTTAATAATTCTGTACTTAATAATAATAATATCGAGTTTGCTACATTTTGTCAAAGGTTTGACGGTTTACATATGTAATATTATAAGCTTTGTGTATAAATTTATTCTACAGTGACCTGTAATTTTTAGTTATCTGCACTGATTTCGAGTTATATGCGATAGATGGAAACACTCTTATAACGTAACACATACTTACACACATTTACAAATCATTTCTAACTAAAACTGTTTACTTTTCGTGGGGTTAAAGTAGGGGAAGGGAAAACCACACAGAAGATTGCAAAAAATATAAATGTTTCAAATAGTTTAAATAAAATAGAAAATGTTAAATGTGTAATAAACCTTATTTACAATCGAAAAACACTAGACTAATCTAAATCTCAAAAATTCTGACGCTAAATGAACAAAATTAATCTAAACTAAATTATGCTCAACATTTCATAAATAGCTTACCCCTCCTTTAACCCCACAAAAAGGAAAGCCCAAATTCCAAATGATCTGTATATGTGTGGTAAGTATATGAATGTAATTTCAATGCATTTTTATTATTGTACGGCGGTGTATAATAATCTGACCTTTGAAATGCGTACAAAAATAAAATCTTTCCATTTTGTGTTATAATATAAACAATTTTATACGCTTGAAAAAAAATAATTGTAATCTATCGGCTGTATAAGAATCTATCTGCTATATTTAACATTTGTATAACAATTTTTTTCTATTTGTTTTAGGTAAATGTAAATGCTATAAAAAGGACTAAAAACAAACTCTTTAAATAAACAAAATATTTAACTAATATCATCATGTATAAAGTAAAATTATTCTAAACTAATAACTAAATGTTAAAAACAATAAACTTTTCAATAATGAATACGTTGGTGATACTCCTTAACATTCTGATTGTGGTGGTGGTAAGTGGAGGACCGGCATGGAAGGAGGTGCAGAGAGGTAGCGGACTGAAAATTGGGCAGGGTAGCAAAAACGTGACCTCTTCAAGGGGGAACGGAATTAAAATCGGCAGCGGATCAAGAGCGTCCAGAGTAACCACGACGACAATACAGCCAGAGGAGGATCATATCAACCCACCGACGGTGGCTACGTCGAATAATGGTGAGTGGATTGGCGCGCCACGGCGCACAGTGCGTCGAGTATATGCAGATGGGAATCAAAAATAATATCTTATTAATTAAATGTTTTTTTTATTATTTTTGACTATTAAAATATTAATATAAATAAATACTGTACAAGCAAATAACATTTTCTCTAAAAAATCTACAGGGCGATAGAAAAATGCATGTTTTAATTTACTCATATATTAAGGTTTATTAAAAAATGGTTTTATTAATAAAAAATGGTTCAAATCAAAAATATTTTTTTAAATTTTATGAAAAAATGTTTTTAAAAATAAACTAAGTAGTATACAGTGTGAAACAAAACATAATAATTGCCTTTGAAATGAACGGAAACAAATAGAACAGAATGTCATTGACAATTTAATATTTAGTATGACACGAAGGTGCAGAGCAGTTATTAACAATCTAGGAGGACACACCCTCCATTGATAAAGTCAAAAAACTTTATTTATTGACCAGATGAAAGTTCATTAATCGAGATATTAGTGGGACTCGGAAATAATCCAGGATATAATAGATTTATTGTTCTACTTAGGATAATGTATTTATTCTCTGAAAAGTACAGATATAAATAAAGGGCTAACGCTTGTTGCACAGACAAACATTTTTTATGACTTGTTGAAGGTGCTGTTTTGTTTGCGGAAATTTTTGCAGCAAAGTTAACTTCAGCTGGACTCCAGTTTTTAAGTAAATCTTTTATTCTCCTCTTTTTGGTTTGAGTGGTACCGTCCTCAAATTTTTTGAGTGGTCTACCTCGACTTGTTTTAGGAGTAGAATTTTTGTTTTTAGTTATAAAGAGTTTAATATTTTCTGGAAAAGTAAACCTTTGCTTGAGCCAAACTTCATTCTTTTTGAGGAAGGTCGAACGCATTCTAGCACACTGTTTCCATTTATTTTTTACTGTGAGGCAAAAATATTTGGATGTTCTATTGATTTCTGCTTCGATAGTCTCTGGGCACTCATTTACATCTATATTTAACAAAAATTTTATTTTACTCGCAACTGCTTGGATCTTTTGTATTTTATTTGTTACCCATGCATCAAATATATCAGCATTAGTACCGGTAACCAAATATGCAAAAAAGTATATCATCAAGGTCTGCAAGATTCTGCAAAAAACTAATGCAGTAACAAGTAATAGAAGAATGGACCTTGTAATTAGTATAAAAAAACTACATATGGTTTTCAATGTAATTAGTAAAAATCTTCGTAAATAGTTAAGTTAAAGTTTTTAATGTAAATTTGCACCAATTTCTATTAAAATGTGATGTAAAAGGCCTTATTTAAATATATGCTAAAAAATAGCCATTCATAAATAAGCACTTACCTTCAGAATCAACTTCCATCATAAAGTTTAACAAAACACTAATATTGGGTATAAATTAGAATTCATCAAACTACTAAACAATTTTCCTTAAATTTAACTAATCTTATTCCGTCTTTTCACAACCTTTAACTTTAATGCCTTGTATTTCAACGACAAATAACTTCGGCTAACTAAAATTGGTTATTGTCTATTTTTCATTTATAATTAATGACATGACAGTTATAAGAAATGATCCAAAGCCTACTTGTTTTTTTATTTTTTTACCACAGCTCGACGCACTGTGCGGCGCGCCGTCTCGAGATGTTTGTTTGTTAACATTGTTAAAGAATAAATCAAGGAGATAATGCTGTTGAAGTGGTAGTGAATACCACTCTAACAGCATTATCTCCTTGATTTATTCTTTAACAATGTTAACAAACAAACATCTCGAGACCAGTAGTCGTGAATGATTGACATTGTCGCTATAGCGATTGTTTCCTTTTATGTTATTAATATAATGGTAAGGTTTGTATACGAAGGTATTGATTTTTGGTTTGTTTTAGCACTTCTGAAAATAACATAAATTATTTTAGAGTCTTTAATTAAAAAATATGGCAATTAGTTTTTTAATAGGTAAAACATATATTATAAAGTTATAATATAAGTGTCAGGATTTATTCTTATAACTAGGTACAGTTGACGACATTCAAATGTGAAAGATTTTTGGGTATCAAGGGTTTTTTAAAAGAAATAAATTCCTGTAAGTCTGCATTTTCCCAGTGGCGTAACAAAGAGAGGGTAAAATATAAACAACAGAAATATATTGCATTAATTATTAACGTTTTACAGACTGGATCTTAAAATTTAATGATAGGTATACTTATATAAAAAAACTAAATTAAATTTAAGTTGTAAAAAAATTGGTTCTTGCTGATTTAAATTTAACTAAGAGCTGTATATTTTACATTAAGAAACGCTGACAGGAAAAACATAGATTACAAGTATATTTCAAAAAAGGTGTAAGAAAGGTATTTAATAAGAATGAAGACCATGATCTCTTTGAACAAGGTATCAGTCAAAATCCTTTTGGACACTATACTTTTGCAGAACCATTAGCTGCTACAACACTCTTTAGTTTTCTGGACATGGACATAATTAAATGTCGCATGCTGTGGGAATGAACATTTTTAACAGCGTGCCGCAATCGTTCGCGGTGCACTGGCCCAAAATCCTTTCGACGTATGTTTTTTTACTATGAAGCGTTGTGATTCATGTCAGGACTTGTGACATGTGATTATTGACCCATTCTTATACTATTTAAGCAGTATGAACTGGATAATTGTCCTGTAATAAAAAATAATAAATATAAATAGTTATGTGTTTGTCACCTGTTATTTGTCACCTGTCATCTGCCACCTTTTATCTGTCACAAGTCATCCGTCCTCTACCATTTCTCATCTTTAACTTGTAATCTGGCACCTGTCATATGTCATCTTTCACCTATCATCTGTCACCTGTCATCTGTCACCTGTCACCTGTATTTGTATTATTATTATTTAAAGTTTCTTTTCGTGCTGCCACAGCGTTTTCAAAGGATTTAGGCCGATGTATTTGATAAGAGCGTTGTCTTTATACTCAGAAATCTACACCTTGTCTGATAGGTCTTCGCATTCTATGTAATTCCCACCAGCGTTTCGTAAAATATAAAATATGCAGCTTTTACTTACATTTAAATCAGCAGCCACCTCACTTAAGGACCAATTTTGCTATGGCCCTTGACTTCTGAGCTTCTGTTAGATGCTGCTCGTCAACTATACACTTTAAGTACTTCACATGTAATAATATAGAACACTTATATGCAAGAGCGTCGCCAGCCAATGGGCCAGGGGGGCAAGATGGTAGATAGAGGATATAAAATCCCCAAATTCTTAGTAGGAAGTAGGTTTTGGCTAAACCTTTGGCTCAATTTTAGCCGAAGCCTAATATTCGTTGTTTGGTAACATTTTTAATACATTTTAATAAAATGGCCGAAAAACTCAACCTTGTTTGGGCACTAACAATTTGTAAATTATAGCGGCCGATGCCAAAAGTGGGTAAGGGATCACTGATAGATGTACCTTTGTATGGATCGACTCGCAATCCAATTTCGAACAATTTTGTGAATCGTGAATCGCTTTTATCGAATCCCGGTGGCTCAAAACCGATATTTTCCCCTTTGTCGTTTAAAAGACCTACCTAAATTATTCCTTTTTTTGTCCAATTTCGTTCGCTTACCGAAAATTTGGGGAAAAGTTGCTTTGGGACGATCATCAAATTTTGATTCTTAAAAACTTTTTGTATAGGGCATACAAAAAACACGAATCAAAGGGTAAAACAATGCAGTTTAACGTACTAAAAGATATTCATTATCTAACTTTTTATTTTTATTTATTTTTACATTTTTCCCTCAGTCTCAGAGATGCTGTGAAAAATATAAAAATATATTTACAATTTCTAATTAAAAAAATTTTATGCGTTTATATGGTAAATTCAACGCGTTTCCATTATTACTTTTTCCTGCTTCCACTGACCACGCTGCAGCCTAAGACGAGGCTACATTTTGTACTAACGGTACTGTTTCGTCTCAGCATGTTAGGTATTGGAGTTACCACAACCCAAATTTTCGCATTCCCAGTTTTATCCGCTGCAAATGAGATTTGCTAATTCCCAGTTTGCGTGATCTCCTTCTCAAAGATAGTATAGTATTATTTTATACTAAATCCTGCGGCATCTTTATCGTCAACGATCTTGTTTCGTTTTGCATCCACTACCGAACCAGTTTCCAAAAACTTCCTAACTAAATTTTGAAAACCGTTAGTTCATACCTGGATATCTGTATAGGTATTTATCATTGAATTCCTCGATAACTCTACTCGACAACTCAACTCTTATCTTCTCTTTCATTTTTCCAAATAAATTATGTGCTCCGTTAAATATTATTATTAAAGATGGGATATTTAGGTACTAAAAACTGAAAAATAGGTAACTAAAAAGGTACTAAAAAAGCATTTTAGATTAAAAACAGCATTTTAGGTAAAAAAAAACATTTAAAGTTCAAGTTTCGTTTATTTTTATAAAATAAGTAACATAAAATATTTTTTTTTATAAACTGACCAATAGTTAATTAAAGCTGAAAAAATAACAGGGAATACCTGATATTTACCAAATTTTCTACTATACTAACAAACGATAAAGTAACATAAAATAAAACTTTTTATATAACTTAAAGCAAGAAGGAACTAAAAATTATGGAATACCTAATATTTACCCACTATGTAACTTTACTACTTGAGTAACAAATAAGAATCTTTTCTATATTTTGAGACGAAATTTTCCCCTGAATTTTCTGTTATTTGGCCGAATTTTTTTAGATTTTCTTGCGTTCTGCACATGTTTAATTAACTTTTCATGTTGATATATATGTGATTTTTGCTTAACAGATAGCTGAAATGTATATAAATTAAAGAAAGATGTTTTAACATAACCTCAAAGTCCTTACAATTTTACAGCAAACTCTACAAAATAAGTTTTTTTCGTCAATAGAAAATATCTTATTCTTCGCCTCTATCCAACTGCTGAGTTTATTTAGAGGATTTTCTTTGGTTTTGGAAATTTTTTATAATTTTGTTTAGCCGCATACCCAAACACAGAACATACTAACAATAAACTATTTCTATGCAATAAACTGTGTTTTACTGAGTGACACTCACTACACAGAAGTTCTATGACAGAACATAAGCTCACTACAAAGAAGTTAACTGCAAAGAAAGTTACTGTTACAGTCTGTGACCATAAGAAAAAATTCTATACCGTTGAGTTGCACTCCTTGGATAAAATATTGAAGCAAAATTTAAAAAGAACACAAAAAAATAAAAATACGTAAAAAAGTAAAAATACGTAAAAAAAGGTAACAAATAGGTGAAAATAAACTGACAAATTAAAAAATATGTAACAAAAGTATAAAAATGGTAGTTTAAAGCAAAAACCTCCAAAAAAGGTTCATATAAAAGAGAATCTTTTAAAACACATTTTGGAATTATTGGTTTTCAAATAGAAAAAAGGTAAAATAACTAAAATTCCATCCCTAATTATTATAGTAAAATTAATATTTATTTCTTTTAATTAATTATTTTTGCCGACTTTTTTGAAGATTTCTTATTTATTTATAATTTGACATATATAAATTTCTTTGCCTGACCCTTTCTCATAGCTAATATAAAGTACTAATTCCAAGCGAACAAAGTTGCGAGTTACAGCTAGTATTTAATAAACAAAAATAAAAATCGACGAAATAATGTGAAAAATAATAATATTCACCTGATTTAAATTCTGTCCACTTAAAAGTAATGCCCCTGGAAGGGTATACTTAATTAACTTTATACAAGGATAGTTATCAAATTTTGTATGGTTTTTAAATACAAAATGTAAAATGTTTAAAGAGGTGTTTTAATATCGTATTTGTTTTCATACTTAAAACCTATAAAATAAAAAATCCCTAGTAAAAATTTAATTTAAAATAAAGTACGAAGTTTTCAGGCAATCGTAAGTGTTTTTTTTTTAAATTCAAGCATTTCCCTTGTGTTTACTGGGCACTGATTATAAGATTAACCCACATTTTGAGAATAAACAAATAAGTACTTATTCTTAAAATCCTTAAGCTGTTCCCAATTTACTTGATTTTTCAGTAATTATTACTTAACAATTCTTCTCGCGTACGCGAAAAAAAAAACTTACTATTGATGTTGTCAAAGTAACCTGTGAGGTTTTATTAAAAATTGTATGATTTTAAACATTGATATTGAAATTGTGTTACACAATTTGTGTATTAAGTTAATTATTATTCTGCGCATCGATGGTTATTGTTCTGTGATCAATGGTACCTAACTGTTTTTTTTCTCCGTTTACCTAACGATGATTTATTTGTTTAGTTACATTTTTACTCATCGTCCTTGATAAAATCGTTGAAAAACTATTTCTACCGTATTTTACGGTAAAAACAAACCACGTGCATCCGAACATTTTAAGTTACTAAATCATATTTGGAAATAGGTATATTAACTTAATTATTACGCAATGCGTTTAGCAAACAAAACCATATGCGGCTGATTTACGTCAGCTGTAAACAGCAAAATTGACATTAGGGTATATGCATAGGAAATAGGTAATATTTGTTAAACTGTTTAGCTTATTTTTGTACTTCTAGAATAAAATAATAAATAAATATAACTTTTATTCAAAAAATAACAAAAACGAGGACATAATAATAATAATATTATTGTTATTTCATAATTATGCAAATTTATGCTTCGGCCGCATATAAAGTTGCTAAATAAAAAGTTTTAAAATTCAAAAGGCAGACGCCGTAGTCGTTAGTCATGAAAAGAAACTCGATACAATGGAACTGCGGGCGTTTTTATTGGTTAAATAAAAGTTTTACCCGACAATTAACAAAAAACTAAATGGATTTTACTAGTAGCACAAATATTTAATATACAAGTTAAAGAACGATTTTTTGTTTTTGTTTCTTTTATTTATTTTAAATTTTATCAACATTAATTACACTTCTAAATGTATTTTTAAGTTAAGAAAAGAGATCGGTATTGGTTTTTCATTAATATAATATAAAATATCAATAAATTTAAAATTCTTAAAGACAAACAAATGCATTTAATAAAAATTTGGTATCATTCGTATAAAGAAAATAAGAAACTAAGTGGAATATTTATTTTGTAGACTTCTTTCAGCACCAACAAGTTTTTTACTCTATTTGTTTGTATCCTTGAGACTCTCAAGTTGAGAGCACAAATAAAACTTTAAAATTTTTAAAGTAATAACCCTGACAGCAAAAGTATATTTTGATACATTCACTTTTATTTGCTAATTTATTTAAAAATTTAATTTAAAAAAAATGTTCGTTGATTAATTAATTTTAAATTGAAAACTCCATAACTCAAATAATTTAACGTTTCCATTGTATAACTCAAAGTTTTAGTGTTTATTATAGACCAGGTAAAGAAAGCTAATATTATAGTCGAGCATTATTTCACTACCGAGGCAGTAGATTGTATGTGAAGTAATTAATAAGCTTTTGACGTGTTTTGTATAGTGTTTTTTAGCGTTTAATTAGGATTTTTGATTTTTGTATTATTAGATTATGTTTAAATATTATTTAATTTATTTTAGATTCGTCGTACAATAATAATGACATTGGCATTTTTATTTTGTACGGAAGTTTATAATAATTTGAGTTTTATATTATTGTTATGTCTTTACATATAGACTTATGGGTGTTATAAATATATTATATTATAATACTTATAATATAAAAATAGTTAAACCTAGGCTTGAAAAAATAGTATGTTATGCAATAAGTGCAGAAAGTAGAGGGTCAAACGATGTAAGGATTTATTACACAGGGTGTCCGGAAATAACTTTAATATATTTCGCTAAAAACATAAAAACGCGTTAGGAGATGTGTAAAAGAGAACAGCGGTCATTTCAAGCATTTACTAAAATAGGAATTTCGAAAATTTAAATAATAAATTGAGTTATTGTTGTGGGTCATTTACTAGAATTTATGATTTTTTGTGGCGAGACATTTTTAATCGCGTTTTTCTCAAAAACGGTTGACTGTAACAAGATCACCTTTTTTACGTAAAATTATCTGGAGAATTGTATTTCAAGATCAAGAATTCAAAAAAAAAACAAAAAAATGTTTTTTTCCAAGTATACTCGGGGCTACAGTTCCTGTTTCGCTCGCCTATGGTAATCATTTATTCGATTTGACACTACCAGATGATTTCTTGCTTAAAAAATACCCCAGAAATAAAGTATTAATATTTCGTTTCTGATATTTTAAAAACCTGATTTTGCAACAGTTTAAAATGCCTATACCGCCCCAGGAGGCATTTTCGGACGTCTGTTTATAGTAAGTTTTTCTTTTATTTGTACGTGTTAAATAACCCCCCAAAATATATATCGTTATTTCCGGACACCCTGTATTTATAGATATTTTTTTAATTTTAAATTGATGCACCTATAGGTATACATACAGTTGTAATAAAAAATGATTGAATTTTTTTCGAGGAAGTGAGCCACATAACAAACATAAATATAAAAAACAATATAAAAGACATTACTTTTATTAACAAAGAAAAAATAACACTTAGTCTTAAAATAAATAAATAATTTAAGTAAAATAAATAAAACATTTTGGGAGGAAGCCTGAACAATGTACTATTTGATTCAAAATAAGTCGATTTAACCCAACTTACCTAGAGGCCTTTTATTTTTTGATAAAAAAAACGATATTTTGTTTTAATTTAATAGTCTCAGGAGCCTGTTATTATTATTAAGATGGTACTTATCGCAATTTTCGATTATACATTTAAATAACATAGGATTTTTTTTTAATTTTGGAATTATATAACTCCTAAACGGATCAATGGTCTGAAATAAATATAAGATATTTTTATATAAAATTTAACGCTTTACAAATAAATATTAAATTTCAAGTTTTTCCGGTAATTCCGGAATTATTACAAAATGTCACAGGATCTTTTTTATTGATCATTTTATTTTCTACAAAAATATGTAATAAAATATCAGAAAAGTTTTTTGGGCATTTAATTTAATAGACGTCGCGACGTATACAGCGTAACTTGTGTTTTATTTAATTTAAATGCCCAAATACCTTTTCTGATAGATCATCAATATGTATATTTTTTAATTACTGGTTTCTTAAAGTTAATTGTCACAACATTTTCTTATTTTATATTGCGATAAATGCAGGAAAATAATGTATTTATATTCTGATTTAATATTAAAGACTTTTAACAATTTATAAATAGTGTATTGACAATGACTAAGTGTTTTCTTTTGTGTTTATGTGATGTAAAATGGATTTATCTAGTTAAAACAATTTTTAATATTGCATTAACAAATATTTAGAACAAATAAAAAGTATAATATAAAAAATTCTAAATTCCAGTCAGGGTGGAAGAAGAAGGCAGCATCCAATTCGGAAAGATTTCTGTACGAAGTCTGTTGAAAAACATCTTACCGAAGTGACAATATGACATCTAAGAGAAATAATTTTTAAGAGCTCAAGATTAAGAGCTCTTGATGAATTCGTAAATGAAAAGTAATTTTTTTAACATCTTAAACTATCTTTTTTCTGACCTCTTATTGGAATCAAAATTAGAAGCTACTAACGGTATCAGACTTCAGTTATATGATATCTTACAGTATTCTCTTTTCTTACTTCTTACTGAAATCATATTATAAAATGGAGACGTCACTTTTATGACATTTTAATCCGATTACTTTCTTCTCACCGCTGTATTTGATTTAAGAAGCGGCGTAAAATATAGAGCGTGCTCCATACCAAACGGTCTTAGACCTAGGTAAACGGATACCCGATACTGAAGAGCTCCAAAAGAGCGAAACAGGCCATCTAAATCTAAACAAAAGTGAGACAAACTAACTGCAATTCCAAAAATAAGCGAATAAGAGCAAATTATTAAAATTATTTTAATAGTATTTGACAGTATGTAATTTTTTCATCAGTGCCCTTGTAGTAGTTCTATATTCAAAACAGGAAATTCAAAAGAAGTATTTTTATAAGTTTATACAGTATGAAAGGGTTCCTCAAGAGTTATTTTTTGAGAAGTCTTGATTAGTTCTATAGGTGGCGCATTCGGTCTTAAGAACTTCTTAATAACTTTTTTTTGATACTGTATCTGACGTCCAAATCATAAAATAGAGTTTATGCAGACTTAATTAAGACGTCATATTGCAGTCTGGGAAGTCAGTATTTCGTTCGTTGTTCGTTAGATAACGAGTCAACTAAGAACCTAAGGTTTTACCAACGAAATCCATATATTCTATAACAACTTAACTTTTAACAACAAATTATAAGATAACGAAAACTCAAGGAGAGTCTTCTACCCTACTTAACGAAAATTACATCTTTTCTTACAGCATTATTATTATAATTTGCAGAACGATTGGCAATACTGTAGTATTGGCAACTGTTCTGCCAAAATGCACAGTCGCCACAAACGCACAAAACGGACGTTGAAATGGTTTTATTTGAATTTTAATTAAGCTTAGTGAAGTCAATCTATGCAATTTTACTAAAAATAGGAAAAGTTTGTTGTGCACCGGGATTAAAACAGCTTCCACGTCAATGCGCCATCTATTGAGAATTTTAACAAATACTGAGTTATTTGGCCGCTTTCCGGGATAGAGATGTATCACCTCCTTCTTCCACACTGATTCCAGTTGTGAGATCATACAAAATTATGCGAAACTGGGAGAAGCTACGCAAAATCGTGCGAAAGTTTACAAAACCGTATTTTTAAAATAAGGGATTGATCATTTGTAATTTTTTCGGGCGAAAGTGAACATCTCTGGTAGAAAGTAGACGAACGCGTGAATATAAGACAATCGCGATTGCGATTATGTGCACATAAATATGACCTTAAAAGTAAATGTCATATTTAAATTTTGACGAAATTGTATTATACCATTTTATAAATGATCTGAAAGATGCGGAAGAACAACGGGATAAGCCCGATAGGAATTTTTTTCAAGGAAAAATGCCTTTGAATTGTCGAACTTGTCGAAATTTTGGAAATAGTTTTGATTTAACAAAGAGCTTAACCGACAAGTTATCCAGTTAGTGACATTTTTGTTCAACAGGCAACTAGAACATCGGCTTTAAGTGTTGAAACAGGATTTTTCTTCTACAAATTAATCACCCCCTTTTTTATTGCACTAATAATTTACTAAAGTTGATTATTAAGGCAATTGTAATAAAAGGATGTTAAGTCACATTTTATATCTATAGATAACATTTAAAATAACACTTGCGCTACGAAAAGCGACAACACCGCAATTGTTCCTTACCAGAAATCTCCCATCACATATGTACTTTCAAGAATACGACTTTATGGTATCATTTAATGAAGGTGGGATGTAAAATATTCCATCACCGAAGTGATCTTTCGCTTCGCTTATTTTTAAGTATAACCTTCCTGGTTTGTTCTTTGGCTCGCTGGGTTGTGTAAGATGCAAATCGATACCAAAGGAATTTCCTAAATTAAATTAAAATATTGCATTTAATTATTGTTCCTTTAATGAAGCTTATTAACACTACCATCCAGCAAGCTTCAAAATCACGGGTGTTAACAAGGCTGTCATAATAACCCCGGTAACTATATACCAATATCTATAACCCCTATAATAAGTAAAGTCAAGGCCCACTTGTTGGATATTTTAAATTTAATAATTTATTTAACAACTGCCAATATGGATTGAGACCTGGAATGCCCACAAAAATAGCATAATAAATTTATTAATAAAAAGTTACTAAAGAAATTCGCTTGGGCCAAAACTTTTTTAAATTTAAATTTAAATCTACTTGACTGTGTTATTCGGTAAAATATGAATAATTATAATAATTATTATTAGTGACTGGTTTGCCGCTATAAAAATAAGTCAAATATGACTTATAATTGGACGCCTTTCTGCAGAAAGGAACCAACCCACAAAACCAAAAAATCGAGATATTTAGCCTATGAACTAATTAAGTATGTATAATTTATCTGCAAAATAGGTCATAGCCAAAATGCAAGTGTAGTGAAATCTATTAATCATTGAACCAACCAACATTCAATAATAGTGTGGATTACTAATCCAGAATTAGAATCTACCAAAGTCTTTAAAGATTTCCTGCTTCTGCAAAATATAAAGTCTTGATGCATTTTTTTGGTAGCTTACAAGATGAGGTGGGGTTGGAAGATGATGTAGACGAATTTCAAATAGAATCAAAATTAATTCATATTACCATTATAATAGTAATATTAGTTGTATTTTGTTTGGAAATAAATAATTGTCGATTTTCTTTAAATACATACATACATCAGATAGTAGTTTTCATAAATTGCAGAAAGGAACCAACCAACAAAAGCCCATTTTTTTCGTCACCCTTACACATAACATCACAAAATCCACCTGATGAAATTAATAAATTATATCCCTTAAACCTCCGTCCAAAATCGGCATAAAATTAACAGGTAATTTTAAAATTATTAAAATCTTTGATAGCTTTGGACCTGTTAAAAATTAATCCAAAGTTACTTTTTTAAGGGCCATTTCTTATTGGCATATTTTATAAAAAACACAAAATAAATATCATATTCATATAAGCTACGAACTAGCAAATCATTCATACAGAATATGTCAAGATTTTTTTTAATTAATTAATTTCTTAGAATAGAATCTATCGTTCTTTAAAATAATTTAATATTTTTTCCCAAAGCAAACTATAGTTCCTATAGGAACCATCGGTTTAAGGGCTCACCTTTAGCTCATCGATTAGTTTGTCAGTTGATGACCTAAAAACATAAATGTGCCATTTTATTGTTGTTAACCACCTTTTCTAAAATGGCTTGGTACCGGTCATAGGTCGAGAAAAAGCACTGATAGGGCCTCTGAAATTAAAAAACTATAATGGGAATATTGCATGTAGAAAATTACTAAAAGACTAACCTAGACACTCATACAAAATTGATACATAGATCACAGATATCTGTATTATTTTAATGGAAAATTTTGAAAACTTGATAAAAAAACGTTAGAATTAAAAAATAAAGTAATAATAAGTAATTTTAACTACAGAATTTTTGTGTTACTTCGCGGTAGCATTTACAATTATACCAGGGACGTTGTTAGGAAATTGGTTAAATTTGCTGGAATAATTTGTATTAAAAGCTTACACCACCTTTAAATATTTAATTTAAATTTATTATTATCCTGTACTTTCGTCAGACTTACACTCCAGGCACGAAACAATAGGCTTATGATAACTAGTATAAAATAAACATTTTTTATTGTAATAAATAAATATTTAATTTAAATTTATTATTATCCTGTACTTTCGTCAGACTTACACTCCAGGCACGAAACAATAGGCTTATGATAACTAGTATAAAATAAACATTTTTTATTGTAATCAGTCTAAGTATCTAAAGAACACTGCATCTATTGTACTCCCAGCTTTCGTGGTGGATAGTATCCACTGGATACCTATACAGGGTGTTTCATAATATATGCGCAGGACTTCAGGATATGATAACTCATCCAAAAAGATGAAAAAAGTCGCTATTAACTTACGCTCTAAAATGCACAATTTTCGAGATACAGGGTGTTGAAATTTTAGAAAAAAAATCGTTTTTTTCGAATATCTCCGGAACCGTTTATCGTACAAAAAACAGCTTTTGTAAGCATTTTATACTCAAAATAAGCTATGTTTTGTGCCAGAAATTTTTTTTTTCTCATAATTGGTGGAGATTTTGAAGGGGTAGCAGGTGTTTTTCTCCTCAACTTCTACGCCCCTGAAAAATGTACGGTTTTGAGAGGCCTATTCAAACCGCCAATCTTTTCTACACAAAAAAGGTACTCTTGGTCATAAGCTCTAAAGTTGACCGTTTTCGAGAAAAATAAACTTTTATGTTTAACCTTTTTTCAGGGGCGTTAAAGTTGAGAAGAAAAACACCCTCTACCCCTTCAAAATCTCCACCAATTATGAGTAAAAAAAATTTTTTTCTGGCACAAAACATAGCTTATTATGACTAGAAAATGCTTACAAAAGCTGTTTTTTGTACGATAAACGGTTCCAGAGATAATCGAAAAAAACGATTTTTTTTCTAAAATTTCAACACCCTGTATCTCGAAAATTGTGCATTTAAGAGGGTAAGTTAATAGCGACTTTTTTCATCTTTTTGGATGAGCTAACACATCCTGAAGTCCTGCGCATATATTATGAAACACCCTGTATTACGATCGTTATTCAGTTAAATTCACGATCCAACAAAACTACTATTAAAATGATACGCAGTTGAAAAATCTTTTTTTAATAGATTATATTATAATAAACCATACTTATCATCAAAGACCGGATTTTAGGCCCTTAAAAATTGGAAATTAGGACACATAAATAGGCAATAAAAACTTACATTTTAGGCCTCAACCTCCTAAAATAGGCGACATGAAACAACACGATTAAACATAACATTTATTCAGGTCCTATAAATAAAAATAAAACAAAATATACACAATAAAAATAATAACACAAACTCTTGCAAACAATTGCCCATATGAATAAAGAAAAGGAAAACCTTCCTTGTAAAATTAAAAGCAAATCTTTTGCCAATATATGCGACGCTGAACAAAAAATAAACAAATACAAACAAAAACACGATACGTTGTTTCCAACGGTTGTCAAAGTTGGCTTTTGCCATCTATTGTCTTTATAGAAAAAATATTTACCACCTGTTAATTGTGGAGAGTTATTTAATTATGCCATAGATGGCGACAAATATTATTACTGAAAACTGTTAAAAAGTCTGAAATTACTATACATAATACATATAATACATATGTAATACATATGGAAATTACAGTAAAACCTATGAAAACAAAGTAAATAATAATTTTCAACCATTATTTTACAAACTTAATATTATCCATAATTATTTGTAATAAATATTTAGATAGCAAAAACACAATTGCTTTTTTATAATCGGTTATGGATGTAATCGGTCGTGTTTTAAGTGCTCCGAGTTACATTTAAAAATTATGGGTAATAAAGGAATGGTTATTTTGAAAACTTTACCAATTGATTATTATGTGCACGATTATTTAAAACTTTTTGTTAAATTGTGTTAAAGTGTGATGATGGTGAAGGATTTTAATATTTAATAAAACGTTTTATTATCTCACGGACAAAATTTTAACAGAACAAAAAGTGTGTAGTTGTAAAAACAGTATTTAAAAAAAACAATAAAAACAATAAACTAGATAATTGGACAAAAGGCTACTATTTCCCTTGTGAGATTCGAACTCGGGTCGGCGAGGCGGTTCTGTTGCTCCGCGGAGCTGGGTTGGTCTCTTGCCAGCTGTGCTACTTGCTTGTAGTGGTTATTTGTGCTAATTAGTCTTAATTATGTTAGAAATATATAATGACGGATAAAAATTCCAAACCGTGTAAAAAATGCCAAACGGTACCTAAAATATTTGTAAAATGCATAAATTGCGATTCAGTAATGCACGAAAGCTGTGCAAAGTTAAAAAATGCTAAGTTTTTAAATGATAAGGATATTGTTTGCTGTGAAAATATTCAAGATACAGTACAAACAAATCTAAATAGCACATCTGGAATTTCCAATAATCCTCTAGCTGTCGAAATATATTATCTTAAGGAGATAATTAAGCAAAAAGATGTATTAATTGATAGCCAGAAAACAATAATTGATTCTTTAAAGGATCAGATAAATTTAATTAATAAAGTCAATAATTTAAAAGCAAGTAAACCCCAAAATATTAACAGAAAAGATATTGAACTAAACAATAAAGAAAATGTGATAAATAAAAAAGAAAATGCCATAAACAAAAAAGAAATTGCAATAAACAATAAATTTGTAGTTAATGATAAACCAAATAGCAAAGAAAAAACTGATATTGCTGTGGTTCCAAACGTAATATCATCCCAAAGTGTATCTCTAGGAATTCTAGAAAGTGCAACCAAAAATGCATGTGAAAAATTAATTAATATTAATAAACCTATAGCTTCAACATCTGGTGGATATGCTAATGCAATCAAAAAGCCTAGTACTAGAACTAATAAGACTGCTGTTATTGGAAAACTGAAGAGCGCTTCTACTTGTGCATTAAAAGTTGTCCCGAAGAAAGCTTTTGTTTATGTATCTAGACTAGACCCTGCGACTAAAGAAAAGGATCTGGTAACATATTTGAAGGATAGTTTTCCAGAAATTATTTGTGAAACACTGGCTTCCAAATTTCCTAACTTCTATTCTTCTTTTAAATTGACGGTCGACCTACCCAACTTTGAAAAAGTTATGGACCCGGAGCTCTGGCCTGAAGGTGCTTATTTGTCAAGGTTTTTTTACCCAAGGATAAAAAACCAGCAAACAACCTAAAATGTAGCAATACTACTATTTTATCTTCATATAATAACTCGAAAAGTCCCATAAAATTATTACACATAAATTTGTGTTCAATTAAAAACAAAATTGATGAAATGGACTACCTAATAAATTCAGAAAATCTTGATGTTGTCTGTGTAAGTGAACATTTTCTTAATGTAAACGAAATTCAATCTCTTAGTTTTAATAACTTTCAAGTCATATCCTATTTTTCCAGAGTAAATCATATCAGAGGGGGTTCCCTCATAATGTGTAATAAAAAATTTCAAACAAAACAAATCTTGTTTATTGAAAACTTATCAAGTGAAATGACTTGTGAAGTTTCATCAATTGAATTATGCTTATATAAATGTTGTATTGTTAGTATTTACAGACCACCAAATGGTAACATTGATTTATTTCTTACCATTTTGGGCCAAATTCTGGAATATGCAAATAAGACTTTTAAATATGTTATTTTGGTAGGTGATTTTAACTTAAATTTTAACTTAAAAAATAAACAATGTTTAAAGTTTTTAGATATTACTAATTTATATGGACACAAACAAGTTATATTTGATAATACAAGGTTTAAAAATTGCATAGACAATATTTTTGTAAATTTTGTTGATATTCTTGAATTTAAAGCATATGTATTTGATCCATTATTGTCTGATCATCTTGCTGTATGTATAGAAACTTGCTTTCAGTTAGAGGAAAAAAAATTATTGCAAACAGAGTGGTATAGACCTTTCTCAGAGCATGGAGTCTGCAACTTTTATAGAAATTTAGAAAATGAATCTTGGTCTTTTATTAGTGAAAATACTGATATTAACGCTAAATTAAACATATTTATAAATAAACTTGTTTTAAATATGGAATTGTCATTTCCTCTTAAAATGTCACAAACTATAAATAAGGTGAAAAAAATTGACTGGTTCACACCCAAATTAAAGTCAATGCGAGAAAATCTAAAATTTTTAAAGGAACTTTATAATTGTTGTAGACTACCCGAAATATATAACTCTTTTAAATGCTTTAGGTCGAAGTATAGAGATGAGATAAAGCGGAGTAAGCGGACAGCAAATTCAAACTATATAAAAACTGCAAGCAATAAGTCCAAAGCTGCTTGGGACATTCTCAGTGCACATAAGACAAGGCATAAGCCTAAATCAACAAATGAAGTATCTGCCAATGAGTTGAATGACTTTTTTGTGGATATAGCGAGTAGTATAGTTTCTTCTCAGCCAACGTCAAGTCTGTCGCCTTTGGAGTTCCTTAATGGGCAGAGGGCGGATGCCATGCCGAGACAATTTTCTTTTAGAGAGTTTACCTATAACGAGGTTAGACATGCCATAGACACTTTAAAAAATAAGTCTAGTAGAGATATCTATGGTCTTAGTGTGTCATTAATAAAACGAGTTAAAAATCTCCTTATAATTCCAATAACCAAACTTTTTAACCTATGCTTAAAACACAAAGTTTATCCGGATCCTCTTAAGGTTAGTAAGGTTATTCCGGTATATAAAAAGGGTGATGTGGGTGAGGTAGGAAACTACAGACCCATCTCATTGATTCCAGTAATATCAAAAGTTTTCGAATTTCTGCTAAAATCCCAACTTATTGTTTTTTTCGAAGAAAACAATTTATTAACAAAAAACCAATATGGGTTTAGGGTTGGAAAGTCCACAAGTGAAGCTTGCATAAGGCTTGTGGAATACATAATCGAGGGCTTTGAAAGTAAGCTTTACACTGGTTCAGTATTTTGCGACCTCAGTAAGGCCTTCGATTGCGTCGACCACAAGATCCTTTTAAAAAAATTACATTATTATGGTGTCAATGAGACGGGGCTGGAGTTGCTGACTAGCTACTTGGAAAACAGATACCAATATACGTATTTTGATAGTGTTCTCTCTGATCGAGGATTGGTCAAGCATGGAGTTCCCCAGGGCTCTATATTGGGGCCTCTTCTCTTCCTAATCTACATAAATGATCTTTCATCACTTGAGGCGGTGAATGAACTAGTTCTGTTTGCAGATGACACAACTTTGTCTTTTAAAAGTAATTGTCTAAATAGCCTTAAAAGTTCAATGGAGGATGGCATGAAATGTGTAAAAGAGTGGTTTCTAGCAAACCATTTATCACTAAATGAAGAAAAAACTACAAAAATGGTGTTTTCACTAAGAAATATCTCAGGAGAAAATCCAGACTTCTCTAAATTTCTGGGGATCATAATTGATACCCGCTTGACGTTTGAACACCACATAAATTATCTGGCAAATAAATTAACTTCCAGTATATTCCTCCTTCGTCAAATCAGCAATTTTGTTCATCTGGAAGTCCAAAAAATTGCTTACCATTCTTTTATACATTCCATGCTTTCTTATGGACTAATTATCTGGGGACATTCCTCTCATATGGAGAGAATATTTTCTCTTCAAAGAAGAGCTGTTAGGATTCTGGCAGGCCTGGGGTATAGGGAAGATGCTAGGGGGGCTTTTATTAATTTAAAAATTCTAACATTGCCTTCACAATATGTGCTGGAATGTCTCATCTATGCGAAGGATAATATTGATAAATATAATTCACACAGCGGTATTCATGAACACAATACAAGAAACAATGGTAACTTGCTTCCTGCTTTTCTTCGCTTGTCAAAATCTTTTAACTCGACAATGTACTATGTCCCAGTATTCTATAACAAGCTTCCATCTCATGTAAAGAGTATGGAAAAAAAATTGTTTAAAAATGTGATAAAAGCATATCTATTACAACATGCATTTTATAATTTTAATGAATTTTTAACGAGTGCCATAATGTAATTATTTATTTTATTTTTGTATACTCTTATTGTTAGCTGTTAGTTTAGTGTAAAAAAAAAAATCATGGGTTTAACTAATTAAATATTATATACGTATATACTGTACCTGACGAATGTAAAAATTGTAAAATTTATAACATGAATAAATATTATTATTATTATTATTATTATTATTATTATTAGGTTTTCACTAGTTTTGTAATTTGTGGTCCTTGTACTCGCCAAGGGCGTCTAGGCGAAATAAGAGCATGAAAGCAGGGTCTAATTAAAAATAATTTACTTTTCCGCAATGAAAAATATATTTTTTACTGAAAAATTAGAGCCTATTTTAGGCTCATAAAAAGTCATTTTGCCTAAAATCAGGTCCTTGCTTGACATAATAAATCATATTAAAATAATTTAATTCCTTGTAGTGGTTAATTCGCAAAATGCATAATACAAGTTTAATATATTTATGGATAAGGACATTTTTCTTTATGACAAACAATGTTATTGATTAAATAAGTGTTATAATCACAGACCTACAAGGTCTGTGGTTATAATCAACTTTCTCCACAATTAGCTACATAGCCATATTGCAAAAGGCAATATGGTAGAAGGCAGTATCTAACTTAATAACCACTTACTGCTGTTTCCATACACATTTACTAAAGATTCAAACCACTTATTGATTTTTTGGAAAGTACTTAGCGATCATCTTTAAAATCTGTAGAAAACCAAAAAAAACACTTTAAATCATTTTTCAAGGTTGCGTATTCTTTTTATTATTTTTATTACCTAATAAAATCAGTAAATATAGTAAAATATATTAAATAATAAATAATAAAGTTATTCTCTTTTTGTAACATAAGTGGTCGCGCGGTGCACTGAGTGCTCCGCTCCTTAAAATGGCTATATTGATGAATGTTTTCAATTTTAATATTACTTTTGGTTATATTCCGATGAATAAACTCTATTTCTTAAACACAATATTTATTAAAAAATAAAACAAAAAGCAAATAACAAAAAATAAAACAAACAAAAAAGTTATTACTTCTACTCAGAAAAGAAGAAATCAAAAGGAAATTTAGCCGTTCTTTTTTTAATTGTGTTTTCTTATAAAAATGTATACCTTAAAAACCATTATGTTTTAAATTCCATATTTTGTTGATTTAGAAATATTTTGCATTATAAAAATTGAAATTTAGTTACGTTTTAGTGAAGTATTTCTAAATCAATCTCAAGTTTTCTGTCCATAATTTTGAAATCAATAGTTTAAACTAAATATGCCGTCGACAGTGCATGGTAGACACATCAGTCATAGGTTACATGGAAAGGGCATTTAATTCCAAGAAAACGACAAAAAGTTATAGAGGTTTTAATAAAAACGGAGCACTCAGTGCACCTGCGCGACTAGTTAAGGGTTATCCTGCCATCGTACCTCAATAAACGCCAGACATCGCTTGTTTTAAATAATAATAATCTTTATTGGCCACATTATGTTTACAGAAACATTTTTGACAAGTCAACATTAAAATAAATAATAAAATACATAATAATATATTACATAGTAAGAATACAAGGCACTAACGTAGAACGTACAGATACAAAACACTTGTAGACAGGTACATTGCTTTATTTTACGGTATTTAGATATTCCTTCACAGAGTAAAAACAAAAATAGGTATTTTTTAAGGTGGTCTTAAATTTATCATAGCTTAGTGATTTTAAGTCGTTATTAAGTACGTTGTATAGGTTAACGTTTAAGGAATTTCTTGAGACCTTGGAGAGTCTGTACCTGGGAATTCTTATTTGTGACTTAGTCCTAGTGTTGTGGTCATGAATTTCGCAACCCCTTTTCAAGGAATTACAGTTTTTGTGAACTTCTAAAAGTGTCACCTAAATATACAATGTTGGTAGAGGCATAATACCCAATTCCTTAAAATTAGGTTGACAACCTTCATAATATCCCAAACTGCATAGGATTCTTAAAGCTCTTTTTTGAGCACCGAAAGCCATTTTGGAATATGAAGAGTTTCTCCATAGAAGGATTCCATACGATAAGTGAGAGTGGAATAATGAAAAATAACTTGATCTTAGAGTGCTCCAAGAAAGAGTTTTTTTCAATTGTCTTAAAATAAAGTTAACTGTTGAGAGTTTATTACATAATTGATGTTTATGAGGACACCATGAAAGTTTAGGATCAAGGTGCAAGCCTAGTAGCTTCACACTATCTACATTGTCAGTGATTGCCCTCATTGAGAAGACTAAGCGCTGAGTTTTTTCAATATTTAAAGTAAGTTTGTTCGAGGTGAACCACTTCTCTGCCCTCTTCATACCATAGAAACTGGTTTCATATAAGTTGTTAAGTATATTATTGCTATTCACAATCGTGGTATCATCAGCGAAAGAGTAACAATAAAAAGGCAACATATAATTTAAAAGGTCGTTAATGTAAATTATAAAAAATAACAGGCCCAACACAGAACCCTGAGGTACTCCATATATCATGGGTAGCCTATTTGACAGTTTATTTTCTATGGACACTTGTTGATGCCTATTCGATAGGTATGACATGAAAAGAGAGAGCGGTGCACCTCGAACGCCATAGTGGGACATCTTTTCCATTAAGATCTGATGGGAAACGCAGTCGAAAGCCTTGGAGAGGTCAAGTAATGTTATACCAACATACCTACCCCCCTCAAGACCATCTAGTATATGACCAACAATTTTAAGAACAGCATTTGTGGTGGAGCATTTGCTACGGAAACCATACTGGCATGTATTAAAGACCTCATTTTTTTTAAGAAATTTAGTTAATCTAACTTTTAGTAGTATTTCAAAAATCTTACCAAATTTTAAGTATTGGTGTCACCTTTGATACCTTAAAAACGTCTGGAAAAATACCCTCAGTTGCACATTTATTGTATAGTTGCGCCAGCGGGTTACTTAAAGTATCGGCTGTTTCTTTTACTAACCCACTATTTATAATATAAATGTCTGTACTAGCACTGTGTTTTAATTTTTTAATTGTGTTTTTAACCTCATGAGGTGTAAAGGGTTCAAGGAAAAAGGACCTGGGATTTTTGTTCGGAGTATCCTTTAGAAAGTTTGAAGCATTTGTCAATTTTTGGCTTTAGTTGTACCTGCTCCCAAAGATGAAGGATTAACAGCTCCTCTACGAATAAGAAGTAAAATAAAAATAATTTAAAGACTTACCATGCTATTAGTGAATTTCATTAGAATGCGCTGTTGCGAACTCTAGTTAAATAATTATAATTCCTTGCAACACCGCTATGTGACTGGCATAAAGTTAATACTTGCCTCGCTTTAAATCATTTCAAAAGAAACATTGGTATGTTTTGAACGAGTTTTGTAATTCGGACCGCGAACGTCTTTTAGCTCGCAGTTTAACAAACCTTGACCCACATGTTTTAATTTATTGCTTTTGACTGCAGCAGTAGCAGCTATTAGAGGTTTGGATAATTCTGGATCGGTTTTAAACTAACTTCGCAATACCTACGACGATGCAATAAAACTAATTTTATAATAATAATAATTACTATGTTTTATTAATATACAGAGTGTCCGTAAAGTCCCGGAACATGAGATTATTTTGAAAACGGTATTTGTTTTTAAAATCGCTGAAACACGTCAACTTTGTTATTTTTCTAGCAATATTTTGCCTATGTAGTTGTTTCAAAATCTGCCGGGTGGCAGAGCCCCAATCAAATCTGCCGGGTGGCAGAGCCCCAATCAAAGTAAGTTTTTTTTAATTACAACCCTACATTTTTGTTGCATTTTTGGATAGCTACCCTTGTCCTGAGTACATTGATATGCTACATAAGAAAATTTTTGAGAAAAGCAGATTTTTGCCGCCTATTAAGATTTTGGTATTTTGACGAACTTATTCGCTGTCGGGGCACCACCACACTATGCATTGCTAGTAAGGGATTATTTAAATCAGGTCTTCGCCAATCGCTGGATAGGTCGAAGGGGTCAAATCGAGTGGCCACCGCGATCGCCCGATTTGACCCCTTTATACTTCTTTTTATAGGGACATCTTAAAACTGCGTCTATGTAAACAGGCCTCAAAACTAGATGATCACTCCAGCGGTATTAGTTAAAAAATTTGCGTTTTGGTCAAAAAACTCAGAAATTAAATCAGCAGTTAAAAATATTCGTGAAATAGTCTTGCCGAATACCACACGTGATAAAATTTTCCCTGAAAAAATTTTTGATTTTTATTTACTCAAGATTTTTCTTTGGAAATTTTGCTCGTAGCATTTTAAAAATTAATGCCACTTGCGAAATTTCCAAGAAAAAACATTCGTATAAAAATCAAAAATTTTATCGGTAAAATTTTACCACTAGTGGTATTATATACTACAAAATACCAAAATATCATTCGGCGGCAAAAACCTGCTTTTCTCAAAGAATTTCCTATCTAACCCTCCAGATGTGGCACATCAATGCAAACAGGACAACGGTAGCTATCCAAAAATGCAACAAAAATAAAGGGTTGTAATTCAAAAAAACCTGACTTTGATTGTGGCTCCGCCACGCGGCAGATTTTGGAACAACTACATAGGCTAAAATATTGCTAGAAAAATAACAAAGTTGACGTGTTTCAGCGTCTTTTTTTTTTTAAATTACCGTTTTCACAATAATCTCATCTTCGCGGCGAACGTTGATAAGTCTATTGGTCTGTCCCACGTAGCTTCCGTCACAATTCTTACAAGGAATTTCGTAAACCCCTTGTGCCTTCAACTCTATTTTTGGTTTGGTGTTTTGAAGTATTTGACCGATCTATCTTGTGGCGGTAAATGTGGTCTCATAGTAATGTTTTTTAAGAACTTTGCCTATTCTCTCGGTTGTTGGAGAATCTATTTTGCTATAGCATCGTATGGATCTTTAGGCTCTTAGACCACGGTTAAATACCACAGAGGACGAAAACAACAAACCAACTTAGAAGGCCTTTCTTCCCTACGTCAAAGGGACAACCGAAAGAATAGGCAAGAAGCTCAATCCACGTCTAACTCGCAGCAGAGCAGCAACAGCAGCCCAGCAGATAAGACCTGAAGATGGTACATGAGATTGTACCAAAATTTCGTCAGACATACGGTTCTTTTAAGAACCAAAAACCGAGCAGATTCCGAAAAATATAACGCCTGTGGAAACCTAAAGCAAACCTAAAGCAAAACATATATTATATATATATATATATATATATATATATATATATATATATATATATATATATATAATAAATTCTTTTTAAGTAAAATATTAATAAGAATAGTGACATTAGTAGGATTTTTTAGACATTTTAAAAGAATGCACGACACTGTTTTTTTTTAATATAAAGATATTTAATAAAACACGGACTCAGATAAATACGCAAAGAACACAAAATTAATAATAATCGTCCCAAACTAATTATTAGCTATTAAAAAAAACCAACGATCCGCGACCCGCTAGATCAACAATTATTATAACTATTATAGTCAATCAAAAATTAATTCAGAGATTTAACTTGTCGCACGACAACTCAAAATCTATCTGCGGGGTGCGTTCCGTTCACCAAGCTTATCTTGGCTGTTCCCATAAAGATCTTTTACCCCTCCTAACATATTTTCTACGTTCTTTAACTTTAACTATTTTGTCTAGACAACTTCATATAATTTATATCAACAAAAATAAATGTATCGTATTAGTGTTAGACTTAATCATAAACACCTAATACGAGGAAAATGACATTCTCCACATGCATGGGACTTTTTGTTTAGCCTAAACATCGTTACACAAATCTTATCAACAAAATTAAACAAATGTGCACTAATTAATAAGGGCGCCGACATGTATTTTTACCTTTTATCTTAAAAAGGCACAATTAAAAAATCCATTTTTAATAATAATTTTAATTTCTCCGCCATTAAAATTTGTTGTTTATTATTTTTTTATTTTTATAACACAAGCAATCCCTCCTGACATACTCGTATATATTTTCGAAAGTGTCTTTTTTTGTTTGCCTTTCAGACAGCAACGTAGCAACGGATCGACGAGATTTTTTTGCATAGAGATAGTATATGGGCAGGAGCGTAACATATGTTACTTTTTAAGTTTTTACTTTTACTACTTTTTTTTCTTATTTTTTTTTATTAATTTACAAACCATAGGAATTATTTGCGACGTTGCCAAATTTCCAAAAATTCTCAGAATATGGGATCTTTTGCGGTGTTAAATAAAAAAAACTTTTTCAAAATCTTTAGAATACCTTCAGTAAGTCCCCTTGCACTATTTAAAGGTTTTGCCAAATTTACGAAACTTTCCAGAATCTTTCAATTTATTTAGGTTACCTTTAGAACCAGTTAGCGGTGTTGCCGAATTTATATACATATTTGTATATAAATTCGGCAACACCGCTAAGTGGTAAAAGATGACTTACTAAAGGTATCTTAAAATATTAAAAAAAAATATTAAAAAACTAAAAAATTATATACACAAGTATGTACACACATACTTGTGTACATCAGTGGCGGCTCGTGACCATTCATTAAGGTGAGGCCCATGAACCGCTATATGGCGCCGCAGGCAATTTTCAAGGTCTCGCGTTTTTGGAGCACTTCAGAATCTAAATAATAAAAATATATTATTTAAAAATATGTTCTTTCACGATAAGAATTTTTAAAATTTAGCTAGAATAATACAAAAAGTGCGGGACGAGGTAGGATTTTTATTTATTCCTTCAGCAGGTTTCCGTATTACCCAGGAGGTACTGCTCATTTTTACTTATCTTACAATAATTATTTTTAGATAAATAAAGGCACAACCGCGCAACAACAAAATAATAATGTACAAGCACAGTAGGTATATGAAACTCAACGATTTAACACTGAACTAAACTGCGCACCAGTCAATGTGTCACGACCAAAAAGTTCGTTCTTTTTCAAAACGACATAACTTTTTTGTTTCTTGAACAATTTTATTTTGGTCTGTGATGTCTGCTAGCCTCATCCTCTGGCAATGCATGCTATATATATATGAAGCTCACGGTTTGTTAAGTAAATTTCCTACAGGGTGATATGTTAAACGGTGAAAAATTTCAATAACTTCATCCAAGCCCCGTTTGTAAAAAAATTTATTTTTTTCTCTTTTTTATTTTGAAATAATGAAGTATTATGTGTTACCTTGAAAGAGTTTTCAAGTTTTTCGAATTGGAATTTTAGCAACGACGATATGATTTTTTTTCAGATTTTATTAAGACATTTAACAGCCGGGAATTGTTTTCGAATTTTGATTCTTGGTGATTTTGGTTTTATCTGAAACTTAAATTTGATAACTGAATCACAATCAGGAGGTCAAAATTATAAAGAAAACATGTCACGAAAGTAAATATCAGTTCAGGTTTAGTTTTCGCAAATTTTTACCAAAATGTCATTTTGAAAAAGTGGTCTTTTACAACGGCTGATAAGCGAGCCGCACAGATCTCGGAACTGACTCTGCTGTCTTCCATATACTGTGGTACAAGCCCAACTTTGTGGGCCTCAATGTCTACAAAAATTCGCGTATTATCCCCGGTGGCACCATACAGCGGTGGGGAGCATGATGTTATATCGGCAATGTGTGACGTATATGAAGCGCAAATTTCGGGGCTTACTATTTCCCTATTATGCGGTCAAGCAATGATTTAAGCGTTTAGAATTAAAGTTGAAAGGGGTGCGCTCTAAATTTTAAGGAAATATTTTAAACTTTGTTATTCGATGTTTTGATACTTTTAATGACTGGAAATTAGTTTAAAAACGTTTTATATTTAAATAAGTAATGTATCTAACATTTTAAATTATATTATAATTTTAACATGTAAGGCCCGGCCTCAGTTGCTTTATACGTCGAGCCGCCACTGGTGTACATACTTTTTAATTTTTTGATATTTTTTTTTCAAAACTTCCCTAAACAAGTAATTTTTTTGCCACAAAAAATTTAAATTTTCTAATAAAATTATTCAAATTGTAGAGGGTGTTTAAATTGTCACTTAAATGTCGGTGCGAGGAAACATTTTCGATATATGGGTGCAATAAACAATTTAAACGCATATATCCAATTCAGCTTTTAAGTTCTCATATACCTACCTTATTATAATTTCAAGAAACCTTTTTTCTAGTCTATTTATATTGTTTTATGTTGTCATGTTATCCTATTATGAGTTGTATGGTATATATTTTATCTACAAGGATTTTGTAAGTAAATTTAGACTTGGTATAATTATAAATTTAAAACTTTATAGGAGAAATTTATACCATTAAAATAAAATTCTTTATATCTTTTACATAAAGGCTGTTATTTATAAACAAACAAACCAACATTTTAAAGAAAACCCTACAAAGGTATTGTATGTCAATAATTATCTCGGATGCTTGTTTTCATTAAATGAAACGTGCACATTTTTTAAGGATATTTTTTATTTTTAGGTTCAAAGTTCCTTAATGTTGGGCTGGTGGTTCCATATAAATCATTTGAGGTTCGGGAATATTCGAAGGCGATTGGTAATGCTAAGAAGGCTGTGTATAGAAAACTTAGACAGATTAAATATTCCGACATTAATGTATACACCGTCATGAAAGAGTTAACTCCAAGTCCAACAGGTGAGTTAAAGCTTTAATATTTAATCCAAGATTCTTAAAAATAACAAAATGTATTAATTGTCCCAAACTAGCTTATTTCAAAATCATTATAGTCATCCTTCGTATACATCATACAATCTGACAACTGTCACTTAATTTTTAAGAAAATTATAAATCTTCGCCTAAATACTACCATGGAGAAAAGTATAATCATTGGAAAGTAACCATGGAGAAAAAGATAAATTTTCTCCAATTGATAACGTATAAGAAATGTACAAATTATTTAATAATTATTAATAATAATATTAATAATTATTATACAATTCTCAATCGTTAAACAATATACTAATTTATTATTCAAAAATTTGTTTTAAACTTTTTATGTTTGTTGTTTATGTATATAAATAATTTCCAACATTTTTACATTTAAATCAAAAAATTAATAAAATTAAATCGAGAAAATAATTTTCCAGTTATAATTACAATATTCAATCTGTTTTGAAATTTTGTAGTATGATTTTAATTTTGGTTTGTATTATACTTTTCATTAAATTATCCACATTTACATATAATACCCTAAATAACAAAAGCGTACTGAAATCACAAAAATTATAATAAACTTATATTTTTAATATATTGAAAAAAATACATTATATTTAAAATAAATTCAATATTAAAAAAAATGCATCATGATATCAATATATTGGATTTATTTCCAATATGGGTGATTCTACAAAAGTTATGCAACTTTTGACCTCATTTTGTTTATAAAGTTTTCGGAAAAATTAAACAGTATTTTGTTATTAGAACATATATACTTAATATAATAAATATACTGTTCCAGACCGGGCCAGTCACTTTTTCAAACAGTTTCTGAAATATCTGTGTTTTCTAAATTTGAATGCAAGGGAAGTGGCGAGTATACCAAGGTACTAATTAAATACATAATTTATTGGAAAATATAAGATTTATTGCAACTTTGAGCATATTACATTACATTAAATATCTTAAAATCAAATAATACCACACATCAGTGGCGGCTGGTGGATTTTGGGTATACCGATATCACAATTATTAGATATGGGACCCACACTAAATTTATATGAGTTTATAATGATATTAAATAAACAAGTTCTGCGCAAGCAGAATTTAAATTGAAGTTTGCGAAAAAAAGATAACCGAAACATCGAACATGGAACTGACGATACGGTACTGATGAATGGGATACGGTACTGATGAATGGGATACAAATTTTAGATTATAATTCGGAATTAAGTATTTTGCTGATATTTTTTATTAGTGGATGCTTCTTATCAACAAATCACATATAGCCTTATATAAATTAAAATGAAATATATAAACGTAAGAAAATAACTACTCACCATTGTACTGAAATTTTGACTGGAACTATACGTGCATTCACCACAACTTCGCCGCTTGCATTGTTTTCAAGATGACTGTCGTGCAAAGGGCGGGCTCTGTAGGTAATTTTTTACCAACACTTGAGTTAAAACGAGGACTTGACGTTTAAACTTCAATATTTTTCAGGAATTTTGAATTTTAACATTGGACACAGAACTGACGGGTAAAAGTTAGTATAAAGATTATCAATTTTTTAAAAATTGCTATTATACGAATCTATGATAAAATATGAAAAATACATTATTTAATGTTTTATAGTTTGTAGTGAAGTTGAAAAATTTAGGATAAATTGAATATATTTTAAAATAAAATCACTCAAATATTTGATTCAGGAGTTGTGGCAAGGTACTGATGTTTTGAATATTTATTATGTTTTTCTACAAACGTGCTTTTGAAAAAATATATTTAAATTGCGTGGACAAGTTAAAAAAAACCTGTATCTTTTGTAATATACTAAAATATTGATTTTATTTCCAATATATTGGATTTTTATCAATATATTGAATCAAATAATTGTATTGTAAATTTTTGAAGCTAGGTCGCTTCCGAACTGAACTTTTTTATTAAAATATTTTTAATGTTTAAATCTTATAATGCATAAATATTTTTTAATAACTGTAAATGTAAATAAATCAATTTCAATAATTATAGAACAAAAAACTTAACATAGCTACATCTATTATTTACATTATTATTTGTATAACTATTATTTTAATATATCAAACAACTTTACTCCAAATAATTTAAAAAATAAATAAAATAGTTAATACATAAATGGTATTGTTTATTAAATAAATGGTATAGTTTATTACATAAATATTTTTATTTAAAAAGCTACAAGGTCTGTTTAATTCGAGAAATTTTGCGTAATTACAAGCCTATTAATCTGAAATTATGAATTGAAAAAAAGCCAGCTGTTCTCAAAATATTTAAGAAAAACTAAAAACCTTTAAAAACCAAAAATTATTATAACTTTGTTAATCCTGGTTATTTTAATCTACATTTTTATCAAATTTTTTCGATATTAGGCTTTGAGTTACCATCACCACCTTTTGTTTTTGTAATGGCCGCCATATAACCATGTAAAATTCCAATATGGCAGCCATATGAAAAAAAATATGGTGGTATCTCAAAATCTAGTAGTCAAAAAAAATCACAAATTGAACGAAAATGTGGATAAATATATATTATTACATGTAAAACTTACATTTTGTCAAAATTTACAGGAAAAATGAAGTCATAACAACTTTAGGTTTTAATAGGTTTTTAGTTTTATTTTTTAATTATTTGAAAACCATTTTAATACACTTTAAATAAAAAATATACCCATACATAAATATACAAAAAAAGTTTTTTTATTAAAAGTTTTAATAAAATATACCTAACAGGTATTAATATGTAAACATTTTCTTAATATTTTCTAAAAATCAATACTAAATATTACAAATTACTGGTAATAATATAGCTTTGGATAAATAATCGTTGATAAACGCTTTATTCTGGCTTTATAAAGCAGTAAACACCTACAGGTGTAAATTTACTTGATGCTTATTAAACCCTACCAAAACAGCAGTCTGAGTTTCACCACATCTAGTTTATGTGCCAATAATAATAACAGTCTGCGTTTATTTCTTGATTTTTTGTAAAAATAAACATAAAAAGAATCCTTTTTAAAAAATTTGAAACGGTGATATTTTTATAAAATAGCTAAAATTATCCAAAACGATAGTTATTTTGTGAAGTATTTGATTAGTGTCATAAAGTGCATTGCTTTAAAAAAACAATACAAATTTTTGATCATTTATATTGCTTTGAAAGATAAACCTTTTATGAACCCTTCGGCTTGGTTTTAGAAACTCATTAACAAAGTTAAATGATCCACTGATACTATCTGTCAGATAGTTGCTAAATCTTAATCCTTATTAATTCTAACATATAACAAGACAAATGTATCTACACACCACGTCAATTAATTATACGGCTTGTCTTAATTATAAGACTAGTTTCGTTTTATTAGCTTATTTATTATCCTAATTTTAAATAAATTAATTTTTATTGTGGAAAAAAATTATATCTGAATAATCAACAGTGTAAATACTATACTAACTGCACTAACTCTATACGATAAAACCAGTGTAATTGATTCTAAAAATATCTAAGTACCTATTTAGTTGAATTTAGGACTTGGAAAACTTGAAATAAATGAATGGATACCAAAATGAAACGTTTATTTTTCAATAATACAAAATCATCAACAAAACTTTCTCATTCTTTGGCACATAATAATAACAATATAAAAGTAGATTCTTAGAAAGGTAAAAATAAATTCTTTGGCAAATTTTACAACACAAAAATAAGTTCTTTAGGTCATACAGTCTAACCTAATTGTTTACCCTGTCCTAGTCATCATCCTCACAGGATTCACATTCATAATTTGGATTTTTAGACGCTTTATTGCAAACACCACAAACCCATTTATGACAAGTGATGCAGCACAATCAAACAGGACCTCTGTACGTAGAATACACACATTTATGGTTAGCGGGTATACCCAAAGATAATACACCCCATAGATTGGAAACTGCACTAGCGCTAGCGGCAAAAGGCTAAAGTAAATTAACGCCATGTAGGTCAATGCCAAAAATTGAAGTAGATTTCTGTAACATATATTGGCGCCATATTTGAATGTTGATGCTTCGTAGGGTGCCTTTATATATTGTATTTACTGCTGTATTTTGAATAAAACAAGTATGAATATAAGATTTTATTTATTGTATTAATAATATAATATAAAATAAAATACATACATCTATATGTACATATTATTTTGTTTGTGGAGTGCAAAATATTAGTCTTAATTCTTCAATAATAAGAGTAAATTGCAAAATTTGGTAATTTAGTCCAGGCTACTTATACATATAGGAATTTGTACAAGGCTTTTGAGTGTGGACTTTTGGCAAGTTCTAACCAACCGTGAAAAATTCATTTTGCCAACTATTGGTTTTGAAACAACCATAAGTAGCCTGGACTTGACCTGGACTAAATTACCATTAAACAAGCAATCCTAAATACTTCATAATTAACAAACAGTATTTTTACTCTAGAGCGGTACTGCCGTGCTTAGCCAAAAAGACGCAATTCCACATTTTTACTTTATAAATTATAGCGCTTTATTGTTTTTCTCTAAGATACGTTTAATTTAATTGGAAATTTTTAGGAGCTATAGTATTTAAAAATGTATGTATAGTTAAAATGCGCCTTTTTTTCTAAGAGAATAATTCGAGATGTCTTTTTGGCTTAGGACGGCAGAATAGTCAATACTTACAAATTGGTTACATTTCCGCATTTTATCACTTAAGGCCCAAAAATGTATTTAATAATTCAAAAATTATGATCGACATCAATAATTATGCTTGACATTGACATTTGCAAATAGCGTTTGTACAAATGTCTGCAATTTACAAATAGATATAGTTCAGGGATTTTAGCTCTAGAGGGCAGTGATGGAAGAGTTTCCAATCTATGGGGTGTATTATCTTTGGCTATACCCTTTTACCATATGTCATAGTCATATGCTAGCAAAAGGGTATACTCGCTAACCATAAATATATTTCCTGAATTAATGCGAATACGTTTTAGTCTCTACCAAAAAATTGGTTTTTTGACTTATTCCCTTATGCCTTTTACCCATCGAGGTGTTCCTACCACACCCTCAACATCTTCATAAGTGGCATTCGGTTCTTCAGGAGCAGAGCTACCAAACGCATATGTTGTCCAGGTCGGACTGCAAGTTTATTTCCTCTCTTTCTAGTTATGGACCATTTTCGTTGAATCCTCTATCATTCTTCAGGAACTCTAATATGCTCTGATCCAAAGCTCTTTCCATGGAAGATGATCGGTTCAGATTTAGTATTTTTGATAAAACTGCTTCTGGTTTAAACTGACTTTAAACTGATTTTTTTTCAGCTTTCGAGTTCATCTCAGTCCACAGATTCGACAAAAGATGTGAAAACTGTTCTTTAGGAATAGAACCCTTTCTTCAAGATTGCTTCCTTCACGATTCAAGAATCGATAACTATCGGTGGTAGAAGCTTACCTCTGCAGCGCGCTGGGTGTGCCACAGATCATATATGGGATGCTCTTGAATCCTTTCCACGAGCTTTCGTCCTCGGGCCACGAGAACTTTTTTGGAGCCTGGATCGTCTGTAATGTTCGTTTTGTCGTAATTGTAAATATTTTGCTGAAGCGTGTTAGAAAGATGCGGTCCAATGTTTCTCTCTCCCACAGGAGCACGATTTAATTTGATGTTCGTAGCCATAGGGGTAGTCAGGTTATTTATTTTTGCAAGTTTTTTATGTACTCATACCCTCAAACACTAATAAGGTCACTTGTACTTAACGGATAACCCCAGTCACTCACAGTTCCAAGCGTTTCACTGATCAGGCGTTCATCTTCCTCTGTCAACATTGGAGGGCGCCAGCCATAATTTAGGTGGTTGTGATGTAATTTGTCTATCAAGGTGGTACGAGGCACCTTAAATTTCTACTTAAAGTTCTACTTTACTAAAGATTTCTTTTACTTTACTGCCGATTGTTGACTACTTTACTGCCGATTGTTGACTACTTTAGTGCCGATTTCGGATAATAATAATTTATGTGAGTTTGAATCGTCGCCATGTTTTTTGTTCGGCAAATATTTATATAACATAATCCAATTAGATGCTGTGTTAAAAGTATTTAATTTAAATTATGTCAGTTTACTGCTGATCTTTTAATGTATAGAATACAATAATCGCTAACCATCTTTTCAGCTAAAGAAGGTCGCCAAATTGGTTCACAATTTTCAAAGAACTTATGATTTGTTTATCACTAGCCGAAAACAATTTAAATAGACTGCAGCACTCGAACTATCGTTCAAAAAATTTCCCCTAAAATAAATTTTATTAAAACTGCTCAACTCATATTTCTGTGGTGAAAAATTCGGAGGATTTTTTCATTAAAGTTTCACCAAATCACTTTTCTCTGCATTTTTCAGATTTTCGGAAATTAAAATACCAAAAAATTCATTTATTTTTTCTAATCCCCCTGCACATTCTTCCAATTCATTCCACATTGAATTAAAAAAAATACAAATCAATAGCTTTTTCGTCAAACAATTTATTAATTTCTCAAGAAAATCAGCCAAATCCCCAGCCCATTTGTTTTCTGCTTTAAGCATGATATAATGTACTTTCGTTTCTTAAGATTTTTAATTTTTCCGATGCCGTAAGAACGCATTTTTGAGCTTTGATCAAATCAAGTTGTTTTTGTGCACCATTATAAGTTATAAAACCAGCCAATTCAATGAGAAAGTAATGATTTTAACTTCCCCAGAAGCTCCAATTTTCTAAATTTTGTTTTATATGCAATTCACCATAGATTCTAAAATTCTAAATTGTCGCTTTTACTGCTTTCAATCGTGCATCCCAACGTGTTAGATTTTTGATGTGTAGTACTCTTTCACTTGATGTAGTCTCCTCGTCGACTTAATTATAAAGTGCATCATTTCCATTTTAACCTCCTGCTTCAAAAATGTCTTTCTTTAAGAAGCTGAATGCCAGAACTGCTTTCGTGATAGACTCCAAAATTGCGTCCCACTGTTGATGAGATTGCAAAAAGCAGGAAAGGAAGAGTTCAAAAATTTTTAATAAAAAAACAAAAACCTTTTGACATTTCAGGGGGCCCTAGGGCTTTTCTTTTGGAGGGGCCCAGTCAGTTACATTCACCACTCCGTAGAGGGAAGAATGAAACATTTTTTTTCTTTCTATACTATGATAAAGTTGTATTGTACCCTCTCCATGCATAGGGGAAGAAAGTAGGTGTTTCTACGGTTCCCGGTCACTTTCCCGAATGCAATTTCCCGACTGACCAATTTCCCGATAGACCATTTTCCCGACACACCATTTTCCCGACGACGTTTTTCCCGACAGCACTCTTCCCGACAGACTATGTTCACGACAAAAATCATATTATCTAGTAAAGAAAAACATACCTGGTCAAAAAGTTTATTTATTAAAAATTGATAAAAATTAACAATAGGTACACAAAAATTTAATTTATTTCTAAATAACGATGGTGTGCGCCAGGGCGCGTAAGTACTCTAAATTACAGGTCTCGTATTGAGAAACAATCCTCTGAATCCGAGTTTGTAATGTTAACCACTTTTTTTTGGCGCAGCCTTGACAGTTCGGCCAAGACTTAATTCAGTTAAAATGATTTCGGTATCCACTTGTTCCTTCTGGAATTCTGTAAGGGCCAATGGGGCGGGGTCGGTTGGGTTGGGTTGTTGGGTTTGGGTTGGTTTTGAAGCGGGCGGACTCGGGACGTTGGTTAAGGAAAAAAGATTGCGTCATTGGATGACGTCACTCTGTTAAAATAAACTGCTCGTCATAAAAATCGACGCACCTAGTTTTTTGGAAAATATTTGAAAGCTCGTTGGAAAATTACTGAATCGATTTTGAAAATATTTGGAAATTCTGAATAGCTGATTCTTTGACTCTTATTTCAAATTTTGGGAATACGATATTTTGCACATAGCATTATACTACAGGGTGTTAAACGAAGAGATTTATTTTTTCCGAAATTTCAAGTTATTCCCATTCATGAGGCAGTAGAGTTTGATAGTCGTAATACCCCTCCCTAATATTAGTAAGGTAATCCCTCGAAACGTTTTCGAGATTTTGTGAATATCGCGGCTTACTACGATTATATGCCAATTTATCGAAAATTGTCGTTATTTCCCAGTTTAGTCCAAAAAATGAGCAATAGTGGATTCTTTGACTTACGTCTAATTTTGAGAATACAATATTGTGCACATAGCATTATACTACAGGGTGGTAAAAAAAGAGATGTTTTTTTCCAAAATTACAAATCCCCATTCACAGGGCAGTTGAGCTTGATAGTCCTAATACTCCTCCCTAAAAACAGTTAGGTAATCCCTCGGGACATTTTCGAGATTTTATGGATATCTTGGCTAGCCACGATTGAATGGCAATTTTTCTACAATTCACGTTATTATTCATTTTAGTCCAAAAAATCAGCATTAGTTGATTTTTTTACTCTTATCTCTAATTTTGGGAATACAATATTGTGCACATGGCATTATACTACAGGGTGTTAAAAAAAGAGATGTTTTTTTCCAAAATTCCAAATCCCCATTCACAGGGCAGTTGAGCTTGATAGTCCTAATACCCCTTTCTAATATTAGTAAGGTAATTCCTCGAAACGTTTTCGAGATTTTGTGAATATCGCGGCTTACTACTATTATATGCCAATTTATCGAAAATTGTCGTTATTTCCCAGTTTATATATAGTGGATTCTTTGATTTACGTCTAATTTGGAGAATACAATATTGTGCACATAGCATTATACTACAGGGTGTTAAAAAAAGAGATGTTTTGTCCAAAATTCCAAATCACCATTCACAGAGCAGTTGAGCCTGATAGTCATAATACCCCTTCCTAATAACAGGTAATCCCTCGGGACATTTTCGAGATTTTGTGGATATCTTGGATAACTACGATTATATGGCAGTTTTTCGACAAATTCACGTTATTCTTCAAGTCCCAAAAATGAGCAAACTACGGAAGGTATCAATACAGCGTTTTAAGGTAGGTCACTTGCTTCCAGTTAATGTACTGTAATGATTCATTAAAAGTGAAATGTTTCACACAAAACCAATTTTTTTCGGTTAAATTCAAAATAAAAACGCAAACCAAACAAAATTATTCTCGTAAACTTATGCAGGCTATATTCATGCAATTTTCTACAAACGGTTGACTATGAAAGTTTAAAAAATATGGCGCATATCTGGTTTGGAGCTCCCTTCCTTCAATTATTCTTTTAATTTTGTCGTCGAACATGAAAACATTTTTCAAACAGCAAATCACATTTAAAAAAATAAAATGACGGATGTAAGATTGCATACCACGGAAGACGAAGAGCTGCCTGCCCTCTTTTTCTGCTAGAAGAAGATGGGCACAAGAACATGCAAATTGGGGAAATGATGTTTTGATAACTAATCGATACCTTTCGTAGTTTGCTCATTTTTGGGAATTAAGTGGAGAATAACGACAATTTTCAAAAAATTGCTATATAATCTTAGTTAGCCAAGATATCCACAAAATCTTGAAAACGTCCCAAAGGATTACCTAACTGTTATTAGAAAGGGGTATTAGGACTATTAAGCTCAACTGCCCTGTGAATGGGGATTTGGAATTTTGGAAAAAATCATCTCTTTTTTTAAAACCCTGTAGTATCATGCTATGTGCAAAATATCGTATTTTCAAAATTAGACATAAGAGTCAAAGAATCAACTATTGCTCATTTTTTGGACTAAAATGAAGAATAACGTGAATTTTCGAAAAATTGCCATATAATCGTAGTTAGCCAATTTATCCACAAAATCTCGAAATCGTCCCGAGGGATAACCTAACTGTTATTAGGAAGGGGTATTACGACTATCAAGCTCAACTGCCTTGTGAAAGGGGATTTGAAATTTTGGAAAAAAAACATCCCTTTTTTTAACACCCTGTAGTATAATGCTATGTGCACAATATCTTATTCTCAAAATTAGACGTAAGTCAAAGAATCCACTATTGCCCATTTTTTGGACTAAACTGGGAAATAACGACAATTTTCGATAAATTGGCATATAATCGTAGTAAGCCGCGATATTCACAAAATCCCGAAAACGTTCCGAGGGATTACCTTACTAATATTAGGGAGGGGTATGACGACTATCAAACTCAACTGCCTCATGAATGGGAATAACTTGAAATTTCGGAAAAAATACATCTCTTCGTTTAACACCCTGTAGTATAATGCTATGTGCAAAATATCGTATTCCCAAAATTTGACATAAGAGTCAAAGAATCAGCTATTCAGAATTTCCAAAGATTTTTAAAATCGATTCAGTAATTTTTCAATAACGAGCTTTCAAATATTTTCCAAAAAACTAGGTGCGTCGATTTTTATGACGAGCAGTTTATATTGTGTCGTTTGTGGTAAAAATTATTTGTCTTAAAAATGACTTGTCGGGAAAATGGCTTGTCAGGAAAATGGCTTGTCGGAAAAACGACTTTCGGGAAAATGACTTTCGGGAAAATGGTGTCGGGAAAAATCTTGTCGGGAAAATGGTTTGTCGGGAAAATGGTCTGTCGGGAAATTGATCTGTCGGGAAAATGACTTTCGGAAAAGTGACCGGGAATCGTTTCTACGGCTAGCCTTGCAGTAAATTTTTTATTTTACTTTTTTGAAGAGAAAGTCCTGCAATATTTTTTTCTTTACGATTTTAATAAACTATTTTGGTTCAAACGCTACAGCGCGCTGTATGATCGGTTAATAAAATCTAAATATAAGCTAATTATAAATAAAATTTTAATATAAGCTAATTTTAAATTAATTTTAATATTCAATTACTAACTCTCTAAAAATGAATTAGTCAAAAATGACTAATTTAATAGTTATTAGTAGCTGCTTTTTCACTTGTACCATGGTTAACCAGGGAATACCATTTTATCCCAAAATTTAACATCCAATTCTTCTTTAAAATTGTCCCCTGAATCCGAAAATACCGTCAAAAATTATGAAAGTGGAGCAGTTTTTGAGATATAGTCAATTCCATATTAAATGGAAAATGGACTATATCTCAAAAACTGTTATACTTTTTTAACTTTTGACGACATTTTCGGATTCAGGGGACAATTTTACATAGGAATTGGCTGTTAAATTTTGGGATACCATGGTATTCCATGGTTAACCATGGTACAAGTGAAAAAGCAGCCACTAATAACTATTAAATTAGTAATTTTTGACTAATTCATTTTTAGAGAGAACAGATATAGATTTCTGAAGAAAGTTAATGTGTGTAGGTGTCGCTACGTGCGGTTTGTTAAATGTTGACAAATATCAGTAAAAATTATCAATTTAGGTAATTACTGTAATTTGAAAGTAAAGTTTTTTAAAATGGATAGACATACACTTTCTAAAATGATTACTGAAAAGGTATTAATAAGTATAATGTAATGAAATTGAAGAATGTCAAAATGTTTAATGATATTGACGGGGAAATTATTTAAATAATGAATAGAAAATAAAAATAGTTTTAACGGTACAAGTTGTAAAACTATTTTGCGGAACAGTGTAATATTAAATAAATGCACTTGCACGAGAAACTGTAAAAATTATTGCAGTAATGTTGTGTGGAAAGAAAAATAATTTATAACTAGTTAATTTAAATATTTGTATAGAGCGACATCTTTACAAAAATAGAGTAACCAAATTGTTTTTGGGAATCGGTTTTATCGGATTTTAAAATGGCAGTGTTTTTTTTTATTTCTTTTAAAATGGACTAACAATTGGTTAAATCCGATATAGAAGCAGTTTTTCACAGTAAAATTGAAGAGGATGTTTTTTATGGGTAATCCACCAAAAATACAAGTTTTCTGCCGGGAAAAAGGTAAGTACAAACGAGCATACATTTTTCAAGGATTAGCCTGAGGAAACCATTTAATAATTTCATATTATGATATTTAGATAATAATTAATATAATTTTCATATATAGTATAATTTTACAAGAAGGGCACTTTATTTTGCAATTGTATGGGATTTGAGAACTGTCAATTAACTTAAAGCTAACTTTAACCCCAAAGTCACTGCTAATAACTTCAGCCTGTGACCAAAAAGCTATAAAGTCACAGATTGTCAGTCTATACACATTGATTAGCTCTAACTTAATAAAATACCACTTCGTGTCATGGAAACATGTACGATAATGGGCGTTTTAAAGGTGGGAGTAAAAAATACTTTTGTCAACCATGTGAACGTCAGCAAGCTGTACCAACAGTTTTTATACACATGTATGCATGTTTCATATTCAGGGCCGGTTTATTAATCTGTGGTTATGTTCCAGTAAGTCGTATCGATCGTTGAGATAACAATGTTATCATTGAAAATTATTTGCAAAATAACTAACTGCAATTTTAACCGGACATTGATAAACCGGCTCTCAGTATTCTCATTTTGCGACCATAAAATTGTTATTTTGTAATATTTTTGCTTTTGTGTGTTATAAGCTGGCTCCTTGGGCATTATACAACAGGTGGTAGGATACTAAATTTAAATAGTTGTCCTCGAATTTGTTATATTTATGTTTTAAAAAAGCTCCTGGCTCTGTGCTTCTAAATCTAAAGAACGTTATCAAAATCGAACTTTGTGATTATTGTGGTCCGCTTGAAAAACATGACATAAAACATTTCCTAATTTTGCAAAACTATCTATACGTCTTTTAACCATAAATGTTTATTTTATATTGCTTTATATTCCCAAAAACTATAGTTTACACCATTCATTTGGTAATTTCATTGAACAATAAAGAACAAATAATGGCAAATGCGCAATTGCGATAAAACAATACAATTTAGGCAGCATCCACTTTGAATGGATTTTATGGCTAAACAAATTGATTGCTCCTTACCGCAGAAACGTTTTAAACTTTGAAACGGTCAGCTTTAAATATTTTTAAGGCCACTTTGTATCTTTTTATCATCTTTAAATGTTTAAAGACTTTAAATATATTGAAAATGCCTTTCTATTACCAACACCAATTGACGTTGATTTAATTGTGTTAAAAAAGGAAATTTTCGTTTTTTTGGGAATTCATTATTTTTTCGGAAACATCCATGTTATCTTCTTAAGCCCAAAAGACTTCAAGTACCAAGGCCGAAGCCAAGGGGTGGCTGAGGAAGTTTAATCCACCCGAAATTTTGAAAAAATTATATTTAAAAAATTCTACGGACCACGTTATTAATATAAATTATTATTTGCAGTACAGAAAGCCTGTAGCTTACTGAAAGGTAAACTTTAATTTTTGTTGCCTTTTTTTACTTATTTCCAAAATTAGGTATTAATAAATATTGGCCGTAGTGTAAATTTCGTACGGCAAGGCAGTTAGTAAAAAGGCATGTATAATGAATCTGTATTTTATTACACCCGTTTTTTTCTATAAACCAATTCCACCCAGACATTTTTTTAGTTACTTCCTTCTTTGAGATACGCGTATCTGGGTCATTCTTACAATAGGGGAAATTTTGTGTCCCTGACTTGCCATGCTCAGTCAAGTGCATGTTCACCATTTTTTATTTTATATTTATTTAGGGGTTTATTGACCCTATTCATACACCTATTAACTTAATAATAAAACAAAACCAATTCGATACATTTTCCCTTTAATTACATAAATTGCCATTAGCGTGGATGTCCCTGGATATCCTTTCACCAGAATATTTTTTTTTTGCAAATTAAGAAACTGTCCATAAATACTCTAGCAATAGTATATTATAGACAACACTTTTTAAGATATGTTAAGCGGGATTGAGACAAAAAAATAAAATTGAATTGAAAAAAAAAACATTTCTTAAATGTGTCCCTGAGTTTGACATCATTAGCGTGGATTATAATGATACGTATTTAAAATTCCCGCCTACTTTAAATTTTCCAGTTAGCGACCGTTATTATAAACATTTTGGTATACGCTATTTACTTGATTTGGCGCCAAACGCAAACCGTTGCACAGTGAACTATGAAGTGTGAAGTTGTTATGTGTTTCATGGGCGTATGTTTATAGTGCATCATTGGAGTGCTAGTGACAATTTTGTTTATCTAAAAGCTATTAGAAAAATATTGACAATAATTAATGAGCAGTGACAACTACAAAAGGTATGCATAATTTAAATTAAATTCATTAATCCATTTGCTGTCCAAAGAACCTTAACCTTAATTTAGTCATTGGCGTGGATATTTACTTGCATCATTGGCGTGGACTTTTTTGTCCACGCTAATGACGGACTATCCACGCCAATGATATTTTGTACGAATAATGATAATAAGATATTTTTATCTAAAATCGACAGTAAAGTAAAAGAAAACGGCAGTAAAGTAGAACTTTATATATCATAACCCAAAGATAATATATAATATAATAAATAATATAATAATATATAATATAATATAAGATAATATATTATCTTTGTCATAACCATCGCAACAAACAGTATACGTATACGTGTCCATGGACACTACATTCAAATGACATTCGATTCAAATTTTAATGCAGAAGGTGTCTACTGTTTAAAAAGGTAAATAATTTATAATTATTAAATGCGATTTCGGATAAAATTTAATATCGTTACCCTAATTCGCAAAAGACGTAAGTCTACTTTTGAAAAACCGGGTTTTAGTGCCATCTTCTGTTCATGAACCTGCAGGTTTAATATCTACATAAACCGGCAAGTAGCATTACATTTATAATGGGTAGCTGCAATTTACAGAGACATGGTATCCAGGTATGTCTCCTTTTTTTTATTAATATCGAGCACTGAGGTAAATTATTTTTCGAAATAATTGAGGATATAAATGGAGAAAACATAACTATTACCTTTATGGCAAGAAGTGGTACATATTTTTATTGGCCTGGATCAACTGATCGACAAATCTTTACAGAAGCTGGTATATTATGTAAACTTGATTTGCCACCACAGCCAATTTCAAATAGATTTTTTAAAGTACCAAACTCCGAGGAAATTGATAAAATATGCTTAATTCATTAATTTTTTTTGTAACCAATGTTTACTTATAAATAAATATTAAAAATATATTTTGTATCATTATTATGAATTCAATGAAAACTGTCATTAGCGTGCCTCTTAGTCATTGGCGTGGATATGGATTTTTGAAAAAGCCCCAAAATTAAAAATTGAGCTCAATAGACTCATCATTTCATAAACTTTATTCATTTCTTATAAAACAGTAGTTTTTCAAAATTTTCTGTAACTGTTTTTTTTTTAAATTTCTTATACTCAAGATTGCTCCTATTATACTCAAGATTGCTCCTATTGCTCCTATTATAAGAATATCCATAGATCTATGCTTGAAAAACGAGGTTTATTATTATTATTATTACTATTACTATTTATTATTAATTGTTTTACGTGTTTTAAGAAGTCTTTTGTTATCTAAAGACATAAATACGATGAGTTCTCTAGAATTCATAACATTCATACAATCGATTTATACTATATAGATCATTCTGTTTTAATTAATGTCCTAACTGATTTTTGTACTTCGTTTAAATAAATAAAACAAAGCCCTTAATTTCCTCGTCTGGCGACTCGAGACGCAAACCTCATCCTTGTGAATAATAACCTGCATTATCTCTCGTATAATAATATACTATTAATCCTAAAACAACTTTTTGAAAATAAAACGATATTTATTTTTTGACAAAAGTTTGAGGTTATTTTTTTAAAGATGTAAAAAATGAAGTACAGTGTAAAAATGTAATTTAAAATAATTTTTAATTTTTTTAAATTAGTTTATATTTGTGAGATGTCACATTGCCTTAACTGGAGGTCAAAGGTAGGGTTACATATAGTACCGCGCTTATTTAAATTATTTATACCGTTTCAACGCTCTGTATATACGAACCTCGTAAATAAATTTAATAAATTTGTTACTTCATCCACTTTCCCCTTCAACAAAGGACGTTTAAAAAATCTTAAAAGCCACTGTTCTAACTTCATCCTGTGACTAAAACGCCATACAGTCAATGTAATAGTAAATAATAGTATATTATGTATCAAGTTTTATAAACGACATTTTAGTTCCGAGTTTTATTAGGCTCTAGCGAAGCTTGCAAGGAAGTATTTAATAAAAACGAGTGTCTAGAGAAGTTGATAAAACGTGTTGCACACTATACTTTATCTACCACGAACAAAAATGAGAATTTAAAGACAATTTTAATTCATAAATATTTGACCTCCGACGAATGAATCCTCACTTTTTGGCAATTTATAATAAAGCTCATAATTCAGCCCATGACTAAAATGCCCAAATGCCTGTGACTAAATGCCATAAAGTCAATAGGAGAGTAGATAAAAACTCCCCATTGATAAGCTGTGACTTTATGGCGTTTTAGTCACGTTCTGAAGATAGCAACAGTGGCTTTTGGCCATTTTAGTCACGGGCTAAAGTTAGCTTTATAAATTTCGAAAAGGTGAGGTTAAATCTGTTGACACTTGACAGATGTCAAATGTTTAACAAATAAAATTGGCTTTAAATTCTTCTTTGTGTTCGTCATAGATATAGTATATTATGCAACTCGTTTTATAAACTTCTCTAGATACTCGTTTTTATTAAACACTCGCTTGAAAGCTTCGCTCGTGCCTAATAAAACTCGTAACTAAAATGGTGTTTATAAAACTTGATACATAATATATTATTATGTTCCACTATGTTATTTTGGATTTTATGATGAAACTAGACTGTAGACTTTAATAAGGTGATTGTTACCTTTTACCACATTAAAAGCCGCATATGCGTCACTCGTTGGCACGTTCCCTTTTAACATATGTATTAGATATGTTAGCTTTCCCACACCGCATCCAGACGCTTTGTACGACTCTGGCTCTCTTTATGACAAAATGCAATTTTTACAGGAACACACCTTTAAGATTTTCCGTATAAAGCATGCTTTATTGACAAAAAATTCTTTGAAAGCGCTAAAGCAATAGGCTTTCAAGGGAAACGTTGCACTGAAATTTAATGCAATCTAAAAATGTCCTATAATTTTTTACATTCATTTATTACATTTACTTTATATTTTGTTTGCCTTTAATAAAATATAATAATAGGGCTAACAACTTTAAATTCATTAATGTATTTTTTATTTCTTTATATATATTATAATAATCCCATTTGGAAAGACTTTATTTTTATACGCAGTTCAAAAGTCAAATTATTATACACCGCCGTCTAATCATGAAATTGCATTGAATTAAATTAAAAGAGTGGTTCCATCTATCGCATTTGGCTCGAAATCAGTGCAGATAATTAAAAATTACAGGTCATTTCAGAATAAATTCATATACATAACTTATAACATATATATGTCAAACGTCAAACCTATGACAATATGTAGCAAAGTCGAGAATTTTATTGTAAGTACAGAATCATTAAAAAAATAGTATATATATATATACAGCGGAGAAAGCATATTAAGTGCCTAGCTCAGAACTGTTGCCTTGACTGCGTCTTGGCAGCGAACGCTGAGCTTTAATGCTAGTGCTATCTCCGCCTGTTAGATAATATACTATTTTAAGTTATAAACTTTGTAAATATAATTTTAAATTAAAAACTCATATTTAAATGACAATAAATTTAAAATCTTAAAAGTGAAATCCATTCGCTAGGGTATTTGAATTTAAAATCCATTTAAGTTTCTTAAAAGCTTTGAAATATCTCATATGCCAAAGGAAATTTTACTTTCTCGGAAAATATATTTGAAACGTTATGCTGAAACTGCTATTATAAATTTCCATCAAATTTTATCCGTAGGAAATACATATAGTTTCATATTTCATACATATGTAAATATGGTTTACATTTAAAATTTGATTTTTTTATATGTACTTTTATCATATAATTAATTTTATAGGCAAATGACATCTACAGGGTGGTCCCAAAACTCGCGACAATAAAGTTGCATACAATCCAGCTGAAGAAGTAAAAAACCTCTTCGTTTGGTAAATAAAGAGGTTTGAAATTCACCAATTTCAGTGGTAGTTCATATAAAAAAGATGTAAACTAGCCCTAACATTTTGACAGGTTAAAATTTGGTTTTTTGTTATGACTCTAAGACTTGTCAAGCTTTGTCTGATCCTCCCGGGAAATCATTCTTTATAAACTCTGGCAGCTTATCGAGCGTTTCGTCCATATTCCCCATAAATTGCAACCATGATCATGTATTTGGCGTTTAAATACAGGTCAAAAAAATTTTTAAAAGAAAAAAAGAAAGAAAAATTGACCAAAAGTTTTAAAACTTCTACAGAGATTATAAAGAACTTCTATTGGTTTTTGACACAGCTTTTTAGTCTTATAAAGTGTCAAAATGTTAAGGCTCGTACACATCATTTTTTAATTTTAAACCTCTTTATTTACCAACCAAGGAGATTTTTCACTTCTACGGCTGCTGTTTTGGTATCTCTATTGTCCACGGTGTGCCTGAACAAGTCTCAGGTCACATAAAAATGTCCACCAAAACGGGTGTATTTTTGGAATATGCATCTCACTCCAAAACCATATTTTTCAAAATCCTAGCTAATCCTCTTTTTTATTTTTTTGCAATTTTCTGGATTTAAAAAAAAACCAAGAAAACTGAATATCGGCTTAATTAAATTAGATTTATAACATGATTGTCATTCTATATAATTGGTAGATTCGTTTTTGAGTGAGTATTTATCTATTTAATATATATTAAATAGATCAATACTCACTCAAAAATGATTGCTTGTTAAATTTAGTAATCCGAAATATAGTCTAAGCAATATCAAGTTTTTAACTGCAATTTGCGGTACATGTAGGCATACTCTTTGCGAATAAAAAAAAAATATTAAAAGACGCAAGATGGTGAAAATGTCAGACTTTGAAAAAGAAAATGTTATTACAAACTCTACTGGGAATATCCAAAATGAAGTGTGTGCGTACAGAATATGCACAACAGCAAGATTCAAAGAAAGGTAACACGAAAAAGGGGAAATACAAAAAACAAGGAAAAAAGGCCCAGGATACCGAAAATAAAATTATTTTGGGCAAAATCTGTTTCACAAGAGTTGGAAAGGAAAAAAACATAGTATGAATTCAGAAAGACATGGAAATGTCGTCAATATTATAAAAAAATTTACACCGAAAACTCAAGAACAAGTCGTTTCTACAGTTCTCAAGACCCGAGTATTAAAATCTAATAATTCATCATCTTTACGCAAAAATGCTTCTATTAGCCTAACGAAGATTGTGTACGGAAGATTGTATTAGATTTGTGAACGGTGCTGGGTTGGGCACATGGTCTGAGCAGGCTGGGGAGTCAATCGTTCGCGAGTTTATAAAATACTGGAAAAAGTATAAAATAAATTTACTTGAACATCCCGATTATGGTGAACATTTAAAAAAAGCTGTAAGTAGTAGACTTTAGTTCTAACAATTTTTAAATGATTCATAGTTTTCTGTAAAGTAATTTTAGGTATCATTATTGTTTAATAAATAAAAAGATTACTATTATTAATAAAAATTAAATTATGAAAAAACTTTTTTTCTCTAGTCTCTTGTCAAATTTATTGATTTATAAAAAAATGGAAAAATATAAATAGTGATTTTTTTCGACTCTCTCTTTATATTTTAATTCTTGATTCTTTATTGAAATTGATGATTGATAGGTCATACTAATATTTTAGCGGAGTCCGCCTAAAATTGTAAATTTTAGACATCACTTCATCAATTTTTGCAAAAAATCCAGAAAATTGCAAAAAAATAAAAAAGCTAGGATTTTGAAAAATATTGTTTTGGAGTGCATATTCCAAAAATACAATCCGTTTTGGTTGACATTTTTATGTGACCTGAGACTTGTTCAGGCACACCGTGTGTCCAGGGCCGGGCCTTAGGGGGGGGAGTCACCCCCCCCCAAAGTCTTGGCAGTTGGTTCCAAATCCAAACACGGTTGGCAAAATCTATAGTATTTAGGTCGGTTGGTTGGGTATACCTACCCTACCAACCAACCCATCAGTGATGGGCCATCACAATAAATAAAAATGAAATATAATTTTTTAACTTTACCTACATATTACAAAATTATAATTTTTTATCTATTGTAACCTCCTATAATCGTTACCGTCAAGAAAATTGTATTGGTCAACCTTATTTTTATTAAAGGACATTATATTTCACACAATCGGCATGTACAAAGTCGGCACCGCCTCGCGGCTTTGTCTTTGGTTTTGGCGGCGTTTGACTCTTTTTACGCACACCAATTTTCGGCGTCTAATTTTTCTAGATTATTATTATTATGAAGCTTATAAGCTAAGTAAAACTGGTGTCAATAAATAGGAATTAATTTTATTTTAATATGGAAAAGAAAGCTAGACCGGGCCGAGTTCTAGTAAAATGCTCATTATGTGGATCTGTGTTTAACAAGGACTAGAAAAAAATGCATGAGAAAAATATTCACGGTGGAAATTTGGTTAAAATTAAAATTGTTGCTGTTGCGGATAATCCATTTACATTGGCAGCAAGTCAAAAAAATAGAGAACGAGAATCAATCCCATCGACTTCGAAAGAGCATGCTAATGGTAGGTAAAGACATTCTTTATCTACACTTTACGGCACTTTACATACATGATAAAGTTACTGAAAATGTTTACTATTACTACTAAAGTATCGATATAAAAATAAGTTGGTTTTTTTATCGTCTCCACCCCCCCAAAAAAGTGTGCCTCGGTACGGCCCTGCGTGTGTCGTTACGATTAGTATTTAAAATTAATATTTATCTATTAGATTAATTTTTTTTACAATAATTATTTTGAGTTTAAAAACTACTGTAATTGTTATATCTTTATATAAATAATTAAAATAATAAATAATGTTAATTTTTTAATATTAATGTATTCTTTTAAATACCTTTGCAGGTAGGTACTCATATATAAAAATGTATATACATATATTCCAATATGTACATACCCTTACGACAATATGCCTGAATGTCAAAACTGAACAAATTTTTTTCGATTTTAAGTTATACAGGGCGTCTCAAAAGTCAAGGACAGCAGAAAAGGGGCGGATAGAGGTTGAGATTTTAAGTCGAATAGTCCTTGCCGTTTTTTGATCAGACGCACCATTAATTAGTTATTAATAAAATAAAGTAGAAAATCACAGGCGTGTTTTAGCAGAATGATTAGAGGTGGTAGAACTATAATGTGCAGCTTAGTTTCAGAAATTCTATATAAAATCGTAGTGTAAAATGACCTTAATTATATGGTTGACATTGTCACTGTCAGTGTTTTAGTTTTTAGGTTAGTTTTATAATAATAATAATAATAATAATAATCTTTATTCATGTTAATATGTACAGTTACATTTACACAAGTCAAGGAAAAGATACAAATTAAAAAAAATGTTAAAAGAAATTATACAATACAAAAATTTAAAATTTAAGGTAGGACATATACATCAAATATTTGATCATAGATCTAAAATAATAACATTATGCAGGAAAAAAAACAAGTAATAATTTTAATATTAAAATTTACAAAGACAGGTCACATGTTAAAAATTCGTTTAAACAATAAAACGCTTTAGTCAGTAAAAGTTTCTTAAGACGTGCTTTAAATTGTTTTAGGGGTAACTTTTTTATTTCATTCGGAAGTCTATTATAGAAATTAGGAGCAAAGTAATTTGACGCATCCCTAGATCTATTTATCCTATGGAATTCAATATGGATATTATTCCTACTTCTTGTTTGATAATGGTGTATGTTGTTTTGTGTAGTATAAATATTGATATTTGATTTTACATATACCAAGGCATTTAATAAATATTGACAAGGGACAGTTAAAACGTTTAAATCTTTAAACGATTGACGACAATCAGCTCTATAATTAAGATTACAAATAATTCTTATTACCCTCCTTTGAATCGAGAATACCTCAGCAGCTCTAGGAGAGTGACCCCAGATTAGAATGCCATAGGACAAAATGGAGTGAACTAGTCCAAAGTATGCATTCACTAGAGTACCCTGAGAAACAGATTCCCTTAGTTTTCTAAAGAGAAACATTTTTTTGGACAAGGTTTTACAGACCGACTCAATATGTGTTGCAAAGGAAAGCCTTGAATCAAGGTGAATCCCCAAGAATTTAACACTATTTTGTTCAATTTTGCAGTGATTTTTTAGGGTAAATGTAATTTTGACAGTTTTATCCGAGTTAAGACAAAGCTTATTTGCCCTAAACCACGATTCAACATCCAGCCGCGCACCCATGATATCCTCTTCAAGAACCTCAAAATTTTTACCTCTTCTACTTAATGTCGTGTCATCAGCAAACAAGACAAAATTGGTACTAGCTGAAGCTTTAGGTAAGTCATTAATGTAAATTAAGAATAATACAGGTCCAAGTATCGAACCTTGTGGTACTCCATATTTTATTTTTTTGGTCTCAGACATATTATTGTTGTGACTAACATATTGGTATCTATTACTTAAGTAGGATTTTATCAATAATATGCTTTCAGTGCTGAAATTATAATATTTTAGTTTATTGACGAGGATATCATGGGTTACGCAGTCAAATGCCTTACTCAGGTCCAAGAACAGAGAACTTAGATATTCACCCCTCTCAAAGCAACCACTTATTTCACTAATGAGAGTCTGTATTGCCTGTGTCGTAGATTTGTTTTTTCTGAAACCAAACTGATAACTATTAAAGAGGTTATTTTCCTCAAAGTACTCCAGAAGTTGTCGTTTCAAGACTAATTCAAAAATTTTACCAAACACAGGAACAATAGAAATAGGTCTGTAGTTGGTTTTATCATTTTTATCATTTTTTTTATATACGGGTACCACTCTAGAACACTTGAGGCAATTTGGAAATATATTTTTGTTTATACATGCATTAATTAAATTAGTCAACGGGATAAGAATTTCATACTTTATGCCCTTAACAATTTTAGAGTTTAGATTAAATGCATCCATATTTTTTTTGTTTTTTAATTCATTAATTATAGAGCTTACTTCATTAAAAGACACTTGTTTAAAGGTAAAACTATTTAAATCAGAGATATTTAGATTTAAAAACTGAGTAAAATGTATGTTACTGGTTGGTATTTTATTGACTATTTCTTCCGAAGAGTTTATAAAAAAATTGTTAAATTCATCCGAGCTAATTTTATCCGAAGCTACATTAGTATTATTTTTTTGATTAATTAAGCTCAGCTAACTTGATACATTCTTTTTTTAGGGAAAATTGTGGGAAAATGTGGGTTTTTATTCGCGTACTGATGCACATTATGGGGATTAAAACACCCCTCACGAGTAAAGGGTAATTCGTCAGTCCACAATACATGCCTTAGAAAGTTCGGATCTTCAGTGAAGACTCATCACGGTGCAAAACTCTTCTGATCTCGTAATTTCCAAGTTCCTTAGTTATACGGTTAACGGTGCTGCGCCACGCTCAAGTTGGCTAGCACTAGTTCCCGAATCAGCTGCAATGGCCTCAAGAACGAGTTCTTCATTATGAAGGCTGCGAGCAGTTCGTGGATGGCCAACGCATTCAGCAGCACCCAGTAAAACGTTGCCATTCATATTAAAATCGTAAACCGCACGGAGAATTGAATCATGGTTCAAAAACCGATCAGGCACACCTTTAAATTGTAGTCGATACTGGCGTGCAGCTTCCGCAGCATTGTAAGCATATTCGTGATAAATACGGACCATGTCTGCACGTTCGGCAACTGTATAAGCGCGAGGCATTTCAAAAAGTTTTTTTAACAAAAATGTCATAAAGTTATTTGAATGAATATGTAAGAAACTAAATAATATTGTTTAAATTAATTATTTTTAGTATTAATGAAAAAATTATTTTTATTTATTATAAATTTAAAAAAAGTAAAGTAGGTACCTAAAGTAAATTTATTATTATTAATATTATTAAAATATTTATTTTTCCTTATTTAAAAAAAGTAAAGTAAAGTATATCACCATCAACCTAGGTATTTATTATTATTATATTTATTCATTAATTCGCAAGTTAAAAAAAGTAACAAAATGAAAAGCTACCTACATATTTGTCCCACACAAAAAAACATTTCTTTTGAACCTAAAAAACCAAAACACTGACAGTGACAGTGAAAAAATAAAATTAAGGTCATTTCACAATATGATACGTTCATAGCTATAGTCGTCGAGGCGAACCGATTTCACGGTTAAAAAACGTGAAATGTTAGGTTAGGTAGTCAGTAGCGTATCATTTTCAAGGGGTCAGCGCGTGTATTTTGGGTGGCCTGATTATCAAGCGACATTTCGAGTAAGTAAACTTTACATTAGTTTTTTAAATGAAATGCCTCTGGTTTTTAGATTTTAAATTATTTCCTCAAAGAACTTTGGCTACACGGAGAGAACTGTTTTGGGAATGATCCAAAAATCGAGTACATTGGAAACAGCTTGGACATTTTAAGTGTGAATGATTTTGTGTTAGTAATGATTTCCTAACTAAACACAAAAGCATTTACTCTTAACATACCCAAGCTGTCAAAATTATCCCAATTTTTGGTAATCATTCCCAAAACATTTTTCTCCATGTAGGTATTACTTTATTTGTTTGTTGCTATTACCTGGTTAATACATATTTAATTTAAAAATACTTTAATAACAGGGTGTTTTGCATTTGAAGGGGTCAATGCAAAAAGTGCCTTAGTCACAAATAGCCTATTTGAAATAGGTGATTTTGAGATATTGCGGTTATTTATGATTATAAAATATTGCACAAAATATTATGATCAAAATGTGGGTTGTATTGTATTTCTTGTAGAAAGTGGATTGGACTTCCATGATTAAAAAAGAAAAAAATGTTTTGTTATGTCCAAAAAATATATTAATTTAGGACTTTGGCACTTTTTTTGTTGATTTTTTTTTATTTTGTCAAAAATTAAGGATTATATTAAGGAAAAATTTGTTTATACTTGGTTTATTATATAATGCCGTATAAAAATATATTTTGTATATACATGTGCACATGTTAACAAAACACATGTGCACATGTAAACAAAACATGTGCACATGTGAACAAAACTTAAGACTACATAAACATAATATAAATGACAACAGAAAAAGATTACAACATGATAAGTAAAACTTAATAATATGTTAATATAAACTACACTGTTTAAAAGTTTCACTTTTTTATTTAAATATAACAATTGTTTCGCTACACAGTAGCTTCTTCAGATCTATGGAGTTTCATCAAGTAAAAGTCGAAACAATTATTTAAGTAAAACTTAACTTAAAGCAAAACTATGAAAATGAAACTTGGCTTGACTTTTGCAGCAACTGGAATTTTTTTTCATGTTTCTGGAAAATTTTTGACGATGTTTTGGAAACATTATTTGAGAATATAAAAACATAGGTATTTTGGCCTACTAGAGAAGCAATTAAAGCAATTATGCCACCTTCTTTTAAGAAATATCCAAATTGTCGAGTAATCATTGATTGCACCGAAATTCGCGTTGACACTCCACCAACTGTGGAGCAAGTTGCTCCGAGCAACGAGCATTGATGTATTCTTCCTACAAGTCTTCTTTTACAGTAAAATATCTTATAGGAATAAGTCCATCAGGAATGATAACATTTATATCAAAAGGTTATGGTGGCAGGTCTACAGATGGTTTTATTGTTAATGATTCTGGTTTCATTAATTTAGTCGAGCCCAAAACAGAACTCTTTAAACGTCAGTGTGTTTTGAAAATGCCTCCATTCGCTTATGATCCTTAATTTCTAAACTTTTTGAGGAGCTTAATGTTGATAGTGTCTGGGTCAAAATGTTGTAGATAATTTACCTATAAGAAAAATATAATGAAATTAATTATAATCAACTTTTTGAATTATTTTTATTGATTAATTAAATTAATTTTATTTCCACCTTCTTAGTAAATGACATTTTATAGGTTAATTTGGTTGTTTTTGTATCCAAGTAAACGATACATTATCGGAACAGACCTGTAATATTTTACGGGCTTGTATAATAGACCTGTAAAGTTTTACAGGCTTGTAGAAAAGCAATTTATAAAATAAAATGTCATATTTGACACATTAATTAAAATTTTAAATTTAAAAATCGTTATCTAAAGGTGAAAATAAAAGTTTGTACGTATCACGCTTTGCAATTAATCTTTACTAGGCTCACTGGATTATGGGGTTCGCTCCTGCGTCGCTCATCCCACAAATTTCCAGCTCGCCCGTAAAGATTCATTTACAAAGCTTGACACGTAAATAACTATTATGAATCTGAATATACAGGGTGGTGCAAAGGGACCTTTAATAATTTGAGAATGAATAGAAAACGTTAAAATAGAATATAGTAATTTTCTTAATAAACTTATATCAAAAACTTAACAGTTTCAGAAAAAAAAGTCCACCAGAAGTTTTTTCGTAAAATGTATCTTGGTATTTTCCATATGCCATCTAGTTTGGTCTTTTTAGACAATAAAAAGTACGCCATTAATCTAATATTTTTTTTTACATTGCTGAAATCAACAGTTGATTTAAAAAAGAGTAAAACGTAAAATTTTTCTCAATAAATTCATTCTTAGTAATTTTTAGCAACAAATTAAGAACGTTTATTTTGAAATAAACCAAATTAAAAATAACACTAAAAAATGTTTTACAACAGAAAAAACAATTAAAAATAAAAGTACAAAAACTATTTTAGAACAGAAACCTAAATTTAATTCATAAGGAGTTGCTCAAAATCTTCACCCCTTCGATACAAAAAATTAGATAGCATATGGTAAAATTTAATCACAGTGAATTGGATCCAATTCCACGCAATTTTACTGTGAAACGATACATTTTACGGAAAAACTTCTACAGGACTTTTTTTCGTAAATCGACTGGTTATTTTAAAAATATGGATTTTTTTGTTTTATATCATTTTTTTAAAAAAATCCAAAGTCCCAAATTATTATATATATTTTTTTGATGTAACAAAACGTTTTTTCTTTTTTAATCATGAAAGTGCAATCCACTTATAACAAAACATACAATAGAACACAAATTTTCATCATAATATTTTGTGTAATATTTCATAACCAAAAATAAACCTTCAAACCGCAATATCTCAGAAGGCACTTCTTGCATTGACCCCTTCATATGCAAGAAAATGAATATTTATTTTAACGTTTTTTATTAATTCTCAAATTATTAAATTATTAAAGGTTCATTTTTGACCACCCCAGGGTATAAATAAAATAAATAAATAAAAGCGAACTTAAATCCAGAGACCTGAAATCAGGAGAAATATCTTTGTGTACCTTCTTATTTTCTTCTATGTATTTTGAAGGACCTTCAATGAAGGTGTACAGCATTTCATGTACCTACTGGTACTGGCACCAAAATAAACACCTAAAAATGTTTTAGTTAATTTTAATTTATCCAAAAAGTTTATTGTATTATTAGAAATGTGACACATAACAATTTAAAGCTAGGAATTTTAAATTAAAATTTATCATAAAAAATCATAATTATCTACCTTTACATACCCTTCATTACATAATGTGGGCTCAGCGTTTTCTCTCAATATAAAACCACCTAAACTAGCAAACATATTTTCTTCAAAATGCTCTCCACAAACATATTCTTTTTCACTGGCTCATTTTTCAATTCGATTCTGCCAATATAATTAAGCCAACGATTTCTCCTAAAATGAAATAAAATTATAACGTTTATATAAAATTAAAATGTTGTAGGTAGGTAGGTAGGTACCTACAACAATCTTTTATATTAGTAGTCATTTAACTGTTTAAATATATTTAAAATTGTATAGTCCCTATAAAATATCAATTGTAACTATAATATTATTACATAATAATATTATTACAATACACATTTTGACAAATTTAAAACATTAAAATTCAGTAGAAATCACAAAACAAATAATTACATAATAATATTATTACAATACACATTTTGACAAATTTAAAACATTAAAATTCAGTAGAAATCACAAAACAAATAATTCGTCTAAAAGCAAACGACAACTGAATTATGAATAAAACCAAATAACGGGTATTCATAGTTTCATATTTTTAAAACAATATGTTGCCATAAATTCGTATATTTTGTCTTTTACTATTTTAAAATGCAGTTGAAGGCGTTTGAGGACTCAAATAAAAAATGTTTGTTTTTGAGGTTATGTTTGCAACTATTATTTTGATTCCTTAAAAATGTCCAAACTTGAATATAAATTATGTTAGGTAAAGTTATAATTAGTTAATTATGCACCAACAAATATACTTACCGAATTGTATCCTTTAGCAAAACATGAAAATGCAACTTCAGATTGGTTCTTCAATTATCTACATTTACAATTAAAAACACAACAATAATTCACCATAATCACTTAGATAAAATACACACACGACTATATAAGCATATAAAGAATAATAAATATCATTCGAAAAACACAAATAACGTGAGCGGTTAAGGTACGTAATTGCAACTTTGCGAACGAAATTTGGAGAGTAAGACTTTTACCTTCGTCTCTTCTGTAAACAAACTACTTATTTATTTAATATTCATGTGCAGTTTGTACCAGAAAAAGAATATTCGAACGGTTTAAACGGATTGTTGACAAACTCGCTCTTTTGTAATGTATGGCCAATGGTACTAAAAAGCGCCTACTGATGGCGCGCGCGTCGCCAAAACCCGATACGAATTTAGCGTATTCTTTGTCGCTGGAACCTCTCCTCAGTAAGTCTAAGTGTCTGGCTCCAAATCTCCAGCACTTTGTTGTCGCTGTAGCTCTTACCTCTTGGATACAATTTAATTGAAGCAAGGGACCCCATGCTCCAGTCCCCTTTGAAAATATTAACTTAAACACAAATCGCTGCTGTTTCTTATCTAACCGATTTCCGGGCATTCTGATCAGAATAGTACGGATTTTTGCTAATCGAATAATGAAACACTAATATTATTTCAAAAATACCTACCTTATTTGATGCAAAAAGACCTTAAAAATTATAGAAATATATAAATGTCATAAATGTCATGAACAAATATTAAATGTAAATGAGGAACGTCGCTGATCCCTCTGATCGCTATGTCCTTGTTTAACACAAGTTGTGTGGATTGTGCCCTAACCCACAGATTATAAAGGCCCTAACCTAGCGGTTCCTTGGATTATATACGTAAAAGAAAACAACAATAATTGTAACGTCTGGGCTTAGTTCAGAATTTGATGACGCAATTTGAAACATTCGCTGCGACAACTATGGAATAGCAAAAGGTTTTGTTGTCCCACATGTAATAATTTTGCTAGAGCACGCCTGTGATAAAAAAACTGCAAAGACTATTCGACTTAGAATGTTATCCTCTATCCACCCCTTTTCTGGCGACCTTGACTTTTGAGACACCCTGTATATTTAAAATCAAGTAGAGAGCAAGTAGAATTAAATGCTAGAACTATAGGGAATTTGTAAAAGTAATCTTATGACTCTCCAGATTACTTTCACTAGTTCGTTTAAATAGGAGATTAAATCACTAGAACTATTTAACAGCGATTAAATTTTAGCCTCCATATTGCATTTTTGTTTACGATTTTATGGTGTTATTTACAAGTTTTAACAAACATCCCGATAAAAAAGATTTTATATAGTTGTATATCATTATATAAAATATATATAGAGTTATATATAATTCATATATAATTATATAAAGTTTATATATAATGATATATATACAATTATACATAATTCTATATAAAATATTTTTTTTTAAATATGGAATTTATATAATTATATACAATTATATATAATAATTTCCAATTATATATAATTATATATTAGACCCTATTGAAGTGTCTATATAATTATATAGTATCATATACAATTCTCTTTTAAGGTATTTTAAATTGTTTATAATTTTATATAATTATATACAATTCTATAAAATTATATATAGGTCTCTTTTAAGGTATTTTAAATTGTTTATAATTTTATATGATTATATACAATTCTATATAATTATATATAAGTCTCTTTTAAGGTATGTAAAATTGTATATAATTCTATACAATTTTATAAATATATATAAGTTTTTTTCAATTGACCTTAAGGTATATAAAATTGTTTATAATTATATACAATTCTATATAATTATATATAATTTAAGAAAATTATCCAGATACCTGGATAATGACGTCATAAAAAAAATTATTTTGATTACCAACAAAAGTAAGGATTATTTAATATTATGTGGGTAAGTTATAATGATTCTTATAAATCGATTTATTTTTGGTGAAGATTCGCAAGTAGAATTTTAATTAAAATTTCTGCCCTTGACTAAAACGCCATAAAGTAACACCTTGTCAATGTGTATTTAAAATATTTTGGAAACATGAACGATACTGGGAGTGGAAGTGGGAGTAGAAAAACAAGATTACATTTTGTGTATTTGTTATATGACCACAAAATACAACTGGATAGCAGCCAACTTAATACGCATGCGCAGAAATCACGGCTGGTAATTAATAATTGTTCAAACACCTTAAGCAACGATTGTTTGTAAGGTATTAACATATTTAGAGGTCTCTAAACAATAAATAGGGTAGTAAGCGTCAGTTAACCTTAAAAATTTAATTACAAACGCAATCTGTACTCATTAAATAGTTTGTGTTAATTTGCCGCCATACGTGGTAACACTGGAGTTTTTGAGAGAAAGCTAAGATGGCGTGTTTTGGTGTTCTTTGTCGCCTTTTGTTAGAAAAAATTCTTTTTCTGTGGCGTGAATCTAGATATCGTATTCTTCATAAAGTGTGTTTGTTATATTATAGTGTTCTCTTCAAGTTAAAGCTTAAATAAAACTAATTTGCTTGACTAATTGTTATAATTTGGATATTTCAACAACCATTAGAAAGTTCCAGTGCTTATTAATTGTGTATTTTTAAGTTTAGGGTAGTAATGCTATAATAATTTTTTGTTTCATATTAAGTTGTCTTTCAAAATATGTAAAAATATACAGGGTGTCCCATTAAAACAATGTTATTTTTGTAATAACTTCGGAAACCCGACGTTCAATTGTTTTTCTGTAAAAATACCACTAATTTGCTAATTTAACCGACTTTGTAGCTCCAATAATAATGGTGAGCAGGTTTTTATGACATTATATTTTTATATTCCTGCATAAAGTCACTAACTGTCATTTTGTGAAAATCTTAAAAAACATAGTTGTGTGGATTGTTGTTTATATATCCAAATAACCATATACTTAATGTATAAGTCATATATGCATATAATGCTTAAAGCACTTACTGACTTTTATACATTAAAGATAAGGTTAATTTGGTTAGTAAATTTAAACTTTAAGATTTTTACAAAATTTCAGTTGGTGACTTTTTGCAGGAATATAATAATATATGATTATATATAATTATATAGATATAATTGTATAGAATTCTATATAATTATATCGGGTCGGTTTTCTTATATAATTATATATACTTCTATATAATTGTATTGAATTCTATCCAATTATATCGGGCCATTTTTTTTATATAATTATACCTATATAATTTTATACAATTATATACAATCTTTTTTTATCGGGATTTTTTAAAAAACAATAAAAAATAAGATATCTAGTTTACGAAATATCAATTATTACGTATTACATACCTTAAATTAATGGAATTTTCTTTAAAAAAATATTTATAAATTTTGACACATACGTCAGATTTTATAAATTGTCAAATAGTTTCCTTTAATTCAATAGGAAGAAATAATCTAGACGTATATCACTCAACCTATAAATTTAATCTGTCAAACTATGCTCAGTAAGTTTTTTATTTGACTTTTCTTTTTGGAAAATAGTTTCATGCAAAATAATTAAAAATAAAACCCCTCGACCGCTACGCGGTCTACTGAGCCTAGTTTAACCGATTAAATTCATATATGAATGAACTATAGTTCTAGTGATATAATATATGATTATTTCCCTCATTATAATATGAACCATTCAAAAGCCTTGAATTTTCGAATAAATTTCGTTTAAATAAGCGATTAAATCACTAGAACTATTTAACAGCGATTAAATTTTAGCCTCCATATTGGATTTTTGTTTACGATTTTATGGTGTTATTTACAAGTTTTAACAAACATTTTTAAAAAAAACAGCGATTAAATCACTAGAACTATTTAACAGCGATTAAATTTTAGCCTCCATATTGGATTTTTGTTTACGATTTTATGGTGTTATTTACAAGTTTTAACAAACATTTTTAAAAAAACAATAAAAAATAAGTTATCTAGTTTACGAAATATCAATTATTACTTATTATATCAATTATTACTTATTACCTACATACCTTAAATTAATGGAATTTTCTTTAAAAAAATATTTATAAATTTTAACACATACGTCAGATTTTATGAATTTTCAAATAGTTTCCTTTAATTCAAGAAATAATCATATATTATATCACGAGAACTATGAATTTAATCGGTTAAACTAGGCTCAGTAGTTTTTTGTTTGGTTTTTCTTGGAAAATGTTGAATGCAAAATAATTTAATAAAATTACGAGACCGCGTAGCGGTCGAGGGGTTTTATTTTTAATTATTTTGCATGAAACTATTTTACAAAATGAAAAATCAAATAAAAAAGTCACTGAGCATAGTTTGACAGATTACATTTATAGGTTGAGTGATATACGTCTAGATTATTTCTCGAATTAAAGGAAACTATTTGACAATTCATAAAATCTGACGTAGGTATGTGTCAAAATTAATAAATATTTTTTTAAAGAAAATTCCATTAATAATTAATTAATTAAATTATTTAAGGTATGTAATAAGTAATAATTGATATTTCGTTAACTAGATAACTTATTTTTTATTGTTGTTTTTTAAAACATGTTTGTTAAAACTTGTAAATAACACCATAAAATCCTAAACAAAAATCCAATATGGACTCCATATTATGGAGGCTAAAATTTAATCGCTTTTAAATAGTTCTAGTGATTTAATCGCTTATTTAAAAGAAATTTATTCGAAAATTCAAGGCTTTTGATTGGTTCATATTATAATGAGGGAAATAATCTAGACGTATATCACTCAACCTATAAATTTAATCTGTCAAACTATGCTCAGTAAGTTTTTTATTTGATTTTTCTTTTTGGAAAATAGTTTCATGCAAAATAATTAAAAATAAAACCCCTCGACCGCTACGCGGTCTCGTGATTTTATTAAATTATTTTGACTTCAACATTTTCCAAGAAAAACCAAACAAAAAACTACTGAGCCTAGTTTAAACGATTAAATTAAGCAATTTAAAGTTTTTTTTTCTTAAATGATTTTATACATATATATATATATATATATATATATATATATATATATATATATATATATATATATATATATATATATATATATATATATATATATATATATATATAGAATATATAAAATCATTTAAGAAAAAAAATATCTTTATTTTAGTCTTTTTAAGAGTCATATTTTGTATTTTTATAAGCTTTTATATATTATAAATTTTCATTTTTATTATAAAGATAGCTAGTTAATTACCGGTTAACTATGGATAATAGCTATTAGCCGAATTAGCCCTATTAGACTAGCAATCCGGCTTAGGGCCGCTTTGTCAATCTCTTGTTAAGTTCCAGTTAGTCTATCTGAGTTAAATTCCATATCGATCGTGAGAACAATGGTATCCATGGAAAGTATCTGCCAGATAACCAACTGCAACTTTAACCAGACATTGATAAACTGGCCCTTAGCTAAGAAATATTTAACCGTCTAAGCTTCGCTAACAAGTTTAGCTGGTCAAGTCCAACAGCCCTAGTAATTACCTTAAAAGTTTTTATCTATAGATATATACTGCATAATATGCAGTATATATTACTGCAACAAAATGGCTGTTTATGAAATTATTAATTAATAATTAAATTCATTTGTTTTTTAACGACAATGCGCTCTTTGGGAATTCTCTTTAAAGGTTTTTTTATCCCAAGAATATTGCCACAGATCCTGACCAAAACATATTAGGGTGAATGTTTTTAATGTTTGGCTGACTGGGTTCTTTTACTGTTTCTGGGTTTTATCTAATTTAATCAGCTGTTTAAAGGTAGACCAATTTTCCCGAAATTATTATTAATAGCTCCTGATTGTAAAAGAAGGAAGTCGAAACCTAATAAAAACTTATTTCTTAGACCCGTTCAAATAACGAAGTTACGTAGGAAAGTATCAAAATGTAAAGCAAAGTTTAATATTGTTGCAGTTTTACCACGTTATCCAAGTTAATAAAGTTATTATGAATAAAAAGTTTTAGGATAAAAATATGTTCGGAGCGGTGAACATAATTTGTTAAAATTTTGTGTTTTAATAATATATAGTGAAAATAAAATTTTGAAAGTAACTTTTGTTTTTATTAGTTTAGTTTATAACAAAAAAGTTATCAAATTATCTTTAAAATTGGCGCATTATGTAAATACAATTTAAATAAAAGTGCATTTAAAACTATAAAATAAACAAAATATGAAAAAATTGGAATTAAAAAAAAAACTATTACTGGAACAAATTAGTCGATTTCTAAAGCCATTCAAAAAATTCAGTTTTTTAGTTAAAAAAAATCTGAAAATAGTATAATTTGATTCTACAAATCAGTTTTATATAATATGAAAAAATTGGAATTAAAAAAAACTATTACTGGAAAAAATTAGTCGATTTCTAAAGCCATCCAAAAAAATCAGTTTTTTAGTTAAAAAAAATCTTAAAATGGTAAAATTTGATTCTACAAATCAGTTTAAAAAATATTGCCTCTATTAAGAATTTTGTTTTATTTATTTTTGACTTAAAAAATGTTAAATAATAGCTCGAAACAATTTCCTTTAAAAAGGTACTTTAGGGCCAAATAGTCAACAATAGAGGACGCAAAACTGTACAAAAACTGCACAAAAGACTGAGCGATAACAAAAAAAACATGAATTGATTAATCCTTTTAATTAAAAAAAAGGAAATTTAAGAAAATAATAAAACGTCTATTTTTATGGGTGTTCTTTAATTTCTCCTTTTAAATCTCAAGGGCATTAGTATTTTTACATTCCAATGACAAACTAATATTTTATCAGTGATTTAATTTAAACTTTAAAAAAATATTTAAAAAAAAATTAAATAATTTTAAGAAAATATTTCATTTCATATTCACAAAATTATTAGGGTTAGTTTGCAACATTATTAATAAGGTATTTACATTACAAATGTCCTTTATATGTTTAAAAAATATTTAAAAAAATGTAAATAAGAATTATAAAAATTAATGAAGTAATGAAGAAAATTGTTGGATAAATAAACATTCTTAAAAGAAAGCCAGCGTATAAACTTATCATAGTCTCGTTCAGGATTAAATTAAAAGAAGAAGTGAGTATTTTTGTAATGAGCTCAAAGTTTGATACATAAAAGTACAATTATAATAATTATTATGAAAGTAAAAAGTAAGGTTCGGTAGATCTGACAGAAGTCGAATTTTTCATTAGTTCAAAGAAGTAAATTTTAAATTTTTATACTCCAAGCTGTAGAAAATCTAATTATAGACCGATTAAAGATTATTATCTTTAATCGGGCTATAGTCACAAATTTTAATTAAGCACGAGCAAAGCTTGCTAGTGATTATTTAATAAAAATAAGTTTATAAACGAGTTGTATACTATAGTTTTTCTACGACGAACGGTATTATAAAAAATATTTTTTTTATAATCAATTAAAATATTTGTATAGACCGACATCTATACAAAAATAGAGAAACCAAATTTAGTGTTGGGAATCTGTTTTGCCGAGTTTCAAAATGTCAGTGTCAGTTTGTGAAATTTTCCTTTAAAAATCTAAGTTTGAAAATGGACAAACAACCGTTTAAATCCTATATAGAAGCGGTTTTTTACAGTGAAAGTGAAGAAGATGTTCTTAAGGGTACTCGACCCGAAATTATTAAAGCTGCGGCATCGGCAACCTAGTTTGCGGCAGGCAATATCAAAAGATTAGTACAAACTTGCATATAAACTTTTTTAAGATTGGCGTCAATAACTATTTAATAATTATACACAAAATACAAAATTTTAAAATTAAGATAATAAAATAAATCCACATTTTAGTATTATTTCACAAGAAGGGCATTTTATTATGATGATTGTATATTTGACTACTTAACTACTAAAACTAACTCTTCATCGGATGACTAAAACGCCACTTAGTGTCATGGAAACGTGTACTATAATGGGCATTTGATAAACTCCATTTTATTCAAGAATTTTTGGTGTCTAGAAAAGTTTATAAACGAGTATACTTTTTCTACGACAAATATTATAAGGTATAAAAAATATTACATTACTAATTAATTTAAATATTTGTATAGAGCTATAGATCTATACAAAAAAGAGTAACCTGTTCTAAATTTTTTTTTGTAAACATGAAAATTTCTCTTAAAATGGCAAAACCAAAAGGTCAGTACAAACGTGCATATAAAGCTTTCAAAGATTGGTGAGAATTCTCTATTAATAAACTGTTTTATACTTTGGTATTTTTGTATTAAGATAATAAAATAATATAATTTTGATATTTACTATTGTTTCACAAGAAGAGCAATTTATTTTGACGATTGTATGACACTTGATAACTGTAAACTAACTTAACGCTAACTTCAGCCCGTGACTAAAACGCCATACACCTTTTCGTGTATTTAAAATATTACTTAGTATCATGGAAACATGTACGATAATGGTCGTTTTAAAGGTGAGAATAGAAAAAGCTTTAATATCTATCCCGGGTTAAATTTAAAATACCCCCCTTTGAGATTATGTCCACATTTTTGACCTAAATACTTTTTTTGTGTTTCTTACATAGGAAGTTAACATATTGATCAAATTTTATGCCTCATAAAAATTCGATGTACGTGAGCCTACTTAAACTTCCACTTCTAAACAAATTGGATCCTCTGAATCACCCCTTACGGTTAGATTTTATAAATTTATTGAATGAATTTAAAATATCATCAACGAATGTAATATTTTAAAAGTTTTATACGAAATGATAATTTTTAAATAATACAGTTTTTAAAGGATTTTTAATAGACCAAATGATTAAATACATAGAGTTACTTAAAAAGTCTATATTTTATTTATAAAATACATATAACATAGTGTAAAACCAAATTTAATTTACATTATAGTTAAATATAACTTTAATTTTGCATTTAAGTTTATTTAATACGATACTTTAACCAGCAGAAAAGTAGATAATTAAATGAACGTTAATGTAATTCATTTATCTTTAAGCGTTCTATACTTTAATAGTATATTATGTATCAAGTTTAATAAATGCCATTTTAGTTTTATTAGGTACGAGCGCAGCTTGCGAGCGAGTTACATATTACACAGTATGACAAAACTTGATTTTTTCCCTTCCATGAAAAATTCCTATAGATTTTGAAAATAGACTAAAATTATACTCGCGTCTCAGCGTTTCTTTAGATCACGTCATTCTTATATCTATATATATAGATATAATATCTATATATATAGATATAATAATAATTCTTTAGATCACGTCATTCTTATATCTGTCGGAGAATAGACATTAATTTGTATGGCGTGTTTATAAATAACAATTTGGTAAAATAAGCAATGCTGTTTATCATAAATTAGACTTAAGAAATAGATTTTTAGAGAACAGTTATTTAGTCGGCAGTCCGATAAGGATGCATTAGTGAAGGTGATGACTAACGATCACCAGACGTAGCCACGGTCTCGTGGGAAAGTAAAGATAAAGATTCACAAAAAGGTGGAAATGTACTCACCCTCGGGGGGATGAGATTCATTCTTAATCGGGCAATAAGACAGTAAAGTCGCGTGTAAACCCGGAGACCGCGGATTCGTTACAATCGTTAGTTTCATACTTTAATTTACTTTGTGCGTATAATCTTTAGCGTATATCGTTTTGTCTAGTTAGATATTCGTAATTAAATGTACTAATTGTCGAGAATTAGTGTTTGATTGTTGTGAATGATGTCCAAGTCCAAGTATCGCGGCCCCGAAAAACACCGATTCGACATATCTATATATATTAGGGTGTGCCAAAAAAACTCGATATTTTTTTTTTCATGCTCTCCACCCAAAATATCGTAGAATATGTCCAAACAAATATTCTGTTAAAAGCGGAGCTCATAATTTCAATTTTAAGAGGTCCCTCATCGAATCTGAAGTTTTGCCGCTTAAATAACACAGAAAACTGACTTTTTTACCTTATTTATTCTTGCAACCTAGGAAGAATTTTTTTTTTCATAAAATCCATGACTAATTCTTACAAATCATTAAATTTGGACAAAAAAATCTTATTAAGCCGAATTTCTATTTTCATTATTTGATTTTTTGCAGAGCTTTAAATTTAAAGTTAATAATACAAAAATGATGACTTTATACGCCTGTAACTTTTAGAATATTGACGATACAAAAAATTCGCCTAAAACTTTTTTGTGGTCCATCAGACAAGCTAAAAAATTGCCATTTAACTTTTTCGTCTAACTTCAATAGTTTAGCTGAAAAAGGCAAAAAACGTAAAATTTTAAATTTAAAGCTCTGTAAAAAATTAAATAATGAAAATAGAAATTTGGCTTAATAAGATTTTTTCCTCCAAATTTAATGCTTTGTAAGATTTGGTCATGGATTTTATGAAAAAAAAATTTCTTCCTAGGTTGCAAGAATAAATAAGGTAAAAAAGACAGTTTTCTGTGCTATTTAAGCGGCAAAACTTCAGATTCGATGAGGGACCTCTTAAAATTGAAATTATGAGCTCCGCTTTTAACAGAATATTTGTTTGGACATATTTTACGATATTTTGGGTGGAGAGCAAGAAAAAAAAAATATCGAGTTTTTTTGGCACACCCTAATATATATATAGATATAATATAATATATATATATTTACATCTAGACTGTATAGTTTAAAAAAAATGTATTCACTGAATAAATGGTCAACCACTTAAGATACATTTTAAAATTATTTTAATTATATACAGGGTGTTGCTCATTTACAAAATACGGGGTGTTTCACTTCGTGATCCTTTAAAAATATATCGATTTGAAATTTTAAAGCGTTTATAATCCAATTATGCCGGTTTGACCTGAAGTATCAACTTTGGTATTTTAAATAAAACACTCCATATATATATATTTACATTCTTAAATTCTACATAAAATTCTGAGTAAAATTATCATACCATGTTCTATACCTAAAGTGAATAGTTTTTGAGTTATTAATTTTTTTTTAAACTTTCACATATGCGTCAATAAAAAATAGCCTATAACTTTTTTGCTATTGGGTTTACGGAAATAAGGGTAGAATTTTTGGAATCTAAAAATATTGTTTGAAGTTTTCCATGTTTTTCTTCAACATTTTTCAACAAATTACCCCAGTAGCACAAAGATATTGGCCCAATATTCGTAATAATATTGGGCCAATATATCTTTCGTCAGATTTTTTCTAGCATGGTCCAATATTGAAACCCTACATTGGCCCGAAGTTATTTGACATTATATTCTAGGAAAGTTGAGGGAGAAATTGAAAGAAAAAAAAGATAGCCACCTAGTACTTGAGGAGGTCCATTCCAAAACTCGGTTTATCCACTTTTTAATAAAAATGAGTTAGTGGTGTCTGTACATTTAAAATGTATCCCTCTATACCCTAAAAAGATCATAATATTCTAAAACTATATTTGAAGAAAAAAGAACGATTTATAACAAAATAGAGAATTAAAAATCTGTATAGGTTAAAATAATAAGAATGGCTGTATAAAAAAATTAATTGACGTGATTTCATAAAACATTCTCACCGGGTACGTTTTTTTATTTTGAAAATCTTTTAAAATTTTTTATGGGAGGAAAATTGTGTTGAACTGTGTTATAATTATCTATAGATACCACGAACAGAAATAAAAATTTACAGACAATTTTAATTGATTTATATTTGACATCTGACGAATTTAACCTCACTTTTTCGCAATTCTAATTTCGGCCCGTGACTAAAATACCATAAAGTCTCTAAACCTATTTATCTACTCCTACATAGACTTGCTGTGATTTTATGGCGTTTTAGTCACGGGCTGAAGTAAACAACAGTGGCTTTTGTGCATTTTAGTCACGTGCTGAAGTTAGCTTTATTATAAATTGTGAAAAAGTGAGGTTAAACTTATCAAATGTCTAATTTTTTTAAATTAAAATTGACTTTAAATTCTTATTTCTGTTCGTCGTTGATAAAGTATAGTATGCAATTCATTTTATTAACTTCTCTGGACACTCGTTTTTATTAAACACTCGCTCGCTTTGCTCGTGCAAACTTGATACATAATATACTATTAAACAACACTCACTATTAAAGTTTTTAATTATTGTCTTGTCTGTAAAAAATCGTTTGGACCAATCAAAAAATTATATAACTGTCACATCTATCTTACTTTCTTCTTTTATAACACTGTGCTTTAAAACCAAATAAATTACTATTAAATGTTTTTTTTGCTATATTGTAAGGTACACTATGTATTTTCGTAACCCGATTCTTTAAGTATACTGAAATACTTGTTTTGGCATATTCGTGATTGTCTAGTTAATTTACTTACTTTATAAAAATTAGGACTCCACGCTGTGTATCTACGAACATTGATAATAACGTTATTTTGAAATTGGTCAAGTTTAATGAAACACAAGTATTCAATTTGAAACCCCTGATTTAATTCAAGCAAAGACAAAGGGGTGGCCCGTTGAGTCAGAGCACAGGGAAAAGGGACCATAAAAACCCTGGCGACACAGTTCAAATAAAAATAAAATACAAAACAAAACAATTAAAACATGCGTCATAATCGCAAGAATACTATACAAATCATAAGTAAATAAAAAACATGAAAAGCAGATAAACACATTTCATTTGATCTGGGTATCTTATCAATATTCTAAACATTTTACACTCAGGCAAAGTTACTCTTACAGATTGTCACTTTATGACAAAGCCTTGCACTATTTGACCACCCTACCACGCATCTTCGAACCATTGTACGATGATGCGATTTTACAAAATAATAATAATAATAATAATAAACGAACAGCAACCACAACCCTCATATAGAGAGAATTCGAATGCTACACAGGATAGGAACGCGGGGAATTATTGATATAATGCAGATATTACCCGTAGTCAATAACCACACCATGGAAAAATGTTAAGCAAACCATCTGTGGAAGAGATACAACGACACTGCTCTCACTTAGCGCCCTTATACCACCCACGCATTCCAAATCCTCTCACAAAATCAACGTCCAGCACAAGAAACTCAGTGCATGCGCGATCCCAAGGTATTAAACCAAAACAATGAAATGTGACAATAAAAATTATTATCAAAAATCACTCGCTATTTACACATATTAAAATGATTAGGACCCAATAAACTAGCAATGATAAACGACATAGACAAGATGCAAATTAAATAATGATGTTAAAATTATAAGCAAAAATATATTAAGAAAACCCAAAACGAGGAGTTGTTTATCATTACTAGCAAAAATTACAATTTATAAAAGAGTACATAACTAATTACAACAGAAAATCGGTAACAATCACAATAGTTATATTAAAATATGTATCACAAACTTTTAATGATGCGTATGGGATGAAAGTCTACATAACACTCTTCTGCATGCCTCTTTCTTCCTTAATTCTATATTTTAAACATCTCGGCCACTTAAAGCAGGAATGTGAGACCTAAACAATTCCCCCTAATATTTCTAGGTACAGATACAAAGAAGTAAAATTTTAAAACTCCATGGGTTTTTAAAACATAAAATAACTTTATACTATAATATTATTTTTAGTAGATTATTTACATTTTTCTTGGTTAAAACAGCGCCAAATTTGAATTTAAAAGTTTATGTACCACAGGACCCTTACAGAAAACCTAAAGTTTAGGCTTATAAGCTGCAAAAGTTTTTTTTCATACAGTTACACACACACATTTTATTAGGTTAGGTTGAAATTTTATTGATATAAAATTTATATAAAAATAAGTATATATATATATATATATATATATATATATATATATATATATAAATATATATTATATAATTATTTAAAGCAGAAAACAAAATTTGGTTTCCTGTTGTTGTTTTATAAGTGTATTCAATCCAATTAAGTTTAAGTTTGGTCGTGAAAATTGTTGTTTCAGACAATTAGTTTTCTAAAGTGGGTAATTTATGATAAATTGTGCGAAACTAAAAATAAATTGTTAGCTTAATTAAAACATTTTGCTTTTAGTAAAGTAAATTTTCTTATTTTTATACAAAGTTTTTATGAGTTAATAAAACAAAAATTACTTAAGGGACTTCAAGGAAGTTTATGTTACAGCTTGGCAAATCTAGCTAGAGACATACGAATGTACAAGCCCATCGATGCGCAAATGCCAGCTCTTAAAATCCTTATTTGCATTGAGTTTGCTTTAGGATAAAGAACGCTTTGCACAGTGGATTAAAATGAAAGTAAATCAAGCATAAAAAATTTAAAATCACGGATAGGGCCATTTTGTGCAGCTTCTCGCTGCATAAAGAAAATGACATTAGCTATCATCTCTAAAGCTTGACCTGACGAAACTTTTCACTTTAATTTTGATTTAAAATCCATTATCAATAAAATCGGCTACTTACTACTAGGCTCTTTAAAAATAATTGTCAATTTACCATCATTTGTTAATCAATAAAAACGTACCTAACGCTAACACAAATTTTCAAAACCTAACCCAACCTATTTTTATTTGCATTAATGTTACCTCTTTTAAACATACCTTAACTTTATAAGAAATTCTTGTTTACCTTAAATACATATAATTCTATTCTAATTGTATAAATAAATAGAAAATTTACTACTTTTTACTCTTAAATAACTTTAATAATGTTGATATTCAAACCTTTATTAGTCCTCTGTGCGGCCGAGATCGGCTGTATCAAGGATCTTTTCTTGCGAATGCGTTATCATTTTAAAGTTTTGCCCACACTGCAAGTTTTTAAAGTCTAGCTAGATATTTGTAGTTGTACTTCCGTTTACTTTCATTGATGTACCCTTAATAGAGTTTTATTTTTGCTAACAATTAATAATACATTATATTATCTAGTTTCAAAAACGTCATTTAAGTTACAAGTTTTATTAGGCACAAGCAAATCTAGCGAGCCAGTGTTTAATGTGTTTAATAATTGTATTCTATAGAAATACTGTACGATATACTAGGAGAACACAAAACAGAATTTAAAGCCAATTTTATTTGTTAAACATTTTACATAACTGTCAGCCGGATTTAACCTTACTTCCCCAGTTTTTAATAAAGCTAACTTTAGCCCGTGACTAAAATACCCAAAATCCACTGTTGCTAACTTCAGCCCGTATCTAAAAAGCCTAAAGTCACAGCTCATCAATGTAGGAGCACATAAGTTTTTTATTAATAAGTTGTGTATTTACATAATTTAAATTGTATTAAAATTGAAATTATATTTTAAAAGGGAATAATTGAACCACAATTTTATTACAAAATTAAAATTCATGCCAAATCACGCTAACAAAATTATAATGTGCGTAAGGTTAAGTACCTATCTCAACCAAGAATGTTCCTTTTTCTCGACCTCGTTCCCCAATTCCATCACTGCTCCTCTTTGTTCTTCTAGACTTTGCAATCATTAGTCGCGTATTACGATTTAGCATATTTTGGGTGCATAACTGTTGCTAAAATATTTTATGTTTATCATTATGGTTATAAAAAAGTTAACTAAATTAGGTGACATTAAATTTTATAAAATTGGGTGTTTATTTTAGGTACCTACATTTTAGATAGGTACTTAAAAATTAAAATTGGTTGATTTATTAAATAATAATTTTTTACATCAATATTGCTGTAAAACTATAGGTGTTATGTGGTTTTAGTTAGTTTAGTAGATAACAAGTTATTAGTGGTAATAATAAAAAAATATTAATATATTATATTATATATATTATTATATATAAAGTAAAAAAAGCAAAACACATATAATGTATTTAAGGTTGTTATTTTAACAACAAAAAACATTGTATAGGAACTTAAAATTACATCGGAAATAATAAATATATAAAGTCGTGGCGGCCAATGTATGAAATTGCGTCATCAAATTCTGAACCAAGCACAGACATTACAATTGTTGTTCTTCTTCTTCTTCTTCTATACTTTTTATTCTCTCTTTCGAGAGAATTGGACTTGAGCCGATTAGGCTCTTACTGCCCAGTTACTAGTTTTAACGTCCAATGATTTCCGAAGAACCAAAAACCATTGGACAACGATTGACTAACGAACACGTGGACACAAATAGGTAAGTAACCTTGAAATTTCAATGTTTATATAAATTCCTCTATTCCTTTAAAAAAGGACAAAACGAGGAATATTATCTAGGACTGGCATCCGATTTTGTCCTCCCTGAGTCAAAGTCAACTATATTTCACACTTTTCATGGAGCAATGCACGAGCGATGCGCTTCTCACCGAGGACAAAATCGAACAATTGTTGTTATTTTGTTTTACGTATGTAATCCAAGGAACCGCTAGGTTAGGGCACAATCACTCGGATCTAATACGAACGTGAGTGCGATGTCACGCTCACGCAGCGTGTGTTAAATAAGGACAGAGCGCATTAGTTTGTTGTTCGAGAGGTTAGGTTTTGTGACGAGCTCAGCGGCGTTCCTCATTGACATTTAATATTTGTTCTTGACATTGCGATTTATATATTTCTATCATTTTTAAGTTTTTTTTTCATCAAATAAGGTTTTTTATAATGAGTGTTTCAGTATTCGATTTTAGCAAAAATCCGTACGATTCTGATCAGAATGCCCGGAAATCTGTTAGATGGAAAACAGCAGCAATTTGTGTTTAACTTATTATTTTCAAAGGGAACTGGAGCATGGGGGTCTTCTGCTCCCATTAAATTGTATCCAAAAGGTAAGAGCTATAGCGACAATAAATTGCTGGAGATGGTGTGGTTCCAGGGGTAAATGTCAAATTTGCGGCTTAATGGCATTTTAGTCACGGGCTGAAGTTAGCATTAAGTTAGTTGTCAAATGTCATATAATGGAGCCTACACAAGGAGTCCGAACTTAATAGGGGAAATTGACGAAACCTGCCCACTAAATTGCACAAATTAGGTCTTGTTTTTTCACCACCAGCGGCGCTGATTGTCGATGCGTACTGGCGTCTGCTATTTTGGCAGCGTTTCGGTACAAATCAAACAATCAACGGAACACCAGCGCCCTCTTATCTTAGGAAGATTTTTGTATATGAAGTTCGCACTCCTTGTGTAGGCTCCATGTGTCATATAATCTGTAAAATAAAGTGCCCTTCTTTGTGAAAGAATACTAAATGTAAAATTTATTTTTTTATAATAATAATACAAAGGTATTAAATACTTTCTTGACGCCAGTATTTAAAAAGATTTTAAAAAAGTTTGTACTAACCTTTTGATTTCGACGTAGAAATACAGTAAACTAGATTTAACTGAGAAAGCATTAACAATTTTGCGTGCAATGCCCCTAAAACATTCTCTTTACTTTTATTGTGAAAAACTGCTTCTACATCGTTTATTTTCAAGGGATACATTTTGATTTACACAAAAAAATTTGACAATTTAAAGCCGGTAGATTCTTAAGTAAGAAATCCTAACGCGAATTCCAATAAATACAACTGTCAGTTTTTGCACCTAAAATATTTTATAGTTTAAAAAAATTAAAGGATAACAAATTTTCTTAAAATCATATTTTGAAGTTATTTTAATATTTTAAAGTATCAATAATTGTTAAGTTTAACTAAAATTAATAACGGACAATGTTAATGGTGACAATTACGTCAAAAGTGTTTATTCGAATGGTTACTTTAGAGTCAATCCAAATGAAAACACCAAAAATTAATTTAAAAGTGCGCTGCATGATTTTTTATTGTAATGAAAAAATTTGAGAATGATCTTTTAGTTGTCAAATATGAAAATCCGTTGCCGTTTTAATTTTTTGTCGCTTTACTTTTATTTGGCACCCCTTAGAAGCCTGAAATAGTGTAAATTTTTTACTCTCTTATAGTGGGCCAGAACTTTTTTTCTGTGACAAATATTGAAATAATTTTAATTTTGTTTTACTGTCCAGTAAGTGTGTTTTCGATATAAATTATTATTATCCAATTAATTAATCTCATAAAAGAATGGTAAACCACTAAAGATTCATGATAATTTGCCAATTTTTGTGATTTTTGTCTGGCTCCTGTGCTTATTCTACTGAATTTAGAAGGTTCATTTTTTTCAGGTATAAAGTACATATACAGATTTTTTCCTCAACATAATGATTTCTGAGGGCAAAATTTGCTAATTTTGAGAATTATAAATTTTTAAAAATTTTTTTAATAAAGAAATTGATAGTCTAGAAACTTAAAATAATAGTTACGCTTTCTATTCTATCACGCAGCGCACCCCATTTGGTGTTTTTATTTGGAATGACTCTTTATTTTCGTATTCTCTTTATACAAGGTGTCCCTAAACTTAGTGGCATAAATTTAGGAGCATATTAAGCAAGTCAAAATAAGACGAAAATCTAAATAAATATTTTTCCTAATTACGTATGTTTAAAAGATACAGGGTGATAAAGTGTACTTATAATATCAGTTTTTTTAATATAACTTCTACTATGGTAGACTTGGAAAGGTGATATTTTGCGAACAGTCACTTAGTACCAAAACACATATTCACACATAATTACAATTGTTCGAGTGAACCCAGTGTAGTAGAAACAGGGGTTGCTTAAGCTTATTGTCCCATACAAACTTTAAGGTTAAGTTTTTATACCATTTGATGCAATTTTTAGATTACTCAGTTCGGCTACTATTAAAAAGGTGTACCTCTCAAACTTCGATAAAATAAACCGTTTCCGAGATATTCGAGATTACAATAATTGTTATATCGCATTAAAGGACTAGAAGGTATATGATAAAAAAAAATGTAATTGAAAAAACTACATTTTTTTTAATGTGACGGTCAGGGCAAAGAGTCCCGAGGCTCATGAAATGGTCTTTTCCGTTTTTTCAATTAAAATATAAAATGTGTTCATATACACTTGTTTGCAACAAAATCGCGTACACTTCAGTTGTCGCAAATAATTATTGCTCATTATAATGAGCTGTGTAAATGTGTCTTTTTTTAAATTTTGACTTTTCAAATTGACAATAATTGGCCGAAACCTCGGCACCTAGAGCCTAATATTATGTGCAATATCGTTGGCCTAATAATAACAACAGTTGCATATTAAAGAAAAAGGTGTTTATTTTCAATTACTGGCCAGAATACAAACTTGTGTTTTTTGCAAAAATGGTGAATTCGCCGGGCTTCCTTTAATCTTGTTTTATGTCAAAACAGACGCGTCAGACCGAATTTAAATTCAAATATTTGCATTTTATTCGCCATAAAATATAAATACACAATTTTCATAAAGTTATCGACTGTATCGTAAATAACATAATTCATAACCAAACGTTTTGAATTTATTTAATACTTGTTCGGAATAAATAGATGCGCACTATCCATTTGTTAAATTGGATTAGCTACCAAAACCGTATTTTACGATAATTTTGTATTTGGATAAATCTTTTTAAAATCAATTTAAACCACTATAGGTGCAATTAACACAATAATAAAAATCTATAATTGTACCATTATTTAGGTATTTATTATAACTTAGTGGATAGCGTAATGCGTATAAACTAACTTTTTACTAAAAAGTTTTTAGCCTTTTGGTCGGACCCATTTTAATTTAAAATTTAAAAAGTTTTAAAACTTTATGTTTAACTTGTACATTTACTTTCATATCCATTAATGACAATTAATTTAAATACTAATTAACCACCTGTTTATTTTCATAAGACCGTCTTTTGCTAAATCTTTAATTTTTTCAAATGTTCAGTAATCAACACGAAATTTTTCATTTAAAAATTTAATCCATCGAAGACTTTGCGATGAATATTAAATTTAAAAAAGTTCATTTAAACTTTCAAATTGTTTAAATATAATTAATTGCACACAGAAGCAAGTTATACTTTGTGAGCCAATGCTCCTTTCTGAGATACACCCTGTTGATTTATATCTAAAGAAAATATTATTTTAAGTATTTTTGTTTTTAATTATAAGCTGTGTTGTTAATTATATTTTAATAATATCTTTTTTGTCTTGCTGTTTTCAATTAAACTCTTAGCATATTTAGGTTTGTTTTTATGAGTCATTTAACCATGGCGCCTACATGAATTTAACACACAGGCTCTTAGCTGGTTCCTGTTTAGTTTCAGAAATCTTAGCGATAGTACAACTTCCTTCAGGCAGCCTCTGACTACGGTTGAGCTTACATCCGTAATTCCAATCGAGCTTGTAATGATCCTGATTTCAAGCATCGCACGGATCCATTTGACAATGGTCAAATCCTTCTGCGGCTTCATTTATTGACTCAAAGGAGGTATTGTTGAATGCTCTTTCGATATCTAGAAATGTGGCCAGAGCCATCCTATTGTGACAGGGCCCATTCTCCAATCTTGAAACTTGTAACTTAATTAATTCGCTACAAAAACGTGAAACAGTTTGTTGACACATACCTTAAAAATCTGAGATAAAGTAAAAGTTAACAATTTGATAATACTACTACTAGTTAATTTGTATTAACCTGTATACCGAAATTATCTAAAATAATAGGCGCTTTAAAAAGTCCCGGGCCTGACAAACTTCTGGCGTTACTAAAATTAAATCTTTATAATTTTTATGAAGTGCCATGATGCCAACCTTAGTAACACTAAATCCAACCTATCAAGTGGTTTGTGTTTGAAAGTTTGATTTTAAAAATATTGGACAAATTTTGTAAAAAAGGCTAAGAAAGCTAAGGAAGAATTTAAAAAATACAATGTCATATTTACTTTATCGAATACAACAGCCAAAAGGTGGAAGCAAAAGTTTAAGTTTGGTCGTACGAGCATAAATGACAAACCTTATTCAAAAAGGCTTTCGGATTTGACTGAGCGAAAAAAAATATATAGGCTTAGTATCTAGTAGAAGTTCTTGCATGGCGCGCAACCTTTAAAGAAACATGGAAACTACTACACACCACAAATTGTTGAATCCGAAGAAACTGGGGAAATCGCACCAACTAAAATATCGGCTGGTAAGGTTAAAAGTAATAAATGATAAGGAATACATAATTTTTTTTCTACAACCAAGCGAAGAGTACAAATTTGCGCTTCCAAAAGAAAGCGCAAAGTTGCACTTTTCTGAGGAGCGAGCGTTTTTTTACTTTGTCGCTCGCTTTTTTACTTTGTCGCTCGCTTAGTGTATTTGCGACTTTTGACACAAACGTCAAATTTGAGGTTATCAATAATTATTAGTTTTTTACAAACACCGGTTGTAGAAAAAATCCTGGGTGTAATTCGAGTGCAAAGTGACATTGACGCTACTCGTCGCGCGTCCTACTTCTCGCTCAGAGCGGCAATATATCACTTTGCTCTCTTAATACACAAACATGCATGTTCATTAACTACATATGTTTCGTAACTTATGTGCCTATTCCCTTTCAATTATTTCGTCTATACATGCATGCGTTTAAAGAATTTCTCAAATTTTCAGATCACCGATGTTTAATTTGCTATTCCGTTTCCAAAATTTGATGTTTGGTAAACACACATGATATTTAAAAACGTATGGCCTAAGAGGTGCTGTCATATTCTAGGTTTTTATCTTGCAGTAATCATAAATTGCGGCGATGTTTTGTACAGTATACAGTACATTATTATTATTACGCATAGAGATTGTCTTAAAATTTAAGACTTTAATTAATAATTATGAACTAATTACTTATTTATAGTTTATACGTAATTAATTATAATTATAAATAATAAATAATTATTTATCATTAAGAATAGGAGAAATCATAAGGGGTCGTCCATAAACAAATAAAAATATTTATTTTCCGATATTAAAAAAAATTGTATGATTTGTATTTTGTATTTATTATAATGTTTACTAAAATACAAATTGTGCTTTACTAAAATTTGTTTATTAAAATTAATTAATTTATAAAAAACAAAAAATTAAAAAAAGAACAATATGCCAATAAGGAGGAGAGAGTCTAAAAAGGACCCATAAAAACTATTATATTAATAGAATAACAAATAACTTAATAGTATATTATGTATCAAGTTTTATAAACGCCATTTTAGTTACGAGTTTAATTAAGCACGAGCGAAGCTTGCGAGTAGTGTTTAATAAAAACGAATGTCTAGAGAAGTTTATAAACGAGTTGCATACTATACTTTATCTACGACGAACACAAAACAGAATTTAAAGCCAATTTTATTTGTTAAAATTTTGACATCTGTCAAATGAGGCCTGTCATAGCAAAACCGACAATCTCCACTTTTGGTCAAAAATTAGATTTTTAGCGGAGACTACTTCAACTAATTATCTATAAGATGATAAAGTTTATGTGCTGCAAAAGGAGCTAAATCCTGCCTAAAATCCTATTTTAAAAATTACATTTAGTGCAAAGTCGACAATCTCCACTGATAGATTTGCAGCAAAGTATACAATCTCAAATTCCACCATTAGAAATTAGTAATTTGTGTCACCTGATATCCTAACATTTGATGTTATAACGTATTTTAGAGATTTAATTTTGTATTTTTTTACTGGTACATACTGTTAAGTTCTATTGCAGTAAATTGCACTTAAAAATATATTTAAAATAGGTATATATACGTTTTATTGTTTTAAGAATTATAAAAAAAGTTATCTTGCTAATTTTGTGCTATTATACCATAATAAGACGTAAAGGTAAAGCAAGAAAAGGCTGATAATGTCAAAACATTGCAAGTAAAATATTACGGGGAAAAGTGGGAAGAACATGATGAGTTGTTGTACTACAAAAACTTTTTTGCACGAGGCAACCTGGTCCCAGATTTAGAAGAAACTCCATATTTAGGTGGTCCAGTTCAGTTCAGTTAAATTTTATAACCATTAAAGGAAAAAATACAATTATTTTTTTGCCTATTTTTCTAAATCTCCTTAAACGTTTACAACAAAATGAGCAATCTCCAGCAATTCATATCAAAGTCAGCAATCTCCAATTTTTAATTATACATTTCACCTATACTATGCCTCCTGGAGACCTTGTAGTTTGCTTCTAGACTAACAACAACAATATTTCAATATAATTTATATAAAACAATTACAAATCTAGAATTTAAAATACCAAAATCAATTATCTCAATTTACTCAGTTTTAGTCTGACGGGAGATTGTTGACTTTGCTCTGACAAGCCTCAAATGTCACCCGAATTTAACCTCACTTTTTCCCAATTTAGCTAACTTCAGCCCGTGACGTAAAATGTCGAAAAGCCACTGTTGTTAACTTCAGCCCGTCAATAAAACGCCATAAAGTTACAGCTCGTCAATGTAGGAGTAGATAAAATATATTTTATTAAATCAAAAAACAACAAATATCAAATATGAAATTTTATTAAACAAAAATAAAGACAATGACAAAAAATATTTAAATGGGAGTTAAAACTTTATTTAGATTTAAGATCCCTTTTAGGTGTTATTAATCAATAATTTTTAAAACCTCTACACCAAAGAACACTCTACACTTTCGCAACCGATCAGAGTTTGAGTTGAGCTTTCTCTTGGCATCTTTTTGCCTATCGGTTGTAAAAGGGGCCCTTCCACACAGCCTGTGTTTACCTTTAAGGCTGGTCAATGCCGAGTTAAAGAGTTGGTAATCTATCCACCAATAACTTCCTTGTCAGGGTTAGTAACTTATTCTCAATGTCATTAAGTTGTTTTACAGGCTTACCCTTTTTCATTCAAGTATGGACTTAATGGCCCTGCAGCGGGGCCTCCGCCAGAAGAGCTGTTCTTTCAAAGAAGTTACTTCTTTGGCTATTTCGGCATAAAAAGTTTTTAAGAATTTATTTTTAAGTTTATTTAATAAATTAAATATCATAAATGAAACTAACTTAACATACTTTTAATAATTTTTGACTTTAAGGTTATAAAACTAAGATACTATCTGTCCTAAAAACATTTATCGCTGTTTAGAATCATCCAGGGTTAACTTTTTAAACAAACTCGAAACGGAATTCCCCTTAACATAGGTGATGTTTTGTTGTCGTTGGGAAACATACATGTTTAAAAAACGATGTTTATGAACATCAAGAAAGGAAATAGGAGCCTAAATATGGAATGACAAATTAGGAAAATTAGTTTTGGTAAACTTTAGTATGATAAATATATGAAGGCCAAACGACCACATTGCCATACAAAAAAGATTCCTTTATCAAGACAATGCCCTGCCACACAGGTCACTTAAAACAATGATAAATTGACCAAATTAAATTACAAATTGATTTCACATCCTCGTTTTTTCCCGATTTGGCCCCTGCTTACATATATCGATTTAAAAAAAAATATGTTAAAGAAAAAATGCGAATTCATTTTGTTGCTTAGCCCCGTAACTTTTTATTTTTAAATATTTAATAGATTCATATACATTTTTTAATAAATTAAAAAATATTATTAATTAAAGTCTTGATTTTTTTAACATCACGTTCTCTTAAAGAAATATAGTAGGTATAATAATATTGAGATCAAAAATAATAAAAGTTTAAGTAAAAAATGTAAGAAATCTTTTTTATATTGTCATAAATATATAAACAATTTAGTATTAATATAACTTTTATTGGTTTTTACAATAAGCAGGTTATAATTAACATTTAATACATATAATATACATATAATATCCATAAATGTAAGTGTGGGTAAAGGTAATTCATGAAATACCTGAATAATATAGCATTGCATTGCTCGACTTAGCAATTTCAACGTTGCAAATTAAGGAAATATTTACAAATATTTTCTTAATTTATACAAGTATTAATATAGAGAATGGTTAACCTGGTTTGATTCTTGCGCACATGTGTTGAAATATCATAATAAATTTTAGTAGCAGTGTCTTCTTTGTCTTTGAGTCAATCCAAATGAAAACAATAAAAATGAATTTAAAAGTGCACTGCATGATTTTTTATTTTAATGAAAAAAATTGAGGATGATCTTTTAGGTATCATATATGAAAAACCGTTGCCGTTTTAATTTTTAGTTGCTTTATCTTTAATCGGCGCCCTTTAGAAACCTGAAATCGTGTCATTTTCTTACTCTCTTATAAGAGGCTAAAACTTTTTTTCTATGGCAATTATTGAAATGATTGTAATTTTATTTTAGTGCCTAGTAAGTGTGTTTTCAATATTCATTATTATTATCTAATTAGTTCATCTCATGAAGGAATGGTAAACCACTATAGATTTGTAATAATTTGCCAATTTTTGTGATTTTTGTCTGGCTCCTGTGCCTATTCTGCTAAATCTAGAAAGTTGCTTTTTTTCAGGTATCAAGTACTTATACAATAGAAAACGTAACTATTATTTTAAGTTTCTATACTATCATTTTCTTTATTAAAAAAATTATTGAATCTTGATAATTTTCAAAATTAGTCAATTTTGCCCTCAGAAATCATTATGTTGAGGAAAAAAAAAATCTGAAACTTTCAAGAAATTTAGTCCCCACCTTCATCTTTTAAGTCTAGTTAGTCTTGTTTTGTTATTTTTATCCATGTAAAAGATATAATGATTTTTGTAACGCAGTTAAGAAGCGATATTGTGAGTTTTATTTATAATTTAAAATTTAGATGGCTTTGACTTAGTCAATTCATGTTTGGTAGAGAAATGTCAGAACTGTCAAAAATATTTCATAAATATTATTTGTGATTTCAAAAAGTTTGCAATTTTGCAAGTGTAATAAATGCATCATGACGGAGTGTTCGAGATTCATGAATTTAATTGCAATTAAAAATGCAAGAACATATCATAATTTTGTACCTCTTTCTTATAGAAAATATTCTTCTTGCCAAATTTAACCTTGAATAACTTTTGATGGAGTGAATTTAGCCAAAAATGTTAAGAGGCTTTTTTTGTAAAGCATTTGATTTCACATAAGAATATTTATCGGTTTTTTTATGGGTACTGATTTTTACGTGAATTTCAAAATTCCAAAGTTAAAAGATCAAAATGTAAAACTATACCAATGTTTAGGGCATGATTTTAAGTAAACGGTTCACCTGACGAAAAATTTTATTTAACCTTTTTTGTAGAGCATTTAATTTTCAAGTAAATTTTGTTAAACTCAATGGTTTGGGAGTTCTGAGACAAAAACTTGATGAGGGAAAAAAATTAAAATTGCGATAATAGACCTCTTAATAATAATATTATGGACTCAAACTTTTACCATAATTTTTTGTTGTCGCCCCAAACCATATTTTCGATATGGTTTTCAAAAAAAAATAGTTGAGTTTTTTTTGGTTTTTAAAGTAAATCATTTTAAGATATACAGGGTATTCTACGGTAAGATCGACATAAGCGATCTGCCTTTAAAATTTTTCATAGGTCCTCGGTTTTAAAGTAACAAGTGATTTCTGGTTTAGGGCGAAAATTTTATCAAGCCCTATCTTTTGAATGAATGTTTGGAATCGGAAAATGGCATGGCATGTTTATTTTCGTGCAGAAGAACTATACTCTACGGTCTATTAAAAAATTGCAGATCCGGACTTGAATGTTCTGGCAGAAATTTTGTTTCTAAAAACCACTCTGTATACTTTTTCTTTAGAATCTGTTTTTACATATTAATGCAACATGAAAAATGCAACAAACCTGACAAATCAATTTGTTTAAAGCAATTTAAGTTTTCCAGTAAAACAATTATGAAGGTATTTCCAAGATTTAAATTTGCTATTGCTCCCATATCGAGTTAAGAAGAATAATAACAGATTTGCAGGTTGAGTCTTGATATTAAAAAGTGCAATATTAAATGAAGTTGAAGTAAAAAAAACCGTACAATTATTCTGTTTTCTGTAGTTTTTTTTGCTTGAGGACCGCATTATGTTTAAGAAGCTGTTGTAAAACCAAGACAAACGGCAAATTAGTTATATAAATAAAAGACATTTTGTCTGGTGAATGCTATTCGCAAAATTCCATATGACTTATTTTTATTAAACATAACTACCAAAATTAGGGTACTAAAAAAGGATTCATATGAAAAACTAAAATTACCTATTAATAAAGATAAAAGCAGACTTCTTAATATTAAGCAGAAAATGACACACTTAAATGCTAAAGAATATGATGTTCATAATGGTCTCTGCTGGCTTTATTTGAGAATTCTCCATGATATGATCGCCAGACTCAATCACCCTCTTGTGGTTAACTACTGATTTCATGAAACCTCAAAACAAATAATCCAGTGGGGTTAATTCGGGGGATCTCGTAGGCCACATTTATTAGTGATGCGGTTCCGTAAATCTTCAAAGGATTTAGGCTGGGTGGCATATATTTTGAATTTCAGATGTCCCCAAAAAAAAATTAAGGGAAGATAAATTCTGTGATCTCGCGGGCCATTCGATAGCACCCCTTCTCCCAATTCATCAACAAGGAAACGTTTCATCCAGAAACTGCCGTACATGTAATGCCTAATGGGGAGGAGCTCCGTCTTGCTGAAATATCGTATTTTCTTCTAGGTAACCTTGGTCGTTTTCCATAATTTTGATTAGCGCTGGGTTGACGACATTCTCCAACAAATTTAAGTAAGTAGCTCCATTTAAATTTCCCGGTAAGAAAAATGGTCCAATTACTTAATGTGTTGAGTATGAATCTCAAGGAAGATCCTTGGATTTGTGTCGGACCAATAACGACAATTATGAAAATTGACAATGCCATTGAGAAAAAATTAAGACTCGTCTGAAAATCAAACATCGAAAAGGTAGTATTTATAATTATTTCGTACATTATTTCACAAAATTGTAAACGGTGGTCATTATCAACTTCGTGCAATTCTTGAAGAAGTTGAGTTTTATATGTGGTTGCCATTTATTTGTTTCAGAATTCTCTTTACGGTGCACAGTGTGATTGTTTTCCAATCTAGCTGATACAAAATCAAGGGCAGTAAAATTATTTTTGTTTAATATATTTACTTAATAATTAGTACATTAACATCATAAATATATTATTTGTGTAGGTAATTTTTGTCCCTTAATTTTTTGTTTTTAATATATTTTTTTAAATTTAAATAATTTTTACAATTAAGTAGTAATTTAACTTCATAAATATATTATTTATGTAATTTTTGTTTTGTTTTTTTAATTTTTATCAAGCTTAGTTATTTGTATCTTTATATCTATATACAGTGTGTCCACTGAAGGACTTAACTATAATATAACTATAAAAATATTTATGCACGATGACATTATAATATGACAATTATAACAAAAATTCTTTGACGTAATAGTATATTACACTACAAGGGCAGAAAGTGAGAGATTCCTGCACTGCGCGCCATGATGCCCGAGGTGAAGCCGAGGGCATCATGGCGCGCAGTTCAGGACTCTCACACTTTCTGCCCGTGTAGTGTATACTATTTTTCTTACTACCTCGGCCGAAAATACAACCCGGCCGAAAATACGGGAAAAAATTAAATGTGTATTTATGTACCTATCTTCATTTGAAGAGCTTGATAAATTAATAACAGTAGGCCGTGAATTCAGCGGTGCCAATACAGTAAAAATAAAACGTTGTATTTTAATTAACAAATTACTACTTTATAACAAATAAAAGTACCATTAAACACTTAAAACAACATAAAAAGTAAAAAAGTAAAAACATAAATTGTTTATTTCCTGTTATAATTGCAAAATTATGGTTTAAAACTGTCATATTTTTGTGTTTCTCATGTTGGCAGTACGAAATTTGAATGTTAAGCACACGACTAAAAAATTTTTACTCCCGCTATTAGAGTGTGCGCGTATAGCTTAACCAATGCAAGAAACGTAAACTTTCTGCCGTGAAATCGGGGACGAAACAACGTATTTTGAGTCGACGTAGTAAGAAAACGTCTTTTTATAGCCCGCGGGCGTTATTATGACCCAGCGGGCTATAATGAAACGTCAAAAATTAAAAACAACAATGTTACACCATTTGATATATTCGAAGTAAGTTTTTTCGTATAAAGATTTTGATTTTTCCGGCAGCAGGCCGCAATTTTTTGCCTTTTCAGCTGCTTCCTCAATTTCATTCATCTTTAAACTTTAAAACTGAATGATATCAGTTGACATTATAATATGACAATTATAACAAACATTCTTTGACGTAAACGTCTTTAAAAACAATAATATATTAAAAATAATAATATATTATTCGTGCATAAAGTTTTGTATGCATTGCTGGCATAACTGATTTTTATGGTCCTACGACGCTTTTCTAGCCCTCGCGCTAACGCGCTCGGGCTCGAAATAGCGCCTCGGACCATAAAAACCTTATTATGCCCTTAATACATAAATAACTATTATTTTCAATTTTTCGAGGAAAAGTCATTTTTCATCATTTCTTTTGCTTGTTATATATACAGTATGTCCCCGGATAGGGTTGCCAAGAGGAGAAACTTCTTTATTTTTCATTTTACGAGATAAATGTATTCTTCATAATAGTTTTTGCTTGTTTCAAAATGGCTGAATTAGTTTCCACCGTTTCAAATTTCCTTTCCGTTAAAGAGAAACATGAAAAAATATGTCCTTTTAGTTGAATATTGTTTAAGTCCCAAAAATTACTTTTTGTTTTCATGGCAACAGTTAACACGACTATTGTTTATTAAGTTTTCATTGCAACAATTCAACAAAAATCAAGTTGTTTCATTGTCAGTCTAAAACGAAAATTTGTCAAAATTAATGACAATGTTGTCGAAAGAGCAACGAATTTATTTAATACAGTGCTATGGTAAAGGTGATAAAGCAACCCGACGAGTTATAGAAGAATTCAATCAAAAGTTTCCCGATATTTACATCTCAAAATGTGGTGCACAAAAATTAATAAAGAAATTCTTAATTACTGGCTCCGTTTTGGATCATAGATGACCGAAGGTATAGATAGCCGACTCTCGTTAGAAAATCAAAACAAAGTTAATTTAACAGCGGATATCACCGCCCGTGGCGCTGCAAGCAGATCCATTCTAGATAGCGACATCTATTGCCAAAGGGCTTTACTAACAGTTTAAACCGCCTGGAATCTACAGTGCGACATCTAGTGTGTGATATCTGTACTAACTTAAATCTCCTTGAATTTTAAAATTGTAAACCGTAAAAATTTTGTTTTAAATACAAATCTGGCTCGAATGAAACTGACTAACAAATATATTTAAATCGGTTAATTTTTATTAAAGACTTTCAGAAATTAATTATTATATTGTGAGACAATGAGTCCTTATAAAAAAAATATAATATTAAAACCATGGTCTAGAAATTTTAAACAAACATATTTAAATATGTTGTATTTTCAGATGTCCAATAAGATTTGGTAAGCTTTATTATAAAATTCACCCATTTTAAAAGAAAACAAAATTTAATATAATATTACTAAGGCTTGAAGTTTTCATGCTTATGTTGGTTTTCTCTTAAGATGTTTGCATTTTATAATGAATTCTATCAAATCCAATAGAAATACTTATTGGTAAGTTTCATACTAATCAGATTTGTATTTTAAACAAACTTCTCACAGTTTACAATTACAAAATTTAAGGCAATTTAAAAGTTCTCATATTAATCACTAAATGTAACATTGTAGATTACAGGAGGCGATATACAATAACTGTATTAATTAATAATGAGTTTAAAAAATCCTTGAATTAGGAAAATGTAATAAAACAAACAAATTATGATTTTAGATATTTTTTTAATAAAGTATATAAAAATAAAGTTAACAAGTATAAAACAAAGCAAATATAATATTATAAAAATAAAGTTTACAATTATAAAACAAAGCAAATAAGCATTAATGTCTAAACCAAAAAAATTACTAATTTAGTTAACGATCTTTTTTAAATTTTTAATAGCCTCCTACTTCTTCTTGGACTCATTTTTTACCTATTTATAAGGCATTTTTTATTTATTGTATTGGTTATTTCTAAAGTTAACTAACTTACGTCAGGATCCTTAGGAAACGAGTGTAATACTGCCTCGTTACTTGTATTTCTACAATTAACAACAGCACATTTAAACACCATTGTAAAAAAGTCAAACTAACAAAATCGCACAAAAGGAAAACTTGTAAACTGGTAAAAAAGTCAAACTAACAAAATCGCACAAAAGGAAAACTTGTTTGTCTAGAACAAAGCTGGAACAAAACCTTCGGTCATCTATGAACACAACAATAATGGGGTCTCTAAAGTTTAAACGAAAAATTGACAAATTGTCAAATTGACAAAGATGCCACCAAAAAGCGTGTTATTTAAATTCTGCTGCTTCAGCGCTATTGTCGATCCTATCCGCAACTAATTTTAAGGTCTGAAAAGGAAGGGGGGAGTGAGCATAGCATGTTTTGGATGTAAAGAAAATTAAGGTAGATCGCAATAAAGATGACGCTTCCACTCTTATCGTAACGGATTCGATACAAAATAATCCGAAACTTTCTTTACGACGAAGATCGCTTCAATTGGGGATAAGTAAAACACACATTCAAAGAATATTGAAAAAATGTAAAATTCATCCTTACAAACCCATTTTGGTTCCAGTACACAATAGCACACTCTCAAAATCCAATTTTTATTGGAAATTTTCGACACAAATGGATATAAAACCACATTTTAAGCATATTTAGGTGCGGAAAAACCAAACTTTCACTAAAATATATGTTTATAGTGTTAAATTCAACAAACCTTGCTTAAAACTGTCACCTTTTCTATGTACAGCACTGAATTTTAAACTGTCACAATTTAAAATGACAGAATTAGTGTTTTAAGGTTGGTTATCATGTATTTCAATGTTGTCAGGTTTAAAATTGGCAAAAGTATTACATTATTTTGTAATTGAAAATGTATATTGTATCAAAATAAATTCCGAAATATGCTAAACATTAAAGGAAATATTGAAATTAGGGAAGTATGAGCAAAATAAGTATAGGAATAATAATATAATATTATCTTAATTAACGGTACCTATGTAGGCAACCAAGATAACAACATATTTAAATTTATTATATTATCATTTAACTAAATACTTTAAATAATTTTAATTTAAATACTTATACATGTAATTAAAATAAATTATTTATATTAGGTATTGGATTAATTTTTGCACTTAATTTAATTTCATAATTTGAAAATTTTGTTTTTAAACAAAATTTGTTATTATTGCAGTTTTCATTTAATTGATATAGGTACCTTTTAAGTAGTGTAAATTTATTTGTGCTATTTGCTACTTATTTCAAAATGAATATTCAAAACATTAATAATGTTTATAAGCTTACATCTAAGCCAGATGGAGAGTTAATAACTGCATTAGAGCAGGCTGGACTTGTAAAAGCCCAGTTACGCTGCAAGGTGAGGAACTGTACTAGAATTTGCATTTTAAGACCCAGAGTTGGAGTATATATATAACCTGGACCACGCCTTTTTAATAATAATAAAAATAATAATAATAATAATAATGTCCTCACGGGTAGTTTTTTCGACACAATGAAAGTATCTGTCCGCGACGTAATCCACATTATGTGGTATTGGGCTTCCGAGGTCAGGACTGGCCTCGTCGCCTAAATTATGGGTACGCGTCGTGGGCGAAATATCCCTAATATACCGATAGGTTTGAACAATCCGCCCACTACGAGTACCCATAATTTGGGCGACGGGGCCATTCCTGACCTCGCAAGCCCAATACCACATAATGTGGATTACGTCTGGGAGTTTTTGTTTGACCAAGCCCGGCTCGCTTCGATCGGCATTTATTTAATTTGATTACGTTTATAAAGAGCCTAGGCGGGCTTGGTCAGTGCCTGAGCCCAATTTCGCGCGCGCAAAATTGGGCTCAGGCACTGACCAAGCCCGCCTCGCTTCGCTCGGCATTTATAATAAATGATTTATTAAATTTAATTACGTTTACCAAGAGCCTAGGCGGGCTTGATCAGTGCCTGAGCCCAATTTTGCGCGCGCGAAATTGGGCTCAGGCACTGACCAAGCCCGCCTCGCTTCGCTCGGCATTTATTTAATTTAATTACGTTTACAAATAGCCTAGGCGGGCTTGGTCAGTGCCTGATCACAATTTTGCGAGCGCGAATTTGGACTCAGGGACTGACCAAGCCCGCCTCGCTTCGCTCGGCATTTATTTAATTTAATTACGTTTACAAATAGCCTAGGCGGGCTTGGTCAGTGCCTGATCACAATTTTGCGAGCGCGAATTTGGACTCAGGGACTGACCAAGCCCGCCTCGCTTCGCTCGGCATTTATAATAAATGATTTATTAAATTTAATTACGTTTACAAAGAGCCTAGGCGGGCTTGGTCAGTACCTTAGCCCAATTAAACGCGCGCCAAATCGGGCTCAGGCACTAAACAAGTCCGCCCCGCTTCGCTCGGCATTTATTTAATATGATTACGTGTGCCAATACTTTGTAAAAACTGATAGACTTTACAAGTTGCCTAGGCGGGCTTGATCTGTGCCTAAGCACATTTCATATAAGTTTTTGATATTGAATTTATTTTATTTTTAATAACAAATATCTTAGTAACAACAACTCACATGAAAAAACTTTATTTGGCTTTTTGGTTTATCCTTACAAGCTCTTCATATTAGACCTTAAAAAAATTAACATTTTTTAATTTTGCAAAATCTACAATTGTATTTTTTTGCGCACCATGTTTGACAAAATAGGAGTTTCTCATCTTGAATGGTATTTATATAACAAGCAAAAGAAATTATGAAGAGTGACTTTTCCTCGAAAAATTGAAAATAAATATTTTTACAAGTATAGTTAAGTGCATCCGTGGACACACTGTATATAAATATATATATCATATATAGAATTAAAACGGCCATTTCAATCACGCGGACGGAACAAATCACAAAACTTTTTAAAAAAAAAATTGAAGGTATTTATTATATATTATTTTGGCATCAAAATTGTCAAAAAAAATGTTTTATATAAGGCTATAAATTAAATAAAAGAAATGCAAGAAATATTTTATAAAACGAGATAATTTTTTTAATAATGTACCTACAGTCGTGGATGGACCAAAAAAATATTTCATGTATTAAAGTTCTCTAAAAAATAATAATAATAATAAAATACTTTATTTTCATCCCAAGAAACATACAGTTTATAGAGGGACACCTCTAATCATACAATTTAATAAATATTTTTTAATTCTTAATACATTTCTTAAATCTAAATTAATTTTACTTTATTAATACATTTTAATTCTGAATAGGAACATATCATTTAAATATAATATCACAGAAAAAATAAAAAACATCACGATATATCATTGTTTATTCAATAAAATTCGCCACACAAGACGACATATGCTTTTTAAATTTAAATCCTTTATGTTCTTTTATATTGTTTGGTAATTTGTTATAAACAGATGCTCCCTTAAACAGTATAGAGTTTTTACCGAATTCTGAAAATACTCGAAAAAAGGTATAAAATGTATGTATGTATGTAATTAGGAATAATTTCATGTAATCTGGGTTGCATAATAAATTTCCCCAAACAGCATAAAAATTTTACATCTGGCAACATTGCGATGAATTTCTTTGAATCTGACATTTCTTGACAGTTCTTGTCAAAAAATCTGTCAAAAAGAGCATTTTCAAACTTAATTTTCTCAAAAACTAGTGAAAAACCCGCAATTTTTGTTTATGAAATTTACTATTTAAAACGCCCTTTTTCAAATGGTAAATTTTTTTTTTGGAAATTCAGAGTGTGCTATAGTGTTCTGGACCCCCAATTTTTAATCATGCTTTAGAGCACAGAGATCCCGAAAAACGTTTGGATTTCTGCTTGTGGATGGGTGTTCAAATCATGGATAATCAATACTTTTATCGAGATATTATATTTTCTGATGAAGCCACGTTCTCAACCAATGGTACTATTTCATCTCAGCATGTGAGGTACTGGAGCAATCACAATCCCTATTTCCGAATCGCTCGTAATCGACAATATTCGGCTAAAGTTAATGTATGGTGTGCAATTTCTTATCATGGTATAATTGGACCATATTTTTTTGAAAATTCGGTTAATCAGCATACGTATTTAGATATGTTACAACATTTTCTAAATGAAAGGTTGGACGATCTACCGATTAATTATCGTGCAAGGTGTTACTTTCAACAAGATGGTTGTCCTGTCCATTATGCTCGAATAGTTGTAGAATGGTTGAATCAGCAATTTGGAGAGAATTGGATCGGCCGAAATGGTCCTGTTTTATGGCCACCGAGGAGCCCTGATTTGACTATTGCAGATTTTTACCTTTGGGGCCGTTTGAAACAAATAGTTTATGCGAATGATCTTCCTCCGAATGTAGAACCTTTGAAGGAGAAAATCAGAGATGCTGTGGCGTCTTTACCGCTGGAAGAGATCAGAAACAGTTATAGGGAACTGCGTCGCAGCCTTGAGCTATGCGTTCCTGAAGGTGGTGAATTGATCGAGTGAAATTTATTAGTAGTTTAATTATTTTGTTGAATTGTAATAAAAACTTAATAAATGTTCGTTTTAGACTGACAATGAAACGACCTGATTTTTGTTGAATTGTTGCAATAAAAACTTAATAAACAATAGTCGTGTTAACTGCTGCCATGAAAACGAAAAGTAATTTTTGGGATTTAAACAAATATTCAACTAAAAGGACCTATTTTTTCAACGGAAAGGAAATTTAAAACGGTGGAAACTGATTCAGCCATTTTGAAACAAGCAAAAACTATTATAAAGAATACATTTTTCTCGTAAAATGAAAAATTAAGAAGTTTCTCCTCTTGGCAGCCCTATCCGGGGACATACTGTATACGATTCGCGTTGAGATAGCAGTCAATTTCTACAAAATAATAGGACCACTGAAGTTTGGACCTGAATTGATTTTATTTTTAATAACAAATATCTTAGTAACAACAACTCACATGAAAAAACTTTATTTGGCTTTTTGGTTTCTCCTTACAAGCTCTTCATATTAAACCTTCAAAAAAAAAATTAACAATTTTTACTTTTGCAAAATCTACAATTGTATTTTTTTTGCGCAACCTGTATAACAAAATAGAAGTTTCTCATCGTGAATGGTATTTATATAACAAGCAGAATAAATTATGATGAGTGACTTTTCTTCGAAAATTTTTGTTGATTCTTAACTTCTCTTAAAATTGACATTTGATTTAAAAAAATGCATAAAAACCTGCAATTTCCTACAGCTAAAATTATGTTAAATAAGGTCCAATGAGAGTAACAAATAAACTAAAATAAAAATGAAAGCGGATACCCACGGACCGAGTCTCCGCGTCTCCGCGTCTAATGAAGATAATAAATTGCTAAAATTTATTTTAATTTTACATCAGTATACTAAAACATGAAATACTTAGACCGTATTTATTAAAATCGCAAAAATTTATATTCATTAAATAAAACATACCTTAGAGAATAGGTAAAAAATATTCTTGTAACAATTTTGGCATAAAACACAAAACACCAACAATTTAAACGTTAACATTCAAATGAAAATTCTTAAATAAAAATATAACCGTGCTTAATATTCCTTCAAATCAAATCGCGACACGCCATAGATTCTTTTTCACTTCTGTGACCGTTGTTGTTTCGTCCTTTTTCATAGGTTTTTTTAAATTTCAACGATATAAAATAATTTATTTAATATTTTCTAGAACATGGAGCAATACACTGTGCGGTGGCCCGCAAAAATCCGTTACATCAGAAAGTTTTCTGGTACTTAATGTAGGGTTCAAAGTTATTTCACTCAGAAAAGCTACTTCTACTGCCTCATTTCTCGCCCGATTTTCAATATCTCGTTTTTTATTTGCTACTTATTCTAAGGTGTAACCATGATGTACTTGTCTATTTGCATGCCTCTTATTAAACAATGTTGCCGTTACTTTTGCACATGGATTGTTTATAAAATACAATTCAATAATTTCCACTCTTTTCGCAATAGAATAGTCCATGTTTTATGGAATCGAAAGAAAATAAAAGCACAGAAATAACGAACTATCCACATAAGTACTTTACTGAAGATAAAGTCGATTTGTCGACTGATATTTGTAAGAATGTTTAGCTTTACGTAATTTGTAAATAAGCGGTCCAGTAAAATGTTCGGAATTTCATTGCTCGGCGACGCGTAGCTCAAATTTTAAAGAAAATGTAATGCCTTTTTAAAAGATGTATCACAACATACACCTTCCCATTTGAAAAAAGGGTGATATCTCCATTGTTTTTATTTTTACATACAAAGTCTTAAACCTTGCTGGACTGTTTTTGATGGGCCACCCTTTATATGTGACATAATATTATTAATTAATACACAATTAAGCATAAGTGCACAACATAACTATGTAAAATCCAAAATTCAGAAAAGACCATAATTCTAAGAAATATATTTCCTATAGGTAATCGATTGGTAATTCAAAGTTTTAAAAACTACAGTGTGAACTGCAATAGGTAGTTTTCTTTATTAAAAAGATATAGTTCACACTGCGATTTTTATTCGAGGTGTTCAAAAACTGTATTATTTAATATTGTAATAAACACATTACCGAGAAACCATAATTTTTACAGTTTTAGAACGACGAAAATTTATAGAATAAAAACTCAATAATATTTTCCAATTTAATTTTATCAAATTACTTTTGTAAAAGTAAGAGTTACTGCTTTACCTTGCAATATTTTTAAGTCATAAAAAGTACACTTTTGCGTCTACAGAGCTCGTTTTTTAAATTTATAACATAATTTTGAAGTGTTTTTCGTGTATGAATACATCTTGGTATAGTGGGTTAGCCATTTTCGGGGTTCCCTGTATAAAATTTTGATATTCTCAAATTTAAATCGAAAAAAAAAATATTTAAAATAAACTGCATTTAATTTTTACTGAGTAATTGTTTTAATTTAAATTCAACATAGGTATTTAAACTAAATTTTAAATCAATTAAATTAAAATTAACAAATTTTGTCTCAGTGTAGGGCCTACACTGTAGGCAGCAATTTGGTTTAACTTATAGGTAGAAGATTTATAAATCGGGTCCTTTTTTAAAACACCCTCTACAAAAGTATAACTAGCATTTTAACTTTGCTTTTAAAACTTAAAATGTCTTTTACTCTAATCAGTTTTGATTAATCAAGGCTAGCGTTACCTAAACTTAACAGTTTACTTTATTATAAAATTGATAATCTGGAAAGTAATTTAAAAATACGCTTTAAAAAGTTTCTGCAAAGAAAATATTAATAATTATAGTTATAAACATTAAATAAATTAGTTATAAAAACCTTAATTCATTTAAATATGTAACTATACTACTTCCCTACATTATATTAAATTAAGTAATAATTTAGGAAAAATTAATTGTATGATGCAAATTTGTATTTTACAGTTTTTATGTTTGCTAGTAGTAATTTATATTGTAAAACGAGTGTTACAATGACCCTTAAGCCTGAATTATAGATTGCCTTCCTTCCTTCCTCCCGTAGAAGATAAACATTACGTAATTGTCACCACCCATACAGCACAAAGACGTACAAAGGACGTCCATATAACGTTAATTTTTGTGCTTGTGGACGTACATTGAACGTCCATCGACATACATCGGACGTCCTACGGATGTCCATTTAAGGTCGCTTTGTCACAGTTTTGGACGTCCATTAGATGTTACATACGGACGTACATTTAATGTAAGCAATGGACGTGCTTATTTCACTGCAGCGGGTAGGTTAAATAAAAAGTCCTTAATTTCAATAAACTATAAATAACAATATTTAAATTTAGAGCTTGCTATAAAGCCCCTAATTTAACATTAGGTAATAAACGTGTTAAAACAGTATATACTTGGTATACTGTTTTAACATATATTGCAATTTTTTATTTGTATTACAGATAGGTACTATGTTCCACCAAATACTGTACAGGGTGTCCAAAATTGGTTGTCCCGTATAGGCTATCTCAGTAAATATAAATGCTAGAAAAAATTCGACCACGCTCCGTCCTCTTTTTTAAAGATACATTGAATGATGTCTTTGAATTTTCTCGATTTGCATTTGTTTAGGAGATATAACCTATTTTTCAATTTTTGCCAAATTCTTATAGCTCTGTTAATATTTGAGTTATACGAATACAGGAATAATACATTGTGTATTTTAAACCTTTAAAAAAAATTTCAAATGCCACTGGTCTAACCCCCCCGAAATTTTAGTCTAGATACGGCCCTGACATTGCTGGACGTTAAATGGACTTTAATTTCTGATCAAAAATGAATACGTCCATTATTAGACGTATTATGGATGTATTTACTACTATGTCCATTGGACGTAACCTAATTAAGGTCCTATGGACGTACGTACGTAAAATGGACCATTAATGGACGTCCATGGGATGTATTGTGCTGTATGGGCATTAACATTTTCCGTGTAGGAATTTTTAATACTTTGTGATAATATTTTGCAATTATAGTAATAAAAAAAATCAATGAATAAAATATTTTCTTAACAAAATCATATTTTGAAATTATTTTAATATTTTAAAGTATCAATAATCTTTCACCGTAAAGGTCTTTGACAAGACCAATCACAGTGCTTGTTATGGACATGCGCTGTAGGGTGACAGCGCGTAGGCACAAAATATTTTAAATACATGATTGTTTAGTATTATTTAAGGTAGGTGTTCAGTTTATTAAATAATTTGTGTCTCTAAATAGGATATTTAGATATTGTTTATGATCAATGTCTTTCATTTTTAGAAAGGTTGCTTTGTAAAACCTCGTAGTTTCCCGGTCTTGGTAAAGTGGGCGAGTCTTCCAACGTCTTGTTCGTTGTTTTTTTTCATTATACTGCCCTACTATGGAGAAAGGCAGTAACTACAAATGCATTTTCTTGAACTATGATAAAGCTATGGACATTTTTTATCCTAATTCAACAAAGAAATGCAGTAAACTTTAATCTTTTAAGTTAAATAAATCAGTTAAATACCTACTGCTTTTTATAAAAATGTAGTTTATGCTAATTTCCTACAAATTTCTTGTTTAGCAGTTACTGCCTTTCTCCGTAGTTGGGAAGTATACAAGAAGCTGCAATTAAAATATAAATGATTATCTTTCATATTTATACACAATGGGTAAAACGCAGAATATAAACAAAAACCAGAGATATCTCTGACAAAAACAAATGTCAACCATTTTAGGTGTCATCGCGCATGGTTACGGAATTTTACAGGGAAATCTATAAATTGACTTTTTACAAGACGCACAAATCGTACGGGCACGACTACGGGAGGAAGGAAGGAAGGCAATCTATAATTCAGGCTTCATTGTGATATCGAATTGACGTGAAGCTAAATTTCAAAAATTAAACAGTCAAATAAAATGTCTATTTCGATGCTACTAAGAGCTACACAGTTTACATTTAGTTCTAATGATTTTATAATTTGATAAAAAATGTATGTGTAATATATTTTGATAAAAAAAACAGAAAATCAAGTTTTTAACATATCTTTGACATAAAAATTAAAAGGGTTGCCAACAGTCTCAAATAAAAATTTCGATGCTTCTAAGAAGCACTTAGTAGCACTGAAAACGGTGCGTCTAAGAACTCTTAGTAGCTTCGAAATAGACAAAAAATTTTAAAACATATTTTTCTTGATAAAAAAACATTTTAATTTGACCAACTGACATGCATGCAGATACTCATGTATATCTTGAAGTCAATTCAAGAAAACATCCCACTTCAAATAAATTGCCATGTTTCAGGAAAAATCAAGGGTCGCGTCAATTACCGCAATTTGCCACGTTCTGTTTTTTTCTTGTAGAAGTGGCAGCAAACTTTTAAAAAATAAATTAAATAAATGCTTAGGTGGCCAAATTAATTTTACTTTATTTATTTTAAATTAATATAACAAAAACCAAATTTATTTTAGTGTACATATAACTTAAATAAAAAGGCATACTTGAAAAGAAGATTTTAATAAAAAAGCTTAAACCTACATAAATATTAAAAGACTTTTATTTATCTTTGATATATTAAATTTTTTATATGAACCACATACACAAATATTTGAGAGAACGTGTTATAAAAACATAAAACAATATATAAATCTATAAAAAGAAATCTTTGCAAAAAATGCTTAAAAAACGTGTGGTATATTTTAAATTGTCTACAATTGGATTTTTTAGAACTCGATGTATCTTATATGAAAATCATACATTTAACTGTCGAGGCGCTAGCCAAGACAGTAGGTTGTATCGCATGCGATAAGCTTTCGCCTCCGTGTTTTATATACAATTTTAATCAGCATATTTTTTAAGACTTTGTCACATAAATTTAAGGTTAGGTTCAACTGACATAATGACATTTCGTTTCATTTCAAGTTCACTTGAACTAGTATTAATAATAGTTTATTCTGTGACAAGTTTGGAATACGGCATATTCCGCTCGAGTAAAAAGTTTGTCACACGAGCCGAAGGCGAGTTTGACGGATTCAAGAGACCGGAATATGCAATTTCAAACGTGTTTTAGACTATACCTACTTTTTCTAAGTTTCCAAAAAAAAGTAATTTAATAGTGTTATAATTTTTGTTTTAGTTTACGTGTAGCTTTATCAAGGCTCAGAGCTGTTCTGGCTTCGTTGTCCGCCAGATGGCTCTTTGGACTTGAAAGTTATGCAACACACAAAACATTCATCACATTCATTAATACGACAACAGATGGCGTCTAGTGTATTAAACTTTATTATTATTATTTACAAATAAAACATTAGGTATAATATACACTAACGCTAACAAATAGGGACAAAGTGAGGTTGGATCCGTCTAAATTTGTTAGATATTAAACACAGAGATGTCACCACCAGTGTTTATTCCGTCATCCGATGATAGAATAATTCATCATGTAATACTTTCAGGAATATAATATGTCATTCTTTATTTAAAAAGGGATATTAGAACGGTCATATTCCGTAATAGAAGTAGAAAAAGTATTTTTATAAAGACTTATGAGTGTCATAATAATAATATTATTAATTATACTATTTAAATAAAAAAAATATTTGTATTGTATACAATGTACAACACGATTTTCCTCCCAAAAAAAAATTTAACAGATTTTAAAAATAAATGTTTAAAAAACGTACACGTGTCTCACCCTTTTACGAAATAACGTCATATAAATTTTTTATACAGCCTTATTATTTTAACCTATACAGATTTTTAATTCTCTATTTTGTTATAAATCATTTTTTTCTTTAAATATTGTAAAAAATATGTCTTGTTTTAATTTTTGATTTTTTTAATAAAACAACAGATTTGTATTTATCTTATATTAAATATATGCTGGAAACCAATCTTGATTTTTTAGTTTGACGATTAAACATTGCTATATAGAATATAGAATATATAGTGGTATCAGAACCTAAAAACACCACTTGATTTACAGGGTGTTTCACATTCGTGGCTCATTGGAAGTTTTAGGGGAACTAAAAAAGATATCGATTTGAAATTTAAAGTGTTTATAATCCATTTAAGTCTTTTTTTAAATATTTTGAACAAAATGCTATTTCTGGTTTGACCGGAAGTGACATCAACTTTGTTATTTTAAATAGAACACCCCATATATTTTTACATTTTTAAATTCAACATAAAATTCTGAGTAAAATTACTATACCTACCTACTCTCTAAAAATGAAATAGTCAAAATTCTACTATTTGAATTAGTAGCAGCATTTTTTACCAATAAAATGGTCGTTTTCACTTTTAAATAGTTATTTTTTACTACGTAAATAGTTAAAGTTTGACTAATTTAAGATTAGTCACCATCTTTGACTATTTCTGAGAGTTAAAAGTAACTAATTTCTTTAATCGTTTGCAGCCAACAAGAATGTATTATTTGAATTAAATGCATATACCTAAGGTCCATGGTTAAATGACCCATAAAAACAAATACAGAAGCAACAAGTTTAGCTCAAAACAGCAACACAAATAATATATTCAACTTTAAAATATTATAAACAATATTTATTGACAAATAAAATTGATTTTTATAAGAGCGGCTGATGGTCGAATGGGTTATGACCAGGGCTGGATGCTCCCGTGTACGAGTTTTGGTTCGTCCCGCGCATGACGTCACTTGATGAGTAGTTGCCGTGCGAATACACGAATAATAGTAATATTATCAAAGAAAATAAAGAAATATCTGGACATAGTGCGTTTTTATTAAACTTAATATTGAAGAAAGTTTTATAATATGGATAATAAATAGCTGGCCATACACAGACGTTATTGCGCGCGGTTTATCGTGTTATCTGCAAAAATATATGGAAAATCATGTACGTGAGTGAGTATCGCCTCGCGCAATGATAGAACGGGAAGGTATTTCAGACGTGCTTTCCTCTGGAGTGTGGAGTGTCCACACGCCACATTCCGCGTCACGGTTTACCTTTGCTTGGCAAAATTTCACGTTGAAAATTTGTACATGTTTACATGCAGTTTCAAACGACTCCATAAATGACACTTTTTGCTCACTCACATACGATTTTTCCTTTGAAACTGATATACCACGGGCAATCACTTGCTAAATCATTTGAATACTTTATCAAGTGTATGGAACATAACGCTTTTTTTGCCATGCCGTTATTTCGTGCATACTAACCGCTACATCCCAACACGTCACGATAAACCGCGCGAAATAACGTCTGTGTATGGCCAGCTAATAGATGCTTTTAGTCCTTGATAACATTTAGGGCTGTAGTTTAAGCCTTGGTGTTTTAAATTAAACTTATAGTCACTGCCCAGAAAATGTTTATAGGAAACAGAAGCGGTCTTAACGTAAATATTGTCTATTATTTTTGTGGCATTTAAACACTGTTTCCACAAATCAAACTTTTTCGGGAATCGATTAAATTTAATGTTTTTATTTAAAGGGTTTTTCTTGGACTGGTTGTCCGAATTGCATCCAAATATGCCACACCGCATTTTAATAAATGCAAATGGCACTATACAATCTAAAACACAAACAAAACAAGTTAACGCAACACAAAAACAATAATAAACAAACCTAACAGGTTAACCTAACGCAATAACAATAATTTGAACGCTGAAAAGTAATTCGAACCTTACCGAACACAAAAACGACAAGTAAAACAAAAAGTAGAGCAAGTTAACATCCAAAAGCATCGCAAAAACAAGAATTTTAGCAGTAGATAATTAAAAAGCACGTTAAAGATTTAAAAACACTCATCAAGTGACGTCATTAAGCCCCGCCCAACATGCGCACCATCCTATCTTAAGGTGTATGTATCTTGGGTTATGACAATAGCTTGACAAGCTTGACAAGTGCCAGACCTGAGTTCAATCCCCGGCTGTGTCAAAACTTTTTTAAATTTAAATCTACTAATTTGACTGTTTCATTCAGTAGAATTTGACTAATAATTATTAGTGACTGCTTTTTCGCTATGACAATTAGTCAAATATGACGTATTTTTGACTAATTCATTTTAAGAGAGTACCCTGTCCTATACCTAAAGTGAATAGTTTTCTGTATGTTTGCTTTTAGGATTACGGTTATGGGGGTAAAATGTTTGGAATCTTAAAACATTGTTCAAAATATTCAATCTTAATTCTTTAACATTCTTTAACAAACTACCCGAGAAAACCCAGGGCAAATTGGGCTAACTTGAAACGTTAATAGCTTTTTTATTTTAAACGTAACACCCGGTATGATTTTACCTAATCAAATAGCAAATTAAAAAACTTTTTGATTAATGTAACTATTCCCAAAACCTTAAGTTAATAATTTCAGAGATAATTAACAATTTCTAAAATTTTATATATTATTTTGTATCAAGAAACCTGTGACGGGCACAGACAAACACAGACAAACACAGTGTATGTGGTTACCACGTAATCTGTCATTGTTCAAAATTTAATGGCGTCAACTTTTCAGGTTGTTATAAACAATTTTTTGACTTATTAAGTGTTTTTTAAACAAAATTACTGATAAAAAGCAGTCAGTAAACTTTAAAAAACATTGACAAGCCAAACGTTTTAAAAATTTATAAGTAATAATAACAGTATTTACTAATTGAATTGCCGGAATGCACAACCGACGCAGCGCGGGGCCAGTAGGCCACTGCATGGAGACGGTTCAATTTCAACAAAATTCTTTAAATTAAACTCGCGATAACTCCCTAACTAAACGTGCGATTTTTATGAAATTTGGACAGAATACTTAAATTGGTACAGCGATGCTATTAAAATAAAAAATACAAAATTTCAACCACAATTAATTAATAAATGCATAAATATTATTTAAGTCATAACTATGCTTAAACTAGTAGATTTTTATAAATTATATTTATATGGTTTTTTTCTTGGTAAAATAAAGAAGTTTTTCTCCAAATTTGACAATTATTGATTAATTATTATAGCCGTAATACAAATAAATAAAAGAGCCCGCGGCGGCGCGCGTAAAGACAACACGAGAATCGAAACTAAACTCGATTTATCACGTAAAAAACTTAATTGCAACAAATCATTTATTATAAGTAATTATTAATTAATGTGTTTACATTGTACAGTGTACACTGTACAATATAAAACAGGAATTTTATTTTGAAATAAAATGATTACCTTATGATTTAACTTTTTAGCAACATTTGCTTTCCATGGAAGCAGTTTGTGCACAAACTATTATTCTTCGATCTTTTTCTTCAGATTTGTTGGCTTTTGCATGAAGTCTGTCACATTTTGACCACAATTAATATTCTTATGGCTTTATGTAGGTAGTTACAACAAGCACATAATAATGGTAATCTGCCGTGGTTAATAAAAACGCCGTAACCAACAATTTAACGATTTTCGGTTTACGGCATTTCCTTATAAATAGAACGATGCATTCTGCATCTATTCCTGGAATCAGTTTTTTAACTGATTAAAACTTAAATTGTTATCATTAAAAATGTCGATGGCATAGAGTAAAACAAAAAATTCTGATTTTCTAAAAATGTAATTTCTGTAGATACGGCGCATTAAATGCTCTATAAGGCATATATACGGCTAGAATTTTAAATAGAATATAAAATTTTGACGTTTGTGAAATTTTTTAATACATTAATGTATATGTATATGTATATGTATATGTATATGTATATGTATATGTATATGTATATGTCATATTAAATATTTACTTCTAGCTACCTACGGTAAAGCAATAAAATTTAATTAAAATGTCAAAAATTTAATCCACGATCAGTGCTTAATTGACTTGCAATGAATAACTTTTTTTAAATTAATGTAAGTAATTTTTTTAGATAAATAACATACATACATACATTACGAAGGCGTAGAAGGGACAATTACACTAAATTCATTTTTATTATTTAATTCTGCGTTAGCTAACACAGAATTAAATCCGCCATATTTAATTCTGCGTTAGCTAACACAGAATTAAATCCCCCATATTTAATTCTGGGTTGGCTAACACAAAATTAATTGCATTTAATTCTGTGTTAGCTAACGCAGAATTAAATATGTCGGATTTAATTCTGTGTTAGCTAACGCAGAATTAAATATGGCGGATTTAATTCTGTGTTAATTAACGCAGAATTAAATATGGCGGATTTAGTTAGCTAACGCAGAATTAAATAATAAAAATGAATTTAGTGTAATTGTCCCTTCTACGCCTTCGTACATACATACCTAATTTATTAAGCTTTTTATAAATCGAATTTAGTTTCGTTTTTTTAGTTTGTTGTTTTTACGCCGCCGCCGCGCGCCGCGGGCTCTTTTATTTATTTGTATTACGGCTATAATAATTAATCAATAATTGTCAAATTTGGAGAAAAACTTCTTTATTTTACCAAGAAAAAAACCATATAAATATAATTTATAAAAATCTACTAGTTTAAGCATAGTTATGACTTAAATAATATTTATGCATTTATTAATTAATTGTGGTTGAAATTTTGTATTTTGTATTTTAATAGCATCGCTGCACCAATATGAGTATTCTGTCCAAATTTCATAAAAATCGCACGTTTAGTTAAGGAGTTATCGCGAGTTTAATTTAAAGAATATTGTTGAAATTGAACGGTCTCCGTGCGGTAGCCTACTGGCCCCGCACTGCGTCGGTTGTGCATTCCGGCAATTCAATTTTGAAAAAAAAAATCAACAAAGCTGTAAAATGTCAACTAGATTAAGCTCTAGCTCATTGGAGACAATAAAATATAAAATTTATTTTATAAAATATTTTAATAACAAAAAGAATGCGTACTGTAACAATTTAATAAACCAACAATTTTTATTAATAATTTATTACTAAATGTCTAAAGTGTCCTTCATTTACATTTAAACATTTCTTAAGTCTTACTTTTACATTAGACTATTTGACTATTTTGGGCTCGATTCTGGGTCTAATATTAGAAATTGTTAAATATCTCTAAAACTATTAAATTTATTTATAGGGAATAATTACATCAATCGATATGTTTTTTAATTTTCTATTTATGTAAAAACATAAAGGGTGTTTCATTTAAAATATAAAGTTATTAACGTTTTAAGTTAGCCTTATTTGCCCTGGATTTTCTTGGGTAATTTGTTAAAAAATGTTAAAGAATTGACATGGACTCTTTTAGACAATGTTTTAAGATTACAAAAATTTCACCCCCCTTTCCGCAAACCTAATATCAAAAATGTTATAAGCTATTTTTGATTGACGCGCATTTGTCAGTTTAACGGAAAAAATTAATAACTCGAAAACGATTCACTTTAGGTATAGGACATGGTACAGTAATTTTACTCAAAATTGTATGTTAAATTTAAAAATGTAAAAATATATGGGATATTTTATTTAAAATAACAAAGTTGATGTCACTTTCGGTCAAAGTGGAAGTGACATTTTGTTTAAAATATTTTAGAAAAATAGGCTTAATTGGATTATAAACGCTTAAAAAAGTTCAAGTCGATATCTTTTGCCGTTCCTCAGAAACTCTTAATGGACCACGAACGTGAAACACCCGTATTTCGTAAATGTGCAACACCCTGTATATAATAAAAATAATTTTAAAATAAATAAATAATTTAAATGGTTGTCCATTTATTCAGTTAACCTTCCGGCGGGCGCAACCGATCTAAGAGATACACCAGTTAAAAAATTGCACGCGAACGCACTGTTTTTATAGGCATAACTAACCGCCCTTCAGTAGCTTCATATTTTTAGGACTTCTACCGATATGTCTACTGCAGTTTGTGTTTAATCTCCTTGTAAGGTGGTGGCAGGCATTTTGATCTGCTAGATACAGTGCGCCCGATTGCGTTATAATTTAATATTTACAAATTTTTAACTTTTTATGAACGTAAGCATTGATTTATAACTTTTTGTATGCATTTTTACTTAAATTTATACTATGATAGTTCAGCAAGAAGAACAACCACCTAAAAACGAAGATGTTTACCCTGTACTTCAGAATCGGGTATTAGACCGCTTTCTAAATAAAGTGCAAAAAATGTCAAAAAGCACTTACAACTTGCAATTTTCGTAAGCACTTCATGTTTGGATAAAACTGTTATTACTAAATCTAATGAGGAGTTTTAATAATTATTCATAATTATTTGTTTTGATATTCAATATTTGTATAAAATACCTATTTTGTTTAGTTTTCGTTACAAAAAAACTGTTTTATTTTATTTTCGAAATTTATGCATAAATACATGTATGTTTTAATTTTATGTTATTTATTAAAAGTTTTAAAAACGTTGTTATTTATTTATTTGGTAAAAATATAAAACACTTTAGTATGCATATCTGAAAATTTCTTTTGTCTTTACAAAAATAAGTTATATTTGATTTTATTTGCGCATTTTATGTATGTATAGTATTTTATAAGTTAGTATATAGTCTTAAAAAAAGAAGTGTTAATTATTTATTTGGTAAAAAATATTAAAAAGCACTTTAATAAGCCTATCTGAAAATTGAATCTGTCAGATCACTGCGCCCGAACTCGTGCACAAAAGACGTGCGCCCGCCGGAAGGTTAATAAATTTTTCATAAGTATAAGTATACAGTCTAGATGTTATCGAAGCTGTTATTATGTGCCATTTTATTGGATCGCATTTAAAAAAAATTACGTGATAAGAAAAAACGCCGAGACACGAGTATAATTTTTTTAAGTCTATTTTCAAAATCTATAGGAAATTTTCAAGGGAGAGAAAAAAATCAAATTCTGTCGTACTGTGTTATGGATGATACAAAATTGCTCATTAAGTTTTTCTTTAAAATGTTGACCTTACTAAAACTCTTAAAATATTAAAATAAATTCATCTATTGGCAAGTTTCCACTTTTTTTATATTTTTTCTTTTAGAAGCTATTTTTTATTAATATTTTGAAAAAACTATTGGAATATGGTCCATGATCTTTGTAAATTCTTGTTTTTGGTTTCAATTTAAAAAAAACTGAGTCTATTGACAACAAACTACATTTAGCACGCTATCCTAACAATTTTGCTGCTATATGAAAAAAATATTAAGAACAACAAGAATATCCATTTCCATTTTATAATTTCATAATGTCGTTTCTGAAAAAGTACACTGTTAAAAACTTCTATATCAATTTTACAATATTTTATTACTGTATTCTTCCTAAAAAATTTACAAGTTGATTTTGTAAATTTACAATAAAAATACTAAGAATATAATTACTTTATGTGTACTACACATTGTGTAGTAGTACTAAGAATATAATAATAATATAATAGTAGTACTAAGAATATAATTACTTTATGTGTAGTAGTAGTCATTCTCAAAACTAAGATTTGTAATTTTACTATACTTTTCAATAGTAAACATTTAGTAAATTTATCATTATTTTTTAACAGTGTAGTGCTTACGAAAAATCCTAAAATCGATTAAAAATACCCTATAAAGTTACGCATTTAAACGTAAAAAATAATAATTAAGGGATATTAAAAAAGAACAATTTCTCATATTTGATTTAAAAAAATTTATACAAAAATTTCCTATGAATAATTTGGACCGCAGACTTTAATAATAAACAGAATTTTGCATCAGGCACTGGAAATCAATCTGCTTTAAGTAATCGGATATACCAGAAATTGTCAATTTCTTATCGGAAATAGATTGCGACGAATTTTTGAATGTATTACTAAATCTCTTACGGAATTATTTATAAAATGAACTCTCGATAAATTCAATTTATATTTGTCAGTCGTTTTCAGATTTTATGTTTATGGCTGTATATTTGTTTTCATATAGGTATTTTATTTGGCCTTCCTGAAAAGTTTAAGTTGTTTCATGATCAATTAGTCCTAAAAGTATTTTTTATTCCAGAAAACAATTTGGGTTAAATACAAAATATCCGATAACAAGTTTTAGAATTTTAAAAATATGTTCAAATTTATATATATATATATACCTACTATAGTAGGTATAGTATAGTATTGAATATGATTTATGGTTTGGATTATAATAATTATTTACTGTAGGCATGTTAAAAGTACATTTTAAATTTTTTTAAAGGAGAAATAAAGAAGTTCCTTTAATTAAATTTTAATATTATTTTTAATCTGTATAGGATATAGGGGATATAAATAAAATGGTTCATTTCTTTAAAACATGTTTTGCTATTATTTGCAATTACTCATGATGAGTAACTTATTTATTTTATTGCCTTTTATAAAAGTGTTATCGTTTTTGGCCAATTGTGGAACTGGCCTTCCTATTTTCTATTACAAAATAAGTGCGTAGAGCTGCCATAGCTTTACAAATTTAACGTTGTTTTCTCTGAGAAAATTGTCTGCTCCGTTTAGTTTACCCGAATGAAGTAAATGCTTTCTATCAATCATTGCAGACAGCTAAGGATGTTTTTGGATTCCCAAATTGGGTTTATATATTTATTAGCTTTATGTAAGGGAATTATTTAAATATTTTAAGACATATAATATATATATTACATAATATGTAAGGAATTATTACATAATATGTAAGGAATTATTTAAATATTTTAAGACATATATGTCTTAAAATATTTAAATAATTCCTTACATATTATGTAAGCTAATTGATAAAAATGTTTAGCACAAACCTTATTGAGAACTGGCATATTACCTTGTTACCGTAATTTTGCTTTAAGCGTGCTACACAAACAGGCACCAACAGACAGCCTGATTCGCTCCTATTAGACCTCATCAGTGCCGGATAGCGATGGTATATACAAAAAAAGTATCTACAAAAGTGCTCTTTTACTGAATGGCTTGAGCGGATTAGGGATAGGAACAGACCGCGGGCTTAAAGTCCCCCTATTATTATTAATATTAATACACAATAGGACAAACATAAACAAACAACCATACCAATATGGTTGGGACTTCCTAGGAAGTAAGGGTGGAACTAAAAGAGCACTTTTGTATATAAACTTTGTATTTACATAAATAATATTAGAAAATATAAAGTTTGTATATAAGGACAAGTTTAACATAAAAAACTATAACTTTTTTAACAAAGTAGTTTTAAATAAAGGTACATTTTTGGGATATTTTAACAAATTTTCTACAAATAGATCCTTATTTCAAATATTTATTATATTATACTATAGTATATTGTTCAACAATTGAGAATATTGGCCATTGTCATAGTAATGATAAATACTACCGTGGAGAAAATAAAAATCTCATCGTTAGTAGCCCGTGGAAAAAAAATCAATTTTCTCCACAGACTGAGCCACTTTTTCAATTGAAAACGCACCTATAGAAAATGTATATATTTTTTATTATTATTTTTAATTAAATATTAACTGATCCTCTTGCATTTATTATATTGTATCTAAAGATCTTTTTATTCAACAAATTTATATATGCATAAATTAATAGGAACCACCCAGTCAACATTCGTGAATCCACAACTGATTCACATTCGGTTCACAGCCGTCAATTTTACCAAATGATGCAAATGTGAGTTCATGTGAAGTCCGCGTGAATTCAGAAGGGGTTCATATGGAGTTCACAGCCGTGGATTTAACTAAATGACGCGAATGTGAACCCAACTGAAGCGCGCATGGATCCACGATTTATTCACATTCAGTTCAGGTCGTGGAATTTACGAAATGAAGTTAATGTGAACTTCGCGTGAATTCACAATTGATTCACATTCAGTTCAGGGCCGTGCAATTTATTAAATGACGCTGATGTGAAGTTATGTGAACTTCGCCTGGATCCACGATTGATTCACTTCCAGTTCACGGCCGTGGAATTTACTAAATGAAGTTGACGTGAAGTTTGCGTGGATCCACTTTTTATTCACATCCAGTTCACGGCCGTGGAATTTATGAAATTACGCTGATGTGAAGTTATGTGAACTTCGCCTGGATCCACGATTGATTCACTTCCAGTACATGGCCGTGGAATTTACTAAATGAAGTTGACATGAACTTGACATGAACTTTGCGTGGATCCACTTTTTATTCACATCCAGTTCACGGCCGTGGAATTTATGAAATAACGCTGATGTGAAGTTATGTGAACTTCGCCTGGATCCACGATTGATACACTTCCAGTTCATGGCCGTGGAATTTACTAAATGAAGTTGACATGAACTTTGCGTGGATCCACTTTTTATTCACATCCAGTTCACGGCCGTGGAATTTATGAAATGACGCTGATGTGAAGTTATGTGAACTTCGCCTGGATCCACGATTGATTCACTTCCAGTTCATGGCCGTGGAATTTACTAAATGAAGTTGACATGAACTTTGCGTGGATCCACTTTTTATTCACATCCAGACTGGATGATCCAGCTCACGGCCGTGGAATTTATGAAATAACGCTGATGTGAAGTTATGTGAACTTCGCCTGGATCCACGATTGATTCACTTCCAGTTCACGACCGTGGAATTTATTAACCCATTAAGTTAATGTGAATCTTGGTGAAGTTTACGTGGATCCGCATTTTGTTCACGGCCGTGGAATTTACAAAATTACGCTGATGTGAATTTATGTGAAGTGAGCATGGATCCCACCGCAGTACTGCTGCAGCAGGTGTTACCAGATTCTGTCAAAAAAAGTCGCTATAGCGATGCATCATACATGTATACAAAAATGTTTGTATATAGCGACTTAAGTCGCTATAGCGATGTATACATTTATTTGCATTTACCTTAATTACATCTTTGAATTTATCTTAATTACAAAATGACCCAATTAACAATAATAATTAATTATAATTATTAATAATTGTTAATTATGTCATTTTGTAATTAAGATAAATTCAAACAAATGTACCCATACAGCACCTAAGACGAAAAGCAAATTAATTTGCTTAGTGAATACGGCTGAATATCATATTATGAAAGTTTGGTTACCACGGAAATTACATATTTCAGATTTAACAAAGTTTTTTTATTAACACCTGTAGGTATCATTCGACATACCCTCGTATTACAGTACACATGTTGTGTGTACTACACATGCGCAATAGTCTTCTAACAGTCTGCTTCTAACCCTAAAATTTATATATACTACGTAGTTTGCGACGAGAAGGAAATCATAGAACAAACCAGGAAAGTTTCATGAGGAAGTAATTATTTGTGTTTGTGTTTGATAATCAAAGGTAAGTGTAGGTATAAATCCAGCTAAAGAACTAAAACAGCCAACATATATAAAGGCTGTTTTCAAGGCCACCAGACAAAGAATCCGAAAGCTAAGGACCCAAGTAAGATAACATATCATAGTGATTCAGGTAGTTGTCTAATATTTAAAAATTTCGTTCATACAGATAAATGGAACGGAACAACAACAGGCCGATGTCAAACAACGGACCGATGTCGAACAACGGGCCGATGTCGAAAAAAGCGTGGAGTCATTTGAAGAGTCGTCCGATACAGATACGGATACAGATATATCCGTATCTGTATCTTTGTAATCATAATTGTTTTTTTAACAATTAATTTTTATTTATGTATAACATATTAATTTTTATTTATATATAACATATTTATGTAATACTTTTATTTTTTTATACTTTTTTATTTCTTATTAAGAATTTATGTTTATTTTTTTATCAAAATATATGTTTTTTTATACTTTTGCATTATTAATAATGCAGAAGTATATAATTATTACTATTATTATAATAATTATTAATAATAGTAAGTAATAATTATTACTCTATATTAATATTTACTAAAAATAGTAATAATTATACACTTTTGTATAAATCTATATAGTATATACTATATATACTAGGTTCACAGTACCTTCAGATACCCTTAATTTATGAAGTCACGGTGAATTCATATAGGTTCATCCGAAATCCACTCGTGAATTCATATGAACGTAAAATGAATCCATATGAATTCACAGTGACTTCATATTTTGTCGTCATCTGAGGGCACCCTGAATCCACGATGAAGTGAAATGAATTGAAAATGCCTTCATGTGAATCCATTGTGAATTCACGAATGTTTACTGGGCACTTAAATTATACCTTTTAAATTTAGAAACTTCAGCGCCTTCCTTAAAAAAATCAGCTCCCTTAAATATTAAAGACCCTTTATAAATATAAAGGGTCTCTTATAAATATAATACGGGCTGCGAAAGAATGCGAAAAGAGCAACACAGTGTACAGTGTACCAACTCAAAAAATTTACGGAAACCTCGGGCGATTTGCGCGTCATTTAAATTTCGACAGAGCTTACAAAAAGTCTTAAGAGTAGTAAGGCAAGTAGGGTAAATAAGAGACGTAACAAAAGTGTATGTTTATTATATAGGGTGTTATGTAATCGTGTGGCCATAGCTAAGAATATCGTACGTTAAAATAAAAAAAAAATACGACTAGTAGTTTTTGAGTTATTAAGCGTTTAAATTTAAAAAACTCGCAATGCTATTTATTTTCCAAGTTGATTTAAGAAAATATAAATTGTTATAGAAACAAAATATACCTACTACGCACCTAAAGCGACTTAAAGTAAATATGATTGACCAAATTTAAATCATAACTTTGTTATTATTACCAAATATTAACTTTATTTTCTTTTTTCTACTTCCACCTTTAAAACGTCGATTATCGAACATGGTCAATGGGATTTATGGCGTTTTAGTCACGGGCTGAAGTTAGCAACAGGTTTTTGGTCACGGGCTGAAGTTAGCTTTAAGTTAGTTCTTTTTAAAATAATACTTAATTTAAAAAATATTTTATTATCTCAATACAAAAATACAAAAGTATTAAATATTTTCTTGACGCCAATATTTGAAAAGATTATATAAACGTTTGTACTGACCTTTTGATTTCGCCCTAGTATTGCAGTAAACTAGAATTAACTGAGAAATCATTAAACATTCTCTTCACTTTTATTGTAATAAACTGCTTTTATATCTATTTTCAAGGGAAACATTTTTATTTACACAGAAACGCCGCACAGACAGGTATTTTGACCTAAAATGCGGCCAAAAGTATTTGGGTACTTTTTCTTTATCAAAAGGGTAGAAAACTTATTTCTATAATATAGAATATTATACAAGTGATAGTAGGTATTTTTACTAAAATAAAAAAAATATATGTATGCAAAAAATTATTTTAAAAAAATACACATTAGCCACTTACATGTAGGTATTATACTATAATAGTAGTACCTAATACAATAAAAATATTATAATTAAACATCAATTAAACTAAGAATAAATACATTAAATTAATTATTTATTGTAAATAAATATATTTATTAAGATCGCACAAAAGGGTCTGTTTTCAAGGGTAAATTTTTCCGTGATGTAAACATTTGTGAATGTTTTTGATTTAGATTTCTTAAAAACGTACCGTATTGGATTATTTGGTAAAACATAAAAATGCAACGAATTAGTTCTTGAATTTTATTCACCATTAAAACACAATAATTCACCATGATTACAGATAAAATACACACACTAACGTAACCATATAAGCATATAAGCGTTGAGTTTCTTAACCAATATTATTATGGAATAATAAATCGAAATCGAGTACTAACCAAAGTATTTTAGTTTTTACTTGCAACGCAAAACACAAATAATGTGCGCGATTTAGCTGTGCTATTAAACAAAATTTGTCGATTAGACTTCTGCCTTTCTATCTTTTGTGAAAAAACTACTTAATTATTTAAAAATGATGTACAGTTTGTATGCTTTAAATTTATTGATGGCTCGCGCGTTGCAAAAACCTGATGCTTCTTTAACGCATAATTGACCAATTTTTTTAATTATTTAGCTAAGATAAATAAAAAAGTACATTCGAAATTAAAAACTCACTACTACTCACTAAATGATTCCGCTACCAGCAACTATACGGCTTCACACGTATTTTCTGGGTGCAAATGTCCAATTTTGGCTCGAGAGCGACATGCGAATAGTTTGCCGGGCCGTTGCTATACGCCTAGTAGGAACTATATTTTATTTGCACTGTGGGTGGTTTATTTTGTGGTTTGTGAAATTTGTGCTATGAGCGAGGTCTCGGTTCACGAGTGTGACTGAAATTGAAGTATATATAAGTTATATGTTAAATATTTGATATAAATTAATGTTAATATACTTTAATACTTCAATTAATAAAATAACTCTTGAATCATATATTAAATTATTAAAAATAATGCTATAATATTAAAAATATTATAAACTAATAAAACTTTTATTAATTTACGACCATTTCGCGTGAAATATATAGATTACCTGTAAATGTAAGCAAATAAGGCGTAAGTATATTCACTGTAGTATGTGCTATCCAAAATTAATAAATTTATGAAAATTATGAAAGATAATAAATATAAATAAATATGATAATAAACTACAATTGAGGGGCTCGGTGCAAGAACCGGGTATCTCCATATTTTTGCTAAATTGAGTAAGGAATATAAAGATACACCCATCAGTAGTCCGCATCTTAGTTAGCGTTAACTAAATATATCAGATACAGGAGATACCGCAGAAATTATACTGTGCAATAAAGGTAACTCCGGAGAAAATTCTGAATGTAGCGAATTTGAATAATACCAAAATGTAATATTTTTTGTTAAAAATATTTTATCTTGCTACCCGGCAGAAAATACGTTGTTTCATCCCCGATTCCACGGCAGAAAGTTTACGTTTTATGCTTTGGTCAAGGCTATACGTATTTTCGGCCGAGGTAGTAAGAAAAGTTTCATTTCCTCCCGCTACCATGACAACGCTACAGTTTGATTGATTTTGAATGTAAACGTCAGAATTAAATTAAACGTCAGATTTTAATTTTGACACAAGTTTTTTATACACATTTTATTTTTTCCCGTATTTTCTGCCGGGTAGCAAGAAAAATAGTATACACAACATGGGCAGAAAGTGTGAGATTCCTGCAGGAATCTCACACATTCTGCCCTTGTAGTGTAATATACTATTTTACCATAATAATGTTTCAAAATTTCTTGTTTCTTAGGGGCTGTCCATAAATGATGTCACACTTTTTTTAAATATTTTTGACCCCCCTGCCCCTCTTGTCACAAAGTGTCACAAATTATAGTACCTCCTTCCCCTCTTGTCACAATTGTGACAAGAGGGGAAGGGGGGTACTATAATTACACTTTATATAGTACACTTTAAAGTGTCACAAATTATAGTACCTCCTCCCCCTCTAGTCACAAAGTGTCACAAATTATAGTACCCCCCTTCCCTACTGTCGTCACGTCACACTGATTTTATTTTTAAGTTAGGTCTATCCTTTATTAAATACCTACTTTGAATAAAAATACCTACAAAAAAGAAAGATTAGAATAATTTTTTAATTTACTCTTTGTGACGTCACAACCTTCTAAAACTCCCCCCGGCTATCACATTTCCGACGACCCCCCTCCCCCCAAGTGTGTGACATCATTTATGGACGGCCCCTTACTTAATTTTTGGATAATAAGTTTATTATTGTAAGGACGTGTACTTATTTTTTTGTAATTACTGGGCAAGAACGAGGTATCTTCATAGTTACTATAACGATTACTAATAGTAACTGATTTTATAATAAACCCCAAATCTGGTAATTTAATGTCAATTGGTCTATAGTATATATAAATATATAAAATAATTTTTAAAAAGGTTTTTCTTGTCTCCTGAACATTTTCCGAATATGGAGATACCCGGTTCTTGCACCGAGCCCCTCAATTACATGACCAATGTTCAATAATAATCAGGGCCTAGTATAAAATCTATATTTTCCATTTCTAATTAAGTGTATACAATGTAGATAAAACCGTTGGCTTTAGCACGGCAGTATAGTCCGCAAGTTAAAATCATCGACAGCAGTACCGATAAGAACCACACTTAAACAACTGACCGACTCTACTTAGTCTATCGATCCCAATTTACACGTTAGGTATACCCACTACTATACCGCTGAGGACGTCCATAGGTTGACCTTATCGGACATTAGATCTTTTTTAGGTCCCATTTTGGGATATCCTAGGAACGTCATTTAAGGATGTCGTTAGGACCTAATAATCCTAATTAAAGTCTAAAATGGGCTGATCATAGAACTAATCCCAGAGACATCCTCAGAATGTCCCGTTAGGTTTTGGTAAACATTTGGTATGCACATTTTTCTATAAGAATATGTTATCCATATAATTAATAATACCTACATTTTTTACATAACTTATTTTGCATAGGCACATCTTAAAATTGTCAATCAATATAATTATAATATTATATAGATTTTTTTAAGTTTATAAACGACTTGCATACTATATTTTTTCTACGAAAATCACAAAAATTAAATAACTTTCAACAATTATATATAAATAATTATTTATAAAATCTGACATCGACCAGTCTATTCTAACCTCACTTTTTAGACCCTTTATTTTGATGGTCATTGTTTCGCAGTTGACAACTGCAATTAACTTCAACCCATGACTAAAAAGTCCGAATGCCATTGCTGCCAACTTCAGCCCGTGACTAAAACGCCATAAAGCCACAACTTGTCAATGTGTATTTAAAATATCATGGAAACATGTACGATAATCGGCGTTTTAAAGGCGGGAGTTTAAAAACAATATTATATTTTGTGTATTTGTTATATGACCACAAAATATATTTTGTATACAACTGGATAGCAGCCAACTTAATACGCATGCGCATAAATGACGGCTGGTAATTAGTAATTGTTCAAACACCTTGTTTATAAGGTATTGATTGACATTTAGAGTTTTATAAATAATAAATAAGGTAGTAAGCGTCAGTTAACCTTAAAAATGTAAAGTACAAACGCAATCTATAACTTATTTAATAGTTTGTGTTACCGATTGTTTTAAATTTGCCGCCATACGTTATGGTGGTAACACTGGGTGGAGAGAAAGCTAATATGACGTCCTTTAGTTGTTTGCATATTGTTGTTTGTATATTTGTTATATGGTTGTTTGGCGCCTTTTTGTTAGAAAGAATCATAGATAACACTGTGAAAGGAATTCTTTGTCTGTGCCGTGAATTCTTTTTCTGTATCGTGAACCTGGTTTAAGGCCGTGAATCTCGTGTTCTCCAAGTGTGTTTGTTAACAATAATAATTATAATAATTATAATATTATATTATTATAGTGTTCTCTTCAAAATAAACCTTAAATACTAATTTGCTTGAAGATTGAAGTAAACAACAATCATAAAATTCTGGTGAGTTATAATAAGCATATCTACTTGTTAAAAAATAAAAAAATCGTATTTAATGTTTCAACAACAATCAGAAAGTTCCAGTGCTTATTAATTGTTTATTTTTAAGTTTAGGGTAGTTATGCTATAATAATTTTTTGTTCCATATTAAGTTGTCTTTTCATTTAATAAAGGTTATTTTTGTAATTACTTCAGAAACCTTATGTTCAATTGTTATTCTGTCTTAACCATTTTAATCAGAAGAAAAAATGCCACTAATTTGCTAATTTAACCGACTTTGTAGCTGCAATAATAATGGAGTTAAAATGGTGAGCAGATAACTTTGGACACTGTGTATATATAAATAATATAACTATTATATTTATTTAGAATTATTATTTATTTAACTTTTATAATAGGTGTTTATTTTTTATTTTATATAATTGGCTGTGTAAAATTATATATATGTATACAGAATTAAAATAATATATTTTATAAAGTAATAAAATGGTATTTGATTGTTTAAAATGTATCCCCAACAAATAACAAGGCCATTCAGAGGATGTCCTCAGGACATCCCATTCCTGGACCTACATATACCCATAAGACTTTCAGGGGACATCCTTAGGATGTCCTATTCCTGGACCTATATGGACCTAGGGATATCCCTAGGATATCCTAAAGGCCATTTGCGGGACGTCTGTAGGCTGGCCTTTTTTGCACCACTCGGCCATGGTTGGGATGTCCTGAGGAGGTCTGAGGACGTCCTAGGATATCCTTGGGATATCCCAATATCCTGTAAGGCTTTCCTTAGGACGTCCTTAGGACAGACTTGTGCTAGCTGGGATAGGTCATGGTTAAACGAATCCTTTGTTCTAAACAGTAATGTTACTATTTTCAGTGTTCACTAATGCAACAGTGAAAACTTGATTATTTTGGCCTGAACTAAGTATCATGATGATACTATCATCCTATCAAAATGATGATAACTTATTGTATGACGTATGACAACCTTTATAAAATCATAAAATAAACTCAAATCCAGGGAGTATTTTTTGTTTTGTCGAGTTGTGTAATTGAATTATTAGTATTTAATTTGTTTAATCCGATATTCCGATTTTGGCTTGATTTTAAATTCGATTTTAAACGAGTGAAATTGCTTACCATATGTAGAAAGGCAAAATACGCAAATTAAAAAATATTTTAAAGGTTAATAGGCGACTTTGATCCAGCGAATAATTGGCTAAATTCCAGAGGAAAAGTTAACGGACTTTTAGCAAAATCGTGGGGGTAACCACCCGTAAATCCTAGGGCGAATACTCTAATAGAAATAAATTAATTTTAATTTGTAGTCAGCCACGTATGTAACGACCCAAAATTTTAATCTTAGAGTCATTTAAAATGGGCCATATCTTGCCCATCAAAGTAAAAAGCATAGGATGCTGTGAAAGTCCACGTTGTCTTGGAAACAACGCGTGCGCCCACGTCACGGCTCCCGCGGCCGTCTCTGTTTTTTCCGCGTGCAGGCATGTTAACCTCCTCCTTGTCTACACAAACAGTCAGCTGGGGCGGTGGCTAGATTTTGTACCCCGTGCATGATTGTCGCGTGCATTTGCAAACACCCGTTACGCGAATTTTTATTGTTTTTCGTAGTTATGACCATCGCATATTTAATATGCCATCCAATCTAAACAGTTCGAGAACATGTCGTCGGCTGTCGTTTCTTGCCTTTTGGTTTTATTCGCGAGTGTCGCCTGTTTTCACGCGCCCAAATCTTGGAATAAGGAAAATGATCAACTTAATATCGGGCTCATTTTGCCGCATACAAATTTCGGGGTTAGAGAGTACACTCGGGCGATCAACCATGCCGTATCTGGCCTGACCAGGTCCAGGAGTCAGCGCATCAGCTGGCTTAAAAATTACACTTTTACTACGAAAAATGTCCACAACGTTCTCATGACTCTTACTCCCAGTCCCACAGGTGAATTCTTACTATTATCTTGTTCTTGCTCTTTTTACTTTTACTTATGGCTTTTGTTTTCTTTTCTAACCGCCTTTTAATCCTAATGTTGAAATACAACATCGATTATAACAAATGTAAAGCGTTTAGTTTTCCTTTATTTATTCAAAATTTTAATTAATATTATCAGCAGGGCATATAAAAATTATGGTTTCCGATAAAATATGCTCGTTTTAGTTAAAATTTTAATTAAAGTTTAGTTTCTCACTCTTTGGTTTAAAATTAATTTAATGTTGTTTACCTACAGTAAAATGTATTTTTTAATTTTGATTTTAAGGTTTATTTTGAATTAATTTACTGGTGGTTAATTAAAAATCAATAAATCAAACAAGTGCCTAATTAAATTTGTAAAATTAAACTTACATCACAACAAACTAAATAATTAATAATAAATATATATATAATAAGCTACTTATTTAAAAGTACCTAATTAAAATGAGTTCAAGTTACATATTCATACATACAGGGTGGGCCAATGGAAAGTTTTAACCCCGGTTTTCCTGAAATAAAAACGCTTGTACCTACACAACTATTTTTATTTTAAGGGATCATTTTATTTTTAACCCCACATAAACCCCTAAGCGGGGTAGATTGTTTCCCCTAGAATTTTTAAAAGAAAGAGGGGCCGAAGGTATATTTTGAAGGCCTTTAAAACTCCTACATTTTGGTTTATTAGTTTGGATCCTTTTCTAGACATTTAAAGAAAACTTTATTTTTTAATTTATTTACATCTTTAAAACAAATTTTAACACATGCAGTTGCTTTAAGTGACATTTTGACAATTTGTATGTGATTGCGTTAAAATGTTAACACAATAAAGAAGATAAATAAGGCTACAATCGAACAAAAATTGTTCGCGGAACATTTAAAAAATATATTTAAAAATTATAATTATAAGAAGTTTAACAACGATTAATCCCTTAAATACTATTAAATACCTATCACAGATTTAAAACTAAACATTTGGGATTTTTTTTTGTAATTTCTTGGATTTTTTATGTATGTAAAATGTACCTGCCTATTGTAAAATTAAAAATAAATTGGAATCACATTTGATTCTAATGATAATCTTTTTTAAATCCCATTATTTTATTTGTTACCTTTTATTATATTTACGGCTCTTGGAAATTGAAAGAATCCTTAGATATTCTTTGATAATGGATTTATTTCATGAAATGATAAGTCCACTGGGTTTCTCTAAATTAGCGGAAAATCAAAGAATAGGAATAAAATTGTACTTCCTCCAGATTATTTTTATTAAAAATAGCTTTTTAATTTGTCTGAATTTTTTATAACGTAACAATGTTTAATTTTTCTTTTGTATCATATTTCAGCCATACTTTTAAAAAGCCGCAACGCAGTGCTTTAATCTATTTGTATATCTTTCTGTAGCCGAAATGTGCAATTTGCCACAGAGGAACAAACTTAAAAAATTATTGCAGGAGCATGCTGTTAAAGTGATAGGTATAAAACATAAAACATTTAAGATTTACCTAATATCATAAAAGTTTTAAACTAATTAACAATTCACCTTACTGAAATAACGAATAAAGTGGATGGACCAAAATTATAATTTATTTAGGCCATCGTCAATATTAGAATATTTTTATTGATTTGGGTTCGTAGGCAAACATTAAAATAATGAATTGGTATAAAGATGTTTTTATTTTCATGCAAACATAATCAACAAAATTAAATTAAATATACATTAGTCCTTTCGTAAGACGTTTTTATAAAAATCTCTTTTTTATAGCTATTAAAAGAAATAGAAGATTGATTTATCCATCTCATAGAACTCGTTTCAAATGTAATTTATATCTAAAGTTACCAAATCCCTAATAATATTGACTTTTTCAAATAAAAAACATCTTTACAAATAAAAAATACATAAACCTAATCAAATATTTAGAGGGATCATTTAACAGAAATTGAAAAAATGTACTGTTGGCTTAATATATCCTCCAATTCAATACTATTTTAAAGGTCGGTTAAATTAAAGAAAAGTTGCGTATCTACAAGCCTATTGAAATAAAATGTATAAATTAAAAAAAGGCCAGCGTTTCTAAATATATTTGAAAAAACTAAAAACGTTTCAAAACCAAAAATTGTTATGTCTTTTTTCCTGGTTATTTTGAAAAAAAGTAAGTTTTGTGATCGTACACATTAATCTACATTTTCGTCCATTTTCTTTGCTACTATATTTTGAGTTAGCATCACCATCTTCTGTTTTTATAATGGCCGCCATAATTTATGTAGTTTTTTAAAAACTGTTTTTAGTGGGATTTCTTATTTTTTTTAGCTAACCATGTATAATTTCAATATGGCTAAAGTCAAGTTAAAATTCACGAATTTGGTTTATTTTCAATTGTTTTTTTAATATTTGAGGTTATATAACATTACCTAAAAGGGATTTTTAATGGTAAACCATCCAAAAGTACTATAGTATAGTATACTCTTTTAATATAATTTCTCTTCTACAAAAAATCGTAAGTTCAATTTTATTATTAAAAAATGATATTAAAGAAAAAGGTTAGTACTTTTAAAAGGCCTAACAAATTTGGTGAAAAAAATATTGCGTGATATAAGAAAATGCGTTTTTTTACTTTTGGGTTAAATTTAAAAAAAAACCAGAAATAATGGAGCAGTTCTAAGGATTTGAATTCAAAACATCATAAAGCTTTGGAAAAGTATAACAATAAAATATCGGTTTAATTTTGTGAACCTGTGTAATTAATTTAATTATTTAGGTATCATTTAAATACGTTAAAGCTAGAATTCTCTACAACAAAAACCATGTCAAAATAAAATGTGTGAAATAACACTTTAGGCAGTAAAGCTTCGTGCCTAATAAAGCTCACAACGAAAATAGCGTTTATAAAACTTGATACATAATATACTATTATTTAAAGCTCCTAAACAAAAATAATTAAGTGGATTATTTCGGAGATTTGCCTTCAATTTCATTACAATGTAAACCTTATCTTCAGACCTTATTTAGTCAAATTCGAGTTAAATTTTAAATTGTTAATACCTTTTGTACGCAATTAGATTTCATGTTTATCTTTTACATGTTTAATTTAAAATTTATATAAAACAAAGGAAAATGTTTCGATTAAAAAAAAAAGTTAAAACCCATTGTGCTTAACAGTATACGACACATTATAATGTAATATAACAATGTGTATGTTAAAAAAAAACAAAAATTTGAGTTTAAGTTATGTTTTTAGAGGATTATAATCTTAAAGAATGTTGAAAATATATGCATACATACAGGGCCGTACCGAGGCACACTTTTTTGGGGGGGTGAAGACGATAAAAAAACCAACTTATTTTTTTTATCGATACTTTAGTAGTAATAGTAAAAATTTTTAGTAGTTTTATCATGAATGTAAAGTGTTGTAAAGTTTAGATAAAGAATGTCTTTACCTACCATTAGCATGCTCTTTCGAAGTCGATGGGATTGATTCTCGTTCTCTATTTTTTTGATTTGCTGCCAATGTACATAAGTGGATTATCCGGAACAGTAACAATTTTAATTTTAACCAAATTTCCACCGTGAATATTTTCCTCGTGCATGTTTTTCTAGTCCTTGTTAAACACAGATCCACATAATGAGCATTTTACTAGAACTCGGCCCGGTCTAGCTTTCTTTTCCATATTAAAAAAAAATAATTCCCATTTATTGACACTAGTTTTACTTAGCTTAGATAAGCTTCAACTAATTAATAATCTAGAAAAATAAGACGCCGAAAATTGCGGTAGGTGAAAAGAGTCAAACGCCGCCAAAACCAAAGACAAAGCCGCGAGGCGGTGCCGACTTTGTACAGGCCGCTTGTGTGAAGTATGCCCTTTAATAAAAATAAGGTTGACCAATACAATTTTCTTGACGGTAACGATTATAGGAGGTTACAATAGATTAAAAATTATATTTTTGTAATATGTAGGTAAAGTTTAAAAATTATATTTCATTTTATTTATAGCCAATTTTATTGCCAATTATACCCAACCAACCGACCCAAATACTATAGATTTTGCCAACCCGGTTGGCCCAACCGTGTTTGGATTTGGAACCAACTGCCAAGACTTTGGGGGGGGGTGACTCCCCCCCCTACACCCCCCTTAGGCCCGGCCCTGCATACATAGTATGTATTACATACGAGTACAATAATCTAAATAGAAGCACTTTAATGTAGTTTTAATCATTCATTTTATAACATCATCAAAATGGTCATTATATTATTATAGCATACGAGTAATACGTATAGATATTATATGTTATAATAATATAATGACCATTTTATAAAAGAAAAGGTTGGGATGTGTTTTTTACATTTTTAATTACCCTTATTCAATTTTATTCAAATTTGATTTTTTTATGTTTTACCTTTTTTTAATAATAATTATCTTAATTTATGTCATATACAAGGTTGTATTTGTGACATACTTTAGTAAATATTATTTGATGGATTTTGTTTAAATTTGATAGAACTTTATTGGCTTTAAACCATTGTTCCACCCTTAACTGCGTCTAAAACGACTCATTCCTCACAACATCCAAATCCTCATTCGATCTGGAGTAGGACGTGTCATCTGCAAAAAGAGTAAAGGTTTCTAATGGATCAACCAGAGGCAAATCATTTATATGTATTAAAAAAGTAGGGGACCCAAATACTATTAGGCAAATATATCCATATTTTTACAACCTGGATTCTATGTTCCAAGTTAGATATAATAAGGTTCAAGCTATTAATAGAAAATTTATAAATTTGAAGTTTATTTAGAAGAAGCCGCATTCAAAACCATTGTCGAGTTCACAAAATACCGTACAGTTATATTGAAGATTTCAAAATGAAAATGTTATTATATTTTTTTTATTTATTTTTAATATCCTTATTGAATTTTTACTTTTAAATAAATAACACATAAAAAATATACAAAACTAAAATTATTCTTAAAAAGCACCTAATAAAATATTTTTTCTACCCCCACCTTTAAAACGCCCTTTATCGTACATGTTTCCATGACACTAAGTGACCTTTTAAATACACATTGACAAGTTGTGGCTTTATGGCGCTTTAGTCACGGGCTTAAGTTAGCAACAGGTTTTTAGTCACGGACTGAAGTTAGTTTTAAGTTAGTTGAAAGTTGTCAAATGTCATACAATCGTTAAAATAAAGTGCCTTTCTTGTAAAACAATACTAATTGTAAAAATTATTTTATTATCTCAATACAAAAATACAAAAGAGTCAATCCAAATGAAAACACCAAAAATGAATTTAAAAGTGCGCTGCATGATTTTTTATTATAATGAAAAAATTTGAGAATGATCTTATATGAAAAACCGTTGCCGTTTTAATTTTTAGTTGCTTTATTTTTAATCGGCACCCTTAAGAAACCTGAAATCGAGTCAATTTCTTACTCTCTTAGAACTTTTTTCTTTGACAAATATTGAAATGATTTTAATTTTTTTTACTGTTCAGTAAGTGTGTTTTCGATATAAATTATTATAATCCAATTAGTTAATCTCATAAAAGAATGGCAAACCACTAAAGATTCATGATAATTTGCCAATTTTTGTGATTTTTGTCTGGCTCCTGTGCCTATTCTGCTAAATCTAGAAAGTTGCTTTTTTCAGGTATCAAGTACTATTATTTTAAGTTTCTAGACTATCATTTTATTTATTAAAAAAATTATTGAAACTTGATAATTTTTAAAATTAGCCAATTTTGCCCTCAGAAATCATTATGTTGAGGAAAAAATAAAAATCTGAAACTTTCAGGAAATGTACTTAGTCCCCACCTTCATCTATTCAGTCTAGTTCAGTCTTGTTTTGTTGTTTTTATCCATGTAAAAGATATAATAATTTTTTTAATGCCGTTAAGAAGCCATATTGTTAGTTATATTTATAATTTAAAATTTAGATGGCTTTGACTTAGTCAATTCATGTTTGGTTGAGAAATGTCAGAACTGTCAAAAATATTTCATAAATATTATTTGTGCGTATTTAAATTGTGATTTCAAAAAGTTTGCAAGTGTAATAAATGACGGAGTGTTCGAGATTCATGAATTTAATTGCAATTAAAAATGCAAGAACATATCATAATTTTGTACCTCTTTCTCATGAAAAATATTCAAGTTCTGAGAAGTTTTAAATTGTTAAAAATAAGCAAAATCCAAAAAATATTCTAAATAAACCCCTTTATTATAACATGTTTTATTTTAACCAGTTACCTAAAAACTAAAATTTAAGAAAGTATTTACAGATTGTGTAAATTTTTTTCCAACACTAAATTTAAAATACGTATGTACATATAACTTTTAACTATTCAGTGCCTTACTAAAGTGATCAAAATAATAGAACAAGACTAACTTGGTTTAAATTGTAAAAGAAACTGGCAAAAAACTTCTTAACGCATTAACTCTTTATTAATTTCACTTATTATACGATATAAACCCTAAGGATCTTGAATATATTTTTTACATTCTTCTTCTTTAAACACCAATAAGCCAATTAAATACTTCATTATAATGTATATAATATATTATATATATATATATAATATATATATATATATATATATATATGATTATACAATACATAAAATATAACATAACTACCACATATCAGAACTGTCAAAATATTTCATAATTATTATTTGTGGTATTCCTTTGGTGATTTTGAAAATTATCAAGTTTTCAATAATTTTTTTAATAAAGAAAATGATAGTCTAGAAACTTAGAATAATAGTTACGTTATCTATTGTATAAGTACTTGATACCTGAAAAAAATATCTTTCTAGATTTAGTAGAATAGGCACAGGAGCCAGACAAAAATCACAAAAATTGGCAAATTATCATGAATCTTTAGTTGTTTACCATTAACTAACTGGATTATAATAATTTATATCGAAAACACACTATGAGGCGCCGTTTGTGCCATAATTATGTTGCTAATATATATATATTTATTTTTGTTTGAATATATATATTTTTTTAATATATTTTTAAATTTACTTAATATATTTATTTTATTACTTAAAATATATTTATTTTTTAAGAACAATATATTTATTTTTTTGTGTTAATATTGATAATATAATAATATTATGTTTTTTTGACATCTGCTAATATATATTTGTTTTTTTGACAGACAATTCAATGTGGCAACCCACCGGTTGTTCATAGATGTCGTTGTTGTTTTAAGTTTACAGTAATTTAACCCGTTGTTCATAGATGTCGTAGTTGTTTTAAGTTTACTGATACTTTACCGGCAATATTTTTTGAATGTTTGAGGTTAGTTTCTATCAGCGATTGTTTTTATTTAAAAACGAAAGAAAATCTCGATGAATTTTCGGTGGCTACTCAAAACAAGTGTGCTACACAATTCTGGACTATAAATATATAAATATATAGGTATTTACCTGTTTTAAATAACCGCAAAAAATTTACCGTCTTCACTATTTCTTTCGTTTATAAATAAAAACTAAGTCGTTAATAGAATCTAACCTAAAAAATTCAAAAAATATTGCCGGTAAAGTATCAGTAAACTTAAAACAACAACGACATCTATGAGCAACGGGGTTAAATGACAATGCAACGTTGCCACATTGAATTGTCTGTCAAAAAAACAAATATATATTAGCAGATGTCAAAAAACATAATATTATTATAATATTATTAATATTAACACACAAAAATAAATATATTGTTCTTAAAAAATAAATATATTTTAAGTAAAAAAATAAATATATTAAGTAAATTTAAAAATATATTAAAAATATATATATAATAAAACAAAAATAAATATATCACATATCAGAGTGCGTGGCACAAACGGCGCCTCATAACACACTTACTAAACAGTAAAAAAAAATTAAAATCATTTCAATATTTGTCACAGAAAAAAGTTCTGGACCACTATAAGATCTTAAGAGAGTAAGAAATTGACACGATTTCAGATTTCTAAAGGGTGCCGATTAAAAGTAAAGAATCTAAAAATTAAAACGGCAACGGATTATCATATTTGATACCTAAAAGATCATCCTCAATTTTTTTTATCAAAATAAAAAATCAAGCAGCGCACCCCATTTGGTGTTTTTATTTGGAATGACTCAAAAGTATTAAATAGTTTCTCAACGCCAATATTTAAAAAGTTTATATGAACATTGTACTGACCATTTAATTTCGCCGGCATTAAACTATAACTTAAATTCGGGCACGGACTCCACTGTAAAGTGCTCATAAAACATTTTCTTTACTTTCTCTGTGATAACCTGTCAATTTTCAAGAAATACAATTCGATTTATAACCTTTATAATCTGTCTTTATAAAATAAAAAATTTGACATTTGACGGTGACACATAGATTCCCCTATTGTTTCATAGATGGCGCTCTATACAAATTTTTGATTTAAATCATTTTAAGATAATAATAAGTATTTGTCGTAGAAAAAGTATAGTATTCACCTCGTTTATAAACTTCTCTATACACTCATTAATTTAAGCACTCGCTCGCAAGCTCGCTCTTGCCTAAATTAAATTCGTGTATAAAATGGCGTTTATCAAACTTGATACATAATATACTATTATTTTTTCATTAGTTTAAATCCAAAAGTTATAAAACTTATTTATAAACAAATTTTATAATTTTATTATTTTTAATTTAAAAGTAAGTTTCTAATTGGCTACAAATTTTAGTACCTATACAAAAATATTAATTACTCTACTTAAAAAGTAGACACATAATTGGATACAACCATTGGTAAAGTAGATTGTATTAATCAAATCAAATTAATTAATAATATTTTGTCAAAATATCATTAGATTATTATAAAAGTAGGGCACTTTAAGCATTCTTAAGGCCGTTTCAAATTTGTTTAAAGAATGTAAATTTACTGGATGGACAATGTCCATTGTCCATTAGACATGCTTTTATAATGGTAACCTTGAATATGTCTATGGATGCAATAATTTAATGAAAAAAATATTATGGTTTAAAAAAAATGGTTACATTATTACCAACAAATTAATACGTGTTATAGGGTTTTTAATATTAGCTCTAGGTTTCAAAACATTATATTTTTAATTTTTTTTTAAATTGTTCAAAAAAAATATGAAAAAACCCCAATATTCAGAAAGAAACGGAGCTATGCTGGTGAGAGTGATAAGAAACTTTAGAATTCACTCAGTGTATTGATAATGGGCATCGTCACTTGCCTGGTGTCATTTTTAAAACAATGTAAACCTTATATTTAAATTATGGACTACATCATAAAATAGTATTAAAAAAGAATGTTTTCACTACTTTTGGTTTTATTGCATTATAAAATTAGTTTTCCTGTCACACCATGTATCAACAAATATTGTCGCCCAATAAAATTTGTTCTTGTAAACTACCAAACAATTTAGTTGAATTTAAATACACAATGTGCCATATATGTCATATATACACTATAGTATCAAAAGTAATGCACCATTAAAAATCTCCGTTTTTATCATAAGGGGTTTAATTTAAATTAAAAACTCATCTATTATATTATATATTTTTGGTATAACAAAATTTCGTAAACTCAATAATGTTAGTACCGATTTAATTAACTTTTGGAAAATAATGGTCTATACAACACGGCGAAGAAAGCATATTAACTGCCTAGCTCATATCTGCAGCCTCAGCTAGCGCCTTCCCCGCCTGTTAGCAGAATACATGGTGATAGACGAAATTAAAAATTAATTAAATACCCATTAATGAGTATTTAACGACATTTTCTAATGACCTAATTAGGTGATTAGAAAATGTCATTAAGGGGAAATCGACTTTCCAAAATGCTAATGACATTCCAATGAAGTTTTCTCTTTTTATTTTTCAGAAAATAAAAAGCTGAACTGGGAATTAAACCCATATAGACCTGGTTCAAAGCGAACTGCCCTAACCAATTCGACTACCAAGCCTTCACATAAAATTGTGCATTGATGTTTGAGCGTACCTTAATAATCTCTTTTATTTTTCTGAAAAAACAAAAAGCCCTGTCGAGAACCGAGCCACGGACCTCTCGATCCGTGGATCTGGTTTTTAGATAAATAAGTAAAAAAGTTACTACGCCCCCTATGGACAAAAAGCATAACTAACGTTGGTAAAGTATAGATAGCTTTATTTGTTTTTATATGTTTAAATTAGATAATGGTAGATGGCGTTGTTTTAGATAAGGTAAATAAAATAAAACTAAATAAATAGGCCCCCTATGGATAAATAGTGTAACTAACGTTGGTAAAATATAGATAGCTATATTTGTTTTTATATGTTTAAATCAGTTAATGGTAGATGGCGTAGTGAAAAAAAAAACATGATGCCAAAGAAATAAAAGTCACTAGGTCCCCTATGGATAAATAGTGTAACTAACGTTGGTTAAATATAGATAGCTATATTTGTTTTTATATGTTTAAATCGGTTAATGGTAGATGGCTTTGTTTTAGATTAAAAACGAGAAAGCAATACCTCAAGAAGAAATAGACATAAATACGTAGATAATTGGAATAGGTATGATATTTTGCGATAAACATAGATTTATCAAAAAGTCTATACAAATAAAAAACAATAAACTCTTCCGAAATTTAGACATGGAAACTATTTAAAACCATATCCAGGGGTTTTTGATAAACAAAAATAAATAAAAATATAAAACTATATTATTATTATCATAATTTGCGTTAAAAGAGAATTTTGCAATAAAACTGACCAATCCTATTATTTATGCACATATCAACTAAAATAGCGACACATTTGTATTTAAATTTTTATGTTTTTTCGCAAATTTTTAACAATAATTAGGTATATTATTCATAATAAAATGATAAAATCAATAACAATAATCTAATCAATAAAAAGTATTCTAACATTTATTACATAAAAAATATAAACAGAATTGTAAAGTTACTATATTCATGTGTGCCTATGCACTTGAAAAACTATAAAAACATATTGAGAAAATATTAAGAAAATTTTTAATAAATCCGGAATCATTTTCAAAAGTATAAGTTTCGACAAAAATTACACCACAAACAAGTTCAAATTTGTACATAATATTGGGCAGAAAATTTTAATTCCAAAAATAAATGACCATAAAAAATTATCAACAAAACCTACGATAGTTTCTGCATTTTGTCATTTTGTTTTAAAATGCACTCCTTTTAATTGCTTTTAATAAACTTAAAGAAATAAAAAGTTACTAAGCCGCCTATGGATAAATAGTGTAACTAACGTTGGTAAAATATAGATAGCTATATTTGTTTTTATATGTTTAAATCAGTTAATGGTAGATGGCGTAGTGAAAAAAAAAAAACATGATGCCAACTTAAAATTTAATAAACTTAAAGAAATAAAAGTCACTAGGTCCCCTATGGATAAATAGTGTAACTAACGTTGGTTAAATATAGATAGCTATATTTGTTTTTATATGTTTAAATCGGTTAATGGTAGATGGCTTTGTTTTAGATTAAAACGAGAAAGCAATACCTCAAGAAGAAATAGACATAAATACGTAGATAATTGGAATAGGTATGATATTTTGCGATAAACATAGATTTATCAAAAAGGCTATACAAATAAAAAACAATAAACTCTTCCGAAATTTAGACATGGAAACTATTTAAAACCATATCCAGGGGTTTTTGACAAACAAAAATAAATAAAAATATAAAACTATATTATTATTATCATTATTTGCGTTAAAAGAGAATTTTGCAATAAAACTGACTAATCCTATTATTTATGCACATATCAACTAAAATAGCGACACATTTGTATTTAAATTTTTATGTTTTTTCGCAAATTTTTAACAATAATTAGGTATATTATTCATAATAAAATAATAACATCAATAACAATAATCTAATCAATAAAAAGTATTCTAACATTTATTACATAAAAAATATAAACAGAATTGTAAAGTTACTATATTCATGTGTGTCTATGCACTTGAAAAACTATAAAAACATATTGAGAAAATATTAAGAAAATTTTTTAATAAATCCGGAATCATTTTCAAAAGTAAAAGTTTCGACAAAAATTACACCACAAACAAGTTCAAATTTGTACATAATATTGGGCAGAAAATTTTAATTTCAAAAATAAATGACCATAAAAAATTATCAACGAAACCTACGATAGTTTCTGCATTTTGTCATTTTGTTTTAAAATGCACTCCTTTTAATTGCATATTTCTTTTCCGATAAATGTCATTGAAATGTCCATTAACATTAGAAAACGAAAAGATTAATCAACTTATACATCTATATTTTAAGTGGAATAAAATGATTAATTTTAATATTCTTTTTAACTTATTATTTTTACTTATAAGTAGGTATAACAAAATAATTTTAGAAAAGAATAAACATACCAATTAATTTACTAATTGATATTAGTATTAGTATTAAGTATAAATAGCATTTATAAAAACTACCATAATCAGTCGTGTACTTGCACATACAAAGTAGTTTTAAACGAATAACCATACAAATACAAGAACCATGCTTTTAGTAGATGTACAAGGATTTGAAGACAATAAAAATGGTTTACCGTTCTGGGCTAAGGAAATTGCAATTTTTAATAATGAAACCAAGGAAGTTGTGCACAGGTTTGTAAGATGCCCATTTGCTTTGGACTCTCTAAAGTCCAAGATAAAAGCTCAAATTCTGTATCTACAAAATAATATTCACGGATTGGAATGGTGTGCATATGAAGAAGGAGAAGAAGAACAGTACAGCCACTCTATTGATGATGATCTTTGGGGCTCTGAAGGTTGTTGTGGTGTTTCAAAATACCCTCAAATAAAGATAAAAAATAGCATTCCATTCGAAGGATTGACACAATTTCTATCTTTTTACATAGAGTCTTCCCCTACAACACCTGTGATGGTGAAGGGGGTGCAAAATAAAACATGGCTAAAAAAGTATGTAAACAATAAAGTAGTTGATTTGGAAGAAACATCCATGTGCCCTAGCCTTAAGGTAATGCGTAATGCCTTTAAATCGTATCATTGTAAAAATCATTTGTATAACAACAAGAACTGTGCTCTTGAAAATGTCTACTTTTTGTATAATTGGAATAAATTTTATAATACGAGTTTATGAATAATAAAAAATGTTAAATTGCATGTACCTATTTTATTATTACCTATTTTAAAAGTTTTAGAAATATTATATCACTAACATTTTATTTTTGTTACAACTTAAACATGAAAAACATTTAGTCACATTTCCATGGTCTACAGATAAAAGAGCAAAAGGGTCCTGATAAAAATCAATAAAAATATTCTAAGCAATGAAAAGCTTTCTAACATTTATTGCATAGAAAAATATAAATAGAGTTTTCTTGAAATTGTATTAAAATTTTTTAAAATGTAATAAATAAAATGTAAAATATAAAAATAATTATTATAGAAAAATACAAATTATATACTAGTACCCACGTATATCAATATTGATTAAAATAAAATTATTTTAAATTGTTGAAATAGGTACGTACAAATAAAAATATAATGTACCTACTAACAGATAACAGAATTTTTATTAAAAATAAAACATAGTTAAACTTATACCCTTTTATTTTTATTAAATTTGTACATTTTTTTCAGCATTTTCGCTTTGACCTGTACCAATGCCTAAGCGTACATATATTTTTAAATTCTTTTAATGTATTATTTACAATTTTGATATATTGAAATTTAGTCGGACATCCATGTAATAACTCCTCGATGGGTGTCAATAATTCCCGTTGAAGTTTAACACATCGGTCGTGAATATCCATCTCCAGTGTTTTTGAAGTTAATTGCAGCTTCATATTAATTTTTGCAGCTGATCTTTTAAATGGAGCTCCCTCTTCATAAAACTCAGAATAAATTGAGTTTGCTTCTTTTAAAAAATTATTTTCAGCTTTTATTTCTGTATCACAGCATATATTCGTAATACAGTGCTTAAAATTCACGGTATTTTTTTTTGGTCTATCCGGTTATTATAAATAAACCTTCTCTTATGAGTTTTTTTCTCAACAAATTCACACACATAATTAAATCACTGTTCATCTTGTTTTCTTGAATAAACAGACTTTAAATGATTATTACGTACAATCTTAAAGTATTTATATATAAATTTATTTAAAATCACTTAATAAAACTACCTTACTTATATCGTTAAAATAACGTTTACAGAACTCATTTCAGGGAGCTTAATTATTGGTTAATCTCATCTTTAGCCCGTAAATAGAATTTTAATTACTTTTTACCTCTAAGCATATCCATGTCCCCTTTCATTTTGAATTTATTATATTTTGTAAAAAAAGTTTTTTGAATAACACGACGAAATAAAAAATGATGATTAGAAAATATCAACCATTTTCAGAATTATTAAAACATGTTTCATTCGTAATTAAAATTAATATTTCATTTTAAAAATATATTTGATTTATTAAACTACGCCTAAAGTACAAAAATGTATCCATTTGTCAGTAATTCATTTATAATATATTAAACAAACATCGCATAAATTTATATTTTTAAAAAACTTAAAATAATATATATAATATAAAATAATAAAACGTCGCATAAATTTATATTTTTTAAAAAACTTAGTACTTTATTAAATAAAACTTTTATAAACTAGAAAGACTTAAAGGATTATAGGGCATCTCTAGCAATTTTATAATAAAAATCAATAATAAAATGTTTATTTTAAAAAAGTTTTTACAATATACTTATTATCTTTTTGAAACATCAAAAATATTTTTTATTTGGGTACAAATGATAAAAAGATTGTCATGCTAAAGTAAGATTCAGCCTGTAACATATTTATATGCCTACATAAATTTATATTTTTCAAATTTTCAAAAATAAAATACTAAAAAGCGTATTTTATTTGAATAACACAACAAAATAGAGTAATAATCAAAAAATATAAACCATTTTTGCAAGACTTATTAAAACATCAAAAATATTTTTTTATTTGGGTACAAATGATAAAAGATTTTCATGCTAAACTGAGATTCAACCTGTAATATATTTATATGCCTACATAAATTTATATTTTTCAAATTTTAGCATTTTTATTAAATAAAACTATAAAAAACTTAGAGGATTATAGGGCATCTCTAGCCATTTTATAATAAAAATCAATAATAACAATGTTTATTTTAAAAAAAGTTCTTACAATATACTTATTATCTTTTTTGAGACATCAAAAATATTTTTATTTGGATACAAATGATAAAAGATTGTCATGCTAAAGTAAGATTCAACCTGTAACATATTTATATGCCTACATAAATTTTATATTTTTCAAATTTTCAAAAATAAATAAACTAAAAAGCGTATTTTTATTCGAATAACACAACAAAATAGAGTAATAATCAGAAAATATAAATCATTTTTGCAAGAATTATTAAAACTTTTTTATCTATAATTAATTATTAAAGTAATTTTTAAATAATAGAAAAAATTTAAGATATTTTTGGTTTATTAAATCGCCACAAAAGTACAAAATGTATACAATAACATGTAAGTTACTTTATCATATATTAAATTTGCCTACATAAATTTATATTTTTTAAATTTTAGCATTTTTATTAAATAAAACTATAAAACTAGAAAGACTTAGAGGGTTATAGGGTAGCTCTTTACCATTTTAATAAAAATCAAAATAATAAAATGTTTAGCCTTAAAGGTTTTACAATATACCTATTATCTTTTTGAGACATCAAAAAAAATGTTTTTTATTTTTGTACAAGTTAAACAACAAAAATATATTTTTCTAGGGCTCCCTCTTACGGTAAATGACATAAGAACCGTTACATATGTAAAGTTTTTAATATTGCCTGCATCTAGTTAAGTACAGAAACAACGCCAACTACCATTACCTAATTTAAACATATAAAAACAAATAAAGCTATCTATATTTTACTAACGTTAGTTACACTATTTATCCATAGGGGGCCTAGTGACTTTTATTTCTTTAAGTTTATTAAATTTTATGTTGGGCATCATGTTTTTTCCACTACGCCATCTACCATTATATGATTTAAACATATAAAAACAAAATATAGCTATCTATAATTTACCAACGTTAGTTACACTATTTATCCATAGGGGGCGTAGTGACTTTTTTATTTATTTATCTAAAAACCAGATCCACGGATCAAGAGGTCCCTGGCTCGGTTCTCGACAGGACTTTTTTTGTTTATTTTTCTGAAAAAAACAAAAAAAGTCCTGTCGAGAACCGAGCCACGGACCTCTTGATCCGTGGATCTGGTTTTTAGATAAATAAATAAAAAAGTCACTACGCCCCCTATGGATAAATAGTGTAACTAACGTTGGTAAATTATAGATAGCTATATTTTGTTTTTATATGTTTAAATCATATAATGGTAGATGGCGTAGTGGAAAAAACATGATGCCCAACATAAAATTTAATAAACTTAAAGAAATAAAAGTCACTAGGCCCCCTATGGATAAATAGTGTAACTAACGTTAGTAAAATATAGATAGCTTTATTTGTTTTTATATGTTTAAATTAGGTAATGGTAGTTGGCGTTGTTTCTGTACTTAACTAGATGCAGGCAATATTAAAAACTTTACATATGTAACGGTTCTTATGTCATTTACCGTAAGAGGGAGCCCTAGAAAAATATATTTTTGTTGTTTAACTTGTACAAAAATAAAAAACATTTTTTTTGATGTCTCAAAAAGATAATAGGTATATTGTAAAACCTTTAAGGCTAAACATTTTATTATTTTGATTTTTATTAAAATGGTAAAGAGCTACCCTATAACCCTCTAAGTCTTTCTAGTTTTATAGTTTTATTTAATAAAAATGCTAAAATTTAAAAAATATAAATTTATGTAGGCAAATTTAATATATGATAAAGTAACTTACATGTTATTGTATACATTTTGTACTTTTGTGGCGATTTAATAAACCAAAAATATCTTAAATTTTTTCTATTATTTAAAAATTACTTTAATAATTAATTATAGATAAAAAAGTTTTAATAATTCTTGCAAAAATGATTTATATTTTCTGATTATTACTCTATTTTGTTGTGTTATTCGAATAAAAATACGCTTTTTAGTTTATTTATTTTTGAAAATTTGAAAAATATAAAATTTATGTAGGCATATAAATATGTTACAGGTTGAATCTTACTTTAGCATGACAATCTTTTATCATTTGTATCCAAATAAAAATATTTTTGATGTCTCAAAAAAGATAATAAGTATATTGTAAGAACTTTTTTTAAAATAAACATTGTTATTATTGATTTTTATTATAAAATGGCTAGAGATGCCCTATAATCCTCTAAGTTTTTTATAGTTTTATTTAATAAAAATGCTAAAATTTGAAAAATATAAATTTATGTAGGCATATAAATATATTACAGGTTGAATCTCAGTTTAGCATGAAAATCTTTTATCATTTGTACCCAAATAAAAAAATATTTTTGATGTTTTAATAAGTCTTGCAAAAATGGTTTATATTTTTTGATTATTACTCTATTTTGTTGTGTTATTCAAATAAAATACGCTTTTTAGTATTTTATTTTTGAAAATTTGAAAAATATAAATTTATGTAGGCATATAAATATGTTACAGGCTGAATCTTACTTTAGCATGACAATCTTTTTATCATTTGTACCCAAATAAAAAATATTTTTGATGTCTCAAAAAGATAATAAGTATATTGTAAAAACTTTTTTAAAATAAACATTTTATTATTGATTTTTATTATAAAATTGCTAGAGATGCCCTATAATCCTTTAAGTCTTTCTAGTTTATAAAAGTTTTATTTAATAAAGTACTAAGTTTTTTAAAAAATATAAATTTATGCGACGTTTTATTATTTTATATTATATATATTATTTTAAGTTTTTTAAAAATATAAATTTATGCGATGTTTGTTTAATATATTATAAATGAATTACTGACAAATGGATACATTTTTGTACTTTAGGCGTAGTTTAATAAATCAAATATATTTTTAAAATGAAATATTAATTTTAATTACGAATGAAACATGTTTTAATAATTCTGAAAATGGTTGATATTTTCTAATCATCATTTTTTATTTCGTCGTGTTATTCAAAAAACTTTTTTTACAAAATATAATAAATTCAAAATGAAAGGGGACATGGATATGCTTAGAGGTAAAAAGTAATTAAAATTCTATTTACGGGCTAAAGATGAGATTAACCAATAATTAAGCTCCCTGAAATGAGTTCTGTAAACGTTATTTTAACGATATAAGTAAGGTAGTTTTATTAAGTGATTTTAAATAAATTTATATATAAATACTTTAAGATTGTACGTAATAATCATTTAAAGTCTGTTTATTCAAGAAAACAAGATGAACAGTGATTTAATTATGTGTGTGAATTTGTTGAGAAAAAAACTCATAAGAGAAGGTTTATTTATAATAACCGGATAGACCAAAAAAAAATACCGTGAATTTTAAGCACTGTATTACGAATATATGCTGTGATACAGAAATAAAAGCTGAAAATAATTTTTTAAAAGAAGCAAACTCAATTTATTCTGAGTTTTATGAAGAGGGAGCTCCATTTAAAAGATCAGCTGCAAAAATTAATATGAAGCTGCAATTAACTTCAAAAACACTGGAGATGGATATTCACGACCGATGTGTTAAACTTCAACGGGAATTATTGACACCCATCGAGGAGTTATTACATGGATGTCCGACTAAATTTCAATATATCAAAATTGTAAATAATACATTAAAAGAATTTAAAAATATATGTACGCTTAGGCATTGGTACAGGTCAAAGCGAAAATGCTGAAAAAAATGTACAAATTTAATAAAAATAAAAGGGTATAAGTTTAACTATGTTTTATTTTTAATAAAAATTCTGTTATCTGTTAGTAGGTACATTATATTTTTATTTGTACGTACCTATTTCAACAATTTAAAATAATTTTATTTTAATCAATATTGATATACGTGGGTACTAGTATATAATTTGTATTTTTCTATAATAATTATTTTTATATTTTACATTTTATTTATTACATTTTAAAAAATTTTAATACAATTTCAAGAAAACTCTATTTATATTTTTCTATGCAATAAATGTTAGAAAGCTTTTCATTGCTTAGAATATTTTTATTGATTTTTATCAGGACCCTTTTGCTCTTTTATCTGTAGACCATGGAAATGTGACTAAATGTTTTTCATGTTTAAGTTGTAACAAAAATAAAATGTTAGTGATATAATATTTCTAAAACTTTTAAAATAGGTAATAATAAAATAGGTACATGCAATTTAACATTTTTTATTATTCATAAACTCGTATTATAAAATTTATTCCAATTATACAAAAAGTAGACATTTTCAAGAGCACAGTTCTTGTTGTTATACAAATGATTTTTACAATGATACGATTTAAAGGCATTACGCATTACCTTAAGGCTAGGGCACATGGATGTTTCTTCCAAATCAACTACTTTATTGTTTACATACTTTTTTAGCCATGTTTTATTTTGCACCCCCTTCACCATCACAGGTGTTGTAGGGGAAGACTCTATGTAAAAAGATAGAAATTGTGTCAATCCTTCGAATGGAATGCTATTTTTTATCTTTATTTGAGGGTATTTTGAAACACCACAACAACCTTCAGAGCCCCAAAGATCATCATCAATAGAGTGGCTGTACTGTTCTTCTTCTCCTTCTTCATATGCACACCATTCCAATCCGTGAATATTATTTTGTAGATACAGAATTTGAGCTTTTATCTTGGACTTTAGAGAGTCCAAAGCAAATGGGCATCTTACAAACCTGTGCACAACTTCCTTGGTTTCATTATTAAAAATTGCAATTTCCTTAGCCCAGAACGGTAAACCATTTTTATTGTCTTCAAATCCTTGTACATCTACTAAAAGCATGGTTCTTGTATTTGTATGGTTATTCGTTTAAAACTACTTTGTATGTGCAAGTACACGACTGATTATGGTAGTTTTTATAAATGCTATTTATACTTAATACTAATACTAATATCAATTAGTAAATTAATTGGTATGTTTATTCTTTTCTAAAATTATTTTGTTATACCTACTTATAAGTAAAAATAAAAAGTTAAAAAGAATATTAAAATTAATCATTTTATTCCACTTAAAATATAGATGTATAAGTTGATTAATCTTTTCGTTTTCTAATGTTAATGGACATTCCAATGACATTTATCGGAAAAGAAATATGCAATACAGTAATTGCATCAAAAATGAAAATCCCTAAAAACCTTTTTAATGTAATCTAGAGGTAAAAACACATTGCAAAAATATTTTTTTATATTCCAAAAGTTCAACCCGGCCCCAAAATATCAAATTAAAAAAAAGGTACTTTTCAAACGTTCCGAACTCCCGCCAAATTGCATGACGTCATAAGCTCCAACTGTCAGAAATCAAGATGTCAACAAATAATAAACACCGATAATGTTTAACATGGAAAACGCGAAACCAAAAATTGGTTGTAAATATTGTTTTGTGCCTTGTTGTACAAATACAACCTGGAAAACTCCTGGGAAAGTTGTCCCTTCAATTATCAAAAGCAAAGTTTATGACCCTACACTGAGAGTAGTTACGGCTCAGCCGTATTTTCTTGGGTTTATTAATATTTAACATACCTATTCAAACCATATACCTAGTAAACGACATTTTATTTTACTTACATTAAAATGATCCTTAAAATGATCAATAAAATGTTGACTGCGGTGACGATGTTTTGATATCGCGCCGAGCTATTTTAATCCACTTTATCCTTATTTTCCCTTTTGGCACGGTGATAAACCTTTTCCCAGGAGTTTTCCAGGTTGTATTTGTACAAGGCACAAAACAATATTTACAACCAATTTTTGGTTTCGCGTTTTCCATGTTAAACTTTATCGGTGTTTATTATTTGTTGACATCTTGATTTCTGACAGTTGGAGCTTATGACGTCATGCAATTTGGCGGGAGTTCGGAACGTTTGAAAAGTACCTTTTTTTCAATTTGATATTTTGGGCCCGGGTTGAACTTTTGGAATATAAAAAAATATTTTCGCAATGTGTTTTTACCTCTAGATTACAATAAAAAGGTTTTTAGGGATTTTCATTTTTGATGCAATTACTCTATTAAAAGGAGTGCATTTTAAAACAAAATGACAAAATGCAGAAACTATCGTAGGTTTCGTTGATAATTTTTTATGGTCATTTATTTTTGAAATTAAAATTTTCTGCCCAATATTATGTACAAATTTGAACTTGTTTGTGCACAAACAAGTTCAAATTTGTACATAATATTGGGCAGAAATTACACCATGGTGTAATTTTTGTCGAAACTTTTACTTTTGAAAATGATTCCGGATTTATTAAAAAATTTTCTTAATATTTTCTCAATATGTTTTTATAGTTTTTTAAGTGCATAGACACACATGAATATAGTAACTTTACAATTCTGTTTATATTTTTTATGTAATAAATGTTAGAATACTTTTTATTGATTAGATTATTGTTATTGATGTTATCATTTTATTATGAATAATATACCTAATTATTGTTAAAAATTTGCGAAAAAACATAAAAATTTAAATACAAATGTGTCGCTATTTTAGTTGATATGTGCATAAATAATAGGATTAGTCAGTTTTATTGCAAAATTCTCTTTTAACGCAAATAATGATAATAATAATATAGTTTTATATTTTTATTTATTTTTGTTTGTCAAAAACCCCTGGATATGGTTTTAAATAGTTTCCATGTCTAAATTTCGGAAGAGTTTATTGTTTTTTATTTGTATAGCCTTTTTGATAAATCTATGTTTATCGCAAAATATCATACCTATTCCAATTATCTACGTATTTATGTCTATTTCTTCTTGAGGTATTGCTTTCTCGTTTTAATCTAAAACAAAGCCATCTACCATTAACCGATTTAAACATATAAAAACAAATATAGCTATCTATATTTAACCAACGTTAGTTACACTATTTATCCATAGGGGACCTAGTGACTTTTATTTCTTTAAGTTTATTAAATTTTAAGTTGGCATCATGTTTTTTTTTTTTCACTACGCCATCTACCATTAACTGATTTAAACATATAAAAACAAATATAGCTATCTATATTTTACCAACGTTAGTTACACTATTTATCCATAGGCGGCTTAGTAACTTTTTATTTCTTTAAGTTTATTAAAAGCAATTAAAAGGAGTGCATTTTAAAACAAAATGACAAAATGCAGAAACTATCGTAGGTTTTGTTGATAATTTTTTATGGTCATTTATTTTTGGAATTAAAATTTTCTGCCCAATATTATGTACAAATTTGAACTTGTTTGTGGTGTAATTTTTGTCGAAACTTATACTTTTGAAAATGATTCCGGATTTATTAAAAATTTTCTTAATATTTTCTCAATATGTTTTTATAGTTTTTCAAGTGCATAGGCACACATGAATATAGTAACTTTACAATTCTGTTTATATTTTTTATGTAATAAATGTTAGAATACTTTTTATTGATTAGATTATTGTTATTGATTTTATCATTTTATTATGAATAATATACCTAATTATTGTTAAAAATTTGCGAAAAAACATAAAAATTTAAATACAAATGTGTCGCTATTTTAGTTGATATGTGCATAAATAATAGGATTGGTCAGTTTTATTGCAAAATTCTCTTTTAACGCAAATTATGATAATAATAATATAGTTTTATATTTTTATTTATTTTTGTTTATCAAAAACCCCTGGATATGGTTTTAAATAGTTTCCATGTCTAAATTTCGGAAGAGTTTATTGTTTTTTATTTGTATAGCCTTTTTGATAAATCTATGTTTATCGCAAAATATTATACCTATTCCAATTATCTACGTATTTATGTCTATTTCTTCTTGAGGTATTGCTTTCTCGTTTTTAATCTAAAACAAAGCCATCTACCATTAACCGATTTAAACATATAAAAACAAATATAGCTATCTATATTTAACCAACGTTAGTTACACTATTTATCCATAGGGGACCTAGTGACTTTTATTTCTTTAAGTTTATTAAATTTTAAGTTGGCATCATGTTTTTTTTTTCACTACGCCATCTACCATTAACTGATTTAAACATATAAAAACAAATATAGCTATCTATATTTTACCAACGTTAGTTACACTATTTATCCATAGGCGGCTTAGTAACTTTTTATTTCTTTAAGTTTATTAAAAGCAATTAAAAGGAGTGCATTTTAAAACAAAATGACAAAATGCAGAAACTATCGTAGGTTTTGTTGATAATTTTTTATGGTCATTTATTTTTGGAATTAAAATTTTCTGCCCAATATTATGTACAAATTTGAACTTGTTTGTGGTGTAATTTTTGTCGAAACTTATACTTTTGAAAATGATTCCGGATTTATTAAAAATTTTCTTAATATTTTCTCAATATGTTTTTATAGTTTTTCAAGTGCATAGGCACACATGAATATAGTAACTTTACAATTCTGTTTATATTTTTTATGTAATAAATGTTAGAATACTTTTTATTGATTAGATTATTGTTATTGATTTTATCATTTTATTATGAATAATATACCTAATTATTGTTAAAAATTTGCGAAAAAACATAAAAATTTAAATACAAATGTGTCGCTATTTTAGTTGATATGTGCATAAATAATAGGATTGGTCAGTTTTATTGCAAAATTCTCTTTTAACGCAAATTATGATAATAATAATATAGTTTTATATTTTTATTTATTTTTGTTTATCAAAAACCCCTGGATATGGTTTTAAATAGTTTCCATGTCTAAATTTCGGAAGAGTTTATTGTTTTTTATTTGTATAGACTTTTTGATAAATCTATGTTTATCGCAAAATATCATACCTATTCCAATTATCTACGTATTTATGTCTATTTCTTCTTGAGGTATTGCTTTCTCGTTTTTAATCTAAAACAAAGCCATCTACCATTAACCGATTTAAACATATAAAAACAAATATAGCTATCTATATTTAACCAACGTTAGTTACACTATTTATCCATAGGGGACCTAGTGACTTTTATTTCTTTGGCATCATGTTTTTTTTTTCACTACGCCATCTACCATTAACTGATTTAAACATATAAAAACAAATATAGCTATCTATATTTTACCAACGTTAGTTACACTATTTATCCATAGGGGGCCTATTTATTTAGTTTTATTTTATTTACCTTATCTAAAACAACGCCATCTACCATTATCTAATTTAAACATATAAAAACAAATAAAGCTATCTATACTTTACCAACGTTAGTTATGCTTTTTGTCCATAGGGGGCGTAGTAACTTTTTTACTTATTTATCTAAAAACCAGATCCACGGATCGAGAGGTCCGTGGCTCGGTTCTCGACAGGGCTTTTTGTTTTTTCAGAAAAATAAAAGAGATTATTAAGGTACGCTCAAACATCAATGCACAATTTTATGTGAAGGCTTGGTAGTCGAATTGGTTAGGGCAGTTCGCTTTGAACCAGGTCTATATGGGTTTTTTATTAATTTTAATTTTCCTCATTTATTCATATTTAGGTTTTTTCAAAATTTTTCCTAGACATATTCGGCACTTAAAATTTTTCTTTTTCCTCTTGTACTATCCCTTCTTTCTTCTTTTTAAATAAATATATCATTACTTTTAAGAAGGTTTTTTCTAATTTGTTTTTCCTTCAAATCACTCACTATTTTATTTATTCATTACTTCACCTTATCTTCCATTACTTTTTCTAAAATTTTTTACTGAGTATCTTCCCCAAAATCGCCATGCGAGTAAAAGTGGAACAGTACTGACCAATTACGATAATCTGGGCCTCTATGCGGTATAAAGTTCGCACAAGGAGGTTAATTACTTACGTTTTAACCTTCTTGTCACCTCAAAATTTAACATTTTTCACTCACTCTTTTTTTTTCACTTTTATATTTGCCCCCTTTAGACCACGTACTCTTGTCAGGATTACCTCAAAATTTATTAACTCTCTAAATTTTTTAAACTCTATAAATTCCCTTTTTTATATACATATTGTACCTTTATACCTTTATAGTTAGGCTGATTAAAATTTATTATGTAATATTGTTAAATAAACTAATTTGGAATTTGGAATTTGGAATTTGGAATATATGGGTTCAATTCCCAGTTCAGCTTTTTATTTTCTGAAAAATAAAAAGAGAAAACTTCATTGGAATGTCATTAGCATTTTGGAAAGTCGATTTCCCCTTAATGACATTTTCTAATCACCTAATTAGGTCATTAGAAAATGTCGTTAAATACTCATTAATGGGTATTTAATTAATTTTTAATTTCGTCTATCACCATGTATTCTGCTCCTGTTTAATTATTTTTACTATTTTTTTAGCGTATAACTATTTTTATTTTATAACACTTACAAGCCTACATATAAAAACTTCATATTTGTAGGCAATTAAAAAATTAAATTATTATACACTGCCGTGGGGCGCCGTACAATAATGAAAATACAAATGTAATTTTTATGGTATGGCTTGACATTAGGTGATACATCTCGATCCCGGAACGCGGCCAAATAACTCAGTATTTGTTAAAAGTCTCAATAGATGGCGCATTGACGTGAAACATGTTTTAATCCCGGTGCACAACAAACTTTTCCCATGTTTAGTAAAATTGCATAGATTAACTGCATATAATAGACCACTAAGCTCAATTAAAATTCAAATAAAACCATTTTAACGTCACTTTTGTGCGTTTGTGGCGACTGTGCATTTTGGCGGAACAGTTCTGTAAAATATAATAATAATGCTGTAAGAAAAGATGTAATTTTTGTTAAGGAGGGTAGAAGATTCTCCTTGAGTTTTCGTTATCTTATAATTTGTTGTTAAAAGTTAATTTGGTATTGAATGGGTTTCGTTGGTAAAACCTTAGGTTCTGGGTTGACTCGCCATCTAACGAACAACAAACGAAATACTGAGTTATCTGGGCGCTTGCTTATGTACTGTAGAGATAGGAGCTATATCACCTTCTTCTACCCTGGGCTTGACTAAAATAAATTTATAAATATGTCATTTAATTCAACCTGCCATTTGAACTCAACCTAAAAATAAAATATCCTAAAGAAATATCCTAGAACAAAAGTATTTAAAATAGGGCATAAAAAATAGGCTTCTCACCACGATGCACAAACAACGGTATGCTGATGCGCATATGTAAGGTCATGTGCGAATCAAAAGCTTCAAAATTACGTTACATCAGTGGCGGCTGGTGGATTTTGAGCACACCCATATCTCAGTTATTAGACATGGGACCCACATCAAATTTATATGAGTTTATAATGACATTATATAGACAAGTTCAGCGCAAGCAAAACTTAAATTAAAGTTTTCGAAAAAAAGTTTGTCAAATTAAGATAATACTAGTAAACAATAAAAAAAGGTCGGTAATAAAAATAGCTCAGTCCTATAGATTTTGACCTGCTCGACGCAAATCCGGCGCCCAAAAAATTTTCTGAAGTCTCGTTTAGACGATAAGGGCAGGACCATGATACAAAGAAAAATTGTTAAATAATAACGATAAAAATTAGTAAATAAAAAAGGTCGGTAATAAAAATAGCACACTCCTATAGATTTTGACCTTCTCGACGGAAATACGGCGACCAAAAAATTTTCCAAAGTCTCGTTTAGACGATACGGGCAGCACCATGATACAAAGAAAAATTGTTAAATAATAACGATAAAAATTAGTAAACAAAATATTTTGAACGATAAAAAACATCAAAAAAACATGCCTTAAATTATTACAATATGTACAGATATGTTGTTCATGGAATGCTGAAATATAAGTTAAAAGTATCGGCATCTTAAAATTTTCAAACGGTGTATCTATGCAATAAATGGTACCAAAATACTGTTCTCCTATTTTTTATTTACGACTTCAGAAAAAAATTTTAAAAACATTTTGGATCTATTTCAGTTATAAACAATCGAAAAATTCTATTTTTAACCAGGACCTTTTTTTAAGTTAAAATTTGTTGCCTAGTGTAATTTAAATTAAAGTGGTATAATATTTAATTCACTGAAGTTTATCGAAGAATTTAAAATTTTATTAAAAAAAATTCAAGTATTACAGATTATATAACATTTCTATTTTTTTTTAAATTAAGTAAAAGTAATAATAAAAATTTAAAATGGAATAAAACCTGTAATTCTTGAAATTTTTTGAAATTTTTTTTGGGCACACTTAAAAGATAACTTTTTTTCGCAAACTTCAATTTAAATTCTGCTTACTACTTCTACTTACAGATTTTATACCATTTTTAATTTTTTTAAATTTTAATTAAAAGAATAATAAAAATTTAAAATGGTATGAAATTTGTAATTTTTAGGTTTTTTAAATAAATTTTAAAATTTGCCGATAAAATTTAGTGAATAACTACCCAAAATCCACAATCCGTCATTGCCAGACATTTAGTAAAATAAATTACTTGAGCATTTTAATTGTAGATAAATTTTTTGCTTTATAACTATAGCATTTGCTTTATAACTATAGCATTTGCTTTATAACTATAGGCATTTCTAGGTAGCTTTTCATCCGCGTTTGACAATAACGAGATACTAAGAATAATTATTTGTTTTACAAGTGTTGAAAAGCGACTTTTTCATGCGAGTGTTAAGTTGCTCACAAGGCCGTCAGGCCGAGTGTGCATTAACACTAGCTTGAATAAAGCTTTTCTTACAAGTAAAACACAATGTTTTTTCTACGACCATTTTATTTTTTATTATATTCAAATACAAAACAAAATAACCTAAAAACGTGTTTGACAGCTGTTAAAATTACTTTCATCTTATTCTTTTAATTTTTAAGGTATAAGTTACTTAAAATCAATATTAGACCAGTGCAGAAGCCTTTAAAAATGGTAAAAAGAGAAAAAAAATTACAGTAGGATGAAACCCATTGGAAAAGGAGGGGAATATAATAAAAATTAAAGGAAAAATAAATTACGGGCGATCTGAGTTCGGGAAGTGGGAGGGGGGGGGTTAAGGGTAAAAAATGGTTTATCTCGATTTCCGGCAAACTACAAGTCCTATGGAAAAAAGTTAAATGTCAAAGTTGTAGGTAATAAAAAGATCTACAACTTTTGTATTTACAATTTTTTCACATAACCTCAAAATTTATGTGAAAAATTCAAAAAACCAAGTTTTTGGTTTTTTATTTTTATCTTTTTCAAAAAAAATTTTTTTTTCACGAAATTTGTTGAAAACTTACCTTTTTATGTCCCAAATACACTGTAATTTATTTGATTTGAAATATTTATTATTTCGCCTTATTTTGACTTAATATCAAAAAAGCACCCTAATTTTCAATCGAAAATTCTCGCGTCAAAATATCAGCTTTTTTCAAAAAGTCGGTGTGCTTTTTGTTCGATGAACTCTCTACTTTTTGAAAAAAGCTGATATTTTGACGCGAGAATTTTCGATTGAAAATTAGGGTGGTTTTTTGATATTAAGTCAAAATAAGGCGAAATAATAAATATTTCAAATCAAATAAATTACAGTGTATTTGGAACATAAAAAGGTAAGTTTTCACCAAATTTCGTTAAAAAAAATTTTTTTTTAAAAAGATAAAAATAAAAAACCAAAAACTTGGTTTTTTGAATTTTTCACATAAATTTTGAGGTTATGTAAAAAAATTGTAATTACAAAAGTTGTAGATCCTTTTATTACCTACAACTTTGCCATTTAACTTTTTTCCATAGGACTTGTAGTTTTGCCGTAAATCGAGATAAACCATTTTTTACCCTTAAAACCCCCCCCTCCCACTTCCCGAAGTCAGATCGCCCGTAATTTATTTTTCCTTTCATTTTTATTATATTCTTCTCCTTTTGCAATGGGTTTTATCCTACTGTTATTTTTTTTGGTTTCAAAAATTATCGACCCTGGTCTATATACTTACCTTTTCAATTTAAATAAAGGCAATAAAAATTAGAATTTATTATACAAACACAATTAATTGTGTTCTAAATGATATTTAAACATACATATACAAATACAATACAAATTTTGAAACGAATGTCACGATGCTGTCAATTTCTTTTCATACAGACCTGTCACTTTTTACACAGAAATGTCACATTCGTGTTTTGCCTTGCCAAAGAAAAGATTCATTTTCTAAGCAACAATGTCAATACGAAATGTAACTTTTACATAGTGGTCGTAGAAAAATATAATTACAAACTTATCCATAGCATCAAATTTAAAACATTATTATAATTTTGTGATATATCAGGATTAAATATTTTTCAAAAAATATTAACAGTTATATTTGATTAAATGAAAGGCACGATCCCGCACCCAGGCTAAACAAAAAAAAATAGTTTATTTTTCGTATTACCATCGCTCCGCCCTAATATATAGTCTTACTGTATATAAAGTTTTGTTTTGAATATATATTTAATATAAAGCTTTAAAGATCTTTAAGAAAATCCCATCTCGATTGGAAAAATATAATTTGAGTGGACAATTTTGTTATTCAATATTCTTAAATCTTTTATAACATAATAGGTATTCCTTTTTTAATTTTATTTTAAAATGTCCAAACGATAAAAATATTTCTGTAAAGTTCTAAAATCTTAAGAATCTAAACTTCTAAAAACCTAATTGTTAAGTAAAACAAACAATTTTTTATATTCTCTATTTAGTCTTAACTATAAAATGGCACATATAAAAAGGTACATATCCACATTAATAACACCAATATAATCCTTTTAAAAACAAAATTAAATAATAACTCTTTTTTCTTTATTTATAAAATTAAACGCATCAGCCTTTACACTAAACTAAAATGTTGGTTCAGTTGCAAGCAAGCTGTGCACAGCATGTTAAGGTTCAAATGGTTTTTGAAATTGTTAAATGAGAAAATATTGCTTAATATGCACAAACTTTATAATGCATGGTAAAAATTCCCTTTAGAACTTTTCCTGATTAACTATAATCATTCAATCGATCAAAAGGCCTTTTACATCCAGATGAATTAATTATCATCAATTACAACAGTGAGGCTGCATTTCTGGGACCACCTGACACTCGATAACAAAGAGACTCTAAAACGTTGATGAACACGCCTGTTAATGATTTAAAAATAACTTTTTAAAACACTGAATTAAGTGCTCAATTACTTACAACCTATACATAATTTATAGTCAATTTAATTGTCTAAGAGATTGTTACACTAGGGATTAGTGATGGGTCGCACATGTGCGAGTCGTACATAATGTACGACACTTTTGTGTGTGCGGAGCTGGTACGACTCTTTTTAAATGTGCTACCAGCACATAGCACCCAGAGATAAAAAAGGCACCTTTATCATATGTGGCACGGTGCGCTGAAACAGCACTGCTCTTTATCTAACCTATGGCTCTTTAGTAAAGAATCTTTACGTCTGTGGCTTTGACTATGATTCAGCACAGAACACCTAGGTAGCACTACAATAGGTTACAAGGTGTAGAGAAATTATTTTATATAATTAACAGTTTGTATATCTTTGAAAATATCCAATCCATAATGTATCGTGATGTTCATAGATGGCAACACAGTCTATATTATAATTATATTAAAATAAAATTGCCACTTCAAAAAAGTTAAAATTGTATTTATCGACTTTAACAATAAACATAAAAAACACAAAACTGGATTTTACATCAATTAAAAATTAAAAACCGACAGTTGGATACGACACGCACAGTGGTGTGCTGTGCAACGTGCGAGATTCTCAATTTGAATCATTTTCCCCCACCCCGCACAAATGTACGACACGCACAGTGCCGCACACTGTAGTGTGCTGTGCAACGTGTGCTAGCACACAAGAATGTGCTGATTGGACCCATCACTACTAGGGATGCATAATTATTTTTAAAATTCACCTCTAATGCAAGAAAACGGCTGAAAAGTTCTTCTAAGATATTAACCTTGATGGAGACAGTAACGAACAATGGATTGTCAGGGCCAGCTCCAGACATTTCGGTGCCCCGTACAAAATTATTTTTGCCGCCCGTCTTAACAATTACTTACCAACTTTGTAGTGCTTATAAGTGCAATAAACAAAATATTATTGCATAAATAAGGTAATGGATTTCAAAAATTTTGTTATAATGCCGATTTTAACACTGGTGGCAGGGCTACATTGTCTTAAGTTAATTTAACAATAAAAAAATTCTAAAATGGAATATATTTGGGAGAAAAAAAATTTGTATTTTGATACCAGGAATCAAACCAAAGCCTCCTGCGTGGAAGTCGGATATCCTGGCCACTAGACCATACAGCTTAAGGTTTTTTAAGTAGCTTAGGCAGGTTTTGTTTAATATTAAAACGTTCGGGTAATATGTGGCAACAATGGTAATTAGCTCCTCCCACAATGATCCTGTGAACGTTCTTCCCTAATGAAAAATGTTAGGCAGTTTCGAGCGAACGAAGCAACATGTTGAGAATGGCTTAATTTTTGGGATTACAAATCCGTGCTTGGTTTAGCTGTATCAGGTCAAAATTCAAAGATATTGAAAACACCCTGTATACATTCAAACACCCTGTATACATTCAAACACCCTGTATACATTCAAACACCCTGTATACATTCAAACACCCTGTATAAAATTTTAAAAATTAAATTTGGCTGGACCCACATATCAGTTTTAAATTAAAAAAAAACAAAGTCTTGCAAAATTTGAAGTAAATTGATCAAAAGGAATACGTGTCCCTGAAGGTTTTTCTTAGAGATAATTTAGGAAATTTAAAATGTTTTTTTGCTGATTTTTTTTATTGAGAATAAATGAGGATATTATATTAAACGAAATAAAAAGCATGGGAATGTTGGCACAAGAGGTGAAATATATTATTTTAAAAATTATAAAATACCAGTATACAGTGTGTTTCCGCATCTGATTGCCAATAAGAAAAACTTTTTTAGACCTGATACATCTAAACCTAGCACGGATTTGGAATCTACGACCAAAAATTATGTTTACGTGTTTAGCTGTGATATTTCGATAGTTAAAAAATCACCTACTGTGTTTTTTATGAAATAAAATAGATATTAATTTAAAACTTTTTATGCTCTAACGAGTGGTGGAATTAATTTTATTTGCAGATAATGACATTGTGTTAAACTTCCAGTGAACGCAAAATATTGCGATATTTTTGCTATTCCATCTATAATTATAACAAAACCAGTATAATGTTATAAACATAATTTTTGACATAAATAATAAGTTTAAATGGTAAAATAATAATATAATATGTAAAAAAAATTGTTAATTTATATGTACTTTTACACAGGAATCACATCATTCATTTCAGAGGTCTGTAACACATCAATATTTTTTATAAGCAAATACCATCCAATTTATAAACATTTTCGTGAAAATACAAGTCCAGTTGAAATGATTTCAAAATACGCTTTTAACCCCTTTTTACTAAGTATTCCTAGTAAAATGGGCAATAACCAATCAATAAAAGTCATGGGTTACTATATTTGTTTTTTGGACAATAAAATCATCTAAAATGTAAATTGGTTGATATCAAAATCTTAAAAATTTATAAAAAATGCTTTAAATTATACTTTAACCGTAAAATACAAAAAAAACGATGACGTATAGGTCTAAATATATTAATTGTAGTAAAATTGTTGTCATGTACAAATCGCACCTATGTAAACTGTAGTAACGTAAGCTATTGAGAATTAAAAAAATACTTAATTTTCTATGTTATTTCAATGAAACACTTTAAAATAAAAATAAAATTAGTAAGATTTGAAAGCAATTTTAAGGGCATTTTTTTCAGTATATACATAAATATTTTGCTTGTTAAGTGACGAAAAATAAATGTTTCTTTAAATCGAATCACCCTTATATAAACATATATAACTACAGGGTGTCATTTTCAAAACTTCCCACCTTCTCGAAATCTTAAAAATTTACAAAAACATCTAACAATTTTTATTGGACCAGTTTTAGTGCAACCAACACTTATTCCCTGTGCCCAGGATTACCTCTAAAAATCTTAAATGAAAAGGTGAGTCCAGTAAAACCTAAAAGTCTTTCAAATCCCCACATTTTCTCATGTTAGTTTTTAAAGTCGGTTGGGTCATTCTCCGGATATTTGAAAAAAACTTTATTTTTAATTTAAAGGAGTAATACTTTTAAAGGCCCAATACCATCAAAAAATTCAATTTATTTGTTTTAATTGTATTTAATAGTTTAATATTCTTAACAATCAGGGTAATAAATGCTTAAAATGTTAACTAAAGCAGATATTTTTTTAAATGCGTTATTATTATTAATCTTATTGGACATTTTTCATAAAACTGAAATTTCATTTTGGTTAAATTGTTTTTAACTTCTTTTGAATTTATCTATTCTATAAAAAAGGTGTCAACAAAAACCCTAATAAGATACTTTATATTGAATAAAGAAAATGTGGATATTTAATTTTTTTATAAGAATAGTATTTAGTGACATTGTTGAGTAAGTTAATAAAAATAGTTTACAGTTTGACTAAAATAGTTAAAATTGGCTACATAAATATGTAGCCAAAAATTAATGTGCTCGACAACCTGCAGCAATTTTTAACGAACGGTATCCCATAGGTATGTCCTAAATCATATTGCCAAATTTTCTTACAATGGCTCTTTTGCAAATGTAAAACACAATTAGCCCTAGTTTTAAATAAACTAGCTTAAATACAAGTGTTGCGTCATTTTGGTATAATTCCTAATACTTTATTACTTCCTATTTCTACTGTAACTAGAATTTCCGATGTTATCACACTTTGACCTCGAATAACTCTAGAAGAAATCAAGTTATCGAAAAATAATAAGAGAGCTTTTTTGTAGAGCGTTTCATTCTATATAAGAAACTGCAAATCATGGCCATAAGTTACTTTGATACAGAGGTATAAAATTCCAAACATAAAATTATTTTTTTCCATGTTAATTAAATGGGAAACTAAAATAAAAACAGCGACCTCTTAGAGTTGAGCTGAGACGCCCATATTTGGTGAGGATTTTTTTTATATTTAAAAGAAACATTTGAGAGGGTAAGAGCGGAAAAAAAAATTAAATAAAATTTACTCACTAACCATAAATATATTTCCTGAATTAATGCGAACACGTTTAAGTCTCTACCGAAAAATTGCTTTTTTTGACTTATCCCCTTATGCCTTTTACCCACAGAGTTGTGAGAATAAAAATCCTCATTAATTTAAAAAAGTACATATCCAGAAAAAATATTAGTGGATCTACTTGGTCACGGCGTTCTCTATACCAGGCGAGAGTGTAGCCCCCACTCCTGCATCAAAACTGTGACGTCAGGAGGCCGATCGGATCAACGTACGCCTATTGTATTACATTGCTTTGCAAAGTTATGGATTATTATTGTTTATAAGGAGTATTTTTTACTAAATCAGTGGACAATGCATGAGTACATATTCTATCAAAAACAAAAGGGTGGCGATTCTCGAACGCTATTCTCATAGGAGAAGTGGGCGTTTTTCTCAAGTTTTGACAGGCTGCATTATTGAATTTAAGATTAGTGCGTTCTTCTCTCGGAAACTATTTTCTGCTTTAGGAGAACCAAACTATTGCATGATTTTAAGAATTCAGCCTGTCAAAACTTAAGTGAAACACGCCCACTTCTCACTAGTAATACCACTAGAGGTCAAAAAATTTCCGGATTTAATTTGACCTCGTGTGGTATTCGGTAAGAAAATTCCACACCAAATTGTGTTTAAATAATTAAAATTTATTTTTTGATTTAACTTGACCTTGACTTGATTATTTAGTTACCATGGCAACTAAGTCAACCCCAACCTAAAAGTTATTTCAGTTTTGAAGCTGTCAAGCGGCACGACGTAAAAAAATGTGAAATTGTCTGCTGTAATGATCAATCATCGTGCAATGACTTATTTACCCGCATATTAGAGGATTGTGGCTTCTACTTGAAGAAAGAAAATTTGTTTTGAATTGTTCACGAATATTTGCATCTTAACTATTCAAAACTCAAAGTGCTAAATGGAAAAAAAGGTGAATAGAATAGTGTCTAAATATTATATATATATTTCATTAGACATAGACATTTAATTTATTTCAAGTCCTGCATTTTCGCCATTAAGAAGAAAGGAGGTGTCCAACGAATATAGAAAACATCTAAACTTTGTAATGGAAATGTATCAAAATTATCATGTAAACAAATAAAAACCAGATTGTCAAACAAATATTCTGTCATTATAAACGTCAAAAAATTTCCAGTATAATTCGCTGTTGGGTACCCACGAGGAAAAAATGTCCACTAAAATTCAACCGTTGCCATGGTGATCTATCAAAAATACACGTTTTTATTGGTTAAAAATTACAGGTGTGGAATTTTCACTTATAATACCACAAGAGCTTCAAAATTATCGGGTATTTTTCCCGATAGGTTCGTTGCAAACAAATGAAGGAGTCAAGTTTTTCAGGTTAAAAAATCACGAGCGCGAAGCGCGAGTGATTTTTCCTGAAAAACTTGACGACTTTATTTGTTTGCAGGGAACCTTGAGGGAAATGCCAGATAATTTTGAAGCTCGTGTGGTATTCGGGGGATTATTTTTCCGTCCCAAATGTCGGCCAATAGAATTGCACCATGAGACGAAATGTACAGTTAACAAATAAGAATTTCATAATGAATAAAACAACATTTAATTAAGATTTAATTTGTTTTTTATATATAGCAACTACCAGAGAAAATTTTCAAAAAATTATCGCTGTAATTCGCTGTAGGTTCCCTCAACAACAATGCCTCAACAATGTCCCAACAATACAGAGAACTGTCAAAAAAAATAATCATGAGAATAGCGTTCTCTCAATTCGAGAATCGCCCCCCAGAACAATATGTACTAAGTAATTTATTTATTGGAAACAAACAGAGAACTGCTATTAAAATAGTTATTTATTTAAAAAAAGAGAACTGCACACAAAAAATAATTCTGTAATTTAAAAAAACCGATTGTTTTGGATTTGTATATTTGAAATAAGTTTAGTTCAATTTTTATAATATGGAATATTAAAGAATAATTTTGTTAAGTTTAATTTTATACAAAAAATTAGTTTAATTTATCTATTACTATTAAGTATAATTACTTCAATTAAATTTTCTTGTATTTAAATTTAGAAATTATACTCTTTTAAATATTAAAGTTTACTTAAAATAATTAATATATTCATTTAAAAAAAATTTCAACAAAACATACAAGTATATAACCATAAAAATGTTAGTTATTTTTTGTAAATGAATATTTTTTTATGTATGCTCTTAAAATAGTTATTTATTTATAACAAACATAGAACTGCTATTAAAATAGTAATTTATTTAAAACAAACAGAACTGTTATTAAAATAAAAAATACAACGGTAAGCTACATCAAAGTTTTTAGTTTTCGGGGCGCATTAACATTTTATTTTCTAGCAGCTATTATTTCCCAGATTCTTGTAATTAGATAACAATGACGCTAGATATTTTTGCAAGTGTGGTTATCACATATGCAAGTATCTTAAAACTGTTTTTATAAAAAAATATTTTAGGTAATTTATTATATAGTATTTTGGCATTAAAATTGTTTAATATATTCTTTTTTTATTAGGATATACATTAAATATAAGAAACATAGGCAATATAGCAATAAGTAGACATAATTTTAATAATTGACTGTTGGGGACAGGACAAGGGATTTTTTTTCTGCTGAATAAAAAAAGTGGAGCAAGTGTTTTTTGCCCAGAGAGGCAAAAAACTTCGGGCCGGCTCTGACAATCGATAATTCATATGAAACTGTCTTGCATTACCGCGATAATATATTTATTTTCCTGTTGCCTCTTAGGAACGCAACATTTTCTTGGTATAAAAAATACTTATAATGTTATAAAAGCAGCAAACTAATGCAATATTTAAATTAACGTTAAATCGAGCGATATCAATAGTAAAGCAATAATTTATATAAAACTGTCTTGTATTATCTCGATTATAAAATTATTACATTAATTTGCTATTGCAGTCGGCCTCCTGACGTCACGCCTCCCACTACCACACTCCCGCCTGGTATAGAGAACGCCGTGACTTGGTTCATTGTTTATGAATAAAAATCTTAATAATATAATAATAATAAAGACTTTATTTGTTTATTTGATTTATATATATATAATAGCTATATGTGTATTAAGAGCGCAAAGTCATACATTGCCGCTCTGAGCGAGAAGTTTGACGGCCGACGCGTGGCGAAGCGCGGCTATCTCGCGAGAGCGGCAATGTCACTTTGCGCTCGAATTACACACAGGATATTTTCTACAACCGGTGTTTCTATAAGAATGTTTGGTAAAAATTAATAATTATTGATAACCTCAAATTTGACGTTTGTGTCAAAATTCGAAAATACACTAAACGTTTCTTTGTTATGGTTTCCATGGTAACTAAGCGAGCAAAAAATTAACTTTGTCGCTCGGCGAGCGACAAAGTTAAAAAACGCTCGCTCCTCGGAAAAATCCAACTTTGCTTTCCTTTGGAAGCGCAAATTTGTACTTTTCGATTGGTTGTAGAAAAATATATTTTTATATGTTAGAAAACTATAATCTGTTAAATACTAAATATGTTAAAAATCATTATGTTGATATACCGAAGAAGACCAATACAGTGGCCAGTTAAATCGACTGATTTAACCAATTTTATTTAAAGTTTGATGCTTATACTTCTTAACCCTAAATTTTAGAAGGGCTTCGCCAATGGATTACTGAAAACTGTTAGATTCAAAGAATTGTTTTTAAAAATTTTGAGCTAACCATAAATATATTTCTTGAGTTAATCCGAATAAGTTTTACACAGACATGTAAAAACTATTTCTAATAATTATTTTTATCATGACAGGGTTTCAGTTTTTTTAATAATTTGAGAACCGCTAATTTTTTTCCTAATTTTTATATGCCGTTTTAATAGATTTGTAAGTAGACAACTTTTAACCGACCTTGTAGTTATTTAAATAAAAGAGATACCCATACATAAAAGGATAGTTCGTGCACCCTGTATATTAGGGTGATTCAAAAAAAGCCTTTTTTAAAAAATGAACCCGCACTGGCCTAAATTATAAAGATTACATTAAAACTAAAATATTGATACCAAAAAATTCAAATTCGATGAATATTTAGAGGTCGCTCAAATCGATTTTCGCATTTTTGCACATTCGAGCCGCGAAACTATTACTACGCAAAATAGTAAATAACTCCGTTAGTTTTTAATCGATATTATTAAAAATTTAAGGGTTACCTAGTTTTTTAATACCCTCTAAGACAGTGTATTGAACTTTACGGAAGAAATTTTTTTCATGAAAAAATTAATAATTTGTTAATAAAAACGTATCATCTTATAAAATAAGCAACAATTGGAATCGCACTATGATGGTACCGTAAAAAAACTAAGAAAATAACACTTAAATTATTTATTATACAGAAAAACTGCCGAAAGAAATATTTTATTTGATTTATATAAAATATAACCTAAAAATAATTAAGTAATTTAGATTTTTCCATTTTCAAACGATTTTATAAATAATTTATATCCGTTTTATTAATTATGGCGTATTTTTATAATATTTCTTTATTTTTGATACCATATTTAATTAATTAAACTAGGTAGTTATTAAATTAGGTCCTTTTTACAACTAAAATAAAATAACTACAAAATTATTCACTGCATTGATATGGCTTAAGCAGAAATTTAAATTTTATTAAAATTTTTGACATACAACAATTCTCAAATATATATATATATATATGTATATTATTTACTTAATTCGTCTAAGTACCAAAACTAATTTGTTGAGAAATTAAAGAAAAACATCTTATACCTTGGTGGAGATAGATAGCATGCCCGATGGATGAACAAAGCTATATACCTACTCTCTAAAGATTTTCTTATTTCGGGATCAATTTAAACTCACTAACAATGAAAATAAGTCATTGCGTAGAATTTGTATTTTTATTATTTCGGTTTACATATTTGCCTGGTTTCAAGCTCCAAATGCAACTTGCGCGTCCAAAAATGATTTGAAAACACTTCATGAACTTCATGTTTACAAAAATATAGGTTTGCAAATAGAAGAGCTAATTTGTTTGGCATTTTTTGATGAAAGTGTACCTACTGAAACAAAAGAAAAAATTGTTGAAAAAATAAACATTAGAAACAATCATTGCAAAGAAAAAGATGTAGAGCAGTGGATTTTTTTTTATTTTAATTATAAAAAGGACAAAAATTAATAACTACTTAGTGTAATTAATTAAATATGGTATCAAAAATAAAGACATTTTATAAAAATACGTCATAATTAATAAAACGGATATAAATTATTTATAAAATCGTATGAAAATAGGAAAAATTTGAATAACTTAATTATTTTTAGGTTATGTTTTATATTTATAAATTAAATAAAATATTTCTTTCAGCAGGTTTTATGTATGCTAAATAATTTAAGTGTTATTTTCTTAGTTTTTTTACGGTACCATCATAGTGCGATTCCAATTGTTGCTTATTTTATAAGATGATACGTTTTTATTAACAAATTATTAATTTTTTCATGAAAAAAGTTTTTTTCAGTAAAGTTTAATTTAATGTCTCAGAGGGTATTAAAAAACTAGGTAACCCTTAAATTTATAATAATATCGATTAAAAACTAACGGAGTTATTTACTATTTTGCGCAGTAATAATTTCGCGGCTCGAATGTGCAAAAATACGAAAATCGATTTGAGCGACCTCTAAATATTCATCGAATTTGGATTTTTTGGTATCAATCTTTTAGTTTTAATGTAATCTTTATAATTTAGGCCAGTGCGGGTTCATTTAAAAAAAAGCTTTTTTTGAATCACCCTACTGTATATTATAGATATAATTACATGTCCTGATTTATCAACGTCCGCTGGTCCTAAAGAGCTACCTATTACTAAGCAGTAGGGATGTGACGAACCGTATGTATTCGGTACAAAGTAACGGGTACTGGATGAGGTTCGAAATACCGATTCGTTACTTTAAAATACGTCTCGTTACTCGCATCGTTTCGTTACTTGCGCCACTCACAATTTCGTCCGGTATCTACGTACTCTGCAGCGTTCGTTCGATTCGATACGATACGTACGGCCATGCGCCAGGCTGAAAAGAAATCTGGCAACACTGCGTACGCTCACAGCACAAATATATCAGCTGATCCATAGACTAGGTGATCTATTTTTCTCCAAATAAATCAAAGATTTTTTTCCAAATAAATGTGCAATATATTTTATATACATACATATTTATTATCGTTATGTTTAGAAACTTACTTATTTTTTTGTTAATTTTTCTTACAAAAGAAAATATTTTGTGTTGATTATATTGTTTTTATTTTTGCAATAAATTTTTTTTATTAAGTTTTTATTTATAGTTATTATACCTACATCCTCCAATTTAATAAAATGTAATCAATATTTATGTTTTCTTTAGGCAGCGGAATGTATAATAATAATTAAAGTATTATAGTAACGAAAGTAACGAGTAACGAATACTTTATAACGAATAGTCACATTCAAAGTAACGAATACATGCGGGTATTAGTTTTTTCGTTACTTTTACATCTCTTAGTAAGCAGTAGCGTGCCGTATAGGGGGCCAGGGGGGGTGGCGGCCCCCCCGCCCTTATGCGCAGACCGCATTTGGCGCTCTAATTAGTTGACAATTTTGTATCAAATAAAAAAAAATGTTGTTTTTAAGAAACTTCGCCCCCTCCTCCCTTAGACCCACGGCACGCTACTGTTACTAAGGAGGTAAATTTAAACATTTAAAAATGCAGATACTTTGATATGTGAACTGGTATCTCTACGTTTCTTTTCACGAGTTCACTCAAGCAGTTACGGTCCACGGTTTAGTAAACTGTGTCCGTTTCCGGTTCAGTCAACCTCAGCTTATAAATAGTGTAAATATGGTAGATTTAGCAGTAAGATTTAGTCACACTTCGCTTCTGAATGCCAACATCGTTGGCAAAAAGTTCTTTAAGCACTTTGTGTTTTTTTTTTTGGTGTTTCTAATATTAATTTTTAAATGCAGTTTTGATCCCGGTGCATTCGCCATTTTTGAAAGTATTTTTAAAACAAATACTTTTAAAATGGCGAATGCACCGGTATTAAAACTGAATTGGACGAATTTTCATAAAATTTTGTTTGAGGGTGTTTTAAGGTCTGGAACGGGACGGAAACAAAAATGGGAAAAAACATTTGTTTTTGCATACGGGGTGTTTCACGTTCATGGTCAAGTTTCTGGGGAACGAAAAAAGATATGGATTTGAAATTTTAAAAGCGTTTACAATCCATTTAACCCTATTTTTCTAAAATAATTTAACCAAAGTGTCACTTCCGATTCAACTATATTATTTAAATAGAACACCCCATATACTTTTACATTTTTAAATTTTCTATAAAATTACTTTACCATAACCTATCCCTAAAGTAAGTAAGTTAAACTTTTTCTTATTAGGTTTGCTGATATGGCGGTGGCATTTTTTAAATTATTTAAAAGATTCCATGTCGATTTTTTTTAAAAATTCAACAAATTAAAATAAAATACTATTAATGGTTTGAACTATACAATTTTTCATCAAAAAGAGTCCGGCAGTATGGAAGTAGAGCAGCTTTGGCTTATTCTAAACTATAAGCAGAACAAAATTGGACTTGGAGTTGTGTACCGTGCCCCTAAGGTGAACGTGAATGAACTTTGGACTGTTGGTGATGTTCTTGAAAATTTGTGTGTACAAGTGGATAGCTTGGTGCTAACAGGTGACTTAAATGTAAACTTTTTAAACAAAAATTCTAAGGAAACCAAATTAATTGAATCTCTAATTTCAAACTTCAATCTTCTTCAAATAGTAAACACTCCAACTAGAATTACAAGTAATACAGAGACTCTAATAGATATAATTTGTATAAGTAGAGAACTAGCTTTTAAAAATTGTGAAACCTTGGATATGTTTAATATAACGGATCATTTATGTGTGTTTGTAGAAATTGTAAAAGAAAAACCAACAAAAACAGTTGATACCTACTCTTACAGAGATTTTGCTAATATTAACTTTAATGATTTAGCCTTTGACGCAGTTAGAGCAAATTGGAATGCTATTAAATACGTAAATAATATAGATGAAAAAATAAATATTTTAAACTTAAATATTATGTCAATTTTTAATAAACACGCTCCAATTATTACAAAAATATCTAATAAAAAATCGTTACCTTATATCACTTATAATATTAAACAAATCGTCACCCGAGAATTATAGTGTTCTATCTACATTTTCTTTTTTTTATTCAGGTTAGTCTTGTTTTAAGTCTTAAAGATGATATTGATCTATCTATATATAATTGGGGTAGAAATTGTAAAGTTTAAGGCTTAAACTGTACAATTTCTACCCCAATTATATATAGATAGAACAATATGCATCTTTAATACTTAAAACAAGACTAACCTGAATAAAAAAAAGAAAATGCAGATAGAACACTATAATTATCAGGTGACGAAATGATAAAAACTAAAAATAAAGCTCTTAAAAGATATCAAAAAACAAAAATGTATTCGCACAAATTATTTTATATCGAAATACGTAATTATGTTAATTTAGCAATACGAAGAGAAAAAAAAGCTTACTTTGAGTTTATTGTAAGAAAAAATAAGAGTGATAGTGGTAAGATTTGGAAACAATTAAATAATATTGGAGTGGCAAATAAAATAGAACTTAAAATACCTGAGAGTCTTCAATGCCCTGATCAACTTAACAAATACTATACAGAGATTGCTGGTTCTACCACTGTTACTGAAAATACTTTAAGTTTTTATAAAAATAATAACTTTCTTGACGGTATCTCATTTAGTTTTTGTGAAGTGGATAATGATACTATTTTTAAAATGATTAAAAGCATAAAATCTAATGCGTTGGGAGTGGATAATATTAATATAAAAATGCTCACATTATTATTGCCATATTGTATAGATGTTTTAAGACATATTGTAAACTATTCTTTTAGATATGGAGTTTTCCCGCACCAATGGAAGAGCGCTTTAATTTTACCATTTCCAAAAATTGCTAATCCTACTGTTTTTAAAGATTTAAGACCCATAAGCATATTACCCTGTTTATCTAAAGTTATAGAAAAAATTGCTTGTTTACAGTTGAAAACTTATGTAGAACAACACACAATCTTACCTACTATACAGTCTGGCTATCGTAAAAATCACAGCACAAATTCAGCGTTATTAAAGGTTGTTTCAGATTTAGGTAAATTTGTGGATAATGGTGACCTTGTTGTTTTAACCTTACTGGATCAAAGTAAAGCGTTTGATCTTGTAGACCATGAGCTTATGATATCCAAGCTTAAATATATCGGACTGGATTATGTTTCTTTAATGTGGTTTTCCCAGTATTTGGTTGGTAGAAAACAAAAAGTAAAAATTAATAATATTTTTTCCTCAGATTTGGAGGTTAAAAGCGGAGTTCCACAAGGAAGCGTATTAGGTCCGGTATTATTTTCGATTTTTACATTAGATATTGTAAATTGTTTTAAAAAATGTTCAATACATTTATATGCGGATGATTTACAAGTATATTTTAGCTGTAAGCAGGCAAATTTTGAGGAAGCTATAGAAAATATAAATGGAGAATTGGATACTTTTTCGATATGGTGCGGAGAAAATGGACTTAAAATCAATCCAAACAAGTCTGTGGCATTGTTGATTGGTAGGGAAAAAATGAGAAGAAATGTAGACATTGAACATTGTTTAAAAATAAATAATCAAAAAATAAATTGGGTAAATAATGCTAAAAATCTCGGAATAATAATTGATAGCGATCTTAATTTTGATGTTCATATTAATAATATATATAAATCTTCTTTTTTTAAACTTAAATCTTTAAATGAACTAAAGTATGTGCTTGACGAAAAAACAAAGTTAATGCTAGTTAAATCTCTTTTTTATCCGAAAATTAACTATTGTAGTTCTGTTCATTACTTTAATTTAACTATGCATAACAGGCAAAAACTTCAACGCATTCAAAATGCTTGTATTAGATTTATATGCTGTATTAATTTTAGAGACCATATTACACCATCCTTAAATCGATTAAACGAAATGAATGTATTTCAAATGACAACATTTTTATTTTCATCTTTTTTGCATAAAATTATAAAAACAAAACAACCTGTATATTTATTTGATTTATTAAAACTACGATGTTCAGTTCATACAGTAAACATTCGAACAAAAAATTATACCATACCTCAGCATACCACAAGCAAATTTAGAGGTTGTTTTGAATTTTGTGCTCCAACATTGTTAAACTTTATTTTTGAATATTTGCATTTATCAGAAAATCAATTTAGACAGACTTGTAAAATCAAAATTTTAAATGAAGCTATTAATTTGTAAATAAGGAATTGTTGTTGTTTTTTGTTAACATTTTTTTTATTTTTATTTCTTTTGGTACTATAGCGTAGTCAATTATAATTATAATTATTATTATTTATTATGGGAGAGTGGAAGACCGGCAAAGCCGAACTCTTTCCAATTGTGTATAAACTTGTGTACACAATAAATCTATATTATTATTATTATTATTATTATTATTATTAAGCGCATTTGCAGAATACGATTCCAAAGTACGAGAAAGAGAAAAATGAAAAATATTTGTTTATATCAGCTTTTCGCAATTCAATTAGTAGTGATTTTCTTTGAGGTTTTTATACCAAGAGATTTACAGATACAAAAACGTATATAACTTTATTTGCCAACAAATCAAATAACGTAAAAACTATTTACTATTTGATCGGGTTGTGTAAAAGTTTCCAATATCGTTGAAATGAACAGTTTTATTAAGGTTTGTGTTTTATTTATTTAGCAAAATAAATCCTGTATTATTTTTTATATACAATATTAATCATAGTTATTGGTGTTCTATTAAGATATATTTAGGTACTGTGAATTATATAGTTTTTTGTTTACTTATGGCCGTGTGCAGAAACGATTATTGTCCATGTCGATCACATTTTAGCCCATCAAACTTTTAATATAAATAAGATAAATTTTAATTTTAAATTAATTTTAAAAAAACCTTAAGCAAAACACTCATAAAATTTGAGATCCATCAAAAAATGTAAAAGGAAAGCCATTTTTGGGTTTACAAATTTTATATTTGCTTAAAAGAAAAATTTAAATAATATTTTAACAAATACTTAAATTTTCAAAAACAGTACATTAAACTTGACAATTAAGTCACTGTACAATCTTACATAATGGGAGTGCATAATTAATAATTAATATTTATATATTTTTTTCAAGCAAATAATAATTTTCATATAAGTTATAACACTCATATAGAAAGATTTTATATTAACACTACTAGTTCAAAATTTAAATTATTATAAAACTTCTTTAGCTTTATTATAAATAAAGCTAAAATGTTATTATGTCAGTTAAACCTAACCTAAAAATTTTGTTTTAAAATTTTAAAGAGATATTCTAATTAAATACTTGAAAAACTAATATTATTACTAGTATCTTAAACCCGGCGGCAAAAGCTTATTAATTGCCATGTATACAATTGACTGCCTGTGCTATGGCAATAAATTTTGTGGCTATAATATGTGCCTTCTTCGCCTGGTCTATAATGTCTATAATTGTATTATATTTTTGTAAACTTGTAATTACAATTATTTTTAAATAAATAGTATTATTATTATTATTATTATTTTTATTTTTATTATTATTATTATTAATATTATTAGGTAAATGTTGTCCTAGAGAATGTTTGTTTCTTTATAACGTTATGGTGGCGATACAAAGTATATGTTTTTGAGGACATTAAATGTTAATTTTAAAAATATTATAACCCCAAAAGTAATCGAACAAGCTCGAAACACCATTAACGATTTGCTACCTTCTGAACCAAAGAATTTAAGTTATTTTAAATTTCTTGTACATTTGCTGTCCCTCAACTTTAATATTTTATAAAAAATTGAGTTTAACGCCATTTGGAACTTTACTAAGGGAAATCAATTGGTTTAAGTGTTGTTAGCAACTATATATTAGCAAAATTGTAAAATTTTATATCACTTAATGCTATTTAAACATCTTAGAGTAAATTAACATCCCCTTTTTTATATTGTTGAGAATATATTCCAAATATTACAGAAAAAGCCCATTTGTGATAATATTTAAAAATGCAAGTGGTTAAAATAACCCCTAAAGTTTGTCCCTTAATTTTGGTCCCCTAGGTCACGTCTCCTGGGTCACAGCTTATACCTTTTAAATTAAGGGCACATTTTTTGGTGCTGCCCCCTTGCGGCAATGTATTTGGTAAGGGATTTTAGTGTAAAATGGTGTTTTGAACTATCTTGAAGCCACAGCACGTTTTTTTGTATTTTTTATACCAGCGTGATAAAACTGTAGTTTTGTACTTGGTTTTTTTATAAATAATAAATTTATGTTCTTTTTTTAAACAAATCCTAGTGTAAATTAAACCTTGAAAGGATTATTAACAAGCAAAAAAATATATTTTTAAAATGATTAAGCATTTTATATAAGTTTATTCAATATGCTAGTAAATTTGTGACTCAGGGGACAATTTTATTTAAAAAAAATCCAATCTTAGGTGTTAAATAACACCCTTAATTAAACAAAATTTGAAAAAAGACAGGTTTGTAGATGATATTTTTGTTTTTACTTTTTCTTCTTTAAATGTACAATAATTTTGAAAATGACCCATTTATATGAATAAATTTATTTAAAAGTCATGGACTGGAGCACAGAAAACCATGTAAAATCCTTTTACTTTGGAAAAAAATCTAACAATTTCAAGCCATCGTCTTTACGGGCAATATATTTAATGCCCAGAGCGGTGTTAGTCAACATCAAAGAAAAAGAATCAGTAAATATTTATTTCTTGGAACTGTCAATGTTTCTTGATGTAAAGGTTAAAAATTATATCGTAGATAAAGTACCCCAGTAGCACAAATATATTGGCCCAATATTCGTAATAATATTGGGCCAATATATCTTTCGTCAGATTTTTTCTAGCATGGTCCTACATTATATAACCGATATTGGAAATCAGCATTGGCCGAAGTTGTTTTACATATTCTAGGAAAGTTGAGGGAGAAATTGAAAGAAAAAAAAAGATAGCCACCTAGTACTTACTACGAAGTAGGATTTCTAAAAGTTATATGTCACTATCGTGTCGACAAACGTTTGTTTTCAGGAAATGTTTATAGTAGGTACTTAGGGGCGTAGAAGCGGGGGTTGGCTGACAATGCCCATCCAAATGATAAATGATATAAAATGCACCAAATTCTTTGAAAAAATCTACCAATAAGACAAGTCTACCAAAAATCTACCAATAAGACAAGTCATGTACTGTCTATGTCTATTATTCTTAATTACGATGAAATGCTAAAATCGTTTGTATCGTGTGCTAAAATGATTAGCTTGAGCTTTATTAACGTAATAACGAATTTTATTGCTAATAAGACAAGAAATCGCATAATATTAACTTTGTTATTCTTACAGTAATATGCAAGAATGGCCTTTATTATTTTCACCCATTTGGTGCTACCCCCGTTCCTGCGCCACTGGTATAGACATATGCTGGAAACAAACGTGTGTAGTTAGATATCACTTTTAGAAATCCGAAAGCATCGTTGACTATAGTAAATGATATATTGGCGTAAAATAATATGCCAATATAGGACCAATCTTGGATAACCATTGACTAGATATATTAAATTATCATTTTATGCCAATATAGGGCTAACATCGGCTAAATAAATCAAATATTGGCCCTAGATAAAATATTGGGCATAGACGCGCCCCATATAGGACCAATATTTTGTGCTACTGGGGTATAGTACATTACCCAAGATGTAAAGCAATTACGCGACTTACGGCGTCACACACTCGCCGAAAGCGGCATCGTGTGTAACCTCGCCGCTCGACCGTTTATGTATTAAAACATTTTTACTGTTCGCAGTGTAAATTAAGACACGCACTGGTTTATAAACGAACTAAATGATTTATTTTATAACTTAATTACACTTAAAACACTAAAAAACTATTAAACTAATTAAACACTTAACTATATATCACTACTGTACAAAAGTCTATTTATGTGCACGTATATTTAATTTATTTCGTCGCGAGTACCAAAGCTTGACTGACTGCTCCATGCTGCGCTGTTACTTATATATTCAGTGCCTACGTGAAACTAGTCAGGCAAGCGCCTTCTCGAATATTCCAACGAGCTCCACACCGCTCTCGATTGTTCGAGCGCTGACTCACTGGCGTTGACTCATCGGCGATGAGTCATTATTCCGAGATCCAGAGCGGTACTCGCTACACTATTATCATCTCTTGTAATATAATACACTATTTTATCTCCTGCCATATTTCAATGCTGTGACTTGGTATTTAAGTCACGGGCTGCAGTTAGCTTTATTAAAAATTGGTAAAAAGTGAGGTTAAATTCGTCTGGCAGTTGTCAGATGTCAAATTCTTCTTTGTATTGGTCGTAGAGAAGTATGCGTATAGTGTGTAACTTGTTTATAAATTTTTCTGGACACTCTATACTTTTTTGGTTTGGATATATTTCTATTGATTTCAATGCTTGCGTATAACTGCTGGACCTTACTAATTCATATTTCAGAGAGAAGTATCAATCATTTTCATTTTAATTTATAATTTTTGTTTGTTTTGTTTGATTAGTCCATCAATTTAAATAATCATTTTTACGAACGGCCATTACTAATTTAAAAATACTTTATACTCGTAACGGAATTAAAAAGTAACAAAGTAACAAAACCGGAACATTAAGCAGAAACGAAACACCGGGTATAAAAACGAAACCTTTCGGTTCAGAAACGAAACTATAGTAATGTTTCTCGAGCAGTGAAATTGTAATGAAAACTCTATGAAAATAATAATTTAATAATATATAGTATTTATTTACCAACTTACTGAAATAAAAAAAAATTAGTAAGTAGGTAGTTAGTAAATAAAAAGCGTACTCAAAAATATGCCAATTATTCTGTAAGCGCCATTTTAGTAACAAGTTTTATTAGGCACAAACGAAGCTTGCGAGCAAGTTTTTAGTAAAAAAGAGTGTCTAGAGAAGTTTATAAAACGAGTTGCATACACTGTTCAAAATTTTATGACCATTTTAACACCAAATTAACACCATACATGGTCTATTTTGATACAAACCAAAATGATGTTAAATAAGGTTCGTTGGTCCGGTGTAAATTCAAATACTAAAATAGTGTAAATTTAACTTTCACACAGGATTAAAATAAATTTTACCTGGTGTAAATTGAACTCCTTTTCAGTGTTAAATATTATGCGTTTTTGGTCAAATTAAATCATACTAAACAGAAAAAAAGGAAAAAATGGAAACAGGAAGTTCCTTGACGCATTACTAGTATATTACCAGTGGTATTATTCCAGAAAATTGAACCTTTAACTTGCTAGAGATAATGTTTTTAGTGCGTTCCACCAACTTAAAATACTTCAAGTATTAACAGCTGTTTCCACCTATTTAAGGTCTCTTTAGTATCGAACAACTTGTAGTGTCACACCAAAGCAAAGGACTACCTGAGCTTATATACTCTTTATGTAAGTCAACAGAGGCGAGATTTAAGAACAACACGTGATCCACACCGCCTTTGCCCCGATCGGTACACACTAGGCAACCGGGAATGCACGGCAAATTGTTTTAATCGTTTTAACAGGGTGCTTTAGCTTGAAGTAACTCTTATTTTACAAACAACATATTTAGTAAACTGAACCATACAGCGGGTTGGTTTCACTAAAGTTTTCTGGGTTAATTTAACCAATTAAAAAAAAAATAAAATAACTATCTGGTTTAGTACCGTCAAACTAATCTTTGTTTATATTAACCTTGTGGGTCAACTAAATAAATATAGTTAAATGAACTATTCCTTTTTTTCTGTGTAGGTGCACTTCTCAAATATTTTTAGATAAACACCGTTTTGGTGTTTTCTGTATATAACGTTTTCAACCATAATTCATGGTGTTTATATAACACCACTTGGTGTTGGATTTTAACACCATTTTAAGATTACTCTTTACACCACAGATATTTTAAACAGTGTACTATACTTTATCTACGAAGAACAAAAATGAAAAATTAAAGCTAAAGAAGTATCGCTAGTAGCGCCACCACTCGGCTGTTATCATCGTAACAAAAGTACAACTTTTTATAATCAGCTGTCAAACGCGTGTGTTACAAACGAGTATTTTGAGAATAAACCCGGAAAATGTTAAAAAATATCGAAAAAAAAAACCGTGGCACGATTTGTTGTGTTGTTGGGTGTATTTCGAGAGAAAATTTCCAATAAACAGTGTTAATCACAATGAAGAAATAAATTGCATACAGTCCCTGTAAATATAAATTGTATCTATTAGATATAGAATAAATACACATTTTAATAATGATAACGTGAAAAGTGTAAACATTTCAATTCAGTAAAAATCGTCAAACAAATAACCCAACCCAACCCTAATATGTATAATACATAATTTAATGGTATTTTACGCTTAAGTGAAGACTTTAAAGAATTCTTAATCAACGCTTTTAATAATGCTAAATGCTGTTTAAATTTAGACGACTTATTTGTTTGACAATTTTTATTGAATCATTATTAAAATGTGTATTTATTTTATATCTAATAGATACAATTTATATTTACAGGGACTGTATGCAATTTATTTTTTCATTCCGATTAACACTGTTTATTGGAAATTTTCTCTCGAAATACACCCAACAACACAACAAATCGTGCCACGGTTTTTTTTCGATATTTTTTAACATTTTCCGGTTTTATTCTCAAAACACTCGTTTGTAACACACGCGTTTGACAGCTGATTATAAAAAGTTGTACTTTTGTTACGATGATAACAGCCGAGTGGTGGCGCTACTAGCGATACTTCTTTAGAATATTGGCTTTTATGTTGTCATGAATTCGTAGATATATTTTGTTGTTTAAAATGCAGTTTTCGGCGTTTTTTAGAGAACTAAAATATAAAAATGGTTGATTTTAAGGTTATGTTTGTGCAAAAATTATTTTTTACTTATTTCTTAAAAATGTCCACTTTAATTATAAATTATATTAGGTAAAGTTATCATTAGTTAATTCTTCACCAAAAAATGTACTTACCGAAAAACACAGTTCCCTTAGATAAAATAGACACACTAACGTAAATTTATAACCATTTAAGCGTTGAGTTTCTTAATAATAATATATCGTAAAGAATAATCAATCGAAATCGAGTACTAAACCAGTTTAGTAAGACTTCTGCCTTCCTCTCTTTTGTGAAAAATCTACCTATTTATATAAAAATGATGAACAGTTCGTACGCTTTAAATGTATTGTTGAAAATTCTTAAATTCACGCAATGGTTTTGAAGTCCACCAGATGGCGCGCGCGTTGCGAAAACCCGATACTTCTTTAGCATATAAAAAATATGACGAATTTACCTCACTTTTAGAAATTTATAATAAAGCTAACTTTAGCCCGTGACTAAAATTCCCAAAAGCCACTTTTGTTAGCTTGTGACTTAAACGCCTTACAGTCACTATAGAAGTAGATACATGAAATTAAACCAATCTAAATTTGTCTTACAATGTAAATATACTTGACAGGATAACAGCTTGACAGATGCTATACAGGTAACGAAGATTTTTACTAAGACATTGTGTTGTTGAGCATCTTGTGAACACTTTTAAAAATTTAACGTTTTATTACAGTTTTGTTATTCAGTTACTATTACTAGTTTCGTCACTCAGTTACTGTTACTAGTTTTATTTAAATTTACTGTGTTTCTGTAGTGGTTGCGCTCCTGCGATTTTCGTTATAAACAGTTTCCACTGACAGTTACCAAGATTTTGTTACTTGTTTTGGTACTAATAAATATCGTTTTTTAATATTTGGTTATCATTTTTTGTAGCGCATGTTTTGATACAGTTTTGTTTTGATCCTTATATAAAGAACGATACCGTAACAGAAACGCGTTACAAGTCCCTGCATTTAGGTAAAAAAAACTCAACTATCTCCCTTTGTTATTTTCCACCACTTAAACTAATAAAAGAGCGCTTTCATTTGCCGTTTGCCAGGTAAAATTTAAAAAGAACAGACTACAAAGGGCCGCGTATCGCAATCTGCTGTAAGGAAATGAATTACACCTGCCGAATTTCCGGGAGTTCAAAACGAAAAAGAAACGTTAACTAGTTTGGCGCTATAACTTCGTCCTTTAATCGCTTATAACATTTAAGTTTTAATTGAAACAGTCAGATCATGGTTATCTTGTGTCAATTCAATTTCAGACAAATTTTCAGCGGAGTAGGTTCAAAGACTCCTCCAAATCCTGTCTGTCTTATTGATTTAAGCTTTCGAACTTTATTACTTGTGAACTTAAATTTCAATAAAATATTTAATTTTTGAATTAACTTACTAACTTACATCGACATTTTTCATCAAATACTCGATGTAAACAGTATAATTAGAATATAAATGTTCAATTAAACACTGTGGATTGGTTAAAAAAGGAAATTTATTAACGATGTAATTAGCAACACTTTGGTGATAACAATGTTAGTCAGTGTAAAACTTTTTAATAATGTAGGTAAATAAGTTTTTCTTACTACCTCGACTCAAAATACGTTGTTTCGTCCCCGATTTCACGGCAGAAAGTTTACGTTTCTTGCATTGGTCAAGCTATACGCGCACACTCTAATAGCGGGAGTAAAAATTTTTTAGTCGTGTGCTTAACATTCAAATTTCGTACTGCCAACATGAGAAACACAAAAATATGACAGTTTTAAACCATAATTTTGCAATTATAACAACAAATAAACAATTTATGTTTTTACTTTTTTACTTTTTATGTTGTTTTAAGTGTTTAATGGTACTTTTATTTGTTATAAAGTAGTAATTTGTTAATTAAAATACAACGTTTTATTTTTACTGTATTGGCACCGCTGAATTCACGGCCTACTGTTATTAATTTATCAAGCTCTTCAAATGGAGGTACATAAATACACATTTAATTTTTTCCCGTATTTTCGGCCGGGTTGTATTTTCGGCCGAGGTAGTAAGAAAAATAGTATACACTACACGGGCAGAAAGTGTGAGAGTCCTGAACTGCGCGCCATGATGCCCTCGGCTTCGCCTCGGGCATCATGGCGCGCAGTGCAGGAATCTCACACTTTCTGCCCTTGTAGTGTAATATACTATTTTTATGGCCGCTATGTAAGTCGCATTTCGTATGGCGTCGCGTCGTTGCTAAGAAAATAAATATTCTCATTTACAAGGCAAAACTCAAATGAAAAGTGACAGGTCTATGTAAAAAGAAAGTCAGATTGGCAAAAAAGTAAGGTTAAACCAACTTAAACATTCGCAAGAAAAAGTCGATTTTCAACACTTGTAAAACTTATTTTCACTGTGCCATTTGTTTAGATTAATGTGAAACATTAGTTTTGTATGGCTTTTTATTATGCATAAATATTGTTTTTTTCCTTATGTGTCTTAAGTAAGTCTTTTTACGTATAATAACGTATTACGTATAATTAACTTAAAATTAAATTTAAAAATAAAGGTTTATTTAAATATATATATATATATATATATATTAGGGTGTGTCATTTTTAGGCGATATTTTTTTTTTCGCTGTTATACCAGAAAATCTAATACTTTATAGAAAATAAAAAATTATGCCGCCGGGTAAAAGGTTCTAAGTGCAATAGCGGCTTAGCTCATTTAAAAATTCAATTTCCCATTGAAATAACACAGAAAATTTTTTTTGTTCGTTTTAATTAGATTCTTCGCTGTTAAAAACTTTTTTCCCTAAAAACTTTTTTATAGCTTTTGTAGGAAATTAAATTCTCTACAAAATCAATCATCCCTTTGCTCGAAGACCGTATAACCAGTAGTTTCAGAGTTATAGCGCTGGAAATATAAACTTTTATAAAAATAGACCTCAAATTCCATTTTATTTTTCTTCGAGCAAAGGGATGATTTTGTAGAGAATTTAATTTCCTACAAAAGCTATAAAAAAGTTTTTAGGGAAAAAAGTTTTTAACAGCGAAAAATCTAATTAAAACGAACAAAAAAAATTTTCTGTGTTATTTCAATGGGAAATTGAATTTTTAAATGAGCTAAGCCGCTATTGCACTTAGAACCTTTTACCCGGCGGCATAATTTTTTATTTTCTATAAAGTATTAGATTTTCTGGTATAACAGCGAAAAAAAAATGTCACCTAAAAATGACACACCCTAATATATATATATATATATATATATATATATATTGGGGAGCTTCAAAAATTAAAATTTAATTTTGTTTTTCGCTCTTACCCTCTCAAATGTTTCTATTTAATATAAAAAAAATTCTCACCAGATATGGGCGTTCAACCTCAACTCTAAGAGGTCGCTATTTTAGTTTCCCATTTAAATAACATGGGAAAAAATAATTTTATGTTTGGAATTTTATACCTCTGTATCAAAGGAACTTATGGCAAAGATCAGTTTCTTATATAAAATGTAATGCTCTACAAAAAACGTCTCCTATTATTTTTCGATAAATTGATTTCTTCTAGAGTTATTCGAGGTCAAAGTTTGATTAACATCAAATTTTCTGGTTTTTTTAAATTTTATTGTACAGTTAGCAGACGGGAGGTGAAATTTTATTTAAATGGGAAACTAAAATAGCGACCTCTTAGAGTTGAGGTGGAACGCCCATATCTGGTGAGAATTTTTTTATATTAAATAGAAACATTTGAGAGGGTAAGAGCAAAAAAATATTAAATTTTATTTTTTTAAGCACCCTAATATACAGGGTGTTCCTTAATATCATGTACAAACAAAAGGGGGTGATTCTTTGGCTTATTTTATGAATTAAAGTTCCTATAAACATGGGCCCGCAAACGCTTCGTTACCGATCTACAGGGTGTTAAAGTTTGGAGATTTTTTTAGTTTTTATCTTATAACTTCTGCAGTTTTTGAGATATTTGGCCCAAATTCGGAATATAGGTTAGGCTATAAGGCTTACATCATTGGGCATGCCAAATGGTTATAAGAATCTACAGGGCGATACTTTTTTGTATGTCATGCTCCCCTTTTTTCCCAAGAACTTTTTTATGGTGCGCTGCTGGTAGATTTTAAAATACAAAATAAATTTTCTGTTTTGTTTAAAAACTTTTTGGTAACCTAAAGTTTTTTCGTATTTGCGACCGTTATCGAGAAAAATATGTAGAACAAAATTTGTGAGATGAAATTCAAATTTTTAAAAGGGTCTGGTTGGCTTTATTAATAATAACTTATTTTTATTTATTTTAACAATTTATTCTACACTTCTTGTTAAAAACAAAATGCTCTTTGTTAAAATGATTTATTATAATACAAAAAACTTAAATATTTAGAAAAACAAGAAAACTACATTACAACAATTGTTGAAAGTGACCTCCTCCAATTCTCACACAAGCATCTGCTCTTCTTCTCATTGATGCCCTTACTCTTTCAAACACCCCCGGAGTATTTCTTACGGTTTCAAATGCTTCTACTATCCGATTTTGTAAGTCATTTATATTATTAACTGGTGTTGCATAGACTAAAGATTTGAGATGCCCCCATAGGAAAAAATCCAGGCTGTTTAGGTCAGGAGACCTAGGGGGCCATGGCTGAGGTCCACCCCGTCCTATCCACCTGTTTTCATATGCTACATTTAAATACTCCCGAGCCAAAATAGAAAAATGTGCTGGGGCGCCATCGTGCATATACCAAATACGGTTTCTTAGCAAAACAGGCAAATCTTCTATTAAAAAAGGCAATTCATGTTGAAGAAAATGCCTATATGACTGAGCATTAAGTCGATTAGGCAAAAAGAAAGGACCAATCAAATAATCCCCAATTATACCACCCCATACATTTAACGAGAACTGTTCTTGAAAATGCGTTTCTACAATTTCATGTGGATTTTCTTCAGCCCATATGTGGTTGTTATGAAAATTTATAATTAAGTCTCTAGAAAAGTTGGCTTCGTCGGTAAAAAGGATTTTACAGTCAAAATTAGGGTCTCTTGCTAGCCTGGCAAGGTACCATCGGCAGAAATTAAGCCTTAATGGGAAATCTCGAGGAAGGAGCGCCTGCACCCTTTGAATGTGGTAAGGGTATAGCAGAGAATCACGCAGGATACGCCAAACAACTTGATGACTAATGTTGAAATGTTCACTAATTTTTCTAGTGCTAGTATCTGGATGCTCTTCTATTTCATTTAAAACAGCTTCTTCAATCTGTGGTGTTCTTACCGTATATTGTCTACCTGCATCATTGGTATTCTTTTTAAAAGTTCCACTTTCTGCAAGACGCCTATGAATATTTGTGAATGTTCGATGATCGGGTATTATTCTATTATCGGGATAGCGCTCCATGTACAGGCGTGTAGCTTCTCTTGCATTTCCATCCGCAAGGCCATAGATGAAATGCATGTCAGCCATTTCAGAATTCGTATAATTTGGCATTGTTACGGACTGATAAGAAATTTAATTATAACGAGTCTTTTAAATAATTTTACACCTTGCAGTTTAAAACTTTAAATGCGTGCTGTCAATAGCATCGTTTTTATGTATTTTTTTGATGTTGTAGACAGTGTGTTGTCTGTGATGTTGTATCCAATAGCTACATAAACCATTTTATTTCAGATTTGATATTTAATAAGTAGTGGCAGAAATGAATTCAAATCATGTTTAAAAGAGTACACCATTACAACAATTGTTGTAAGGTAATTTTCTAGTTTTTCTAAATATTTAAGTTTTTTGTATTAAAATAAATCATTGTAACCAAAACCGTTTTGTTTCTAATAAGAAGTATAGAAATATTATTTTAAAAATAAATAAAAATAAATTATTAATAAAGCCAACCAGATTATTTTAGAAATTTGAATTTCATCTCGCAAATGACAACAACTTGTGTTATATTTTTTTTCTCGATAATGGTTGCAGATACGAAAAAACTTTAGGTTACTAAAAAGTTTCTAAACAAAACAGAAAACTTATTTTGTATTTTATAATCTACCAGCAGCGCACCATAAAAAAGTTCTTGGGAAAAAAGGGGAGCATGACATACAAAAAAGTATCGCCCTGTAGATTCTTATAACCATTTGGCATGCCCAATGATGTAAGCCTTATAGCCTAACCTATATTCCGAATTTGGGCCAAATATCTCAAAAACTGCAGAAGTTATAAGATAAAAACTAAAAAAATCTCCAAACTTTAACACCCTGTAGATCGGTAACGAAGCGTTTGCGGGCCCATGTTTATAGGAACTTTAATTCATAAAATAAGCCAAAGAATCACCCCCTTTTGTTTGTACATGATATTAAGGAACACCCTGTATATATATATATACGAGGTGTGTTCAGAAATTATCGGGAATTTTCGATTTTTGAAACAAATATTTATTTATTCGTCTACATTAATGTTGTCGCCTTCAAAATAGTCCCCATTGGATATTATGCACATGTCCCAGATCTTCTTCCAATACACGAAACACTTCTAAAACTCGATCTTTGGCATAGCCTTTAGTTCTTTCAGCGCTGCGCTTTTAATGTCATCTATGCTTGCAAAACGACGGCCCTTTAAGGTTCTCTTTATTTTTGGGAATAGGAAAAAGTCAGACAGAGGCATGTCTGGCGAATATGGAGGCTGGGGCATCATTACAGTATTGTTTTTGGCCAAAAATTTTGTTCAAAATTCAACAAGTTTTTAACAAATTTTTCTGCCACGCGTTTCATACCGAAAACATTCGAAAAAATTTCATGGGATGAGCCAATCGATATACCAACATCATCAGCGACTTCTCTGATGGTTTATAAACATTTCTTTCACTTTTTCCATGTTTTTATCGGTTGTTAATGTGCTTGTGCGTTCGGGGCGTTCGTCATCTTCAACGTCTTCACGGCCATCTTGGAAACTCTTATAGTTACTCTTGTTTGTAAACTCTTGTTTTACTTATAGCAGACTCACTATAGGCCTTTGTTAACATTTCACAGAATTTATTTAATTTTTTAAGCAAAATTGGATACAAATTCTTTGATCCATTTCTTTTCACGAACGAAAAATCGCCGAGCTCATAAAACACGTCTAACCTTAGCGGCTGCCACAGACAAAGTAAACAATGAAAACAGCTAAAGTTTTTATCATACTTCGGGGGCACATTTATATATATATATATATATATATATATATATATATATATATATATATTATGCCATTATAATGGCATTATAATGGTTCTCAAACTGTAATAATTACAAACTACTTATTTACTTAGTTAACAGATAACAGTTAGCTGTAAACGTAACATAAAGCTATGTGGACCTGGAGTTACATAAAATCTAGTTATTATTTGGTTAAAATTAACAAATATTGTTTTACTTTGTAAAATTAAAAGGTCTAAAAATCAAAAGTAGCCTGTTAGTCTCCGGTCCATATAATTAAAGAAGGGATTTTAGTGTTATTACCTATTTATCTACGCTAATCATAACTTTAGGTGTAATGAAATAAAATCTGTTTTGAAGAAAATGATTTCATTTAAGGCTGATTTAATTTTACCTATTTTACCTAAATTTGCATTTGTTATACAGGGTTGGTAATATGCGTTGGTTGGTACTGGGAATCGTGAATGGCGAATGTGACATTCCTGTGCAATGCAAGCTTTTGCATGAGATCCAATTTTTTCCAATTAATCTCTTGTTTTATTAAAAGATTTTATGTGTTCTCACAAATTCTAGCAAAATTGTGCTTTTTTATAAAAAAAAGTATTTTTAAAAACATTTCTATCATAATGAATGTGATTTTTTTTTATTTTAAGCAATTGCATGCTTATTACAATTTTATACAATAATACAGTGGTTTTCCAGTACTTATTTTCGTAAGGTACGTATATAATTTAAGAATTTTCTCACCTAAAACAATAAAAAACTTTACCTATTTAGGTACCCACCTAAAACCTACCTGGAAACCTAAAATTCAATCTAATTCAATCTCTACATATAATATATGCAAAATATCACGTAAATCCGTTGCTTCGTTTTTAACTAAAAGCAAACAAAAAACAAGCAGGCAAATATATATCAGGATATCTAAAGTTTTCTGACTTATTTGTAATTACCAATTACTTATATTAACTTTAAGCGTTATTCATTTCAATGAAAATTATACAAACATTTCGAGAAAAAAATGGATTTTAATTATTTTAGTCTTGTGTAGAATAATATATTTATTAAAATCTATGGATTTAAAAAACAATTAAACTTTTGGGTGTACAGTAGGGTTTCTCTTTTTTACAAAGTAGGCTTTTTTCACTTGGGTACCATCCAAATTATTTGTTTATAGTCTAAAAACCATTTAAAAAATAAACAAACTTTATGCAACAATACACAATGTATATTTTTATAATATAATTTTTAACTTAAATCTTTATAATTACTTACATTCTTAGTACCACAATTTAATAAAATTCACACCCAATTTTTAAGTTTTTTTATTTTATTTAGATTTATTATAAGGCAACTAACTCTGCCCTTTCATTTATAATATAAAAAAGGTACATGTGGTAGCAAAAAAAGTACCTACTATATAAATTAGATGTTAAAATACTACCTAATAAAAAAATTATTATCAAAAAAATATTAATTGTAATATAGAAAAAAATTTTAATGTTTGAACGCAAAATTAATCCTTTCTCTCGTAACTTACAAACATTATTTTTCAAGCTTTGAAATTGTGCTGTTTATAACGCGTCAAAAAATCCACCTACAAATAAATGCCTTTATTAAAAAAAAATTAATTTCCTGGTTATATATTTAGAACGTAAGCGGTCGTGTATATAAAATATAATACGTATTGTATACAATAAAATCCAAATGGTATAGTGCTTTCAAGATGTATGCACTTTGCTATAGATAAGGTATTTGGAATCATTCCAAACGCTTTAAGATGTAATGAATTCGAAACAGTAACAAAATGTGTATCCCAACCCGAATACGAGCTTGGATGCATTTGTTATCTCATGGATCTTTAACGTGCAAACTTGCAAAAATGGAGAATGTGGCGGGATTAATTGTAATAATTTTGTTTCCATTCAACCCTTTTTTATATGCTAAAGGTGATGATATAAATACCTACATATAAGGGGGTTATATTATGTTGGGTACAAATATTATACTAAATTAGGACGGTAAATTAAGCTTATTAATTTAGTAACCCAAGGTACTTTTAAAGTGTTGTATTTAAAAGGAATTGAAAGGGAAATAAAACAATACAGTAAATAAAAGCTACTATTTATTTTTTTAAAATATCCCTTATAAAACCTTCAAAAATGAGGAAATATGGGAGTGAGTTAAACTTATAACTCACTTTAATTTATAACAAACAATTATGTAAGCAACAAAAGCAACAATACCCTAAACGACATTAAATCTATTTTCTGAAATAGAACTTAAAAAAAGGGACAGACTACAAACCCTTAAATCCACACACAAAAATCTTCATACTACGACCATAACCTATATAAATAAATAAATAAATACAATTTCATTATAACCTGAGACCAGGGGAACCTTTGCGCCTCTGCAAGTATCTTATATGCGAGCTTTGCTCTTCTTTGAAGTTGGTTTGTTTGTTGTTTGTGGGGTAAAATTAGATTAAGACTTAGTATCCATTATTGTATTTTAAAGTTTACTTTCTTTGTCAAGAATTTTATATCCAGCATCCATAGAAAATTTATTTTAATAATTTTAAATGTTGAATTTAAGTTTACTGTTACATGATCATTCATGTATTATTTATTGAGTTTAAAATTAATCGACTGTTAGACAAGGAGTAAATAATAATTTTCTTTGAGATTTCAATTGCAATTGCCTATTATGCCCTATTCATTTGCAAACATTAATAAACTAATATTTGCCATAGAATAATAATACTAAAACAAACTAAGGGAATGTCAGATGAAACCAGACCTCTATAGAAGTATACTTACCTCGTAAAATGATAATAATTTAAAATAGGTTTTGTTGCAAAAGAAAACCGCGGCCAGCAGTCATAAATTAAATGTCCCTATCGTATAATTGCTGTTGCTACTCACTTCAAATGTAATACCGAATAATTAAATATAAAAGGTAAAAAAAACGGGACATAACTTCAATAAATCCCATATTCAAGAAAATCGATATTAAGCACATTCATTTTACATGGGGTTTATGAAAAATTCCATTTAAGAATTATTTATTAAAATCTTTAGATAACATAAATAACAACCCTAAAATATAGTAACTTTTTGATTCTTAATGTTTATTATTTCGAATTTAATATAACGCGAGATCTTTCAAACCATGACGGAATAGATAGATCGATAAAGCCAAGTCAATTTATCAAATAATTACTTTTTTACGAGGTATTTATACCAAAATGTTCGGGAGTATTAAATTTTATACTACAATAATAAGATTATTAAAATGTACAGACCTGCAAATTTACTTCACTTTTCGATTGCACAAAATTACACCTATTGTTCTTATTTACCGATTTCTCCTTCCCTCTTTTCCTTGGCATTCTTCGCCAAGCTCTCAGCATCCTACGCCAATCACACTACCTAGATTTAAATGCTAGTTTATTAAATGATTTATTGAATATATTTTTTATCAGTTGAGTTGAGTTTCAAAATACTTCAATCAGCTTAATGCAATAACATAAACATTCATACGTGAAGGAGAATGTTGTATTGCGAAATAGCACTAATATTTACCATTCAAATTGCATCGGAAAAATGTAAATTTTCTGGCCAATCATGCAAAGCTGACTGGATAATGTGAGTTTTGATTTAGAGATGGTAACTACCGATAGTTATCAGTAAGGACCAATTTCAGTAATGTGTTGGTGTTAATAAAATTATTACATACACCATTTGGTAAGCGATATTTCTAAATATAAACTTGCCGAGCTGTAAAACATAAGTTTGAAAGAAATTATTTCCATTTGCAAATTGCAGATAACTCTGCTTAAAATACCCCATAGGGACCTATATAAAATAATCTATCGGGGGCTACCGGATTCAATATGTGCATTTGTCCATGGTTTTTTCCAGGTACGGCCCGATAGAAAATGTTAGGAAATTACCTATTAGGCACACCATAACTTTTACATTTTCCCTATTGAGACCGATAGCAAATAACTCAATGAAGGATATATAGGATACATATAGAACAACCATAAAACATTTGACAAAATTGTATCAAAACCTTTGGGGTCCTATGGGGAAAAAACTGATTTCTACATGTATGTGTATTTTTCCCATTGAAACCAATAGAAAATAAATCAAGGGTGGATATCACTATAGAACAACAATAAACTTCAACTATGGGTCCTATACATACCGATACACGCTATAGAAACACCATACATTCCGATACAAATATCTATCGGTTTGAACAGGGTCTCTATGGGGTATTTTAATCAGGGAAGCGAGAGAGCTTTAAGCAAATGAAATAACATTAAGAAAGCTTAACGAGGTCAGATCCAAAAGAATGTGTTTGCCCCTGAAAAACCAGCCAGCACTGGAACAGCAAGACCTCTTACCTGTTGGAACAACTGCATCAACCGAGACAGACCTCATTCGGTGTGTTAACTGCAATAGGATGGCACATTATGCGTCGTCCTGCACACGACCCTTTAGAGCACGCGAATCCTACTACAATTGTGGTTTAATGAAATACCAAAAAGGCCAATCCATGCAGAGGTTCTTACCCCAGTATTGGAGGAGGCAAAGGAGCATCAAGTTCCGGTGGAGCATCACAAGTTATCAATACCGTAAAAAAGTTTTATTTTATGCCAGAAAGACCTAAAAAGAAAAAAATTGATTTTTAAATGAAACTTACCTTAGAAAAATCATTTGTCCTTTTATTTTAAACCATGAAAACTTTCAGTAGCAAATAAGAATGTGTTGACAATATCACTAATCTACTAAAAATATTGTGTTGGTTAGGAAAAAGAATAGAGATGAGTAATATATTTTTTTTTTTGGGCCACCCTAATATATATATATATATATATATATATATATATATTAGGGTGTTCCTTATTTAGGGGTCGGAAAAAAATTAACAGAGGCGCCCCCCAAATCGGTTCCAAATCATAAAAAAATTCCTGCAAAATTTTAGGTCAATCGGTCAAAGGGAACACGTGCCCCACAGGGGTTTTTTAATAAATAATTGAGAAAATTCCGAAGGCTGATATAACTCCGAAACGGTCCATCGTAGGAAAAAAAGTGTATATAAATTTTATGTGTTTTTTTTAGATAAACAACTTTCGTAATAAGGACTGTTAAAAAATTTATTCGGGGTCAAAACGCGATAAAACGCTTTTTTGTGTACTTTAGCGCTACCTACTTTTTGAATTTTCTGTCCTAGAGCATCGACTCAATGACATAAATTGTAGGGGACAATGCACCCAGGGTTGCCAACTCTTGAGATGCACATTATAGTATTTTCTCAATTTAATTATAGTATTTTTTAGAAAAATTATAGTACAGATGACGTATTGGTTTTTGAGAAGCAGGAGCCCACATTTTTCCCCCTTTTTTTACCAATAGGCTATAGCCTTTAATATAATAAAAAACCTGTCTTTATTCTAACTTCTAGTATACTAGAAGTTAGAATAAAGACAGGTTTTTTATTATATTAAAGGGTGTTTTTTTAAAAATTGGACAACTTTAAATTGGCAACACTGTTTTCTGTGACATCCGATTTGAGTTAGGTTGGTTTGGCAAATTTATTTTGAAAAAATTTATTTTGAAAAAAACGGTTAAATTGGGGAAACACATAGGGCATTTCGTGAGTTTTATGGTGCTCATAATCGTCCTTCTAACCGATTAATTCAAGACACTATGAATCGTTTTTGCAATTCCTTTACCGTAAACAATAATACGCATCCCGTAAGACGTGGTACACACGCGATTGCCGGTGTGCAGCATAGTGTTGATGATGATCCAAATGTGTCAATTCGTCATCGTGCTCAACAATTAGACTTGTTAAAATTGTTAAACGATTTGAAGCCATAAGATTATTTTCTTTGGCGATATGTAAAGTTGCATGTATACGCCGATAAACCAGAAACAATTGAGCACTTGGAAGCCAACATTCGACACGTTATAGCTAAAATACAGCCTGATTTACTGCAAAGAGTGTGTGAAAATTGGACCTCTAGATACCGCCTGTAAGCGCCAGCCGCGGTGGCGAAATAATATTCAAACATTAATGCCAAAATAAATAAAGCCAATAAAGCCAATTTCATGAATATTAAAAACATTTTGTTGTGTTTTATTTCAATTTAAAGTTCTCCGCCTCTAAAAAACACCCTTTATAGGTATAGTATATATTTTCAAAAAACGTTTGTTGTGACAATAACTGATAAGTTTACAAACTTTGTATGCAATTGAAAATTTATTCTGTAGGTACATACCCTTTATCATAAAATGTACACACTGTATTTACACGTATAACCTATAAAAATCTTTTTCTGTGATAACAGTTAAATAAGAGAATAAATGCACGCGCCGCGCTAATGCGCACCACGGTATTTCATGTGGCTAGTTTTGCTTTTGCATAAAAGAGGGCGCGAAAATACAAATTTTGCAGTTTTCTTTTTTATAAATTCAGTTTTCTTTTTTAAAAATTATAGATTTTTTTAAGAAGTGGGTATTATAATAATAAAACTATTATTTAAAATTATAGTATTTTAACGTACTATAATACTTTGCTATAGTACATAGTACACCGACATAAAATTATAGTAGAAATACTATAATTCTAGTACGGTTGGCAACCCTGAATGCACCCTACATTTTTTGTTGACAAAATTTTTTTCTTAAACCAACCGATTTTGAAAAAAATTAAATCCAAAACTTTTTGAGTTTTCACCAAAAACACGTTGTGCTCCGAAACTACGAAACGGTTTATCGTAGGAAAAAAAGTTAAAATATATTTTGTAGTTTTTTTCAAGCTAATCAACTTTCCTAATGCCTTTGTCACAATAGTGTTAATGTTAATGGTAATGTTAATAAAGCATAGACAAATGCGTATATCAACGTAACCATCAACATTACCATCATTGTGAACGGATACACGCATATTTCTATGCTTTGGGTATTAACATTAACATTACTATTAACATTAACACTATTGTGAGGTATAACAATAGTGCTGCGTTAAAAAAAAAATCGAGTTCAAAAAGCGATATAACGCTTTTTTTGGTACTTTGGCCCTACCTACTTCTGAAATTTTTTGTTCTAGAACATCGACTTAATAACATAAATTGTAGGGACTACATTTTTTGATTAAAATTTTTTTTCTAAATCTTATCGAAAAATAAAATATAAAAAAACAAAAATTGAGTTTTCTCCTTAATCCGGAGTAGGATAACGCAGTTGAGTTTAGGCTTTTCTAATAAGGCCACAATGATTCACGCAAAAAAAAATCTTGCAAAATTTGAGGTTAATCGGCAAAAATAACACGTGCATACGTGTTAGTTTTGACGGATTAATCTTAAATTTTGCAAGATATTTTTTTGCGTGAATCATTGTGGCCTTATTAGAAAAGCCTAAACTCAACTGCGTTATCCTACTCCGGATTAAGGAGAAAACTCAATTTTTGTTTTTTTATATTTTATTTTTTGATAAGATTTAGAAAAAAAATTTTAATCAAAAAATGTAGTCCCTACAATTTATGTTATTGAGTCGATGTTCTAGAACAAAAAATTTCAGAAGTAGGTAGGGCCAAAGTACCAAAAAAAGCGTTGTATCGCTTTTTGAACTCGATTTTTTTTTAACGCAGCACTATTGTTATACCTCACAATAGTGTTAATGTTAATAGTAATGTTAATGTTAATACCCAAAGCATAGAAATATGCGTGTATCCGTTCACAATGATGGTAATGTTGATGGTTACGTTGATATACGCATTTGTCTATGCTTTATTAACATTACCATTAACATTAACACTATTGTGACAAAGGCATTAGGAAAGTTGATTAGCTTGAAAAAAACTACAAAATATATTTTAACTTTTTTTTCCTACGATAAACCGTTTCGTAGTTTCGGAGCACAACGTGTTTTTGGTGAAAACTCAAAAAGTTTTGGATTTCATTTTTTTCAAAATCGGTTAGTTTAAGAAAAAAATTTTGTCAAAAAAAAAATGTAGGGTGCATTGTCCCCTACAATTTATGTCATTGAGTCGATGCTCTAGGACAGAAAATTCAAAAAGTAGGTAGCGCTAAAGTACACAAAAAAGCGTTTTATCGCGTTTTGACCCCGAATAAATTTTTTTAACGCAGGACTGTTATTACGAAAGTTGTTTATCTAAAAAAAACACATAAAATTTATATACACTTTTTTTTCCTACGATGGACCGTTTCGGAGTTATATCAGCCTTCCGAATTTTCTCAATTATTTATTAAAACGTGTTCCCTTTGACCGATTGACCTAAAATTTTGCAGGAATTTTTTTTTATGATTTGGAACCGATTTGGGGGGCGCCTCTGTTAATTTTTTTCCGACCCCTAAATAAGGAACACCCTAATATATATATATATATATATATATATATATATCAAATTTAATTTTGAACCAAGCGATAAAGGGCCTTTTGTGAAGGCCTTGGTCCATGTTTAAAGTTTCACATGCTGAATTATCCTAAGGAAACTAAATCCAAATTAACAAACCAAACTAATTTATCTGATGATTATACGTTATCCAAACCGGATTCACTCATGTTTGTATTTGGTTTGGTTCAGTAAAGCCAATAGGAAATACATAATTCTTTCATAATATTTATGTAATTTTAATTTAATCCCATCATTTAAGCGTTTATTATTGGAGAGGATTTTCAGACCAAGCTTTATATTACATGTCTTCGTTTCGCTTTAGTTGCAAACAAACTACTTGACTTGCTGATTGTCAGTCAAAAGCTTGCCCTTAGTGGCGCTTTATGTGGTCAAAGCAAAATTTAATCGCTAAGGAAAAGATCCTGATTGCACCACATGTATTTAAAAGTAATACACAACAATTTTTTTCCTGGGTTTGACTGCTAAATATTAAGCATTGTTGTGAGTCTTGGTAAACTGTCTAGTTTATAGTTTTCTAATAAATACAAATTTCATAGATTTTTTAAAATTATATTAAAATAAATATTTGTGAAAATCTTTTTATATTATGCAGATGTGAAATCTTTAAAACATAGACCAAAATATGTTAAAACTTACAAACTTGGCGTAGGATACCAATTATTAAAAAAAAGTCTAATAATTAAACCATCGTAACCGGTTTTTCGTTCTAAATTCGATTTATAGTTTTTTTCTTACGTTGCTTAAAACGTACCTACCACCCAAAACAACAAATATTGTTTAATTTTCATGATTATTTATCCGTTATACCAAATATTTTTATAACATTTGGATATAAATATCAAAATCAAATAATTTGTAATTACCAATTGGTTATCTTTCTATAATATATTTATATACTATATATTATAGGTATATAATTCTTATGTACGCATGCATGTCACTGAACTCGTCCGACTGGACCGATTTTGATTAAAAAAATTGTGTAGATTTACAATTAAACGCGGTAGGTGGCTACAATCGGGTTCTAGCCAACGTTTGGGTAGAACAACGACTCGGGTCCGCTAGTATCAAGTTTATAATATATTTTAAATATATATTAACATTTTTAAATAAATAGACTGAATAAACTAAGAAATGATTACCTAGATAAATTAATTATTTTATCCATTTTACATACATTTTTATTTTTGATTGATAAATGGACGTAATTTTTAATTTTACTACCTAAAATAGTATTATTTTGATAGTTTTTGTTGTTCAGGATTGGTAATGTGGATTGGTTGGTACTGAATATCGCATGCATTTTTACAAATTTGAGCAAATTTGTGATCTTTCATAAAAAAAGTATTTTCTATTTCTATCAAATTAAATGTGATTTTTTTATTGTATTTTTAATGTGCCGCCGCACTATGTCGTAAACAGAGTGATTAGGTGACCAAAAATATTTTTGTTGAAAAACACATTGAAAATACTTTTTTGTTATACAAAAAGATCATTTTTAATAAATTTAACCACTAGTTAGGATTAAAAGTACAGGGTGAACCACGTAAGATAACCCATATGCCTATCTCAGAAGCAACTGTAGTCATGAAAAATTTTTAGGGAACAAAAATATTTTAATTAATACATATTTTTTAATGTTGTAATTTAATTTATACAGGGAGTTCATTTTTTTCTGGGACGATACCAATTTTATTATTTTCGATTTTTACAAACTTTTTATTCTACGTACTTTTTTATGTTTTAATGGCCTTTTGCAGAGCTAAAAGGGATTCCGCACTTGTATTCTTATCCTGTTAAAGTTTTCTGTTTAGATACCTCATCTGCCATTCATTTTTCTCAAATCCATTAAATTGCTAAATTTGGCTATTTGAAATGGATGTTGTTAGCAAGAAAGTTAAAGTTATTTTAAATCCACTTGGCTATCGTTTCTTAAATATATATATATATATATATATATATATATATATTAGAAAAATTAAAGACAAAAGTAAAAAAATATATATTCGAGTATTTGCGTCAAAGCAACATGACATTTTTTTTTCAAATGACCAAATTAGTTTTAAATTAATATATATTTATTATTTTTATGTTTTTAATTAATTTTAAGGCGCCAGATTTAAAAAAAACTCGGAAAATAAAGACAAAAGTTTAAAAAAAAATGAGCTCTAATACACATTTTTTGACATAAAATCAAGTGAAGCCAAGTTTCACAACATTTCCCGTCAAAATCCTCAATAACGACCATTATTCATATATTAACAAACACTTCCACACACAAAAGAAATTGGGGCAACCTGGGGCACCATTACTATTTGTAAAAAGTTTGCTTGAATGCACGTTAAAAAAATTATAAAATTTGGACGGCTATTACTATATATAAAATAAAATATTTTTTTAATTTTTAACGTTATACCTTAAAAGACATTTATTTTAAAGCAATCTACCAAATATAATTCCTGTTAATTATAATTTGTAGTTTTAATCGCATATTTACCAAGCGCGAGTTATTTATATAAAAAAATGTGTTTGTGCATTGTTTTAAAATTTTATACGTCACGGTCCTTATTAATATTTTATAAATAAACAAAAGGTTGTACATTGTCAAGAAAAGCATAAGGATCAATTTTATGTAAATTTTTTTGCTGTAAGAGCAACTTCAGAAATCGACTTTTGGTCACCTATACAGGTCAAATACGACACAGTGCGCCGCCTTGGAAAATTATAAAACTTATAATGGTATCATAATATAAAATATAAATTATATTATAATTATATTCGTTAGTTTTTTTCAATTATTTCAAATCATAAAAAATCTTATTTAATAAAATTTTATACAAAACCTAATAAATTAAATAATTTTACTACCTAAAATTTGCTTTCCAATACCTATTTTCGTAAAGCACTTACCTAATTTAAGAATTTTCTTACCTTAAACAAAAAATAACTTTACCTATTTTATATATCATAAATTATGCAATTATAGACCATTTAAAAAAATATTCAGTTATACTGAAAATGTGAGAGAAGATTGTAGTTGATAAGATTACATATCAGTTTCGTGGGGGTGTATCTTGTCAACAAAATGGTTTTTCTACTTCTACAAACTTACTAATTTGAAATGAATTTTTCGTGGAAGCATTGCAAAGACAGAACCAAGTCGATGCCATATATACGGATTTCTCCAAAGCATTCGATACTGTTCACCACGAGGTATTGATAGCTAAATTAAAAGATTTTGAAATTTATGGTAGTGTGTTAAGGACCTCAACTTTAGGTGGGTATTCAGTTACATTACAGGGAGATCCCAAATTATTTTTATACGCAACGCATATAAATCTAGTACAATTAATATTACGTCTGGTGTCCCACAGTAATGATATATGTTCTGTCGATAAATCTGGTTGCAGACAACCTTAAGTCCTTTAAAACTGTAAGCACTATAAGTGATAGTCTACTGTTGCGGGCTGTTCTTGATCGAAATGTTTTAAGTCTAATTATATGTCATTAAATACTTAAATAAAATTCTAATCTATTAGTTTTTCACAATTTCCAATTTTATCGCAATATATAAAACTTGGTGTTATATTTTATAATAAATTAACTTTTACCAGTCACAAAGCTTAAAAATGTCGGGATTTATTAAAACTCGTTGAGTTCGATTGTGTAAACTGTTTGAAAACTATTTTTATTTCATATGTGCGGTCTGTTTTAGAGTATTGTAGTGTTGTATGGTCCCCGCATTATAATATGTACTCTCTAAAAATGAATTAGTCAAAAATAGTATTAATTACTACAGTTATTAGTGGCTGCTTTTTCACTTATATCATAGTTAACCATTTTAGAGACAATTATTATGTAAATTGTCCCCTGAATCCGAAAATACCATAAAAAATTATGAAAGTGGAGCAGTTTTTGAAATATAGTCAATATTATATGGAAAATTCACTGTATCTTAAGAACTGTTCTGTTTTTCTAACTTTTGACGTTATTTTTGGATTTAGGGGACAATTTTACAAGAAAATTGACTGCTAAATGTTTGGGATACGAATTTCTATTGAGGAGAATTATTATTGGCTGCTTTTTCGCTATGACAATAATTATTAGTCATTTTTGACTAATTCATTTTTAGAGAGTATGTACAACGTATTGAAAAAGTCCAGAATAAATTTTTGTTTATATGTGCGTATAAGTTAAAGGTAAATTTTGAAGATCTGCATTATGATATGAGACAGATGATGAATATTTAATCTTTGAGTGACGAATCGAGTTTAATTTTCCTGTATAAATTAATGAATAATTTATACAGGAAAATTAAAGTCAATTAATATTATTATTATGGGTATAACTCACCAATTGATAGAGTAGATTTAAGTTGTTGATTTTTATTTTATTTATATTTGTAAATATTTCTTTTAATTTTTTATCTGTGGTGGTTAAAAAATACAGATTCTATGTATATCGTCTTTAAACAAGGGTTGAATATGGCACGCCGTTTTAAAATTTATTAAATAATTTTTTAATTTAAAATTTTATTGCTTTAAAATTACCCTAACTAAATATTTTAGGTTTACATTTATAAATTTATGCATTGAAAGACAAAATTTACTAACCAACAGTTCCCTTCTGTACTAAACAATTTTATTTTCTATTAATTTTTGCAAAAATTTTTAACTATCACTTTTTAATAAAAATAATTTCCCAAGTATAATTTATTTGGGTGGCATTTTGTTAAAAGTTAAAAAAACATCAACGCATCTGCATCGTGGCTCCGATCCCAGACTCTTGTGCCTTCTACTACAGCTACGTTTACACTTTGTAATTTAAAAATTATCGACTTACATTTAACTGTAAAGTTATAAATTTGGTCTTAAAAATATATCACTTTAAATATGTTAAAAATAAAAAATGTAGGTTTAAATTTGTAAATAGTCATTTAAATGATACTCTATAAATTTTTAATCCAAAAATTACTTTAAAATTTAATGTAATATGAGAATTTTTGTATTAAAAATTTATCAACTATCATTTAAATGACTCTTTAAAAATTTAAACCATTAATGTTTTAGAATAAAATATTACAACCAAAACTTTTAAAAATCAATATTTTTAAACATAATTTTTTACTGTTGCATTTAATATTTAAAATATTTTTTGTCTATCAATTGTTTTGAGTTTAAAAAAATTTAACTTTATAAATTTCTGTTAAAACATAATTTAAGTGCTGAACTTTAATCTTTAAACTTTTATCTAATAAATGCTAAAACGGCGTGCCATAGTTGAAGGAGGTCCACGGGCAAATCGAACTTGTTTCCTGGATACAAAGGTCGCTTTATTTTATTCGATTTAGCTTGACCAAACTGTTTATACGGCATAAAATTCGTTTATATTGGCAATACAATTTTTTTCACATATTGTCCCCTAAATAAGTTTCAATAAATAATGTAATTTTATTATAGGATACCTACTAACCTTCAACAAAAGTTAGTATCCTGATATTAAATTTCGTACATTATTAAACATCAACCAATAAAACGAATTATTTTTGCTGAATACTACATATTAAGGCAATAAGTACCCACTTAAAAATGGGAAATTTACTTTTCAAGTATTGTACCAAGTTACTCCTTAAAAGTGATGAGTACTTAAAATGTAACGACCAACATCTTTAATTTGTCCATTATTCCCAATTCCGATTTATAGATTTATAATCATTTTGTTTAAAATCATTAAATTTAAAAAAAAAACTAATTTGCAAAAGTAAATAAAATACAACAATGTTTGACTAAAAGTTTTCTGAAATTAATGTTTGGCTCAAACTTAAAAGAATGTCAAACCGGACTAATAAATCATGTTGTAAACTTCGGTCGACTATAGTTTCAAGTTGCATAATTATAATGTTAAGAATTTGTTTAGATTAAAAAGTATTTTATAGATTGATTAAATTTAGTACCTATTTCAAATTACCATAGCTAAATTTTTTACAGTCATAAAATATATGGGTGATTCTACAAAAGTTGGACAACTTGATGTCATTAGTCAATAGAGTATGTATTTTAATATTTCTTGTAAATATTTTAGTATATTACATAAGATCCAGGTTTCTTTAACTTGTCCAGCCAATTTTAATGTATTTTTTCAAAAGCACGTTTGAAGAAAAACATAATAAATATTCAAAACATCAGTACCTTGGCGTGTCACAACTACTGAATCAAAAATTTGAGTGATTTTATTTTAAAATATATTTAATTTATCTTAAATTTTTCAATTTCACTAAAACTATAAAACATTAAATATTGTATTTTTCATATTTCATCATAGATTCGAATAATAGCAATTTTTAAAAAATTGATAATTTTGTACTCACTTTTACCCGTCAGTTCTGTGTCCAATGTTAAAATTCAAAATTTTAAAGTTTAAACGTCAAGTCCTCGTTTTAACTCAAGTGTTGGTAAAAAATTACCTACAGAGCCCGCCCTTTGCACGACAGTCATCTTGAAAACAATGCAAGCGGCGAAGTTGTGATGAATACACGTATACACAGCTGTCCAGAACGGGTCAAAAGTTAGAAAAAAATGACAACAAAAACCAACTGTACGGTATTGTTAGAGACAACTCCCGCATTAATAAACACCTTTTGCGTAAATCCCATCTGATCCTTTTTCTGATTTTTTCATGTTTTGTGTTTTTTTAAATTATTTTTAATAATTCTCGTTTTTTTGTATATCAATTAAAACTACAGCACCACTTCGCTACTTTTTTGTTTTTAATGCGTAGGTACTGACACAAATTTGCAATAAATATTTTTTATGTTTGATAGCTCAAAAAGTAACTTCAAGTTTTCATATGTCCCTTTTACCTGATGAACTATGCAAATTAGTATTAGTTTGTTGACACTGGTATCCTTAAATCCATTTTCTTGTCCACTTTCCTCATGCCATCCATTAGCCTCTCTATCTTGATCGGTAACCATTACTGACATGGAAATCTTTAAAAAGCCTTAACCCCCATCTGCCATTAGCTTTACACTGTGACTTCCTACTATTTTTCTGTCTATTACAATTTTTCCCAGCAAAGTTTCTGCATCTGAATAAACAACTGACCTTTAACGTTTTTCAACAGCACCGTCGACATCAAAATAACGATCTTTCAGTGTATAATAATTGTCTAAAATTTTGGAATTTTCAGCAACGTGTTGTTTATAATTTGATGGAATTGATTTTCTACCCATAGATGATCTAACAAAAGTCGATAATATTTTCATACCGATGTTGGAGATTTCCGAAGTAACCTGAAGCTTTCTGCGGAGAAACCTGCTTTTCTGATAACTTTGGGATTTACTGACACCCTGGATGGTTTTCCTCCAGTAGCCAAATTTAAAGTGGCGCCCTTCTAAGATATATTTTAATTTTTTACTTTCTTTAGCAGCATTGTTGCTAGTACTTTTTCTTGGCGTTTATTTGGAATATTTTCAATAATATTCACAATGTTGGTATGAGCTTTACAAGTAGAACAATTATGCCTTTTTTCCCGGCCAATTTGTTGATATCATGTGGAACAAATCTTGTGTATTGTAACATCCATCTGTGGGCCTTGAGTCGACGGTCTTCCTTTAGCAACTTTTTTATGACCTTTTTGTTGAGCAACTTTACATATCATATTACAATTATTTACGTCGGTATTACCTCTGGTTGCAAATTTCTTAACAAATTCCATGTCAAATTCTAGCATTTTAGGTAGTGGTCTTGTAAAAATATTTTTTTTCTCGTTCGAAAAGTGAAAGTCTACAACTAGTACAAATTGATATAGGAAACTTTTCAATATTAATATCAAATTTTTGGTTAGAAAATTACTTTAATAAATTATCAATTTTCGACGTCACAGCAAACACAACTTCTTTACTTTTACCAAATTTAATCTTCATACCACAACCAGCACAAACTTTTTGTCGATTTTGATTATGACTTAGTTTTACAGAAGGTTTTGTCTTCATTTTGATTGAAAACAGATATGTGACAAACTAAATTTGACAGAAAATAATGTTTTATTTGAAGTATGCGTTCTTTCGTTTTATTACAAAAATCACGGCCAACTGTGTTACATAATAAAATTAATTATTAAAAATTGGTTTGTGTACCCAATGATTAATTTTTATTTTTTATACCTTATATAACTTATTTAAATTTAGTAATCCATAATATTATATAAAATTGCTATTTTTTATACTTTACATAACTTATTTTAATTTAGTAACTCATAATATTATAAAAAATTGCCATTTTTTAATAATAAGACCTGCATATAAAATACGATATTTTTATAAAAATAAAAATGGCAAAAACTTAAAAAAAGGATCTGCTGGGATTTCACTTAAAACTGTTTTATAACGCAGGGATGGTCCTTAGCATCCCGCCATGGTTAGTTTCTGTTGTCATTTTTTTCTAACTTTTGACCCGTTCTGGACAGCTGTGTATAGTGCCAGTCAAAATTTCAGTACTGTGGTGAGTAGTTATTTTGTTACGTATATATATTTTATTGTAATTTATATAAAGCTATATGTGATTTGTTGATAAGTAGCATCCACTAATAAAAAATATCAGTAAAAGACTTAATTCCGAATTATAATCTCACATTTGTATCCCATTCATCAGTACCCTGTCGTCAGTTCCATGTTCGATGTTTCGATTATGTTTTTCGCAAACTTCAATTTAAATTCTGCTTGCGTAGAACTTGTTTATTTAATGTCATTATAATATCATATAAATTTGGTGTCGGTTCCATATCTAATAATTGAGATATCGGTATACCCAAAATCCACCAGCCGCCACTGATGTGTGGTATTATTTGATTTTAAGATATTTAATGTATAATATGATCAAAGTTGCAGTAAATTTTATATTTTCCAATAAATTATGTATTTAATTAGTACCCTGGTATGCTCGTCACTTCCCTTGCATTCAAATTTAGAAAACACAGATGTTTCAGAAACGGTTTGAAAAAGTGACTGGCCCGGTCTGGAACAGTATTTATTATATTATCTATGTTCTCATAACAAAATACAAGTAGCATTCCAGTATTTTCTCCGAAAACTATATAAACAAAATGAGGTCAAAAGTTGCCCAACTTTTGTAGAATCACCCATATAGCAAGAACATCATATTAAAATAATAAAAACTTATCGTTTAGCATGCTAAATATTTTTAGCTTAACATGTTACAGTTACTGGTCTTTCTGAATATGGTTTGAAGTCAATAATTTCATTATTAAATTTTGAATTGCTGATTGATCGTAATTATTTTTATTCTAATTGCGTATAATCTCTCGTCAAGTTTTTCAGGAAAAATCACTCGCGCTTCGCGCTCGTGATTTTTTAACCTGAAAAACTTGACTCCTTCATTTGTTTGCAACGAACCTATCGGGAAAAATACCCGATAATTTTGAAGCTCTTGTGGTATTATAAGTGAAAATTCCACACCTGTAATTTTTAACCAATCAAAACGTGTATTTTTGATAGATCACCATGGCAACGGTTGAATTTTAGTGGAAATTTTTTCCTCGTGGGTACCCAACAGCGAATTATACTGGAAATTTTTTGACGTTTATAATGACAGAATATTTTTTTGACAATCTGGTTTTTATTTGTTTACATGATAATTTTGATACATTTCCATTACAAAGTTTAGATGTTTTCTATATTCGTTGGACACCTCCTTTCTTCTTAATGGCGAAAATGCAGGACTTGAAATAAATTAAATGTCTATGTCTAATGAAATATATATACTATTTAGACACTATTCTATTCACCTTTTTTTCCATTTAGCACTTTGAGTTTTGAAAAGTTAAGATGCAAATATTCGTGAACAATTCAAAACAAATTTTCTTTCTTCAAGTAGGAGCCACAATCCTCTAATAATGCGGGTAAATAAGTCATTGCACGATGATTGATCATTACAGCAGACAATTTCACATTTTTTTACGTCGTGCCGCTTGACAGCTTCAAAACTGAAATAACTTTTAGGTTGGCATGGTAACTAAATAATCAAGTCGAGGTCAAGTTAAATCAAAAAATAAATTTTAATTATTTAAACACAATTTGGTGTGGAATTTTCTTACCGAATCGTCTTCGACTCGGGATAATTTTCAAAATATTCATGAGCTCGAAAAAATTTCCGGAAATAATTTGACCTGGTATTACTAGTGAAAATAATTCTCCAGAATATTTCTTAAACTTGTTATCTTTAGGCAATAGCCAGACAACCAATTTTCGAAACATCTGTGTTTTCACTCTCTTGTGATATTAATGTTGAATACATAAAAATGTTTATGAAACAAAGGGAGTTTTTTTTTGGTAAATTTATAAATTAGAAATTTTTTAATACACTGCTCAACACTTGAAGTGGATATTAAAATAATTTTAAAATTGTCAGCGTAAATATTTAAAATAAAAAAGTTCTAGTAATAATAATAATAATAATCTTTATTTCATAGAAGGCTATACACAACAAAAAATACATCCTTAGAGAAATTGCAGTCGGAAGTATGCAGGAATTAAATTATAATGCATTTTCATAAAATTCATTCAAACTTTTGAAGTTTGTTTCCAATTTCAAATTGTTTGGCAACGCATTAAAAATTTTATGCAACTATAATAACAGCCTTTCTCTGTCACCGTTAACCTATGTACCGGATATATATACATTAAACACCTTGTATTGTGTATATATTGTGGTTTATGTTGTTCAAATATTTTTTATATTTGTGAAAGAATTTTAGACATTCAAATACATACATTCCAGTAACAGTCAAAAGGCCGCTATTCCGAAATCTTCCCTTGCAAGACTCTCTCACTGACAACCTGCTCATTATGCGAATGGCTCTCTTTTGCACAACAAACATGTCATTAATGTTTTTTCCATTTCCAAAGAATGTTATACCATAACGAACCACCGATTCAAAATTCGCCTGATATATAATTTTTAATGTTTCAAAGTTTAAATACCTTGACAATATCCTTATGCTGTAGCACACTGCGTTCAGTTTCAAACAAGTCCGCTCGTCATGCATGTCCCAGCTAAGTGTTGCATCCAAGTTTAATCCCAAAAATTTGGTGGTATTATTTAAGTGAATTATTTGGTTGTTAATAAAAATCTTACCTGGAACCCCAAATCGAGCATGACTTGTTCGAAACAGAACACAACTTGTCTTATTTTGATTTAGGATTAATTTATTAAAAAAAACAGTTTTCTGCTTTTTTTAATGCCATGTCAGCATAAGGGACAATTTCTGTGATGCTGTTTGAAGTGACATGCAGATTTGTATCATCGGCATAGTTCGTTTTGGCACAACACTTCTGTTTTATTTCAGTTATGTCATTAACATAGACAATAAACAATAATGGGCCCAAAATGCTTCCCTGTGGAATACCTACCATCACTTCTCCAAGGTCTGATAATGTATTTTTATTATTTTTTGTTAATACACACCCTTTGGGTTCTATTTGCTAGGTACGATCTAAACCACTGCAGTGCCACACCTCTGATTCCATATTTTTCCATCTTTTCAGATAATATATTGTGATTTAAACAATCATATGCTTTGGACAGGTCTAGAAATATACCTAGTGCCAGCTTATTTTTTTCTAATGTCTGTAGGATTTTTTGAGAAAATTGGAACACTGCAGTAGTTGTCGATCGGCTCTTTAGGTAACCATGCTGAATATCATTAAAATTTTCAGATTTATTCATAAACTACAGTAGGTACATTGATTAATAGTATACTGATAGACGTTATGATAAAATGAAAATAAATCAAAAAAAAATTAATTAAATTTAAAGAAATGTGTAATTAAGTAAAAGATACAAATATAAGAAAAATAACAAAACAAAAGTTGTTGTATTGCTGGTATTCGCACCAGCAGTATAAAAGTTTAGTATCGTGTAGGACCACCCCTGACTTGCCTTAATGCGGTTACCCTGTTTGGAAGACTCATGAGTCTCGAGGTATATTTTGCCAGATGTTTGGGAAGGTTGTAAGAAGCCAAGCCGGCTCAAACGTGTTCAATAGAATTCCTGTCTAGTGAACATGCTGGCCATTCCATTTTCGTAATCCCATGATATTCTATCCGATCGTTTACAAACTGCCCGATGAGGGCAGGCATTATCGTCGATAAAAACAAATATTTCGCCTATTGCACCTGCAAAGTAACAATTATTGGCTCTATAACCAAATTCCGGTATCTTTGAGTAGTCATGGTTTCATTAATAAGGATTAGTAGGTCAGTGCGGCCAAAGATAATTATCTTTGAGTGCGGCCATCAAAACATACGAGGTGTGTTCAGAAAATATCGGGAATTTTCGGTTTTAAAAACAAATATTCATTTATTCGTCTACATTAATGTTGTCGCCTTCAAAATAGTCCCCATTGGATATTATGCACATGTGCCAGCTCTTCTTCCAATACTCGAAACACTTCTAAAACTCGATCTTTGGGATAGCCTTTAGTTCTTTCAGCGATGCGCTTTTAATGTCATCTATGCTTGCAAAACGACGGCTCTTTAAGGTTCTCTTTATTTTTGGGAATAGGAAAAAGTCAGACAGAGGTATGTCTGTCGAATATGGAGGCTGGGCCATCATTACAGTATTGTTTTTGGCCAAAAATTTTATTCAAAATTTTACAATTTTAGAACAAATTTTTCTGCCACGCGTTTCATACTTAAAACATTCGACAAAATTTCATGGCATGAGCCAATCGATATACCAACATCATCAGTGATAGACCAAGGTCGATAATTTTTGAAACCAAAAAAAATAACAGTAGGATGAAACCCATTGGAGAAGGAGAAGAATATAATAAAAATGAAAGGAAAAATAAATTACGGGCGATCTGACTTCGGGAAGTGGGAGGGGGGGGGGTTTTAAGGGTAAAAAATGGTTTATCTTGATTTCCGGCAAAACTACAAGTCCTATGGAAAAAAGTTAAATGGCAAAGTTGTAGGTAATAAAAGGATCTACAACTTTTGTAATTACAATTTTTTTACATAACCTCAAAATTTATGTTCTCAGAAAATACAAAAAAATATTATAATGAATAACGTAATCAGAATGAAGTATCTAAATTCAATAGTATGATTTACATGTATTTTTATATTTTATGAGATTTTCTGACATAAATGTTATTAGAATTAAATAAGTAAACTTTTTAACTAAAAAAAATTGCAACAATCCCATTTTTTTGATGAAATTGTACATAATGATTAAAATAATTTTTCGAATTCGAGTTTTTTTCGTTATTCATTATAATATTTTTTGCATTTTCTGAGAACATTTACCATAGTAATGTATATTTTTTTACACCATCAGAAAGTAGAGATTTCAATGAACAAAAAGCACACCGACTTTTTGAAAAAAGCTGATATTTTGACGCGAGAATTTTCGATTGAAAATTAGGGTGCTTTTTTGATATTAAGTCAAAATAAGGCGAAATAATAAATATTTCAAATCAAATAAATTACAGTGTATTTGGGACATAAAAAGGTAAGTTTTCACCAAATTTCGTGAAAAAAAATTTTTTTTGAAAAAGAAAAATAAAAAACCAAAAACTTGGTTTTTTGAATTTTTCACATAAATTTTGAGGTTATGTAAAAAAATTGTAAATACAAAAGATCTTTTTATTACCTACAACTTTGACATTTAACTTTTTTCCATAGGACTTGTAGTTTTGCCGGAAATCGAGATAAACCATTTTTTACCCATTTTCTGAACACACCTCTTATGCCTCCCCAAAAGCAAACTGATCCGCCACCAAAAGTGGTTGGCGCAATGAAATTTCCGTTGTATCGCTGTCCTCTTTCCCTCCATACCAATATTCTACCATCACACGTATACAAACGGAATCTTGACTCGTTAGAAATAAGGCAATACTTACCTCCAATTTTCAAAATTTCAGTTTTGATGTTCTGTCGCCAAACAATATCTACACGCTCTTAATTAAGATGCATGCAACTTTCTTCTGACAGTTTGATAATAAATCACTCTTCCACTATCTTACATTAAAAATTCGGGATAAAAAAAATTACTCACTTCAATTGTTAGTAGTGTATACAAATTTTTTGGGACATACGAATTAGAGATTTAAAAAATTAAATTTACTAAAGAACAATTTAAATAATATTAAATAACCCTGAGACCAACAAGGATGCTATCTATAATATAGATTCTATATTCATTTATTTCGAATTTACAGCGCCTTATAGCAAATTTTATTGCCAATAATGTTTAATATTTACCAACTGTCGTAAATTTTCTGTAAGTGTTAATAAAATTTCTCTAATTTGACCCTCAGGGTAAGTTCTAAGGAAATATAAAAACACTTTAAGAGCGGCTTTAAAAACTATAATCAATTTTAATAAATCAGAAAATTACCAAATAAACTCTCTTTTTTTATTAAAAAAATCATAAATCTGGTAAGTTTAATTTGAAGTGATTATCCCCATTTGTGACAACATATTATTTAAGAGTTAAATAAACTCAGATTTAAATTAAATCTTTGACAAAATAAGTTAAAAAAATATATTCTATAATTTAAATTTATTATTTTCAACACTTACTACTAAAGTAATTGATTATCGCCTAGGCTGTAAAAACCCATTTTAACCATTAAAAAAATTTGATAAACGTCAGATATACCTAACCTCAGTTTCTTCTTTTATTAATTATAATAATTATTAATATAATTTTACGTTGTATGTATTGTTTAACAAATAAAATTGAGCATTGAAAATAAAATCAGACTTGGCATATGGACAATGTCCAATGATTATAAAAGCATAACTACTGAATTAGTTTATGCTATTGAAATCTTTCTCTAACAGATTCAAGCTCTTAGTTAATATCATTAATAATGCGCCGATCATCTTGAATAAAGTCAGATCGCGATGCAAAAAAACTAGTTTTTTTATTCTTTATATTATTTATGAAATCTGTGCCAATTTTCATTAAGCTTACCTTTTTTCGCACATCGGAATTTTATCAGGTCGGTTTAGCAGGCCTAACAATATATTTATATATTTATTTTTTGTATTCGACCGGTGATAGTCCAGTGATTAGTAAACTGGGGATTAAGGTCCTTTCAAAGAAAAATTTTAGGTATGCTTATGTGTTTAATAAATCGATGGTTATTTGACAAAACATCGTAAGTGACAAAACCTAAATTTTACAGGAGAGATTTTTTTGTGTGGGAGCTTTATTTTTAATGTTTGTTTATTTGAAAACTGGTGAGGCATTATTTTATTAATGTAGAATTCAAATAGTTAAGTAAGATCGAATCCAATCTAAAATTTTTATTAAATTTTGTAGCATACGATATTTTATTAGGACATCTTTAGGAAAATGTTAAGTTAGTCCTGTCGCTTAAGTTACATTTACGTTACTTTGTGGGATATAGATTTGATGACTACTTTTGTCAAAACATTGTTAGCGACATTTATTTTTTTACTTTTATTATTAAATAAAAAAAAATACAAATAAATTAATTTATAAAATATTACCAACGATATTTTGCCAATGTTTGAAAATGAAATTCTACATTAGCTTTCTTTGAAAAAAACGAACGATTTTTATTCACAAACCAGTATCTAACACAAGGAGCCCGAACTTAATAGGGAAAATTGATAAAACCAGCCCTCTAAGTTGAACAAATTAAGTTTCTTTTTTTCACCAACAGCGGCGCTGATTGTCGATGCTAGCGTTTCGGTACAAATTAAACAATTGTTTCAGAATAAACGGAACACCAGCACCCTCTTATCTTAGGAAGATTCTTTTTACATGATGTTCGGACTCCTTGTGTAGGCTCCATGATCTAACCCATGGTACCATGATCTAACCGTTATAAATTTGAGTTAAATTATTTGACGCTATAACAACATACAATTACTACAAAAAACACTTTTAACGAACCACACTACGTAAAAACAATTATAATTAGGATAACTATTAATAATGCAATGAAAAAAAGGAATTATATATGATCAAATAAAATATTGTTTTAAAACTTACGAATAAACTGTTTAGAGCGGGAATAACGCCTTAATAGATCAAGGCGGGAGCATAATATTATCGTAAGCGACACAATGTCAAATCGCAAACGCCATGTCTCGGAGTTGCTTACGATTATTTGTCAGGAACATATAGGCGCTTATAAATCGGTAACAAATTAAAAAGAAGAGGCGCTTACAATAATAAAAATATTCAAACTGACCAATATTAGATTCCAAAATTGGGATAACTATTATGTTAACATGTGCAGCTTATCGTAACTGACTCTTTGATAAAATAAAAAGTAATTCAACAAAATTGTCGCTTACGATGTTTTGTTAAATAACCATCGATATGTACTAACGATTTTGTGTGTACTTTATGGTCGTATAAAGGGCAGAAATGTATAAAGTATATTTATATGATGCATTAGATATGGGGGAAAGAACAAATATAATACATATAAATTTTTTGATTTATAATTGTTTTAATTAAGTACAGTTGCTGCTTGGCAGGTAGCCCAGTCAATTGATGGGTATGTTTAGCACAAACCTTGCTGACTCAAATACACAATTCATTCAATTTCCACTTATATTCAGGCCAATTCACTAACATAAGTCGTTAACATTTTCCACTAGAATTAGTGGTTATCTGCCAATCAGGGCTGATTATCAGGCCGATTAAATATAATGTAAACAATATCCTAACCTTAACGACTCATGTTAGTGTATTTGCCTACATATATATATATATATATATATATATATATATATATAGAATATTCATAGGGATTCTATATCTGGGTTGCAAAAAATGCCTAAAAATGATAAATAATGTAAAGGCGTGCTCGAATAGGGTTTTAATAGATTTATTTTATTTATGTAGCTAAAAATTTTAGCGCTTGATAGAGTAAAGTTGCCTATTATGGGGTGTATTTCTAATATGGGGTACCTCATATTAACGCCATATTGAAGTACGACAACATATGACGTCAATATGACGTGCGATGCTACTTGGGTTGTTTAGGTTATAATATATTTTAATCTGTTTAGTTGGTTTTTAGGTTTTAAAGTAAATCTGGACAATAAATTCAGTTTTTTATAACTTATTTATTACTATGTTTTTTGTATCAAATTTTTTTTATAATAATAATAACTTATTTATTACTATGTTTTTTGTATCAATAAAATTTGTTGTAAATACCTTTTATTTTTCTTTATTTTGTTTGTACTTTACAGTTGCACCAGATATTTTTTTAGGTACCTTATATTAGGTTATACCAGGAACCTGGTAGCCTTATATGGGGTAGACACAGAATTTTTAAATTATTTTTTTAAACACAAATTTTTATGTTTTAAAGATTTTTACCATAATATTATCTTGCATGCATATTAAAGAACCAACGTTGCTAAATTAAACAATAAACTAAACTAAATAAAGAAAATAATTATAAAAATTAAAATGGTACCCCATAGTAATAATTATAATTATATAATAGGCAACTTTTTTCTAACAGAAAATTGAAATTTTTATTTAAATTTTCAAGATTAAAACTTAACAACAATACAAATTTTAAATTTCAAGTTAATCCTGAGACATCAACAAACTTTTAGTGTGAAAACCCAAGTAAAAAATCCAATTTAACAGGGAAAAAACTTTTTTCTTTGTTCGTGCTCGCTGGGATCCTGTATTTGAATTTTTATGTGTCTGGAAACTGTGATAGAGGGTGGCTTTAATTTAAATTGACCATTTGGAAATATCGTTTTCTTTTTTACTCGCAGCCTCCTTTCATGTCATTTCCTGCTGATGATCTTCAACAAGAAATTAAGTTTTAGTTTAATTGCACTTGAGAAGAACTAAAACACTTTAATTAAAGAATATTCTGTTTTCTAATTAATTTTTAAATACCACTTGTTATTATTATAAGATAAGAATCTAAATTTTAAATTTGCTTCGAAGAACTTTGACGAGCTGCGAATTTAAGGCGTTTTGGCCACGTTTGGAAGTTAACAACAATGTATTTTGGGCATTTTATTAATGGGCTGAATTTAGCTTTATTATAAATTGCGAAAAAGTGAGATTAAATTCGTCAAATGTCAAATATTTATGAATTAAATTGACTTTTAATTCTCATTTCTGTCCGTCGCGACGGTCGTAGATAAAGTATGAAATGCAACTCCTTTTATAAACTTCTCTAGACACTCGTTTTATTAAACACTTGCTCGCAAGCTTCGCTCGTGCCTAATAAAACTCGTAACTAATGACGTTTATAAAACTTGATACCTAATATACTTTTATTTAATTAATAGTTTCTAGGTGCACTCGATATAACCTTTAATTATACAGAATATGTTATTAATATTTTTTTTATCATTGTTTTTTGTAAAGTATTTATTTTCTTTAATTTGACAAATAATATTATTTATAAAATTTATTACAGCATAACAACATTTAATATAATCCTTTAAAAACTTACACAAAGGATTCCTGAAACATTTATAAGTCTTTTACCCTCAACAAAAAGGCAGTTTAAATGTGCTTTTATGGAAAGCTTATTTTAAAATATTTACGCGAATAAATTTACCTGAACAATTTTTAAATATTTATTACTAAAATTTTAGTACTTTTATGTTAATTGAATATTTAAATTTACATGTTTTTAATGATTTGCTAATATGAAATGAGGTGGATATATACAGTGTTGCAACATGGCCATGGCCATATGTTATTATTGGAGCTACAAAGTCGGTTAAAATAGCAAATTGGTGGCAATTTTTTTAAATACTAAATATTGAACTATTTTTATCCAAAATTTCATATATATATATATATATAGTGTTGGCCATAATTTTTGGAACCACTGTAAAAAAACTCTAAAACGCACTATTTATTCTTTATGAAATTTTGGAGTCCTTTTATTTAATAATGAAAAAACGTTCGAAAAATAACTTTTAGGGTAATTTTTTTTATTAAATAAAAATGTGCTATTAAATACCGTATTTTTGTTAGAACACCCTAAAAATTTTGTACAAATTAAACGAACAGTAACGAAGATACAGAGCTTCAAAATCTGTAAAAATGGCCCCTTTTTGATTATTTTGCTGAAAAGTGGTAATTTTTGACGACTTTGAATCGCTGTATCTTCGTTGCTGTTCATTTGATTTGTACAAAATTTAGGGTATACTAACAAAAATACGGTCTTGAGCAGTATATTTTTTATTTATCTTTGTTATGGGGGCCAGGCTCCTCCATCCCTAGGCGTATCTTTTTCGTAAATTTCTATTTAAATTCTGCTTTCGCAGAACTTGTTAATTTAGTGTCATTATGAAATAACATAAAATTGGTGTGGGTCCCATGTCTAATAACTAAGATATCGATATACGCAAAATCCACCAGCCGCCACTGATCGGATAGAAAATCAATCTCAGAAGACAAACAAATAGAAATATTCGGTTCCGGCGTCAATAATCAACAACAATCGACGAAGGCAGTTGCAAGGGATTTTGATATAGCAAATTTAACCCCTATAAATTAAAAATATTACATTAACTGTTAATGTAATATTTTTAATTTATAGAAATGAAATTTGCTGTATCTCAATCCCATGCAACTGCCTCCGTCGATTGTTGTGGATTATTGAGGACGGAACAGACTATTTCTATTGATTGATTTTCTATCCGATCTTTTCTGACTACACACACTTCCAGTTGTTTAAAATTTAGTCACTATCTCCTGTAGATATTTTCTGCAAATAGGGTTGTCTGGGTACCTTTCATTAAATACCCTCACTGCTTGGTGCAAATTACGTCCAACTTCAGCAACCTTGTAGCCTCTGTGACAAAATACATACCATAATTAATGTCATTAATTATGGTATGTATTGCCTGAGTGATACATTACATTTTAATTTTGGGTTTCCTAATAAAACAACATAATTTTAAATAACTATAAAATATAACTTTAAATCAATCAATATTCGAAAAGGCTCTCATAACAACATATTATGATAATCTAGTTTCTGCATTAAAGAAAAAATAAAATAAATGAAACCATAGAACTTCAACAAATAAAAAAACAACTAGATGGTCTTGCAACAATCATGAAAGTAAATAAAGACATGATTTCATTTGAAACCTATAAATAAATGAGGTCTTACTACTATGAAGCTTTAAATAAAAACATAAAAAATAGGAATTCTAATTATATATCAAATTCATCCAATCCGAATAAAGCTATATGGTAGGTGATCAATAGTGAAACAAACAAACATAAAATATTAAGTTCTCAAGAATCCACTTTAAAAGCTGAAGATTTTAATACTTTTTTTAAAAACATAGAAAAATTTCATGATGTAGAAGCTAAACCTGCAGAAGAGTTTCCAAACAATCATAACAATTTTAGCCACACTTCATGTTTCTTCGAAGAAGTTACTGAAAAAGAAGTGTTTAGTATAATTATGAACCTTAAATCAAAAGAAACCTTAGATATTTATGGACTAAATACAGTAATTTTAAAACAAATAGCTCTTTACATAAGTAAACCACTTGCAATATTATTTAATAAAAGTCTACAAAATGGCACATTTCCCGATGAACTAAAAATTGCAAAAATTGTACCCATTCATAAAAACGGTGATGCAAATAAGCCAGAAAACTATAGGCCTATATCAGTTCTACCATCATTATCAAAGGTTTTTGAAACAATAATCAGACAAAGGATAGTAGAGTTTTTGGAAAAAAAGAAGCTTTTAAACAACCAGCAACATGGATATCGAAAAAATAGATCTACTACAACAGCAATAAATTTCATAATAAAGTATATAGTTACGGCCCATGACAAAAAACAAAAAGTAGAAATGGCATGTTGCGATTTAAGTAAAGCCTTTGACACGGTGGATAGACAACTACTTTTAAGAAAACTAGAACATTATGGATTTAGGGGAATAGTTTATGAGCTATTAAAATCTTACCTAATGGATAGACGTCAAGTTGTTAAATGGAAAAACGAATATTTCACAGAAGTAGTCACGTCATATGGGGTTCCTCAGGGTTCGATTTTGGGTCCAGAAATTTATCTTATATACAAATGATTTGCCTGCAAATATTCCAGAAAGTGAAGTCTGTCTTTATGCAGATGATACATCAATTATTTATAAAGTTCCTAAAGAAATTAATATAGGTGAAAAATCTAAAACTATATTAAAAACAGCAAAAGAATGGATGAACTCCAACAAACTCAAATTAAATGAGAAAAAAACACAAATAATAACTTTTTTTGGAGATAGTAAAACTACAATCAAGTTTTTGGGTGTTCATATATATAGTGAACTTAAATGGAACAAACATATAGAAGTCATTAGCAAAAAACTTACCAGTGCAATCTACTGCATGAGAAGATTAAAACTCTGTGCCAATATGATATCCACAAAAACAGCCTATTACGCCATGTTTCACAACATTGCCAGTTATGGAATTTTATTCTGGGGGATTTCTACCGATTCCTACAAAATATTTATTTTACAGAAAAAAGCGATTAGAATAATCTGTGATTTAAAAACAAATGAGAGTTGTAGAGAACATTTTAAAAATCAAAAAATACTTACAATTCCATCTATATTTATTTTGGCAGCAATAAAGTATGTATATTTAAATTCAGACGAATTTGATAGAAATTCTGAAAATCACACCTACAATACTAGGCACATGGACTTTTTCCAAATTCCACTTCACAAAAGAAAATTGGCACAACAAAGTATTCACTATTGGGGACCGAAACTGTTTAATCATCTTCCAGAATCAATAAAAAAATAAAGGATCCCAAAGCTTTTTCAAAATCTGTGAAAAGTATTTTAATCCAAAATTGTTATTATTCTTTAAATGAATACTTAAATACTAATTTTAACTTTCAATGTTTATAAATATGTTTTGTTGTTTATATTATATGTACATACCGTTTTTTTAATATGTTTTTTATACCTATAGCTATGTTCATTTTATTTTTTTAATTTTATATACATATGTACCTGACGTTTAATGTAATGTTTATTACTTAATAAATGTATCTATCTATCTATCTATCTAAATAAGCTTGATGCCAACTAAGAATTACTTATTTATAGTTGTTAATTATCAGGATATTGAGATTTGCATTCAAACCACTGATAAACATTATAATTGATGAGATAATTCGAAACTGCAAAACATATTTGAAATTTCTCTGGCGGAAACTTAATTAGGTTTATTGTATCCTGTTGTTTTCGTGCTTTGTAAACTGTTATTTTTTTTAAATTATCATGTTCCTTCATTAAAGTTCTTTGACACCACTAAAAAATATTGATAAAAGTTAAGCTTTTTATTTTGTTGTGTTGTGCATTTATTTTTAAAAACAAAGGCTGGGAATAATAAATAAATAAAGTTTAGTTATTAAGTAAACATTAACATCAATACAAATTTGCAATTAAAAAATAAGTGCAGTTTTTTTTTAAACCTCAAACTCAATTCTTTTACTTTTAACGTTATACAAATAAATGTGTCTCCACGTAACAAACTTAAAGTTTATTCATGCAGGGTTGAAAACATGTTACTTTAAATGATTTTCTCTTTAAAATGGAAATTCATCTTCTTTAAAATTAAATTTAACAAAGCTTTAAAATTGGTAGTTTATGGTGAGCTAGTTTTAATGTCATAGGTTTATTTTATCTGCTTGCATATATTAACGCCGGGAATCCATTAATTGGGCGATAAGCAATATTTATACACCATATAAATTCCTTGAAAAATCATTGTTTTAAATTTTGTACTCTGTTAACGACTTTATTATAAAATATTACCAATAAATAAAATTATCTTTTCATGTTACCAATTGTAAAATCCTTACCTTAAATATTGGTATTAATAAAATTTGACAGAATTGGACGTCTTTCTAGAGCAGTTTGAAAATAAATTTGATTGTGTTATATTAACAGAAACTAGAATAACTAATATAGATTAGGTCCAACGGGGATATACAGTATTATATAGTGGAGGCACATTTAATCAGAACTATTAGATGGTGTTATTATTGGTGTTATTATGGTGTTATTACTATGTTTTTGAAAGATTCTTTTGCCATAAGATTGAATATAATAACCAGTGAAAAGTACTGAATGTTTAAGAAAACTACCACACTCAGGGCCGGTTTATCAATGTCCAACTAAAAGTGGCGGATAAGTATTTTTTCTTCACCTCGTACGGTTCCAGTTTCGTATCTGCCAGTTTAGCATTTTGGCAATTGGGTAACATTGTCAAGATACATTTTAATTGGTTAAATTTAAGTTCATGGCATGTGCATAAAAACATAACCTCAAACGACTCTTATTTTGTGTATATTGTTATGCTTCTTTATTATGTTATAGGTTTAGATATTGGTATGTTTTTAAATAAAAATACGTACATATAAATTTTTATAAAATGTATTATTTTTTGTTACACACAAAAATCGCATTTTTAAAATAACTTTAACAAAAAAAATCTATCGGTTCAAATTCTGTGGCATAAGGGGATAAGAAAAAAAAAGCAATTTTTCGGTAGAGACTTAAAGGTGTTCGCATTAATTCAGGAAATGTATTTAATAAATATTATTTATGATTAGCGAGTATACCCGTTTGTTAGCATATGACAAAAGGGTATACCCGCTAACCATAAATGTATTTCCCAAATTAATGCGAACACGTTTAAGGCACTACTAAAAAATTGATTTTTTTACTTATCCCCTTATGCCTTTTACCCACAGAATTGTTCTCTTGAACGTGGATAAATATGTAGAACTTGTAGGTAAATATCCGTAAAAGTTTCTATTTCCTCCTCTGTATATTTGTTTCTGCAGCGGATATCTAAAAAAATCGTCTTAATTTTGAAAATGTTCTTTCCGTTCTAAAACTGTATAAGTCTTCTCTCATGTTGCACAAATTCAACAATTTGTTCATCGTCGTGACTTTCAAAAAAATCTCAACACTACACAGATACCTATAACCCAAAATCGCGATAACTGCTAGTTAATTCACTATCTGACACTTGCAGCTTCCAGTTAAATTAAATTTTACTTGTAGTTATCTTAATTTAATTTGTTGCATAAAGTTGCATATTGATAAACAGTTTAGCTACCACTTTAATTTTATTTACCAGTTAATTAACTTAAAACACTTAACTGGACATTGATAAACCGGCCCTCACACGTTTAACATTATAGGAATTTACGGATTACACGATATAAATTTAGCAGACTTCCTAGTAGATCTAGATTTAATGGTATAACTCGTGAAAGCAATAATACAACTATTAAATGTTATTACAGTCATAATTACATCACAGATTACTACCCTATAGCAGACCAATTTGTATTAAGTAAAGAAATAAAACAAGAAAATAGCAAATATAATGAACAAATAAATTTTAAAAGTTTAAATTAGTCTTTAAATAATAAACTGGGACTTTAGTGGAGATGTTTAATCGGATACAAAAAACTAATTATTACATTAAAAAATAAAATTAATGAAAATATTATCTTTAAAAATATAAATAATAATAAAATTAATCGTAGCACAGACAATAAAAAATTGTGGGAAACTATAAAAAATTTAAAAATAATCAAGCACTCAACAACGAAATTAAATCAATAAACAATAATAATTCTTTGGAAAGTAACACTTCAAAAATTGCAAATATATTTAACAACCATACATATGGGAGATACATGGCAGATAAAATAAAGAATGTAAAGGAGTTTAAACAAAACCATTTAACGCGTAACAATACCATGTAAAACGGTTGGTATTTAAAATCAAATTCATTTAGAAATTTCGACATCGACAGAATTTTTTGATAAGCTATTTATAAAAATTTTGTGAAAACTGATACCATAAAAATTTAATTATTTTTTTTGTTGATCCTTTAAGGACAATGAAAAATATTTGTCCCAATTTTTACCTTATAAAACCTTAGATTGTATTTTGTAAATATATAAATTAACATTTGTATTAGGTATGCCTATTGCAAAAAAGCGTCAAAAATTATTATCAAATGAAAAAAAAACGTCATATTAGTTTTTTCAGTTCTTCAGTTTTACAAATAAATATGTATAAATCATATCTAAAAAGGAAATTAAAAACTAAAACTTGTATTAAGGTTGTTTAGCTTGTTAGCAAAGCTAATAATATTTATTTTATTTTTTGATAGTATCCAGAAGTTTTTGCAGCATAAAAAATACTTGTACAGACAATTGTCTAAAATCATTAAGTGAAGAAGTATTCATTAATCAATGCTAAAATTGTACCATTATAGGAAATTGACCCTGAACCCGAGGGGTCACCCACAGCTGGGAATCCCTGGACATTTTAGAGGGGGAATACCATAGGAATACAATGGAAATACAATAAAATATAATGGGAATACATGGGAATCCCTGGACGTTCTCCCTTTGGGTGGTTGACCCCTCGCCTGAACCTAATATTTTAATTAAATTATTTAAAGAATTGGGGTTCGAAAACTGTATTTATTTTGTCCATTGGGGTGGATCAAAGTTTAAAGATTTTTTTTGTCAGAGTGTTAAAAAAATAGTACCTACAATGATAATGTTAACATAAATGTTGGGAAAAAAATAAATGTTGTATTCCTTGACCAATCCCAGTGGTAGTTGAAATATACAAAAATGATGTAAACAAGCCTTAAAATTTTCCACGTTAAAGTTTGGATATTTTTTATGTCACTAATGCCCGCTGCACAACGGCCCGGTAACTAAAACGGGAAACTAAAAGGTAAAGGTGGGAGAGACTCTGCAAACCATCTATCACTTAGAAATAAAACAAATAATAATATGTATTATTTCTATGATCTATCAACAGTGGTTTCTTTGTCTCTCCCACCTTAACAGTTCAGATTCCCGTTGTGACAGCTTCTCGAGCGTTTCGCCCATATTCCCCATAAATTGCAATCATTTCTATATATACCGCGGCTGAAAACATGTTAAAAACTTTTTTCAGGAAAAAAATGAATAAAAATTGACCAAAAGATCAAAAGTTCTTAAAATGGCTTTCTACAAAGCTTGTCAATCTTAACGTATATTTAAAACTACCACTGAGTCTGTTCAATTTCAAACCTCTTTATTTACTATACTAAGACTTTTTTACTTCTTTGCCTGCAGTTTTGACATCTCTATTCTCATATATAAATACACTATATATTTTTAACCAAACAATGATTTTTTTAGTATGGGTATGAGTATGAGTATAAGAGAAGAATAACGAGCCAAATTGCCTCATCGCTCCTGGGCCCCGCATAGGACTCTGTTTCCTTGCGCCGATTTTCTTTTGCCACCAGCAACATCGCGGCTTCACCGTGTTTGCAGGTTCCGAATGTCCATTGTGCCCCGTACTGTCCCCTAATTAGAGCTCGAGAGCGAAATGCCAATAGTTTTACTAGCCATTCCCGGGTTTGCCGAGCCGATGCTATACGCCCAGAACGGTCATGGAGGTAGGACGGGAGGGATAGACAGTTTGGTGTTTGGGGGACAATTACGCTGACTTAAATCTAAGTACGACGCGGGATCCCCCTAGACTGGGAAGTTAGTATTACTCCAAACATTTGGGAGTTAGGGAGTTGTTAGTTCGCTGCAGGGGCTTAGTTTACTGGTCGTGCTTAACGTCTTGACCGTTATTGTCTCTGTCCGTGTCGGGTTGTTCCTGCACTTGTTATTGTCTTGTCTCAGCTGTTTTCTTTTGCGTTGCAATCCTATCTTTGTATTAAACAGTTGGTGTGCAATTCATACAATTTGACAGTTACCGGTGGGAGGTATTTTTGACTTCCACTGTATACTAATGTTTATTTTATGTTTTCTTAATTTTATGTTCCTTTGGATTTGAAGTGTTTATTTAATATAGTTTCGTTTAACTTTTTTGTTGGGCCGTTTTCTTTAACTTATGGGTTGTCTTTGTCGTTTGATATTGATAGATTTATTGCCCTAGTCAGCTTTCCTGTGTCCGAGTTGGGGCGGTTTTGTTTTGTTTTATTTGTTGTTGTTTTGTTACTATTGTCTTAATGTTACTGGTGCACTTTCTTTATTTTATTTTTTTGTTATTTTTTTGTTAGTTTTTCTCACGTTTAAGCGAAAAGTGCCTCATTTAGAGTTTTTTAAGGTACCTGTCATGGTGGCAGATAATATTGGGTCATGCAGATGTTTAAGGTTATAACCTAAGTATACTTATCGAGAATTGCAAATTGGCCTTTCCTCCCTTGGTTATCCTCTTTTGTTTGTCTCGTGAAAAGCATCCAAATGCGTGGCTAGACCGCGGTCGACCACCCGTAAGGTGTCACTGTACACCTCTACTTCAACACTTCCCTGACCTAATGGAGGTCTATACACACTAGTTGCCACACTACAGACTATTTGGACGCCTTTCTGCAGAAAGGAACCAACCCACAAAACCAAAAAAATCGAGATATTTAGCCTATGAACTAATTAAGTATGTATAATTTATCTGCAAAATAGGTCATAGCCAAAATGCAAGTGTAGTGAAATCTATTAATCATTGAACCAACCAACATTCAATAATAGTGTGGATTACTAATCCAGAATTAGAATCTGTAGAATATCTGCAAGTGGGTTGGATCTTTTTTGTAAAAAAGCAGGCTGGTAGACCCACTACCAAAGTCTTTAAAGATTTCCTGCTTCTGCAAAATATAAAGTCTTGATGCATTTTTTTGGTAGCTTACAAGATGAGGTGGGGTTGGAAGATGATGTGGACGAATTTCAAAAAGAATCAAAATTAATTCATATTACCATTATAATAGTAATATTAGTTGTATTTTGTTTGGAAAGAAATAATTGTCGATTTTCTTTAAATACATACATACATTAGATAGTAGTTTTCATAAATTGCAGAAAGGAACCAACCAACAAAAGCCCATTTTTTTCGTCACCCTTACACATAACATCACAAAATCCACCTGATTAAATAATTAAATTATATCCCTTAAACCTTCGTAAGTCCAAAATCGGCATTCTGCAGAAAGCCGTCCATTTGCACTTTATAGCAATCATTGCGAGCTTTGCTGTTTGTATTTTCAAGAGCGCGACACAGCCAGATGCATCTTAGACGAGTACTCGAACGTGACTAAACAATTATATTTTTAGTACTATCACAAAATAAAAAACTGAAAAGAAAATTAAAGTTTAATTATATAGCACACTCTATAGAGTTTGTACACTATAGTGTATAGTTTTTCCAAAATATAATTATTTTAGGACATATTTGTAAAATTTGTTTGGCTCTTACGTTATTGAAGTAAAATGTTAAAAACAGATTTTTCGACATACGTATTAGCATGCCAGCCCTCCTGCGGCTAGGCAATACAATACTAATGTCTAAGCTATATCCTTAAATTAATGACGTAAGGTTCAATAAAAATTTAACTATAGCGGAAATAAGTATGTTATTTTTATTTTTACACTTATAAAATAATGTTAAAGTGTTTATAGACTTTGAAAGTACTCATGGCACTACTAAAATCTTAGAATTTTTTGAACTGTACCGGACCCATAATTTCATAATAGAATATTTAAAACACTAGTGTTCGCAGAGCTCTGCGAAAGGTTAATTAAAAAATGTTTTTTAAGTGTATTGCAATTTCCATATTATATTTTAAAAAATACGGCTATATTAAAAGACTTCATATTTGTACACGCTTCAAAAGTCAAAATATTATAAACCGCCGTTAAATAATGAAAATACATTAAAATTACATAAGGAGAGTCAAAAGTTTTAAAAGAAAAACAGCTTTTGAGATATACTCAATTCCATATCATTTGGAAAACTGACTAAATCTCAAAAACTGTTCTAATTTTAAATCCTTGGACGGTATTTTGGGATTCAGCAGACAATTTTATGTAGAAATTTACTGCTAAATTTTCGAGATACAAATAGCTGCTTACTAAAATTATTAGTGGCTGTTAATTTACTATGACAATTAGTCATATTTGAGTAATTTATTTTAAGAGCGTGGGTAAATATTTCTTCTACTCGCGTATGCAAAGTAATACTTGCGTGCAATTGCACTTAAGCTTACTTTGCGAACGCAAATGCGTTAATACAAAAATACAATTATTTTAAAGCCTCTAGTAGTATTTTTAATTAAACAAAAATATTGCTCAATATAAAAATATAATTAGCAACTTTCCGCACGCTTGTAGAAAAAATGTTAAAGTTAAAAATGAAAACTAATAAAGAAAATTGCGAGATTAATATGCTCGTTCGTGCAATTACAGTAGGGTGCGGAAAAATATAACCTTGCGCACTAGTTAGGAAAATAATTATTTCTGATATTTCTTAATTTTAACCTTATTTTAATAATTGCCTTTTTTGACACTAGAAGTTTTTATTTAATTTATATGTGGGTAAAAATCTGATTATTACTAGGTATAAGTGAAGACCAAACTTTTAGTTTTAAATCCCTTTACTAAAGTATACTTTATATTTATAAATAAACCTAAATTATATTATTTTTCTCCCTTTACAACAACCTTATTTTTTCAATTTGGGGAGGAAAACTGATCAAACTTCATGAAATGTTGATTGGTTTTTATTGATTAATATTTGAAATTTCAAGATAAAACAGTTTTACAACGTTAAGATTATCTACTTTTTTTACGCTCGCCTTCTCATACCTAATTAATTAGTCGATAGCCTAACTGTTAGGCCCTAACACCTGATTTCTTTGATCAGTAGTTTATGAGGCGATGGTAATATTTTAAAAGAACCGATTTCTTCTTAATATAGAAATATTATAACGCTGTGAGATAATTTTTCTCCATTGAGAAAAAGCGATGTTCATTTTTAGATATTAACATTCACGGTTGATTTATCATGCAACTAAATCAGTGGAGAGGCGAGAAACTTCGTTTATTTCTTTTATAAATGTAAATTTAATCATTCATGCTAGTCTTCTTTTATATTGTTTCTGCTTTCAAAATACAACGAAATTAATTACAATTTTCATCAATTTGGTATTTTTATTAATTACACAAGTCAATAAATTATTAAATTTAAAACAATTTATTATATTCTAAAGAAAATATCTATTTTAGAGGAAAAAATAGCAAGTGAAGACGGTAGCTTCGTTCGCTTGTGCCGTAAAATCTTTTATGTATGTATGTTTATGTATTTTCGGAGCGCGTCCATAATATTTACAAAAAGCATTTACAAACTAATGCTTTGGTGTATTTGTATTTTTACAAACAGGTTTTTTATCTTATTTTCCTGTTGTAACTAAATCAAAAATCTAAAAACCATAGCCACGAAGGGCCTACTTACACTTTACAAAAACCAACCAAGCAAACAATGCCATTAAAATCTCTCTGCGAAAAAGATGAGCCATCTCACCATCAACTTTTTGAGCCGTATACTGGCTTTTCGTCACTCCATCGACGCGACTACTTCCCGGACGTCCCGACGCCTGAACAACACCACCGGCCTCAAGAAAATTACCACCTTTTATACTACTGTGATAAAATGTTCTGTAATTATTAGGGTTGTGGAATTGACCGGTTAAATTGTTTTTGGTCAATTGACCAGTCAATTGATCGGTCAATTGACCAAAATAAAATTAAATAAAATGTCAAAATAAATATTACTGTGATTTATTTGTACTTAATAAATAGGTAATTAAAATACGTTACCAATTTTTTTTTATTACAAAAGTTATGTCCATCTTTATAAACGTTTGTGCGGTTTTAAAAAGTTATGTTTCCCTATTGAAAAAGATATGTCCCGCTTTAAAGGCAAAGTGCCGAGTCCGGCCTAGCAACCCCTCGACTCGGGGAACCACCAAATTGTAAATGATGTCGATATGGCACGATCGCAAAAATTTTGAGATTCACGGGTAATTGTTGATACCTAAATAAAATGCTGCAAAAATTATTTTGACCGGTCAATTGACCGGTCAAATAGGTAGCGGTCAATTGACAGTCAATTGACTGGTCAATTGACCGCGGTCAATTGACAGTCAATTGACTGGTCAATTGACCGCGGTCAATTGACCATCCCCAACTCTAGTAATTATCCACCTATTTTACATACCTACCAGTCGTTTTAGTTGCCTGCTAAAATCTTTTTTATTTAAATTTTACTAAATTTTGTACATATCTAATACTTAATCTTGACACTGTTGAAATGTCGACACTACTCTCTCTAATTTCCTAACAGTGTTTAAGTCGCAGGCTTAAAATCTCTGAATGTATTGGGGGCTTTTAAACAATAAAAATAGCTATTTACATACCATGGGAGGAAAATATTGCACATCCTCCCGCGAATAGTTTGATGCCCGACGCAAAGCGTCGCCGACGTTATGTTGACAACGCTTTGTTGCTATGGTATTTTTGGTAATACGAACATAACAGTTTTTATAAGCTGTCATAATGTTTATCATAAATTTAATAGTTGCAATTAATTTCCTTCCTTAAAAATCTAAAATAGTGAATATGAATATTATTCTAAATGATCAAATAGAAACTAATAATTCCACCCTGTTAAATTTATTCTAATATTATATAAGATAGAAAATCCCCAAAATTATTTTATTACAACTTTTGTTAAACTTCGACAGGTAAAATAATTATACAGTACTAATATTTTATAAAAAACTCATTACCTGCAATAATTGTGTTATATAAGTTCGTTATTAGATAAGTTTGAAATCATTTCTAAAGAAGCTACTGTGTTAGCGAAACAATTGTCAAATAAAATTTAAATAAATTCGTGAAACTCAAAAACAGTGTTTGTTTTTTATCCAGTTATACAAGGTGTCCCTAAACTTATTGGCATAAATTTAGGAAAAGGTTGAGCAAGTCAAAATAAGACGAAAACCCAAATAAATATTTTTCCTAGTTACTTATGTTTCCACGATACAGGGTGATAAAGTATTAACACTTTATCACCCTGTATCGTAATTATTTATCATATCAGTTTTTTTAATATAACCTCTACTATGGTAGTCTTGGAAAGGTGATATTTTGCGAACAGTCACTTACTACCAAAACTCATATTCACACATAATTATAATTGTTTGAGTGAAGACAGTGTCGTAGAAACGGGGGTTGCTTTAAGCCTATTGTCCCATACAAACTTTGAGGTTGGGTTTTTATAACATTTGATGCAATTTTTAGATTACATAGTTCGGCTACCATTAAAAAGGTGTACCTCTCAAACTTTGATAAAATAAACCGTTTCCGAGATGTTCGAGATTACAATAATTGTTATATCGCATTATTTAAAAGGTATATGATAACAAATTTTATTTTTTAATTTGATAAATCTAAAAAGAGCATTCCATTAGCCTCAGGACTTTTTGCCCTGACCGTCACATTGAAAAAATTGTAGTTTTTTAATTAAACAATTTGTTATCATATAAAGTTATAAAGTGCTCTTTTAGTTCCACCCTTACATCCAAATTAAGATGTCCCATAAGCCAACTGAATGGCTTGTGTGGGTTAGGGGTAGGAACGGACCGACGGCTTAAAGTCCCCTCCGAAGGACTATACACAATGGACAAACACAAATAAACAACCATACCCAAGTGGGATTCGAACCCACGACCTCTCGGCTCGTACCCAAATTCCAAATTAATTTATTTAACAATAATACATTATAAATTTTTAATCAGCCTAACTATAAAAGGGTATAAAGGTATAAAGAGAATTTAAGTAGTTTAGAGAAATTAGTTAATTTTGAGGTAATCCTGACAAGGATGTGTGGCCAGAAAAGATGAGAAAAAAGTATAAAAGTGAGAAAAATGAATAAAGTGTAAAATTTTGAGGTGACAGGAAGGTTAAAACTTGGGTAATTAACCTCCCTGTCTGAACTTTATACCGCATAGGGGCCCAGATTATTATAATTACTCAGTGCTATTCCGCTTTTACTCGCATGGCGATTTTGGGGAAGATAGTCAGTAAAAAATTTCAAGGAAAAGTAATGGAAGATAATGTGAAAAATATGAATAAAATAAAAATTGTAAGTGATTTGAAGGAAAAACAATTTGAAAAAACCTTTAAAATTTTGATAATTTTTAAAAAGAATAAAGAGGGGATAGTACAAGAGGAAAAGGAAGAGTATAAGTGCCGAATATGTTTAGGCTCGTACCCAGGAGCTCTGACCACTACACCACCGGGCCTTCTAGTCCTTTAATGCGATATAAAAATTATTGAAATCTCGAATATCTCGGAAACGGTTTATTTTATCGAAGTTTGAGAGGTACACCTTTTTAATAGTAACCAAACTGATAAATCGAAAAATGGCATCAAATGGTATAAAAACCTAACCTCAAAGTTTGTATGGGACAATAAGCTTAAGCAACCCCTGTTTCTACGACGCTGTGTTCACTCGAACAATTGTAATTATGTGTGAATATGTGTTTTGGTAGTAAGTGACTGTTCCCAAAATATCACCTTTCCAAGTCTACCACAGTAGAAGTTATATTTATCTTTTAAACAAACGTAATTAGGAAAAATATTTATTTAGATTTTCGTCTTATTTTGACTTGCTTAATCTGCTCCTGAATTTATGCCACTAAGTTTAGGGACACCTTGTATATTAATGAATATAGTTTGTTAAAAGAATGGTTGGACAAGCGCGGAGTAAATCTTTTTCCTACAAAATCAAATAAGGCTAGACAAGGTACAAAAACTCTTGCCAATGTAAAATTTAAAAAAAAAGAGGGAGGAAATTTTTTTCCTCCCGGGGAGGAAAAGAGGCATTTTCCTCCCTCGCTCGGGGGTGGAAAAATAAGTTTTCTAGTAAGGTAGTAGAAAAAATATTTTATTCCAATCTACTATCCGAACTCTATTTATAATGTTTACAATGTTCAATTAGAAAATATTTAATATGGACTCATTGAGGTTGAGAAGGTTATTTATTTCAATTAGTTTTATATGCAAATTGGTTGACAATAAAATAGATTTTTTTTTTTATTAATTTTAAAAATAATAAGGTACATCCTATCCAGCACATAGCAATTATAGCAATTATAAGACACATCCCAACAATGTACCGCAATGTAAAATTGGGTATATTAAACCTTCCGTGCAATGTACAGTTGATATCACATAATGGCATGTCATGTCACGTCCCTTGAGGCGACCTCCGAATTTCCGCAAAACGTTAACATTGGGTAATGTTTTCGTACCTACTCTTAACGTTAGTTTAAAACATTAATTAAAGTAACTATAAAACATGCGTTTTATGTGTCTAGTTTACCTCTTATATACGTGTTTTTATAATAAATATATTATATTATATATAATGTTTCAAAATGTAAGTTAGCGTTAGCAAACTTTTTTATTCTTTTTTATAGTATTTGTAAATATTATATATATTTAATGTAAAAAACTAAAATGTTTATTATTTTTAGTTTTTAACACATCTGCTCAACCTACCTAACTTTTTAGAAAATTGAAAGAAAAAATTATAACTTAAATTCCTGTTTTAACATTTGGTATAATTATTAAATAAAAAGCAAATTAAACAAAATTCACATCAAAAACATGTCCTTGGCGCCTTCTTTATCATCCGTTATAGTGCAGCCCTTATGGTGCAGTCTGCTGACCTTCTGCTTGCTCAAATATTAGGTTCGTCCTTGCCATTTTTTTGGGGCTTCTTGATAATCACAAAATTGACCAAACCCCTTTAAAACCATTGACACTCACTAGCGTATGCTTGGCTCATCATTTTCACGTTTTTGATACAAACTTTAATGGTCGCTACTCTTTTAATCGTGATATGCCGACTGAAAACAAAATCTCACTTTTAAATTCATGAAAAACAACCTGATGTGCGAGCACAACAATTTTTGTTCTGGTTAACGTAGAAACCAAGACGAATAAAACTCATGCTGCCACATACAGGGTGTCCCACAATTAGTGCGACAAAATGAAGGTGTATTATCTAAAGACCCCCCGGAATTCCAGAAAATTGTTTAAAAAATTCTTTCTTCATTATTTAATAAGATACAGGGGAGTCATATTTTCTTTATAAGGCAACATTGCCTCATAACAAAGTAATAGTTTAATTCTTAATCATCATGACAATTGTTAACAATTGTTAACAAACAACAATGTTAGAAAATGCCAAATTTAAATGTCAAAATTTGTTAGTTTAAGTTATAGGTTATTTATTTTACGTCAGACTGGATAGAAATAAATACAGGGAGTCCCTGTCTGACGTAAAATAAATAACCTATAACTTAAAGTAACAAATTTTGACATTTAAATTTGGCATTTTCCAACATTGTTGTTTGTTGTCATGATGATTAAGAATTAAACTATTACTTTGTTATGAGGCAATGTTGCCATATAAAGAAAATATGACTCCCCTGTATCTTATTAAATAATGAAGAAAGAATTTTTTAAACAATTTTCTGGAATTCCTGGGGGTCTTTAGATAATACACCTTCATTTTGTCGCACTAATTGTGGGACACCCTGTATAATAAATACATGGCTACATACATTCATAATATGTATGTAGCCATGTATTTATAATATATATATATATATGTATATTATACATATGTATATTATACATATGTATGTAATAATTGATTAAATGTGCAATATTTAAAAAAATCTTCCAAGATATATCTGTTATGTTTTTAAATAATGTTTTCTACTTCCCCCTTTAAAACGCTTATTATCGTACATATTTCCATGATACTAAGTGAGATTTTAAATGCACATAAACAAGTTGTTGCTTTATGGCACGGGCTTCAGTTAGAAACAGGTTTTTAGTCACGGTTTTTAGTCACGGGCTGAACTTAGTTGACAGTTGTTAAATGTCCAAACAATCGTTAAAATAAAGCTTTTATATCTTAACAAAAGATCTCACATCAAATTTAAAAGAACTAACCAATTTTATGTTAAAGGTTTATGCTCCAATGTGATTCATAATAAAGTGTAATCCATCTTTCGCAAAAGACAGTTGGCTAAAGTTAGCCATCGGGAATAGTTTAATTTTCATAGATTACCTTTGCAAAAACTTACTTGATAAAAAGTAGTTAATATTTAAAATTGAACTATTCATAACACGGGTCAACACAAAATTTGACTTTGACTTCAATGCATAAAATTTCGATATTTTAGGTCTTAATTAGACGGAAAAAAAATATATGACATGAAAAAGTTTGCTTTTGTATTTAGGAGAACGATTGAACGATATTTTTCAAAATCTGTGATTTTAATTTTTAATTGAAAATGAAACCATTTAAATAAATATGTGTATTATTTTTATTAAGTTTTACTTTTAAAATAACTTACAAAAAAGTGGAAAATAATTTAAAAGTGTACGCTTTTACTTTTTCTTTTATGTTCGTAAGTACTTTCTCTCAATAAACCCCAAACATAGTCTCCCATCATGTTTTCATTGTATTGGCCTTGATAACGTTGTTCGAAACTCATAATGTCCTGATGAAAACGTTCTCCTTGCTCTTCTGAATACGCCCCCATGTTGTTTTTAAATTTATCTAAATGAGCATGCAGCATATGTACTTTTAATGACATCCTGCAGCCCATGGCCTTAAATTTTTTTAGCATATCCTCAACTAACTTTTCGTAGTTTTCAGCTTTATTATTTCCTAAAAATCTAGAAACTACTGCTTTGAAACTGTCCCAACTCTCTCTTTGAGTACGATTCAACAACGTTGGAAATTTTTCATCAGCGAAAATCTGTCTAATTTGCGGACCAACAAAAACCCCAGCTTTAACTTTTGCTTCTGATAACTTCGGAAAAAATTTTTTTAAGTATACAAAAGCTTCTGACGTTTCATCCAGTTTTTTAACAAATTGTTTCATCAACCCTAACTTAATGTGCAGAGGTGGCATTAACACTTTTTCCGCTTCAACAATTGGCTCAACTTTTACGTTTTGTTTTCCGACACAAAGTTCTGTTCTTACAGGCCATGACCGTTGAATATAGTGCTTATCATCCGCTCTGCTATCCCATAAGCACAGATAACATGGATACTTCGTATATCCGCTCTGTAGTCCCATTAAAAATCCCACCATTTTAAAATCTCCAATCAACTGCCAGTTATACTCGCGATACTTTACAGATTCAAGCAAGATTTTAACACTGTCATAATTTTCTTTAAGATGTACTGAGTGAGCGATTGGAAGAGATGGGAATTTATTTCCGTTATGTAATAAAACAGCTTTTAAGCTTTTTGTAGAGCTGTCAATGAATAAACGCCATTCGCTAGGAACACAGGGTATGCCAATTTCTTCGAACATCCCTTTTATGTCATTGCAAAAACAAAGTCCATCTTCTTTTGTGAAAAACGTTGAAAATGTTTCATGCCTAGTCCGCTGATCCGTGATATTAACATTATTAAACAAATTCCACTGTTTTAAGCGAGAGGCTAAAAGCTCTGCTTTATTTTTTGGCAAATTTAAATCTCTTACCAAGTCGTTAAAATCTTCTGTAGTAATAAGATGGTGTTTTGGTTGTTCTGGTGTAGGTAAAAACTCCCTATCGGAATTACTTTTATTAGAACTAAGAGATGAGCAACTTTTCTGAGATAATTTTTTCGGTGGCTCAGGTACGGGTCGTGTCAGGTCGTGTGCAATTGGAGCAGAAGAAGATTCAAGGTCAGGATATTCGATAGGTTTGGCATTTTTACCACTACGTCTTTTTCTAGGATTCACAATGCAAAAGTAGCAGTCATTGACGTGGTCTTTTGGTTCTCGCCAGATCCTTGGTATTGCAAATTTCATGGACCTCTTTTCACCTCGATACCAACCTAAAATATAGAAATAAAAATTAATATGTCCAGTATAATAATATAATATAATATTATATAATTATATTTGATTCACAGCCTAATTAAAAATTGCTTACCTTCCAAACATCTTTTACAATAACTACAAGCAACATGTGGAGCCCATGGCTTGTCTTGATGCCGAACAGGACAGTCAAAATATGCTTCGTAGGCTTCACATAGGACGTAAGATGTCTTTAGTTCGTATTTTACGTCTCGAACTTTAATAAATTGACCACATATATAACAAAATGCATCAGCATCATATTTACACTTTCGCGACGACATTTTAAGTTTTTGTAGACTTTTACAAAACACCTGTTCGTTGTTTATCACTTAAGTGCCATCTAGCGGCACTATGTGAACGTAAAAACCCCACTCTGATCGCGCGGTATTTTTAATTGTGTTAAAATTAATTAAAATTTATAAAAAAAATTCAAAAATGAGTATTATTACTATAACTATCACAAAAGCAAACTTTATACCAAAAAAATGTATTTTCTTTTCGTTTTTGTGCATAATTAACTGAAAAATCATAAAATAAACTTTAGGACAAAGAACGAAATTTTTTTTGTAGAGTCGTGTAATCATAATTTTTACTTTCAAGCCAAAAAAACACGAAGATTTTATTGCGATATTTTTTTATAAAATCTTAAAATTAATAAAGAAGAACGTCCCTATATATTTGTGTCAACCTCAAAGTTGATAAAAACCACAGACCTACAAACAAGATGGACCGGTTTATTTACATTGAAAAGAGTGGCCAGGAACAAAAATAAATATTTTCCCTCAGTTGTCACATTTGACTTTGAAGTTTCTATATTTTACGTAAAAGATACTTGGAATCCACAACATTTAATATTTTTTGTTTGATTTTATAGTGAAAAATACCAATAGTGAGTGATATAAAAATGGTGAAGCAGTGCTACGTTTGTAAAAGACTTGGATCCAAGAATTTAAAACTTTCTTTTCATAGGTTAGTTTATTTACAAAACAAACCCTGCCAGGAGCGTAGAAACTGAATAAATAAATGAATTCACTTAAATTTTAGATTTAAAGAGCCAGATTCTACATCATCTGGAACACTAACTGACAAGGTTAGTATTTTGTTATACCTATATATTTATATATATTAAATATAATTTTTACATAGGATTGCAAAACACAATAAAAAATGTACAATTTAATATTTTTATTTATCCCTAAAAACAGAACGCCACTGGTGTGGGAACTTGTTTATAAATACCCCTTACCCCTTTACCCCTAATCTAAATAGTTCTTGGCAACAAAACATTGTGTATTTTGAATAGGAAAGGCCAGTCCATTTTGTTTGTAGGTCTGTAGGTCTGTAGGTCTGATAAAAACAATAATATAATATACAAGGTGTATGAATATTTTTCCTAATTACGTTTGTTTAAAAGATACAGGGTGATAAAATGTTACTTATCATATCAGTTTTTTTAATATAACTTCTACTATGGTGGACTTGGAAAGGTGATATTTTGCGAACAGTCACTTACTACCAAAACACATATTCACACATAATTACAATTGTTCGAGTGAACACAGTGCCGTAGAAACAGGGGTTGCTTAAGCTTATTGTCCCACACAAACTTTGATCTTAGGTTTTTATACCATTTGATGCAATTTTTCAATTACTCAGTTCGGCTACTATTAAAAAGGTGTACCTCTCAAACTTCGATAAAATAAACCGTTTCCGAGATATTCGAGATTACAATAATTGCTATATCGCATTAAAGGATTAAAAGGTATATGATAACAAATTTTTTAATTGAAAAAAACTACAATTTTTTTAATGTGACGGTCAGGGCAAAATGTCCCGAGTCTCATGGAATGCCCTTATTAGTTTTTTCAATTAAAACATAAAATTTGTTATCATATACCTTTTAATCCTTTTAAATAATGCGATATAACAATTATTGTAATCTTGAATATCTCGGAAACGGTTTATTTTATCGAAGTTTGAGAGTTACACCTTTTTAATGGTAGCCTAACTGTGTAATCTAAAAATTGCATCAAATGTTATAAAAACCTAACCTCAAAGTTTGTATAGGACAATAAGCTTAAAGCAACCCCTGTTTCTACGACACTGTGTTCACCCCTTTGTCTTAGGTTCACCCAAACAATTATAATTATGTGTGAATATGTGCTTTGGTAGTAAGTGATTGTTCGCAAAATATCACCTTTCCAAGACTACCATAGTAGGGGTTATATTAAAAAAACTGATGATAAGTAACACTTTATCACACTGTATTTTGGAAACATAACTTATTAGGAAAAATACTCATTTGGGTTTTCGTCTTATTTTGATTTGTTCAATCTTTTCCTAAATGTATGCCAATAAGAAATTGTCAATTAAGATTTATACTCTAAAAGGTATGCATATTCAAAATAAAAGTTTTGTAAAGAAAAATTAGTTTTAAAAACCTAGCAATTAAAAATTAAAACATGCCATTAAAATTATATTATCCTCGAGAATATTTTTACGATCAATAAACGCAGATTTTATGAGCCATAAAATTTCCCACAAGTACAATTTTAATAAGAGCTATCTTGTTTACTTTTAGTATTGAAATATTTGGAAATTAAATCGAGTGATTATTCCTTTGAAATTATTACCCCGATATGGCACTTGTATTGTATTAATAGCCGGCGAGCGAAAATGTTTCAGGAATTATATTAGGAAAATAATTCGCAAAATTTTACGGCTGGGAAATGTATACCCCTTTATATATAACAATAAACGAAATTTAATATCAACCTTTTTTATCATACTACGAGATATACAAAAAATTTAATTACATATAATTTAATTTTACAACCTTGCTTACAACGCTTTACAAAATTTCGCTCATTCGAAACAACAGTGACACAACTCAAAAATCAGTTTTTGAGAAAACGCATTTTAAATTTGTTATTACTGTTTTCCATTAACCAAGCCGGGCTAAAAAAATAAAAGCTGGGCTCAAATATTTTGGTTGTTTAGGCATACTCTCTAAAAAATAGTACCTAATAACAAATTTGAAATGCGTTTTCTCAAAAACTGATTTTTGAGTTGTGTCACTGTTATTTCGAATGAGCGATTTGTTTAATGACTACTATTTTTTTAAATTTTAAAAGCTTTCATGCATATAACTGCTTGGCAATTTATTAGCGTGTAAATATTATAATTTTATATTTTTTCTTAATAATAGGTTTTTTTAGATACAGAGGTACATATTCAAAATTAATAATTGAAAAAAATGAATTAGTAAAAAATGACTAATTACTACAGTTATTAGTGGCTGCTTTTTCACTTATACCATGGTATACCATGGGATAGCATGGTATCCTCGATATAATAGCCAATTCTTATGTAAAATTGTCCCCTGAATCCGAAAATACTGTCAAAAATTATAAAAGTAGAGCAGTTTTTGAGATATAGTCAATTCCATATTATATGAAAAATTAACTTTATCTCAAAAACTCCCCAGTAGCACACCAATATTGGTAAAATATTATTTTTACATATTGGCCCAATGATGGAAACGTCAGATTGTATTTTAATGGTCCTATATTTGTATTAAATATTGATCCAATATTGACATACAATATTAACCCAATATAGGTGACATTTATTTTACCACTTTAATTTGTAAATATAGGACCAATATTTGTATTCAATACCGATCCAATATTTAAATGCAATATTTACCCAATATTTGTGCCATATATTTTACCATTTTAGTTTGCAAATATAGGACCTATATTTTTATTTAATAATGATCCAATATAGGTGATATATATTTTACCATTTCAGTTTGTAAATAAAGTAAATTTTTTACGTTAAATTATAAAGTTTGATGTATATACAGGGTGTCCTGAAATTAATGCACCATACTTTAACAGCAGATTGTACGTGCAAAAATAAGAAAAAAAGTCCCTACAAACATAGGTCAAGAAATGCCTCTTAAGGAAGCTACAGCCCCCAAAAGGAAAGCCCCTGAAGATGGTTTTTATTTAATATCTCCAAAACCGTTAAAAATATAAAAATGAAATTTGGGGAATTACTTAAACTTTTTATGACCAATAAGACGTAACAATAACAATTTAAAATTTTTTATGTGGTTTGGGTCAGATTGATAGGAAGTAGGGTTAAAACCACCTTAACTTTTTTGTACGTATCTTGTACCAGAATTTGGTGTCAGATTATAAAATTTTAGAGTTTTGCACATAAAAAAGGTCATCTTGTTGAACTTCGATAACATACACCGTTTTCGCATAAAATCGATTTGAAAATTATTTTACATGGCATAAAAATTCACAATTAAATCACAACCATAGAAATGGACTCGCGTGGTCCTTGGAATACGGCTGCCATGTTTAGGAAAAAATAGAATAATTTAAGACAGGTGACAGTTTCATGTAGTAAGTGACAGGGTGTTTTTACTTTTTTATTTATATTAGATAAAAACCATCTTCAGGGGCTCCCTTTTCGGGGGCTGTAGCTCCCTTAGGAGGCATTTCTCGACCTATATTTATAGGGACTTTTTTCTTATTTTTGCACGTAGAATCTGCTGTTAAAGTATGGTGCACTAATTTCAGGACACCCTGTATATGTGTATATATATATATATATATAAATTTGGGAATAGAAAAAATAGATATTTATAATTCAATTTTAAATAACGAAAATATATTTTATTGGTCTATGTATTACATAAAACATTAAAACACATACATAAACCATGATGTTACAAACTATCATAAAACATATTATCTGTTTTTGTGTCCACCCCCTCTATCTGACGCCCCGCCAAATACAGGGATATGGAATTGTTTAGTTCTGAAGTTGGGAAGCGTTTACGGATAGCTTCTATAAAGAAAAATAAATAATAATTTACTTTGCAAAAATTAAAAAAAACTTACTTATTACAGCCAAATGACAAGATAATTTTCGAAAGGATAGCTTTCCTTTTTTTTCAGTCCCTAAATACAGCCACTTCCATTGATAAAAGTTTATTCATTATTAGAAAAACTGCCTTGTGGGCAGTGTCCCCACCACAAAGGTACAATCGGTGACCCTATAATAAACAACGTGATAATTTGTATTGAACTTTTAACATAATTCTTACCGGCATTTCAGCAATTTTTTCTTCCATCAAGTGCAGTTTCTGGATATTCATGGTTATAATATTTATATATTATATTAAATTGTATAGGTAGGTACTTACATTTACTTTGCACAGGATACAAATTTTGTTAATTTGCAATCGATAAATAGGTATAGATATCACGAAGAAAAACTTTTACACGTGTTTCAAACAACCGGATGGAAGTGTCAAACACGGTGTTTGACACTCCCACCCGGTTGTTGGTATGCGTGAATTCGCGGCGAGCGCGCGCAGCATGTGTTGGCTTTGTACAAGTGTTGTCAGTACTACAGAATTTTCCCTACACAATATATACCCAATATACGTCCAATATTAGAAAATAGGACATTATATATAATGCCGTTGAATTGTTAAAAAGAGAATCTATGTTTTTAGTTTGAACTACACATATAGAAAGCTTTTTTCTCAGTAACATGTTTCATAAAAATTGGCCCAATATTGGGTTAATATTAAAATCAAATGAATGCGAAGGTGGTAATGCCAATAAATTACCAATATTGGCTAAATATTGCCAATATTGGGCCAATAAACAATATTTTACCAATGTAGTTAATATATTGGCCCAAGATTTTGTGCTACTGGGGTGACATTGATATATTGGAAAATTATTTTACGATAATGTAGGGGTAATATTAGATTAACCTTGGGCAACCATTTTCAATGATATATTGGATAATCATTTTACGCCAATATGGGGCCAACATAGCACACACATCGACTATGATATATTGGATAATCATGTTACGCCAATATAGGGCCAACCTTGAATAAATATTTTTAATGATATATTGGCGTAAAATGATATGCCAATATAGGACCAACCTTGGATAAATATTTTTAATGATATATTGGCTTAAAATGATATGCCAATATTGGACCGATCTTGGATAAATATGTTTAATGATATATTGGCGTAAAATGATATGCCAATATAGGACCAACCTTGGATAAATATTTTTAATGATATATTGGCTTAAAATGATATGCCAATATTGGACCGATCTTGGATAAATATGTTTAATGATATATTGGCGTAAAATGATATGCCAATATAGGACCAAGATTGGATAAACATTGGCAAGATATATTAAATAACCATTTTATGCCAATATAGGGCCAACATCGGCTAAATAAATCCAATATTGGTCCCAGATAAAATATTGGGCATATATGCGCCCCATATAGGACCAATATTTTGTGCTACTGGGGCTGTTTTACTTTTATAAATTTAAAAAATAATTTTAATTTATATTGCGATTTGGGATTTATTCTGCAGTTGGTAGTATCAAATGTGAGCTTGACCTCAATTGTCAAAATTCGTTTAAACAATACGTTTTGTCCAAGAAGTCTGTAGAGAGAGTGGTAACTGGTTCATTTGGGTGTGCTTAAAAACGTCGACTCATGTGTGCCAAGATGAATGAAATATAATATATTACTTATTACAGCGGCGCGCCGTGGGGCCTTAAACTTTATTTACTTTATTGAATCAGAAAAATAAAATTATATTGGGGGTTTTAATTGTTTTTTGAATTTTTGTGCTTTTTCGTCAAAAACAATTATTTGGGGCGCCGAGAAAATAAACTAAACCGGTAAGGGCAGTGCGAACTGAATAAGTTTGGAAACCCCTGAAGAATGATAACTATTAAAAAACCTATTAACTAAATACAGTGAACAAAGTATGATAAGTATAAAACTTTAAAAACCATTGCAATTTATAAATCAAAAACCGCTGAGGATTTGAGGATTTTTTGCCTACTTAATTAAAAGTTTTAATTAACAAAACTTGTTATTGTAATGTATTTTTTATAATCTATAAGTATTGTCACAAATAGTGTTTGTAAATGGACACAGAAACACATACAATCGACACAACAATCCACACAAATTTCGAAATAAGCATATGAAGTCACACAAAAAAAGCAAATGACAGTTATGCAGGTTATGTTTTTAAACTGTCAAAGAATACGAGGGGCGAGAGGGAAGGACGCGGATGCATTCGTACGAAGCGGTATCTACGCTATAGCAGAATATATTCTGCTCGAAAGTTTCGAGTCGAAACAGGACACAATTTTAGGTCCACTATTTTTACCCCACCCCCGATAGGTTTACCTTCTTCTCTACAGACTTCGTGGTTTTGTCTAAAAAATAACTGTGCAAGAAATTGACAAATTATCACAACATCCAAGGCTGTGACCGGGGATCGAACCCGGTACCTTCGGACGCAGTTTGTCTTGGAATAGTCGCCTAATCCACTGCGCTATCCGTTATTAATAATAAATGTATGAAGAAATATTTTGATATATTAATATCTTTGTCCACGGTGGATCCAATGAGATTTTAATTTTCTTCACGGTAGTATTTATCATTACTATGACGATTATACGTTGGTTTATTATTATTTTTTTAAATATTTATTTAAAATTGTGCTAAATTCTTTAATAAAATTAAAAAAAATATCGTCTTCAACTCTTAAGAAATGCCCATTTTCGTTCAGATAAATTACTCCACTGGCCTCTGGCTCGTGTCGCAATATCCTAATAAAAATGGACAATTTTCCCAATCGTTGAAGAATATACTTTTCCATTATTTTTACTATCAGTCACAAAATTATACTTTTTATGATAATATGCTGGAAAAATATAGTAAATGAAGCAAACACATAATAAAAATCACATAAAATTATATAAATTTAGATAGCTGTCATAAATTACAATGAAAACATTATAATGGCCATAAAAGGTTCTAAATAATACAGCATAATTAATTTGAGGAAATAAACTTTTCATGGAACAATTCAATTTATTTTCTTACTAAAGGGTGTCTCAAAAGTAACGAAAGATTTGAATTAAATAGAAAACACAGTTTTTAGCCTTTGGATTGTTATTTTTTTATTGAATCACAAAGTACAAAGGATAGGGTTATTTATGAAATAACACATTGGGCAAATAGCCTCCACGGCTTTCTGGAACATGCGCAATGATGCCTCCAGCCCAAAATCCGCACCAAACAGTGACACGTTGTGAAAGCATTTGTTTTTCGACAATCACATCTGGGTCTCCGAACCCCAAACACGGCAATTCTGGCGATTAACAAAGCTATCAAGGTGAAAATTGAAATTCAACCACATTTATGCAGAATGGTCATGGGAAATTTCGACAAAAGAGTGCGCATGTGCCAGGAAAGCCGTGGAGGCCATTTGCCAGGCTATCCTATGTACTTTGTGATTCAATAAAAAAATAACAATTTAAAGACTAAAAACTGTGTTTTCTATTTAATTCAAATCTTGCGTTACTTTTGAGACACCATTTATAAAGAATTTTCAGTAATTTTTTAAAAATAATTGGGCTTAAGTTTTTTTATAACCATGTTTATAATGTACAAAGTTTAATATACTTCGTTAAAGGTTAACTAAAATTAATCCAAGACTGAGTACCTACATAAAGAAGTTTGCAAAAAATTCAGCAAAATAAGCAGAAAAATAATAATGTTAAAAGCCATTACACCTCTCCAGAGAATAAATTTAACTTATTTCGCTCTTGAGAGTTCAATGTAATAACTTCGAGGTCTAGAGCTGACCAAAAAAACTGCTAACTTTATAAGCAAATATTTTATTACTTTAAGTATAAATATATTAGTAAAGTTTGGGACACTCAATAAAAAGGTACTAATAAAATTACAGGGTGCACCAAGTATACTTTTATGTAATTCTACATAATGGTATGGCCCTTGTTAAAAAAGTACACAGCAAAAGTATTTTTGCAAATTTCTTATCTATTAGTTCATTATGCCAATTTTGAATTAAATCTTAATATTGATTGAGGTGCAACACTTCAATAAATTTCACTTATGATTAAACAAAATTTGTTGATTTAATCTTGAAAGCATCTTTGAATTAATTAGTAAATGAACAAGTTATTAATAAGTTTAAAGTCAAGAAAATTTAAATTTGCTAAATAGAAATATATAATCGAAGAACATAATACATAAGATTTTAAGTTGGGTTTAAGGGTATATTCCATTGTATAAATAATTTATTTTTAAACTTAGTACAGCCCTATTTTTCACATGAACGGTTTCTGGTTCTCGATAATCGATTCTGTGCGATACTGGACATAATTGTAAATTGCATTGGAACAGCTCATGTGTTTGTTTTACAACGGAAAAATCGAGAAACAATGGTTATAAAACTATTAAGTTTCTTATCGCTCTTCTTGCAGAAAGTTTTTAAAACGAATAAAATATATTTCTTAAATAAATTGCATAAGGATTGAAATCGCCAAAGTGGGAAATTAGTCTTTAACACAATCTTTTATTAAAACACCTAAAATTCTATTGTAATTTATTGTAGAAACCCTGATGATACCTCAAAGGCGAAACTAGTCGGTTTTTAAATCAAACCAGCAGAGAAGTGCGTCTTATTCTATAAACAACATAACCTAAAATTTGCTTTGTTTGCCCAGATTCTACCGTACTAATAGAAATAGTGGCTCTAGAATATAATTTCAAATAAAATAGGTGCTAAACCAGAATCTTAAATGTTAGTTGCTAGTAAAAGATAGTAAAAGAACATTAAAATCCTAAAATAATAAAATTTAAAAACTTACTTTTTTTAACATACCTAACCATGTTTACTGGCTGTGATTCAAAAGCTGTTATTCATAGCCTATGAACATTAATTACATCAGTTTAAACCTAATGCTTATAATATATTATTATATGCTACAAGAGTATCTAATTAAAATTACCGAAGCCTTTATTTACGCGACTAAAATGGTATATTATGTATCAAGTTTGATAAACGCCATTTTATACGACGGTGGTCTAGTGGTTAGTGCTGCTGACTACAATTGATTTGATTTGATTTGCTGACTACAAGCCGGAGGTCGTGGGTTCGAATCCCACCAGGGGTATGGCTGTTTATTTGTGTTTGTCCTATTGTGTAATAGTCCTTCGGAGGGGACGCGGTCCGTTCCTACCCCTAACCCGCACAAGCCATTTAGTTGGCTTATGGGACTTTTTAAGAAGTAAGGGTGGAACTAAAAGAGCACTTTTTTGTATACACGAATTTAATTTAGGCACGAGCGAGCTTGCGAGCGAGTGCTTAAATTAATGAGTGTATAGAAAAGTTTATAAACGAGGTGCATACTATACTTTTTCTACGACAAATACTTATTATTATCTTAAAATTATTTAAATCAAAAATTTGTATAGAGCGTCATCTATGAAACAATAGGGGAATCTGTGTGTCACCGTCAAATGTCAAATTTTTACATTTTATAAAGGTTATAAATCGAAATGTATTTCTTGAAAATTGACAGTTTTTCACAGTGAAAGTAAAAAAAATGTTTTATGAGCACTTTACAGTGGAGTCCGTGCCCGAATTTAAGTTATAGTTTACTGCCGGCCAAATTAAATGGTCAGTACAATGTTCATATAAACTTTTCAAATATTGGCGTTTAGAAACTATTTAATACTTTTGTATTTTTGTATTGAGATAAAAAAATAATTTTCACATTTAGTATTATTTTAAAAGAAAGGCACTTTATTTTAAAGATTGTATGACATTTGACAACTGTCAACTAACTTAAAACTAACTTCAGCCCGTGACTAAAAACCTGTTGCTAACTTCAACCCGTGACTAAAGCGCCATAAAATCACAACTTGTCAATGTGTATTTAAAAGGTCGCTTAGTGTCATGGAAACATGTACGATAAAGGGCGTTTTAAAGGTGGGAGTAGAAAAATTATATTTTAATCTTATTTCTTTATTTAATTTGGGATAATTTAATTAAATTGATAAGTTTATATTAACTACTTTTTTAGGATAATGCGGTTAACTCTTTTATTTATTTAATATTTTATATAACAATATACAACAGAGGGTATCTAAAATGGCGAAGCTTTTCCGCCAGTTTAGATACACCCTGTATATTAGGTTTAAATTGCCATCTGGAATTTATAAATATGGTGTCATATATCTCCCCATATCTATTTAAATATTTCCCAAAATGAAAGCTTCAGATGATAAATGACGGTTTATTGTAAATTTGCCCATCTATCAAAAAAATATAATAACGCCCAAACTTACTGAAATATAACTAAATTAATGTTGCACATAATAAAATTGCGTTAGAGTTTGTTGCTTCGTTTTTATTTAATTTACATTGTCACATAAAACACACTAACTAGGACATTAAGGTTCTATTTCGTTGATATATTATATTTATGGATAAACTTTTCCAACTTTTGTGCCGCTTCTATAGTTTCTAAAGCACTTTTCAACGGGTGCGAAAAACTATGTGAATGAATTACCACCATTTCAAGTTTTATACAAAAAATGTAAGGCGACAGACATACGTAATAGTGACCTTTAACCAAATAAAATGTAATGTCAATTTTTAGTTTTGGTACCAAACACTGTTAAATTTTAACAAATGATTTTAAAACTAAATTAAATAATATTACATTATATACCATGCGGGGAAAGCATATATTATAGCCGAGGCATAATATTTTAATTAGAATATTTCTTTGAGATTTTGAATTATTATTTTTCTGCTCCCATACTTTAATTAGTTTATTAAACATTTCCTTCCTGTACTATCTAATGATAGATTATGATTCTTATTTGTTATTAGATTTTTAACACGTCAATATTTACCAATCAAAATAGGATACAAGAAAATATTCTCTCAATATCAACTATTGCCTTGGAAATCTGACAGATCCAAGTTTTTTCATAATAAACCGTATTTTCATTTTTCCTGTAGAGTGGGAGAATAATTTTTAAGTGTTTTGAGTGGGAGACGCCGACTATTGGCCCGAGCGACGGTTTTTGTAATTCTGTAGTAGATACTTCACCGACGATGGTTGATAGTCGAAGTTTGCTCTGAATTATTAATACGAATTACGCATTGTTAAGTTAATTTATTTTTTATTATAAAAAAAACGTTTAAGCATAAAAAAATATCTCTAAAAACAAATAAAAAAACAAAAAATGTCTCTTGAAAATAAATTAAAATAAATAAATTAATTCTCTTAAAACAAAACTACAAATCAAACTTCCTAAAATAAATGTAAATAAAACAATTAAAAACGTGTGATATTATTCTAATTAATGGAATAGAACGATCCAGATATTAAACTGAGAATAGGTTTCTTGTTTGACGTAGAGAATTGCCCACCAAAGATATCATGTCAATTTTCTCTTGCAATGTGTAGGACATTATAATTTATAGGGCCGTATGCAGAAGAGTTGATTTATTCATATCAACTGATTTAGCATATCAGTAAGGGACTAAAGAAAAAATGGAGAACTGTGATGAGGAGGATCTTCCTATTAATATTAAGAACTCAAATTTGGTGAGCACTTTATATTTATGCCTAAGAACCAATTTTTCAGTATCAGAAGTAAAAAAAATCACCCCAATATACATACAATGTATGTCATACATACGTATATACCTAACAATTATATATTTTCCTTATTTATAAAAATACAACACACTACAACAGTAAACCCATTAGTAAAAAAGAATATTTTTTTAATTATTAAAAAATGCCTTATTCTTTGGAAGGAAGGTAAGCTTAATGTTTTTCTAGGTATTACCTATCTCATAAAAATGCTTGTTTCTTGTTCAATTTTTCTCTAGATCCATATACTAGTGAGCGTAGTGTTTTTGCGCTTATATTATGTTTCATATAGTTTTTATTTATGAAGTATAATATATTTTTGAATTCACCTTAAAACAATATATCGAAGTGTTGAATATTTAGTGTATTCCATTAAAAATATATTTGTTTTCTGAACAGCCCTGTATTGTTGAAGTAGGGAAGATCTGATCTTATATTAAAAAAAAAAAAAATTGAAAAATTATTTAAGAAAATATTCTGAGAATAAGCAGGATAGGTTTTAAAGGTGGGACCTTTTAAATACACATTGACAAGTTGTGGCTTTATGGCATTTTAGTCACGGGCTGAAGTAAGATTTAAGTTAGTTTGCAGTTGTCAAATGTCATACAATAGTTAACATAAAGTGCCTTTCTTGTAAAATAATACCAAATTAAAAAAAAATTATTACCTCAATACAAAAATACAAAAGAATTTAATTAACGACAATATTTAAAATTTTAAATGCACGTTGTCACCGTGAAGGAGCCATAAAAAATAATCTTCACTTTCACTGTGAAAAACTGCCAATAGGAATATATTTCGATTTACACATACATAATTGAAATTTTGACCGTCACGCTCTATTTTTTTTATAGATGTCGCTCTATAAAAATATTTAATTTAATCATTTTTTAGATAATAATAAGTATTTGTCGTGAAAAAAGTATAGTATGCAACTCTTTTAAAAACTATTCTAGAAATTCATTTAATTAATCAATCGCTCGCAAGCTCTCCCATGCCTAATTAAAATTCGTGACTAAAATGGCGTTTATCAAACTTGATATATATATCAAGTATATATACATTTTCACTGTTTAATATTTTTAATTAAATTTAATTTATTTTGATATTTAAAGATTTTCTACAATTAAGCTCTCAACATTATTAATTGAAATGCAGAAATCACTTTCCTAAACATAAATTACGACTAATCAGTACTTCTCGTCAAAACTTAAATTTGCCTTTTGTAAAATTAATTGCTTTTTAAAACTATTTCCCTCTCAATCCAAACTTTCTTAATATTAGACTTAAGCAATTTAATTTTAATAATGTTTTGAGATGACGAAGGTATAGTGACAGCGTTTTCTTCTAAACAGCTGATTCAACCTAATAGAAAATGTACATTTTAGTTTATTATTATATCAAAGTTTCAAAGTTATTACAGACTCTACAGTGTGTCACACTTAGGACCTTACCACCCTCAGGACATTTTTTGTAAAGAATTAGCTACTATTAGCTAATTAGCACTCGATAAGCACTACAAAGCAAGCAAATCAGAGTCAGTGACAAGGACATTGACAATAGTTACAATTGTTGATTATTTTTTAATATTTAGTTTTTTATGGCATACTTGGTAATAAAATTTAATAATAAAATATAATTTCATAACTTTGATGTACATGTTTGTTAGACTACCTACCTACCTTGTGGTAAATTTAACAATTGTTGATTATTTTTTAATATTTAGTTTTCCATGGCATACTTTGTAATAAACTTTAATAATAAAATATAATTTGATAACTTTGATGTACGTGTTTGTTAGACTACCTACTTACCCTGTGATAAATTTAGTTATTACTTGGAAAGCATTCGGTATTGTTAAAATATCCACTAAATGTGTTTATTCGCTTCAATTTTTGGTTATTAAAAGATTAAGGAATTCCCAGCTGGGACATCCTGTATTTAAAAGGGATAAAAATTGGTATAGTGGGATTTTAAGTGGTCTTAAATAAAGATCTGTGGTTGCTTTTTCTTTAAAAAAATCTCTAATATTACTTTTTGAAATTTTTTTATCAAAAAATGTATATTTAAGCGTTCTAATAAGGTTTAAATTAGGTATATAATTTAAACCTTATTATTGTCAACACTCGCTGGTAAGGTAAAAATAATTAAGACAATTAAGTTAACTTTTTTACCACCTAGTCTGTAAAAAAACCATTTTAACTAATCAAAAAATGTTACTACTGTTAGACCTACCTTACCTTACTTTATACTTTTATTAATTATTATTATATTTATACGTTTAATGTATCGTTTAATAAATAAAATTAAGCCTCAAAGATAAAATCTTGTAGAAATGTCATTTAACTGAGAAATGTATTTCTGTGCTTCGCTTAATTGTATGCCTTCGCACGAAAATACTTACTTCTTAGCTCAATGACATAAATAAATCTGTTTAGAATAGTTTTAAATGAAATTAAAATGTCATACTATTCCATTATTTAGTTTTTATTGCTAACTTACCAACTATTTAATAGTGCACTTAATGGCCCGCGCGGGTTAAAGGTGAATTATTGTGTTTTTAATTTTAAATAAAATTCAAGAACTAAATCGTTGCATTTTAATGTTTTGCCAAGAGATCCAATTCGGTAGGTAAAAATTTTGTTGGTGCAGAATTAACTAATGATAACTTTACCTAATATAATTTATATTTAAGTTTGGACATTTTTAAGAAATTGGTAAAAAATAATTTTTGCACAAACATAACCTTAAAATCAACCATTTTTATGTTTGTGTTCTCTAAAAAAACGCCGACAACTGCATTTTAAACAACAAAATATACCTACGAATTCATGGCAACATAATTTTATATATAGTACATAATATAATGCTATTTTACCGTTAATAATGCTAAATGCTGTTTAAATTAAGACGCCTTATTTGTGTGACGATTTTTACTGAAATAAAGTTTTAACACTTTTCACGTTAATCACTACTAAAATGTGTATTTCTTGTATCTAATAGGTACTTCATTCATTTCTTCATTCAGATTAACACTGGAAAAACGGTAAAAACTCAACCCAGGATTTCCTCTCGAAATACACCCAACACGGTTTTTTCTATATTTTTTAACAGGCTTTATTTAAGATGCTTTTATCGTTTATTAAAGCTCCAAAGTACTCGCGGCCTTACAAATCCTCGGGCTAGAGGCCCACGGGTTTGTAAGATCGTCCTTTATGTCATAAACATCTACTAATACATAAAAGTTTTAGTTCTTCTCAAAAATACCTAAATCTTACTTAATTTGGAAGAAAACCAATTGTCCTATTCATTTGTTTTTTTTGTTTTTATATAAATAAAACATAAAAAGAACGTTATTTATTTCGGTGTTTATGTATTTAATTTATGTCCGTTTGTTTTATTTTTAAGAGTTTCTCGAGGAACGTTAGAATCCTACTTTAACAATAAAGAAAAATTACACTAGGCAACAAATTTTAACTTAAAAAAAGGCCCTGGTTAAAAATAGAATTTTTCGATTGTTTATGACTGAAATAGATCCAAAATGTTTTAAAAAAAAATTTCTGAAGTCGGAAATAAAAAATAGGAGCACAGTATTTTGGTACTATTTATTGCATAGATTTGAAAATTTTAGGATGACGTTACTTTTAACTTATATTTCAGCATTCCATGAACAACATATCTGTACATATTGTAAAAATTTAAGGCATGTTTTTTTTTATGTTTACTGTTTTTTATCGTTCGAATTATTTTGTTTACTTATTTTTATCGTTATTATTTAACAATTTTTCTTTGTATCATGGTGCTGCCCGTATCGTCTAAAGACTTTGGAAAATTTTTTGGTCGCCGGATTTGCGTCGAGCAGGTGAAAATCTATAGGACTGTGCTATTTTTATTACCGACCTTTTTTATTTACTTATTTTTATCGTTATTATTTAACAATTTTTCTTTGTATCATGGTCCTGCCCGTATCGTCTAGCTTTAGCAGGTCAAAATCTATAGGACTGTGCTATTTTTATTACCGACCTTTTTTATTTACTTATTTTTATCGTTATTATTTAACAATTTTTCTTTGTATCATGGTCCTGCCCGTATCGTCTAAACGAGACTTTGGAAAATTTTTTGGTCGCCGGATTTGCGTTGAGCAGGTGAAAATCCATAGGAGTGTGCTATTTTTATTACCGACCTTTTTTATTTACTAATTTTTATCGTTATTATTTAACAATTTTTCTTTGTATCATGGTCCTGTCCGTATCGTCTAAACGAGACTTCGGAAAATTTTTTGGGCGCCGGATTTGCGTCGAGCAGGTCAAAATTTTTTTTATTGTTTACTAGTGTTATTATATTTAAGTACTATTTTTGTTTTTTGTTTTTAACGACGCTAATTGTAATTTCATTTATTTCAGCAATTCTGAAGTCGCTATGCAAAGAATTCCTGACATACAACGTGTCAGCCATACTCTACCTAATGAACTATGAACAATATGGCCGTAGCACCGCATCCGCACAATACTTCCTGCAGCTCGCAGGATATTTAGGTATGTGTACTTAGTAATGCAGCTATGTGGGCCGACTCAGTTTGCATTAAAGCAGACATTTTTCCTTAGACTACCTCCTACCCCTAGACTCAACATGGTCCTTTATAAGCTAAACAAAAAGATTTATTGTATTTGTTTTTTTTCCTAAATAACAATAATAATAAAATTGTTTTAAAACAAAACAAAGTTGTTGTCCTTATCATAGTCTGGATAATAATTTAAATTAAATAAACTGGTGAAAGATGGTAATTGCAAAAATGGCGAATGCACCGCTGCAATCGGCAGATTTATAAAGGTATTATTAACCTTTGTAGTGTATTTGAAAGGAATATTAATAGGTATTTTAAATTAACTGTTTGTAAATGGTTTTTTTTATTTATATTATATATATATATATATATATATATACAGGGTGAGTCAGAAGTAGGTGCATTAATTTAAGGAAGTGATTCTACAGATTATTTTGAGTCGTTTGAACCCCATATTGCCTTATCCAAAAGTTATTAGTTTTGGAGTTATTTGATTTTTTGTGATTTTGGTAAAAAATCGTGTCCAGGATTACATTTTTTAAAATTTCTCGATAAGAATTAAAGTTAATTAAACGATTCTTTTTTTAGCCCATACATTGGTACATGCCACATAGTAATAGTTTTTCCAAAAAAGCCATATGGAACTTCAGAACAACAGTATAAAATAAAATTTTATTCGCGAATTTGGAAGACTTGTTAAGTTCATCAGGATTTTTTTTTAATTTCACTATACACTTTGCGTGCAAATTATTTAAAAAACTTTCTTAATGTATTACCTTTCGAATGATGTATAATATGCCAATAAAAACTATTATTTTAGGTAGAAAATGTCACCTTTGTAAAACACACACCGGTTTTAGTTTACGCTAACAATTCACGATTAGTAGTAAGTAAAGTACTAAAGTGTTAAGTTAACATTTATTTATTAAAATATTCCATCATTTCTAATGCAAGCTTGTGCCCTTTTTCTGATTTCACCGCGAGTAAGTCGATTATCTAAGTTGTTTCTTAATTCTATTGCCGCGCCTCTTTCGATTAACTGGTCTCTGTTTAATATTTCAACTTCATAGACCCTTTCTTTCATGTACCCCCACACATAAAAATCTAAAGGTGTTAAATCAGGGCTCCTTGGTGGCCATAATATTGGTCCCCCTCTACCAATCCAACGATTTGGAAACCTCTGATCTAGAAACCGCCGAACATTGATGCTATAATGGGCTGGGCATCCATCGTGTTGGAAAAACATTTCAATCCTATTTGCTAATGGAACATCATCCATTAATTCTGGCAATACGTTATTCAAAAATTCCCCATAAGCTTCACCATTCAAATTATCTCGCAAAAAGTGAGGACCGATCAATGTACTGCCAATTACACCCATCCACACATTTACACTAAATTTTCTTTGAAAACTAGTTATTCTTTTCTTATGTGCCTAGAAGTGTAAATTGTGAAAGTTAGTAATACCTTCTCTACTAAATTTAGACTCATCAGTCCACAAAATTCTAGACAAGAACCTGGGATTATCAATATCTGCATTTAATAAATATCTGCAAAAGCTGATTCTTCGTTGGGGATCACCTTCCTCTAGACCCTGGACAGGTGTATAATGAAATGCATGCTGGCCTGAACGTTTCATTACACGAGCAACCTTGCTTTGTGTTAAACCCAACTCAGAAGCTACTTTTCTTGTGCTGGTAGTTGGATCTTCTTCAAATCTTTCTGGAATGTCTTCATCAACATTTACATTAACTTCAGGAGCTCCAATGCGTGGTCTTGGTATAACCGTGCCGGTTTCAGCTATACGACGATATGTTGTACTGAATACTCTTTCATTAGGAACGCGTTTTTGTGGGAACCTTACTTGATATTCTCGTCGAGCTTCGGCTGCGTTTCCAGTACAAAATCCATATACAAACATAATATCAGCGTATTCAGCATTTGAAAAGTTTGGCATGTTGAATTAATATGAAATAAACCTTTATTTCGCACTAATTTAAATACACAATTCCTGATACCTCAAGAATAGTTATTACCTAATAATTATTATTCCAGGTAAAATTTTCTTTAATTTGCTTCCATATTAGTTAAATTTTACCTTTAATAATACAAATAATACATCAAGACCCATTACTACCTGGAACTGTTAATCCTAGGGTGAACTAAAACCTGTATGTGCCTTACAAAGGTGACATTTTCTATCCAAAAATAATAGTTTTTATGGACACATTATACATCATTCGAAAGGTAATACATTAAGAAAGTTTTTTAAACAATTTGCACGCAAAGTGTATAGTGAAATTAAAAAAAAATCCTGATGAACTTAACAAGTCTTCCAAATTCGCGAGTCTAGGAGTTCCTATAGCCGCTCCTGTCCTTTTCAATATTAATTTCTCTATTTTCTCTATTTTATTTATTTATGTATACTTTCTTTCTTCACTTTTCAATAAATTATTATTATTATTAAACTTAAATTTGACAACTGAATCACAACCATGACCATGACGTAAATATCGGTTCACGTTTAGTTTTCGCAAATTTTCATCAAAATGTCATTTTTAAAAAGTGGTCTTTGCTTAGGTTCCTCTAAAAATAATGGAAGTTTGTTGCTTGTCGCTTGTTCACAATTGAGGGGCTCGGTGTAAGAACCGGGTATCTCCATATTTTTGCTAAATTGAGTTGAGGTATATGAATATGCATCGTTCGGTGCACAAACCGTGTAGATCCACGTTATAGTTAACTAAATATATCATATACAGGAGACCGCAGAAATTATACTGTATAAAATAATTTATTATTTATTAACAAGGTTTTTCTTGTCTCCTCAACATTTTTCCAATATAGAGATACCCGGTTCTTGCACCGAGCCCCTCAATTATTCAAGGAACAATCTTTCACCATCTTATCTTCTTATCTTATCTTCTTGTTCTTAAAAAGGCTTACTGCATTGCCTACAAAAAACATCAAATGTACTCTTTTACAAAGAAAAAAATCATAGTTTTGTTGCTAAGATTCCAAATAAAAAAATCGTTTCAATGTAATAATACTTCATTATTTCAAAGTAAAAACGAGAAAAAAATATTTTTTTTTTACAAACGAGTTACCTATTTCAAAAAAAAACATCAAAAGTGTGTGCTGCAAGGTTTTTGATTTTGATAAAAAAAATTGAGGATGATCTTTTAGGTATCAAATACGAAAAACTGCCCCTATTAATTTTTTTTGATCTTTTACTTTCGGGAGATACTGATCTGAAATCTGAAATTGTGTGATTTTCATACCCTTTTTTTCTGTTCTAAAAGTTTTGATAATTATAATTAGATATTACTTATTCATTTTAAAAACATGCTTTATACGTTTTAACAATAGATGACGGACCAATGAAAACTCGTTATATTTTGATAATTTTTGTGATTTTCAGATGACCCCTGCACCAGCCCTCCAAATTTTGGAGAGCTGATTTTTTTTTTAAATTACTTATATAATAAAATATGTAAACTTTGTTTAAACAACTTGTTTTAAGGTCTTTGACTTTTATTTAATTAGAGAAAAATAATCTTAAAATTTGAAAGTTTTCAAAATTAGTTAAATTTGCCCTCCAAAATCATTAGGTAGGGGAAAAAATAAATTTTTTAAATTTTCAGGAAATGTAGTCCCTACCTTTATCTTTTCGACACAATTAAATTAAAATTGGTACAGAATCACGATTATAAATATATAAACCTTGTGTTTCTAATTACATAATAAAATTTTAAAAGGTTTTTAAAATAATTTAATTTTAAACTTAAATTTAGATTTAAACCCTTATAAAATCGTCGTCACTGAGCCAATTGAATTAAAATTTACACAGAATCAAGATTAATACCAAAAATTATGTTGTTAAATTTCATAATAATATCCCATTAGTTTTTTTAATGCATTTTTCCAATTTAGGGCCATTCCAGCCCACTGCGCGCGGCACTTAGCAAAATTATTTATTATACAGTTCTGCAAGGATATTATTATATATACATATATATATATATATATATATATATATATATATATATATATGAAAGTTTTTTATAAATGTCTTAAAAGTAATCTTAAATGATATTTATATGGATTATACCACGTTACATTTTCCATATTCAGACGTGTGCTTGGTATCAATATTTGACAGTTAAGTTTATTAACTATGTATTTAATTTCATTAGAAGAAATATAACAATATAATAAAACAATAATTATTATGAATGTAAAATTTATTAAATAAATGTTTATTACTTTTCTAACAAAAGCGCCGGAAATAAAATTTGCTTGTATTTTCGCTTTGCTGATCTCATATCATATAAAATGAAATTTAGGAGTATCCGTACGTCAGAAATTTCCTATTTTATATTTCACTTCATATTGAAAATTGATCACTTATTTAAAAAAATATATTGATGTTTTGCTCATGCAAGTCTAAAATTTTATATTTATATTTTTAATAAAACTTAAAATAAAAAATTCATTAACAGTTAACAATACGACAAATCACAGTAAGTAATGAAAACGGCCAATCACTAATTATTAGCCTAATAATATTTATGATATAAGTGCTAAATGAGCCAAATTATTTTGTGAGTACACTAATCCGTAGGCGGGGTGCTCCATCTCTTTTAACAAAATAATAGTATATTATTATTATGCCTGTCATAATGTTGCATATTTTAGAATGTTTTATTACAAGAGATGTAAATTGCATATTAGCGCCTGCGACAACACGCACCGAATTTGTTTTTGTTTACTTTTTCCCAATGATAGAATATCACAATATTTCAAAATAATATAATATATAACAAAAACTTGTCCGATAGAACAGAAACACTGCGCTTTTATTGTGCCTTTAAAAATGGAGTATATCTCTCTTAAAATGAATTAGTCAAAAATAACTAATTATAAGTCATATTTGACTAATTGAGGAGCATCCGTGCAAAACCGGCTATATCCATTTTAATAAAATGTTGGGAAAATGGCAAAACTTCCAGTTTCCTGGCCTTTATAAATAAAAAAATGCATCCTGAGTTTTGTGCCCAAAAAACGCATCTTGAGTTTTTGCCATTTTTCCAACATTTTATTAAAATGGATATAGCCGGTTTTGCACAGATGCTTCTCAATTGTCATAGCGAAAAAGCAGTCACTAATAATAATTATTAGTCAAATTCTACTGAAATAAATTAGTAGATTTAAATTTAAAAAAAGTTCTGACCCAGCCGGGGTTTGAACTCGGGTCTGCGCTTGTCAAGCCAATGCCAATGAGCCATGTCTAGGGTTGTGGAATTGACCGGTCAAATTGTTTTTGGTCAATTGACCGGTCAATTGACCAGTCAATTGACCGGTCAATTGACCAAAATAAAATTAAATAAAATATCAAAATAAATATTACTGTGATTTATTTGTACTTAATAAATAGGTAATTAAAATACGTTACCAATTTTTTTTGTATTATAAAAGTTATGTCCATCTTTAGAAACGTTTTTGCGGCTTTAAAAGATTCACGGGTAATTGTTGATACCTAAATAAAATGCTGCAAAAATTAAATATATTTTGACCGGTCAATTGACCGGTCAAATAGGTAGCGGTCAATTGACAGTCAATTGACTGGTCAATTGACCGCGGTCAATTGACCGCGGTCAATTGACCATCCCCAACTCTAGCCATGTCACATAATATTATTATATATTATTTTTGTGTTGCTGTTTTGAGCTGAACTTTTTACATCTTTGTTTGTTTTCATGAGCCATTCAACCATGGAGCCTATATGGGCCATGGGCCATTTAACCATGGAGCCTACAGCACAATAATTTGTTGTAGCCGCAAACGACTAAAGAAATAAGTTACTTTTAACTCTCAGAAATAGTCATAAATGATGACTTATCTTAAATTAGTCAAACTATTTAAGTAATAAAAAATAACTATTTAAAAGTGAAAACGACTATTTTATCAGTAAAAAATACTGGGACTAATTTAAATAATAGAATTTTGACTTTTAATTTTGCGAATTCGTCTGGTGATTTTGGGACACCCTATATTATACAGGCTGTATAAGAATGCACTGTTTTTGGCAATTTACGTAGCAGTAGTATATATATATATATATATATATATGTGTGTGTGTGTGTGTGTGTGTGTGTTTGCCAATATAAAAAATTTACTGGGTAACTACCCATGGGGAAAAATCGTCTAAAGACGATCGTCTTTAGACGCGAATTGGTCCAATCGTCTTTCAAACGATCGACTTTCAAACGATTCAATCGGTTGCGTAGGTTAGGCGGTCGGCTGTACAGATGAAATATATATTTGAAATTCTTCTCTATTATAATAAAGAATTTCAAATATACTTTGGAATATTTGGAATTGTCTATTATTCGAAGTAGGTAGGTATCGCCTTTAGAATTATTTTTTTAATTAATTTAATTAATAATTATGACAAAATAAAAATATTTTTTCATCGGTTAACTTAAAATTTTAATTAAAACGATCGTCTTTTTTCGACTATTATTTTAGACGATCGCCTTTTGTATCGTTTATCACTTTAAACGATCGTCTTTAGGGTCAGCTATTATTTTAGACGATTAAAGACGATCGTTTAAATAATTAAACGATTTCGTTTGAAAGTAGACGATCTTCTTCAGACGATCGTCTTTTTTACAAAAGATCGTTTAAAAAATTAAGCGATATCTTTTAAAAATAGACGATCTTCTTCAGACGATAGTCTTTTTTAAAACGATTTTTTCCCATGGGTATCTACAAATAAATTAGAAATATTAAAATATTTTATGAATTTTATATTTTATTTATTTAAATAAAAAATGGTAAATGAATTATTAAGGAGCTTTTATAAATGTGTTTACTGTTCTTTATATTATTACTTTCCTAAACTTAAGAATTGGAATTTAAAATAAACTATTTAAAGAATTTATTTTAAGTTGTATACAAAAATGTAAATGCTGTCATTTAAGAACAAAATAACACGGAAATTCCTCACGGTTAATTTTATAGACGATTTCAGAAAAAAATATATTTAATCATCGAAAATTGTGTTTTTGGGTTTGTCCGACTCCCAAGTAACAGGAAACATGAAAATTAAAATCCTTCATGTAGGGCATTTTAGATAGTGGCCCAAAAATATGTCAAAAGTTAGTAACACTAAAAATATTAAATTAAAAAAACTTTTTTTAAGGATAATCTCGAGGATAATAGAGCGTTTAATTTTAAGTTAAAAGCGTCTCAAAAAGTTTTTTGTAGATCCTATAGTTTTGTTCTAAAAAAATCTTACTTACACTCACAGGCAAAATAATCGATCCACGCAAATTTTCGATGAATTTCAATCGCAAATAACTTTTTTATTTGATTTCGGATTTAAACGAATATTAAACAATATTTTAGATAAATTAATGGAGAATCGCTTACATTTTAAAAAATTACTAAAAATAGACGAACGTTTATAATATACAGATTTAAACAAAGAGTGGCAAAACCGTATATTGTTCTAAATTAAGTTTTAATTATCAAGTCACGTCTATTCTTAACAGTTTTGTTTTTGGTTCACTCCGATATATTTTTTTTTGTGGAAAATGTAGATTTTTAAAAAAAACATTGCATTTTCCAATATTTTTTTTGTACGAAGAACTAAGGTTGCTATGGTCCACCCATAGCCTATGGAGGATGACAGTGATTGTTTTGTTGAATCATCCCATACTTGGACATTTTTTTGTAAATTAATGTGTTACTTTTGAGGTGTTTTCTTACTTTTAAAAATGGATATGTCTCCGACTGATGTTTCCAGAGCCATTGCTTTAATCCAGGATGGATGGTCTCAGTATTACCTGGATTGTACTTGGTTTTGGGTCAGTTCAATGTCCCTCAAAAACCAAAATATTTTCCCTCCTTTTCCGCACTCCACTAGCGGACTAGGCGAGAAAATTCTTTAAGAGGCCTTAACCATCTACACTGTCATTTACGGCCTTCTAGGCGAGATTTACCAGCCGGGGTAAAAATTCGGATCCACCAAACACAGGCAATGCTGTGCAGTGGCGGGATACGTTGGAGAACTAAAAGGGGGTAAAATAACCCTGGGAAATCAGTATAAGGCGTGGGCGGGGTCGGTTGGGTTGTGTTGTTGAGTTTGGGTTGGTTTGGTTTTATTACGTAACTAACGTGCCCTTAACATGTATACAGGTACAATTTATTATTATATTATTGTTGTGCCGCCAATTTTAAATGATAATGATGCATTGTATAATATATAATAAATTCTTTGTCCAGTCGGGATCGATGTTGGGGCACCGGCTAGAAGTTAGTGTTTCCAGTTGCTTTGGGCAAACTCTAAGTATAAGTTATGCCGAAAATATTCAACGTTTTGCAGTAGAACTATCTAAAGTCGGAGTACGGTACACAACAAAAATGCATGCCCTAGTTCATCATGTTCCAGAGTTCATTGAAAAATATCAACGAGCACTTGCCTTTTTTCGGAACAAGCGTCAGAACAAGTGCATCACTATTTTAACGTTTTCAAAAAATTTTAATTTAAATTCAAGGAATTTGCAATCTTTTAAAGAAAAACTGTTAAGGAGTATTTGTTATTATAATAGCCAGCACATATAATTACATGTATTTATTTAGACATTAAAACCTATTAAGTTAATTGAATTTGATTAATATGTATTATTTTGTGAAGTAAAAAAACTCAGAAATTTTTTATAACAAAACTATAGCGTCTACAGAAGACTTTATAAGACGTTTTTTACTTAAAATTAAACGCTTTATTATCCTTAAAGAAAGTTTTTTTTTAATTTAAAATTTTTAGTTTTTACAAAAAATTTAAAAAATTTGACATATTTTTGGGCCACTATATAGAATGCCATACATAAAGGATTTTATTTCTCATGTTTCCTGTTACTTGGAAGTCGGATAAACCCGAAAATAATAGTTTCGATGATTATATATTTTTTTTCTGAAATCGTCTATAAAATTAACCGTGTCCTGTATGTTAAATAGTCTAAGGATAGTGGCAATACTTGCCATACCACAATGACCCTATTCAGTTTTATATACCAAAATTGGCCGTCGGTTATCTGATTTTTTTGATTAACTATCAGATGATTTAATGTAACTCAAGTAAAATCTGGTTTTGTCTTGTTCTGAAACTTTTTGATGCAACTTTAAACAGCTATAATATAGTTATCTTTGTTAGAAACAATTAGGGCCAGATTTAGCATGGGGCCAGCGGAGCCACGGCCCCAGGGCCCCCACCATTTAGGGGCCCCTACCAATGCAATATGTAGCTTTTCAATGAAACAATTATGAAAAAAAATGTCGATAAAACAAAAAATTGGGTCGGTTATACCGCGCGAATCCTGTAATTTTCAATTAATTTTTCGTAGATCTAACTCTTATTTTTCGCGGATTTTTTATCGCTTATCCGCTTGCAATTCAGAATGTAAATTATCACACTAAAAGTTTTGGCGCGCGAAGGCGTAACGTTTTTGTAAATACAGGCAAACAGTCAATTACTTATAATTTAATATTAAAGTTAGTTTTTGTCCCAGATTTATATTGGTACATTGGAGTGTTGTGGAATATTTTCCACTTATGACTATAGACTTTATAAAATATTCCACAACACTCCAATGTACCAATAAAATTCTGGGACAAAAACTAACTTTAATATTAGATCATAATTATATTTCGGTGTTTCCGAAATACTGTTTCGTGCTTTTCTTTGGACAAAAGATTGTTTTATTGTTTGATTTTGTATGGAAAACAGACAAATAATACGACTTTTGATGCACTTTTTTCAGTTTGCGGTAAGTATTAAAAATAAAAACAAAACATAGATCAATTTATATTTTAGTTGAGTAAAATATATATAAGGTTATGTTCGTATTATTCAAAATATATAAAATATAAAGTATAATATACTTATATTATAAAAACACTTCCATTCACAATTCTATTCTACTATCTACGTTTTTATAGTTTTGCATAGGAATTTATAATTTCTCAGACTTGGGTAAAATGTATATAATGTTATGTTCGTATTATTCAAAATATACAGGGTGTTTCATTTTTATTTATAGCTTTAAAACGCTTTGGCCGATTTTATTAAAATTTATATGGTTTATTAAATAATAAATGATTCAAGGATAATACAAAATCACGTAAAGTTCCTCTAGCTTAAAAATTTACCATGAGTTTTAATTTCTCAAGTGTCAAAATTTTTGGAAATATTGAGGGCCCCCACCAAATTCGGCCCCAGGGCCTCAAAACTCTTAATCCGGCCCTGGAAACAATGGATTAGTATTCATTTCAATAAAGTGTCTTAAATTGTTAGGCATTAAAAGATAGACACCACCTATTTTCTTTCTAGTGATTTTTTATTTGAGAATCAACCTTAACATGTCTAAGTTTACATAAAACTTATAACAACACAACAAAGATACAGTAATAATTGTAAAATTTTATAGACTAAAACAATAAACAATTTTAAATATGTCTAAGTAGATAGAACATACGACTTAAAAAGTGTTTTTTTCAGGGATTCCGGTGATAGCCTGGAACGCTGACAATTCGGGGTTGGAGAGGCGCGCCTCCCAATCGTCCTTGCAGCTGCAGCTGGCACCGTCGTTGGAGCACCAAACAGCTGCGATGCTGAGCATCCTGGAGCGTTACAAATGGCATCAGTTTTCAGTGGTGACCAGCTTAATAGCCGGCCATGACGATTTTATTCAAGCTGTGAGAGAGCGGGTGTCCGCCATGCAGGTAACAATCTAATTTAGCAACTCACCCAAGCTGCACTTTAACACACAAGGTTATATATATATATATATATATATATATATATATATATTATTTGAGGAAGTAACCTTGTTATATTAAACTATTTTACTTTATTTTAAATAAGTTTTTAGTACGTTTGTATTTTTCCTGTTTAGCTACAAATTTTTAAATACATTGTTGTCTTAACATACTTAATACTAAAGTGATTAATTATAATCATATAATTATCGCCTAGGCTGTACAAATTATTTAGACCAATAGAGTTTTTTACCTTTTAAATAAAAGAATATTCTTAAAAAACCCGTTTGGACCAAACAAAATATTCGACTATTATCAGATCTACCTAACCTCACTTTCTACTTTCATTAATTATAATTGAGGACCCTAGAAGCCAAGGGGTATAAGTACATTTTGTTTAGTTTTGAGAATTATGTTTAAAAAGTAAAAAAACACTTTTAATTTGGAGTCAAAATTGTTTGTTGTTTTATGACTTCATTTTTCAAGATGTCTAAGCTTAGAATTGAGTTATATCCCTTGGATACATAACTACATTTTTTTAATGTCACTTGTATCCCTTCACTTCTACGGTCCTCAATTAATATTTTAATTGGAAGTTTTATGTATCGTTAAAAAAATAAAAGTATGACTTAAAGATTAAATGTTGTCCTTTTGTACTCAATCGGGTTGGGAGATGCAATTTTTTTTATTGGATATTAGGCCAAGAAGGTATTTTTTGCTTTGTGCTTCAAACTTAAAGTTTAAGCTCAGCCTTTTGGTTTAATAACATAAATTACTATTATAATAATTATTAATTAAAAATACTAAATACAAACAAATATATCAGTAAAATGTACTGTTGTATTCATAAAAATAAGCGTACAATAATTAGAATGAGGGAAAACTGCCACCATAATATTATTGTCGTCAAAAGTTAGAAAAGTAGATCAGTTTTTGGGATGTAGTCAATTTTCAATTGACTATATCTCAAAAACTGCTCTACTTTCATAATTTTTAAGATATTTCCGGATTCAGGGAACAATTTTACACAAGAATTGGCTGTTAAATGTTGGGGATACCATGGTATCCCATGGGTAACCATTAGACTGGGCCAAAAAAAATCGACTACTTTTTTTTGTAAAGTATATCAAAAATATTGTTTGGGGAGAAAAAAAAATTATGGTGAAAGTTTGAGTCCATAATATTAATATTAAGAGGTCTATCATCGCAATTTTAGATTTTTTTTTCCTAAGCTAGTTTTTGTCTCAGAACCAAATTATTGAGTTTAACAAAATTGACTTAAAAATATTTTTTGAAGAAAATTGAATGCTCTACAAAAAAGGTTTGATTAGAATTTCCCATCAGATGAACCGTTTTCTTACAATCATGCCTTAAAAATTGGTATAGTTTTACATTTTGATCTTTTAACTTTGGAATTTTGTAATTCATGTAAAAATCAGTACCCTGACAAAAAACCGATAAATATTCTTATGGGAAATCAAAAGCTCTACAAAATTTTTTTTTTATTATTTTTGGCTAAATTCACTCCATCAAAAGTTATTCAAGGTTAAATTTGAAGTCAAAACGAAATTTTAACCTTGAATAACTTTTGATTGAGTGAATTTAGCCAAAAATGTTGAGAGGCTTTTTTTGTAAAGCATTTGATTATCCATAAGAATATTTATCGGTTTTTTATTGGTACTGATTTTTACATGAATTACAAAATTCCAATTTAAAAGATCAAAATGTAAAACTATACCAATTTTTAAGGCATGATTTTAAGGAAACGGTTCATCTGACGGAAAATTTCACTTTAACCTTTTTTGTAGAGCATTTAATTTTCTTTAAAAAAATATTTTCAAGTCAATTTTGTTAAATTCAATGGTTTGGGAGTTCTAAGAGAAAAACTTGCTGAGGAAAAAAAATTAAAATTGCGATGATAGACCTCTTAATATTAATATTATGGACTCAAACTTTCACAATAATTTTTTTTGTCACCCCAAACCATATTTTCGATATACTTTTCAAAAAAAATATAGTTGATTTTTTTGGCCCAGTCTAGTAACCATATGGTATAAGTGAAAATTATTTTATTATTAAACTTTACCTTAGATAATGTTAGGTTTTTATAGTTTGCCAACAATAATTTTGTCCCCATTTTTCCGGAATCTTTAGGTGAAATGGTCGCGGCACAATAACCACCTGTAAGAGTGTTTTAGTTCTTTAAATTTACTTTTTTATAATAATAATGTATAAATGTTTAAGTTTTAGTAATATTTGTTATTGTAATAAATATTTTTTATTTAGAGCAATTTCTACTTTTTTTCATCCAACTATTTTTTTAGTTCGTTATGGGTAATTTTATTATGGTAATTAACAATTCCATAAAATAGGTATTATTTTTGTAAAACAAATTTAGCTTAGAAAAAACTGGTGCTAGTTGGTCCAACCTAAACATTGTTAAAAATGCTGAATATATTTTAAATAACTTTTGTAGTAATGTCGACATTAAAAATGCAGATTTTTTATGGCAATTTAAAGTTGTTAAGTAACCGACTTATAAATCATGGTCAGCTTGATAAGTTACCCTAAATCACAGTTGGCAGAACTTATAATTACTTTACGAAATTAGGTGATATAAGTAACGACCCGAACAATCAGAATAGGTCAGAGGGGAATCAAAACTCATTTGTTTCAAGAAATGTTGTGTTTTAATACCCAATAATCAATTAAATTTTATAAAAATTAAATAAAAATTTGTCAATGAATTGTTAAAGATGTTAAAACAACTTTTAAACTTTTGAGTCAAATTTCTGTCACGTCTTAATGAAAAGCAAACTCTTTACTAATGTCTTTCAAGTTATATCAAGACTATTTAGTAATTAATGATAAAAGTTTATCCATTAAGGAAAAGTTTGGTATGATTATCAATTTTCTTGTCAAAGGATTTAAAAATTTGTCTCCGACTTGTTGATTCATGCCTCTTAAAATTGGTACAAGTAGTAAAGTAAAAAAACGAATTTATTTGCAGTGCTCTCAAGTAACAATCGAATTGACCTTTCGGACATAATACAATTTATATTAAAAAAACACTAGGTTTTTTAAATATTTGAACTTCTATTTTGGTTAATATTTAATGTACGTGATAAATTTACATGCAGATTTGCTTTATCTTTATTTATGTAGGTACCTGTTGATATGTGACCACTGTTATTACTGGGAACAAAGGAAAAACAATGCGGATTCATAAAAATATGCTCTGATTCATAAACACCGTTGTTTGCAATGATTAACCACTCGGGTGAGCCAAATATGAAAAAACTATTAATTGGATTTAAAATAGCAATAAAAAGTTGGCTTTACGTAATATCGTGTATATTCGTGGCTCGAAATTAAAAAAATATAAATAAATAAAAGAACAAACAAATTTTTACATTTTTACCTGAGACTTAGGTTTGATATTACAAATATATGTATGCATATACATATTTGTAATATTATATACATGTATCTTTTATTAACAACTTTTTGATTTTGATAGGTGTTTTGCCCACGATCATGGATATATAGTAATAGTACAGTATATTGGGGCGGGAAAAAAAATAAAAGTCGTGATTTTTTATGGGATGCAAATAAAAACAGTAGTATTTTATTCTATTCTGACTTCTATAAGAAGTACAAGAGTACAGGTATAAAAATATTACCTATTACTTTCTACTGCTTAACATCTTATTTGCTATTAAACTTTGGCATTACTGTTCTCGAATCAATTTTTATCTTAATAAATTAATATCAGTTATTTAAACCAGGAACTGATATTGCAGCCTCAGTCACAATTTAAAAAGAAGATCAAGACAGATATTAATCTAAAAGTGGTATATTTTCTGTTTCATACACATTTATGTGAGGCGGAAGGCGCTGTAACAGAGTTCCGGTTCCGGTTCCGGTACAATCGGGAAACAAACAAACACATTTTTGTACCTACTTGTTTTGCAAAATAAAATTTGGATTTCCGGAACCCTTATTTTGAGAATTTGTAGACTGATGATAATTATCAATTTTTAAACATTAAAAGATTGAAGGAAGTGTAATCTCATTTGCTTGCTAGTCTATTAGTCAGTGTATTTAGTCCGAAATAAAATTTAGTTTTGGCATTACGAAAAACTTTTTTTTGCATTTTAAATCAGTCGAATGGTAAGTTTATTTTTAAATATGAATACGACTGTGTTAATTCTGACGAAAAGTATCGCTGCAGCGATAGTACAAGTGGCTAAATCCAACATTCTAACACTGGTGGCGACATCTCTGTGTTCATTATCTTACAACTTTAAGACCGATCCAGCCTCACTTTCTCCCAATTAAATTATGTTTCTATGGTATTTTTTGGAAACGTTAAACATGTATAGTCAGAAACGCGTCTCTTGTAAAACCGTCAAACTCGCCTTCGGCTCGTGTGACAAACTTTTCACTCGAGCAGAATATGACGTATTCCAAACTTGTTACAGAATATACTATTCTACAAGCGAGCGAAAAGTTGCACTTTTCCGCACGCTCAAAAGTAGTACTACTTACTTTCTGCACAAGTTCGGTATGTAACTATTACGAGCTGTTATACGAGCGGTATTTTTGTTGCACTATTATATCTACTTACCTAGTGTTCTGATAATTTCCGAGGTTCTGTTGTTTGACCATCCATTGAGTTGCCAATGGTTGTCATGTCAATGAATTATCATATAACATATATGTATATATTTCAATATATTGATGGTGAAAAACTAGAACCCTTGTCTAATCGACTTTTACGTTTATATATGTAGGTATACTACAAACAATTCCAGTTCATCTTAGAGAGAGTTAGTTATTTTAAATGTCTATGAGTTTTTGATTAAATTAAATATTGTATAAACAAAGTTGATTTAAAATTAATAGTAGATCTAACTTATTTACCATATACCATAGAATTTAAGAGAGCAGCACAAAGCAATCAAAAACAAATCTGTTATATGAAACAAAAAAGTTGCGGTGTCCTTCACACGACGCGTCGTGACGCGCCCGCCGCGGCGGGCCGGGGGATTAAATAAACAAGGTAAATAATTTGAAAATTGTCTTCTTTGGCATGGGTTAAATAAATCCTTTATTTCGGATATATACAATATGTTTATTTGGTGGACAATTTACATTTACTTGAACTTTTTAAACTTATGTTAGGTTAATATATTAACCTAACATAAGTTTAAAATAGTATTCGTATGCTCGTGCAAATATTTATTTAACTTTTTATCCATCTATTATTTTGTTTAAAAAAGATGTAATATTTTTTCATTAAATTTTATAAAACATTAATCCAAATAACTAAGATATAAACAATATAATTAATAGCTCTTAATGAATATTTCTTTAAAATATAAATCACATCAATAGTTTTTTTCAAAAAACTTGCGATTGACAACCAAATAATAGTATTTTTTTCGAGTGCTTATAAGAAGCAGTAGTATACTACTGCGCCGATTGTTAATAACTAATTACATTCATTTCTTCTGCTGTGAACAATCTTATTCCTTCACCAGTATATATTTTCATTCCCTCCCGCTAATCAGGAAATGTTCCATTTCCTCCCGCTACCATGACGACGCTACAGTGCGATTGACTTTAAATGTAAACGTCATAATTAAATTAAACGTCAGATTATATAATTTTGACACAAGTTTTTTTAATGGTACCCAAATTGTGTATTTTTAAGCGAAAGTGAGCATTTATAGAGTTCAGCTTAAATAAATTCAAGCATAGATAACAAAGTAGGTAAGCGTACTAACTAAATTGGAACAACTTTAGTAATGTAAAAGTCAATTTTTAATTAAACTTTACTTATTTAAATGGGGAGTATGAGTATAAGAACGTATGGCAGGCCCCATCGTCAACGCTTTACACTAATCTTCCAGGGTTATTTTACCCCCTTTCGGTTCTCCTTCGTATACCGCCACTGCACAGGTTACCTGTGTTTGGTGGATCCGAATTTTCACCCCGGCAGGTAATCTTCCTAGGAGTGTCGATGATTAAGGCCACTCCCGGAATTTTGTCGCCGGGTCGACCATACGCCCGATTTAGGACAAGGAGGGACAGTTTTTGTTTGGGGGCCTTGAACTGACACTAAACTAAGTACAATCCGGACTTCCCCTCAAACGGGGTTTTAGTAATAACCCCATTCAATTGGGATTCCTGAATGAGGCTTGGGTTATTAGTACGTTGCTTGGACATCCTTTTATTTCCTCCGGGTCTCTGTCTGCGTCTGCTGGAATTCGGAATCTGCTGCAGGCAGTTGTTTGCCTTACCGTACAATCCATATCTTCGCTCTAGAGGACTATCATTAGCTAGTCTTAGGTCGGCAATGTGATTGCCGGTTACCGATAGTTTTTATTTTAAAGTAAATTGTGATTAAACAGGGCAACCGCGGCTTGTGTCGGGTGGTATTTTAATTATGCCTACTGAGTGATCGATAGTGTTAACATATTCCATGGTTGGTTTGGTTTGGCTTTATTAAGATTTATGGCGTTTATTTATAGGTTTTGACGAGTGTTTGTTTGGGGACTGGTCTTAGTGCTTCCTGTCTTATTATTAGGTCATGCAATTAGGTAAATTACTTATCTGTATTAATTAGACTTAAAATTCGGTTGATTTGACCTTTACGGACGGTCCGTTGTTTCTTGGCATCGACCGCTCGCTATTGGCATGCGTTGATTAATCAACACACTTCAATCACAATTGTGATGTTAATCCAGGTAAGCTTATCGTTGTAAACTAACACCTCACCCTTTTACGACGTTAGTGCACTTTTGGACCTAAACCTGGGGCCACACGCCCTTTTTTAATTATATTTATTTATTTAATTTTTTATATTATTGTTTTTATTCACTTGTATCGTTTAAGTTAACTGATGGATTACTTTAAGATTTGTCATTTTGGACTTAAGATTGTTTCGCTTTCACTGCTGTGGAACGATCACGTTAGACAACCTCTCACCTCGAGTTTAAGAACGAGACTATTTTTATTTTTGTATTAAACGTTACTTTTTTTAATTTTACAAAAATTAATGTATAATTAGCACCACTCGATAAAAAAGTATAGTATTTACCTCCAGTGGAATCGCAATTACTCCCCCAATGAATTCCCTCACTAGCCTATCGGCTCGTTTCATCATCGGGAGTAATTGCTCGGTAAACAATATACTATTGTTATAAAAAACAAGATGTTATTACGAACAAAAATTTTTTACTTCGTACCCAAAAACCCGTTTCAAATAAATTCATTTTCTTAAATAAATGATAAAATTATACTAATAATTAAATTGTCTTTGTATTATTAAAAGGTTTAGGGTCCCAATTAATGTTCCCTGTCTGGGTCTAACAAGCTCTTTTGAGCCCTATACCGCTCCCCCATTGACTTCTAGGTCCACTCCCTAATACCAGTCCTCTTCCAAAAGCCCAGAATTGTATTTGGGGTTTGGTGTTTAGGGTCTTCAGTTCCATAGGTATTGCTCCCTAGAGCTAAGTCTAGTCTGTACCTCAAATTCAGGCCTCCATGTCCCGTTATTACCCCGACATATTTTAGGGTCACCAGGTCCCTTCTAGGTTTATCCTCCAAGTCCTAGCATACCACCCGGGCTCATAATTTAAATAGTATGTAACTTATAGTAATATAATAGTGCTTTATGTTTCAAGATTATTACATAACCATGTTATAATTAATAAGTAAACCCCTTATGGGTTTTAAGCATTTTCCAAATTATTATATATTAATATTGTAATTATTTATTTAGTGTAAACAAATTTAAGCACTGAGGAGCTGTTTTAATATTTAAATGAAATTGATTATAGTAAAAAAAAATGATATTTAATAAACTTATCTTTTAACAACATTTATATAAATATATCATCTTAATTTTTTTAAGGTCTTATATTTGTATTCTATTTTAAAATATTCAGTACATTAAACCGGTAAAACATAAATCTTAATTTTAACATACTTTTACCCCAAAAGATGTAATCTGCCTTTTAAATACTTTCCTGCAAAATGTTATCTGGAAGTTTCATTATGTTTTTTTGGCCAACCGCATCGTTTTATCCCAGAATTTTTATCAGGCAAACAATTTCCTGATATCGGTTTTACAACACCCGGGTAATTTCCCTTTCTTCCTGATACCGTAAATGCAAATTAACTGTCAAAACCCTGAATTTCCTTTAATACAGCATTTTTATTACAAAATAATAACAGGGTGTTTGAAAATAACATGACAACAATAATTGTTAAATAAATTATTTAGGAGGTGATTTCTAAATATATCTTGTAAATTAACCTTAGGCATGTTTAGAACATCGCTTAAGAAATTTAGCCATGTTTATTAATATTTATACCTTAGTAAGGTTAAGGTTTAATAATAGGAAGTCCGGGTCTATAGAGCTTATCGTCAATTTTGATAGGCCCTTAAAACATTTTAGTGCAAAATCTGTTGTTTAATTTACCCCACATAATTTTTGCCTAAACCTTGTCTAAAATGCCTAGATGCTTCCCGAAATTGCCTTTATGCTTGCCTATAATAATTTTTAGTACTTTTTTTTGATAACCGTTCAAAATAGTATATTACTCGGGCTTCGCCTCGGGCATCATAACGCGCAGGGCCGAAAATTCAACTTTCGGCCCGTGTGGTGTATACTATTTTTTTTTATACATCGGTCGAAAGTACTTACTTTCGTCCCTAAGAGCAGGGACGAAAGTTTACCTCGGTCGAAAGTACCTACGTACTTTCGTCCCTAATAGCACAGGGAGTAAATGTTAAAGTTTCGTCCCTGCTATTAGGGACGAAAGTAAGTACTTTTAAATAAGGTCTGAAGAAAAAAGATTTTTTTAAATGCACATGACACAATAGAAATAATAGTTATTATATTATATAAGCTCACATACTTCCACACATATAAAAATCATTTCTAACTGATTGGGGTTAAAGTAGGGGAAGTGAGAATTACACGGGTGATTGCACTGAGGCGCATGCGTAACGGCTTTGCCAGTATTTTAAATAATAATATATTTTTGTCCCTATTTGGGAAATATAATAAATACTCCTTAATTAATTGTAAATTAACATTTTAAAATATTACGTTATAACAACAAGAATTTGGCTACGTCGTATTTCGACCACGATAGCCAAAAGGTTTTTATTATAGACATATTAATATGTGTGTAGACCGTTTATAATTAACCATTTTATTTGTTTTGTGTTGTATTCCATTGGGGTTTACGATATTTTTAGTGGCTTTTACATAATATGCATATTATGCCACTTTTTGCTTTTTATAAAGCCAAACCACAAAAATTCGAAAAATTTACCCTCAAAAAAGAAAGTATGTGTATAAGCTAAATCGCAACGCACTCTAATATGCACACACAGAAGCGCCGACCAAAGCATTAAACTACCAAAATAAATGTGTGCACCTATTTCAAGACCCGACCTTTGCAAAAATTTGCTTCCTCCTACCTATGCGCTCCGGTGTTACTACCTAGATTAAAAATATGAGCGAAGCTATGGTGCCACTATCGAATAAACGACATAATTTAACACAAAAAAGGTTAAAAAAATGATTGTTTGCTACATTAAAATTTTGTTAAATTAGTTTTTTATAATTATTATTATTTTTGTTGTTTTTTATTTTTTTTAATATTGCCTTTTTGTGCATATTTTGCCTTTTTTGGGTGCCTGTAAATTTGGAATTTGCCCATTAATGGTAATTACCTTTATGGCATGTTATGTTGGTTTAAAAATTAAATTTTTGAACTAGCCTGGGCACTAGTAAGCCTTACGGATGCTAAACGAGCTCAAGTTAATCCTAAATAAAAACACTTTAGGTAGGTACGTGACTAAAATCCATACATATTTAAAGGCGCTTTAAGTAATTTTCCTCGTAAATGGTCTTTAAGCACACTTCACATATTGACTTTACGATATGCAGTTTCGCAGTTTTCGGTTTAATTAGTAATTCCAGGCGGGGATCAGCAAAAAGTCTAGATTAAGTTAAAAATTATTTTTTTATGTTTGACACTAGTGATGCAAAGAAAGTGTGCATAACAGAAGTAGACGCGGAAACAAATATCAATAGTAATTTTTTTCGGAGCCAGAACAGAAGCGAATGCTGAAGCGATAGCCATTTTTTGTCATTTTTATTTATTGCTGGCTGGACCAATAAACGCGCTTATCGCCAATCTCCCTATTTCTAGAAAGTTTCGATAAGCTTTTTTTTCTAGAAAGTTTCGATAGCCTCTGCTTCCGCTTCTGCAACTGCGAAAGTTCTGTAAACTTTTTGAGACGCGCTTCTGCATCCGGTTTCGCATTTTTTATATTTAGATATCTAAAAAATCAAAAACATTTAGAAGGTGGTGGAAGAATTATTCGTTAGGTATATATTTTATTTATAACTAAAATGACTAAAATTTCGGTTTCTAGTTATTTTATTTTTTATTTTTATGTGAACGTTTTTTAAGTAGGTAATTAAAAAAAAAGAAATTTCAGTATGTACGTTTATTTTATAAACTAAATATATATACTAAATATATCAAAAATAAAAGTAGGTAATGATTTTTTTAGTTTATTTAACCAAGGATTTAGCCATCTTTTTTTAATAAAATAAATAGAGGCAAATGGTAAATATATTGTTTGATGGCTTATTAAAAATAATGACGTCTAGTCAATTAATGTTAATTTTCAAGTTTTTATTAACAATCCCCAATATAACTGAATAAGTTTAATTAGATTATAATATTATGTAAGAGTACATTGCAATATGAAATTCATAGTTTATTTTTAAGCTCGCGAGCTTAAAAATAAACTATGAATTTCATATTGCGTTTCATAACGCGTTTCTTGAAGGTACAGAAAACAGCGATTAATTAGTAACTCTCTATTTAACACGGACGTTAAACTGTATTTATAGGTTTTATTTCTGCTTTATGGGTAGGGTGGATTGAAACAGAGTATTTGTTACGCCATAAAATTTATCGGGGTAAATTCGTGCGGTTTTATAAACAAAATATAAAATGTTACACTAAACATGGTTTTTACTGTTACCAATGTATGTTTGTTACCAGTCAATAAAAATGTAAATGAAATATTGTTGGTTTTATTTACAGAATGATTAAGTAGTTTAAAGATAGCATTCCTCACATTTTTTCAGTGGTTCCATTTTTTACTGCGAAAGTTATACTTTGTAGCAATTATAAAAACAAAACTACTGAATATTAGCAGTAAATAAAATTAGCAACATACTTTGTTTATGTTAAGCCCGCATTACAGTCTGCAATTTTTCTTGCCTGCAAGTGTTATTGCTGACTGTAATGTACTTTACAATTCCAATTGCAACTTCCATGATACCAACCGTAGAAAATATAAAAATTTTAATTTATTTAATAACTTAATATAAAAATTAAAATATAAACACCTCCGGGTTCGAGGATTTAGGTTAACAATTGTAAACCACTTACCTTTTAAAAGAATTATGGTGAGATCGAATTAAACTATAACGTTAATGGTTAATGAATCTATTAGGACTTTTTAGGTAAACACTTTTCAACCCTTTGTTATAACTGGCCAATTATAATAGGTTTACACCCTATAGGGCGTAAACCTATTGTAATTGGCCAGTTTTATATATATTTATTACGGTAATAATCAGTTTAAAATAACCAAAATACAGTACAGTACAATCTAGAAAACAATTGTTAATATTTGCACACAATCGGCCGCGAACCAGCGCTCTCAAAGTAACAAAATAATTTGGCGAATCTGACCTTTGGGGTTGGAGTTACATTGGCTCCTGAAAAACGATTTCGCCACTATTGAACCGGCATACCATGGATGGTATGTTCGCCTATGTAGCTCTCATATATATGGGGATGCGCATAATGACCGCAACAACACTTTGACGACAGTTTGTCTGATTTATAAAAATATGTTTTAAGTATAAACTGGTGTAGTTTGTTCCTAAAGGTATGTACTAAGACATCTAAAAACTATTTTGGTATTATCTACACCTAAACCGTATAAAATATTCGATGTACATGCATGTGAACATCCTGAAATTATCCTGGAATTTCACAATTAAGATTTTTTAGCATCAAATATGTGTTATTTAGGTCCTAATTCGATAGATTTAAGAGTCATTTATTTTTTTATCGTCGAAAAATAATTCAGGTTTGTGTCTTAATACCCGGAGCCGTTTCTTTTAACACAGCAAAATTCCCATCATTTGCATTACTTGCTTACCTTTACCTCTCCTTTACCTTTATAAATTAAATCTAAAAATATTTTAGTACTTTTTGGATTTTTGCCTCGTTTTAAATATTTGATACCTACTTCCTACTCCGACCAACGGAGGAAGATCGGAGAGCGGTCATCCATCACTACGTCCTAATTCTTCGTCTTGGATACGTTGGCTCCGGGTAACTACACGCTAAGTATGTTTATAGTTTGTGTATAAGTGTGTATATAATAAAGTTAAGTTTGTATATACCCAATCGATCAATTCGCTTACCTACCCGAACACCCAGACGCCAAAAATGGTTAGGAATCTGTAGACATACGGCTAATGCTATGCACTTTACACAAAGATAACTCCAACACAGGAACTTGCCTTTATCCAAAAATAGTTCTGAAAATAGTTCCTTATTCCTTATTAAAGGTTAAAGAAAAATACTCAATACGTATCGATCACTGACAGACTTTTCCACCATTATGTTAAAAAAACACTTTCTTCAACTCAAATTATTATATGTCTAAAGACTAAATGAATACTACCAATAGATAGTTAAACCGCCAAATTTAAAGACATTACAAATCATGATAACATAAATATATCAAATAAAAGTAACTTCTTCCCATCAAATACAATAGTGGCAACACCGGCTATTTCGCTGGTTAGACTTATCTAATCAGACAAGCGTTTGCTGATAGCATTACAAGGAATATATAAATTAAACTCATAAACAGGTAAGTGAGAATAAATAAATATAATATTTCAATCATTTTCAATAATATTGCATGTTTATTATTTACTATATACAGTTTTTTTTCAGGCCATCAAAATATTGCGACCGGAACAATTCAAGAGCACCGATCAAAAGAAAACACTATAAACAAACAATAAATGCTCGTAAAGAAATTTATAATTAATTACACTAGTAAACAATAAAAAAAGGTCGGTAATAAAAATAGCTCAGTCCTATAGATTTTGTCCTGCTCGACGCAAATCCGGCGTCTCGTTTAGACGATACGGGCAGGACCATGATACAAAGAAAAATTGTTAAATAATAACGATAAAAATTAGTAAATAAAAAAGGTCGGTAATAAAAATAGCACAGTCCTATAGATTTTCACCTGCTCGACGCAAATCCGGCGACCAAAAAATTTTCCAAAGACTCGTTTAGACGATACGGGCAGCACCATGATACAAAGAAAAATTGTTAAATAATAACGATAAAAATTAGTAAATAAAAAAGGTCGGTAATAAATATAGCACAGTCCTATAGATTTTCACCTGCTCGACGCAAATCCGGCGACCAAAAAATTTTCCAAAGTCTCTTTTAGACGATACGGGCAGCACCATGATACAAATAAAAATTGTTAAATAATAACGATAAAAATAAATAAACAAAATAATTTGAACGATAAAAAACAGTAAACATCAAAAAAACATGCATTAAATTTTTACAATATGTACAGATATGTTGTTCATGGAATGCTGAAATATAAGTTAAAAGTAACGTCATCCTAAAATTTTCAAATGGTGTATCTATGCAATAAATGGTACCATAATACTGTGCTCCTATTTTTTATTTACGACTTCAGAAATTTTTTTTAAAAACATTTTGAATCTATTTCAGTCATAAACGATCGAAAAATTCTATTTTTAACCAGGACCTTTTTTTTAAGTTAAAATTTGTTGCCTAGTGTTATTATTAACCGATCTAACAGAATTTTTGAATTGTAACATTATTATATTATTATATACAGTGTGTCCGTAAAGTCCCGGAACATGTGATTATTTTGAAAACGGTAATTTTTACGCTGAAACACGTCAACTTTGTTATTTTTCTAGCAATATTTTAGCCTATGTAGTTGTTCCAAAATATGCCGCGTGGCGGCGCCCCAATCGAAGTAAGGTTTTTTTAAATTACAACCCTTTATTTTTGTTGCATTTTTGGATAGCTACCGTTGTCCTGAGTACATTGATATGCCACATGTGGAGGGTTACATAAGAAAATTAGGTTTTTGCCGCTGATTGAGATTTTGGTTTTGACGAACTTGTGGCCAGCGCGATCGCCCGATTTGAACCCTTTAGACTTCTTTTTATGGGGACATCTTAAAAACCGCGTCTATGTAAACAGGCCTTAAAATTTGGACGACCTAAGACACCGCATTCAAGCCGAGATCCAGATGATCATTCCAGCGGTACTGGCAAACGTACAACGCTCGTTTGTAGACAGGCTGGCCCACTGCCAAATAGTTTACGGTGGACACTTTGAGCAACTGCTCTGATTGGCTTTCCAAAAAACATTAAGCAACGCATAGATTGTGTTTAAGTTTGACAAAATACCAAAATCTCATTCGGCGGCAAAAACCTTCTTTTCTCAAAAATTTTCTTATGTAACCCTCCAGATGTGGCACATTAATGTAATCAGGACAACGGTAGCTATCCAAAAATGCAACAAAAATAAAGGGTTGCAATTTAAAAAAAACTGTCTTTGATTGTGGCGCCGCCACGCGGCAGAATTTGGAACAACTACATATGCCAAAATATTGCTAGAAAAATAACAAAGTTGACGTGTTTCAGCGTTTTAAAAAAAAATTACTGTTTTTAAAATAATCTCATGTTCCGGGACTTTACGGACACACTGTATAATAGAATTTTATTATGTAATAAAATTTAGAATACAAGGAAATAACACATATAGGATTTTAAAAAACAAACCTCTCTAAGGAATTTGTGTCGATTGGTATAAAAAAGTTCCAAAATTTTCCCCCAGACTTGCATGCAACTGGCAATAAAATCGATCAGAACCGATATTTTGAAACAGCATTCCTTCATGCACGTAGAATTGCACACTGTACAATAGGATAATAGGGCCTTATTTTGCAACTACCTATAAGATTTAAAGTTATTTAAAACAATATAAACATTCAGGATAATGTTTGCCTCTATAAATTTTGGTAAACATAGTATTTTATATTGTTTTGGGATTAATTTAAATATTTATGTAAGTAAACAACTACTAAAGTCAAAAAATACTAGAAAAGACAATTACTGTACAAATTGAAGTTTACAAGGAAAAAAATAAAATATTAACCATTAATGCACAGAACAGAAATCAACTTATTTTTAATTCAAAATAATAATTACTGTGCAGAATATTGATCACTAAAGTTTCTGACATTACTCACAAAACAAACTATCGCTGTTGTCAAAGTAACCCGTAATGGTTTAATAAAAATTGTATGATTTGATTGACATTGTATATTAAGTTTATCTGTGTTATGAGTATCAATCGTTAGTGTTCTGTGATCAATGGTTGCTGTTTTATTTTCTCCGTGAACACTTCAATTTGTATAGAAATAAATTATATATTTTTTGAAATAATTATATATTTTTATATTTATTTATTAAAGAATGACTCTACAGGAAAATGTTTTAAATTACAAAGCTTTTCCTAAAATAAGCTTTAAACTAATTGACATATAACTTCTATTCTATATAAATTTAAATCTAATTGCCAAACAAAAAATACAGTTCCAATAAATACTTAAAAGTATTCCTAAAAACAAAAGAAAAATATCCACAATGTAAAATGAAATTGATAAATTTCTATTCCTAGCCAAAACAAAATAAGAAAAAGTCGAAAAAAAATATTTTTTAAAGTATTCCTAAAAACAGAAAAATTAACACCAAAAATGTTAATAATCTTTTGTAAATTATTATTGTATTGTATAATACACATATAAATTATGGGAGAGTAGGTATTTAGTATAATTTGTAGAACAATGCCTTTTTAAAATCTGTACGTATAAATTTATTTTATTTAAAGTAAAAATGTCATTAACCAATTAATGTATTACTTTGAACAAATAGTATAATTTGACAAAAGATCTTCTATTTTCTAGCGATAAAATGTTAGATTTCTTGATGAAATTTAAATAGTTATATTCAATGGGAATTGTAAGATAGTAATTTGCAATTTTATAAAAGTAACTTTGGATTTTATCAATAGATACTGTAAATTTTTTGTAACAGGATCCCAAAGAACACAACCATATTCTAATTGCGGTCGTATATATACATATATGTAATATAATATATATTAAATAATCGAGTATAGGTAAATTTGTTTTTAAATTCTTGACAATTTCTAATAATATATCCTATTTTTTATAACCATTTTTAGTTGTATTTTCAATGTGCTTATTAAATTTTAAAACTGGGTAATAATATAAATATAAATATAAATTCCAAGATCCTTAATAATTTCAAGTGTCGGTGAACATTCTAAGTTTTCCATTGAAATAACACGTAAAAAAATCTTTTTTCATTAAAAAGACTATAACTTTTGAACCGTTTGAGATAAATTTTTTTACGTCGCGGATTCTTGTAGAGCATAAAATTTCCCAAAGAATCTATACCAGGATTATTTTTTTTAATTCAAAAATTCGTATGTTTAAAAGCTTTGAAAAGTGTAAAAAATCACTAAAACTGCAGTTTGGATGCTCACCGACACCTTAAAATTGAGCAAAAAATTTTGCCTTGCAGGAAAATTTTTTGCTCGGTATGTAGGTTCATTTTAACCCATAAATCCGATAGGTTAGTTTTTTTGGCTCACCCTACTGTGTATACAACATTAACCTAAACGTTATTAGGCAATGAGTCATGTATGTACCTATTCAATAAAATTAAGTATATTACTAGTAGTTGATCTTTTACCAACAAAGCCATGTTGATTAGGGTGGAGCAAAAACTCACGTCATTTTCGAAAACGAATATGCCTGGGTGTGCAAAAGATGCCTATCAGGATGCTTATTTACCCAAAAAAAATCCGAATAACTTATGACGATTCGATTGGCTCCCGAAACGACCTTGAAAATTTAAAAACTTTGACCAGCTATATTTCAGAAACAATAGGTTTTCTACTTTACGCCAGTAGTAGGCAACCAATATTGCAAAGACTGAAATGCCTTCCATCTCGCCACCGAGCCGGGCTCGAAATATTGCCGCATAGGTGGTCAAAGCTAGCTAGACTCTTTTAGGCCGCGTTCGGTTTGATAAACTGCATTGTGATTGCACGCCGCACAGCGAGGCCACGTCTTTAGACGGTAGATGTCTCCAGACTGACTTGCCGATACATTTCGACGCTCTCCTGGTCATTTATTTCTTTATAAGTGAACAGTGCCGAGCTTGATGCGTGTCTCCCGTAACCAACTGCCTGACACTGATGAGACCCAACAGGTCGAAACAGTCTGTCTGCTTCGAGCCCAGCTCGGTGGCGAGATGGAAGGCATTTCAGTCTTTGCAATATTGGTTGCCTTCTACTGGCATCAATGCTACTGGCGTAAAGTAGAAAAGTAGAAAACCTATTGTTTCTGATATATATATATATATATATATATATATATATATATTGGGTAATTTTAAAAATTTGTCTGCTGCTTTGACATCCTTGCAGCTAACGCCTTAATTTTATGCTTTAATTTTTTATAAATATGTGGGTAATATTTTTTTGCTTACGCATTTCGGAGCCATTCCGAGTCCCCTCTAGCCGGGGGCTCCATCGATACGGCTGATAGGGAGTTGGCTACGCCCCTGGTCAAAGCACTTCTTAATGATATTGAACGCCTTTAAAGAAATTTTAAAGCATATTTATTATTTAGGACTCTTCCAAACAAATTAAAATATATACTTGGCAATAAGCATTCATATGAATAAATGACCCATTATGTAATCATTTTATATTTATTAAAATAAAACTATAATTTGGCCCCACATTTTGCTTTACTACTAAAAACTTATAATGTAATGATTGTAATAGAAAGTACATATTAGTCCCTTACGTACTTTCGATTAAGTCAAAATATATAATAATGCAACTTTTAAGTGTATTTCCAACATTTGTTTCCAGGTTATGTTCATAATTCCTTAAATCAATTTTATCGTATGAAAATTGCGGTAAAGAACATACCAATAAATTAAAAAAATATTTTTATCTTAAAAAACAATATTTCTGTTTTGAATGATTATTTCGTTACCTGGTGTTCGTTGGAGAATTTATTTAAAATAAATGTGCTTCCTGCCGAGAAACAGCTTTGCTCGAAATTTACGGCAAAGATATTTCTTATATCCAAAGGTATTTAAGGTGTTGGTTTGGGATTAAATTCCAGGATTATACTTAATAAGATTCCGTAGCTTGCGCCAAATAAGTAAAGGAATCTTTTTATAGAGTTTAGATAAAACTTGTTTTATCGTTTTTGAGCAATTCGAAGCTGGTACAAAATTTTATTTTCTGGTAATAAATTAAAAACTGTTTATACAGGGAGTCCTTAAAATGGTACAATAACGGAATATTTTTTTTAAACTAATTTTTGAATGGGTTTGACATGATGTCGAAAATAAGTCTAAAACAACCATACCGTTAAAAAACGATTTTTGCAATCGATTTTCATTAAAAATCAATAAATTTTGTCGGTTGCGTGCCGTTACGATGTTATAATATAAATGTTACCTATATTGGAAGTAAATAGCCGTGTCAAGTTTTACGAATAAAGTATATGAAAAAATTAAAATTCGGAATTAAATTCTTTGCCAATTTTTTTTTGTTATAAAATAAATTAAAATATTAATGGTTATTAATATAAGGTTCATACAATTATTTCGAACCTATAATACGTAATTTTTGTCGATTTTTAAAGAATTCACTAACGCTCTTTGAAAAATCTTCTAAATACTTGTGCATAAAAATATACAACAAACTACCGTTGGAATTAAAGACCTGCAATAATACTTTTTTCTTTTATAAGTAAGTTTAACTAAATGTTGTTTCTTGTATACATTTATCATTCTGTACTATATTTATTTATTTTTGACTATGTCACTGCTTTTATAATTTTTTACAACTGCCTTTTTATATATTCTAACATTCTAACCAGTTTTATTATTTGTAGAAACTTTTAAATTTGTATTTTGACGAGTTCTATATCAATTTTGTATTGTTCCCTAAACAATAAACATAAACAATATCCCCTAGAAATATATAAAAGATTGTTTTTTTTTTAACTCTCCCTATCGCGTTGTATGGCGTCAGTTCGCCATTTTCGGAGCAATGTATGCCGTGTAAAATATTAAATTCTGTAACAAGTTTAATAAACGGCATTTTAGTCACGAGTTTTAATTAGGCACAAACGAAGATTGTTAGTGAGTGTTTAATAATGAAGTTTATAAAATGAGTTGCAGAACAAAAACACAAAATAAAAATGAATTTGATTTTAAATTTTGTTCTATCTAAACGAATTTTAAATAAAAAAACATGTCTTTAACAACTATTCTTACACAATATATTTAGTAAACAATATAAAACGAAAAACCAAATGAAGAACGTTTTTTTTCTTTTCTCCAGCTTTTTTTTCTCATGCATCTTATATTTAAATTCATAAAACATGCTTTTGATAAACTGCTTATCAGCTTTTGGAATTAATTTAAATAATTGGTATAAATAAACCTTATCTTCGGCGAGTACCTAAACATTTTTTTACCACCAGTCACGGTCTCACATCGGAAAATTTAAAAAATCATTTGTGGCTTTTTACTTATTCAGAACATTTTTCACCATATATTCTTGCTTTTTTTGCTATTAGCATGAAATTAGGACACAAAAGAGCTCTCACGTATGCATAAATCACAGTCTTAAACTGAAATTTATAGAATTATAATGTTCTATCTGCAAAATTCCGACAATTCCATTGGCGAAGCAGATAGAACATTATAATGATTCGGAATTTCTGAAAATAAAATATAGAACAAGTTTCAAATGCATTTTGTAGCCTAAAGAGTAATAAAAATTGTTTTAAGTCAGTGTAGATCTAATCATATTCATTAAAATATTTTAACCAAGCTAAAATCCCACATTTGGAAAAAAGTGCAGATAGAACAATATAATTCTCGCCTCGCGAACTGCAACTAACTTCAGCCCATGACTGAAAGCCAGAAAGCCACTGTTGCTTACTTCAGCTGGGGTTCCCACCTTTTGGTAGTTTCGGGACATATCGACTTTCTAGTAGAAAGCGCCGCACGGTGGGCTGGGCCTGGCCAGAAGTCCAAAAAGTTAAGTTTATCTGATCAAAAAAATAATACACCAATGTAAAGAAAAACCCTTAATTTGTAAGATTCCGAAAGAAAAAATTGAAAAACATTTTATTTACAAAAGATACAGCTGTTTAAAGTAAAGCAATACGGAAAAAATTCAGATTTTATATTTTAACGGAATTTTCTCTGCCTTTAAGGCGCTGTTACCTCTTATACATAACAAAAATTTAAAAAAAAATATAGTTTAAACTAAAGATGTATGTAAAATGACGATGCTTTGTAAAATTATTTAATTAATTATACTAAAATATAATACCTTGTAAAATCATACAATTTTACACTTAATAATAAGTTATGTGGTCCAAGTTGGTACAAAAAAATGCTAAGAATTTTGTATTTAAAATTGTTAAACAGCTATACAGGGTGAGTTTTTTAAAGTGTTACAAGACCGCCGACGGTGGACTAGTGGTTAGTGCTGCTGACTACAAGCCGAGAGGTCGTGGGTTAGAATCCCACCAGGGGTATGTCTGTTTATTTGTATTTGTTCTATTGTGTAATAGTCCTTCGGAGGGGACTTTAAGCCCGCGGTCCGTTCCTACCCCAAACCCGCTCAAGCCATTCAGTTGGCTTCTGGGACTTCTTATGAAGTAAGGGTTGAACTATAGGATCTCCATTTGAAGAGTTTTCATAGATCATAATATGATTTTGTGAGGCATTAGACACTCACAAGTAAGATGTTAGATTTTTTACATCACAGATTCTTAGAAAATATTTCTTAAAGTCACCTTGTTTCCATACGTCAGTGTCACAGAGTATTTTGTAGAGCCGCGAATCTTTTAAAAATTATTTTTTTTCTTGAGCAACAAAGAAAGTTTATAATATAAATTAATTATTACAGTATATTTATAAATAATTTATAAAAACAGTACGAACAAATTTTTTGTGCATTTGTTAAAACCGTAATTTTTCGTGCGTTTAACTTAAGTAACACAAAAATTACAGTTTTAAATCTTAATTTTGCCATTATAAAACAAATTAACGATTAATGTTGTTACATATTCAAAATAAAGTAGTAATTTGTTAATTAAAATACAACGTTTTGTTTTTACTACGTTGACACCGCTGAATGTGAAGTCAGACTTTGAAAGTGTGTAATACATAATATCAAGGCAGTAAAGTCGTATTTTTTATCATGAGTGTGGAAATTATTTGCCGAGGCGAAAGCCGAGGAAAATAACCAAGTGAGTGATAAAAAATGACCTTAATGCCGAGGTGCATATTAAATTTTATCCGAAATCACATTTAATAATACTAATAATTAATATTGATGAATAAATCAAATGTCATTTGATGATCAAATCAAATGTCATTTGAATGTAGGAAGTGTCTAAGTATACTGTTTGTTGCGACGGTTATTATATATTTGCCCGCCGCGGCGATTTTTTAATCTAATTAATAAAATTAACTTATTATTTTTGTTAAACAACATTTCATAAAAGGGTCCAATCGACCTCCGCGACGGTGCTTTTTTTTAAATATTATTTAGTTGCTGCTGAGGAACAGTAGACACATCTTAAATCGGCAGTAAAGTTCTACTTTACTGCCGATTGTTGACCACTTTACTGCCGATTTCGGATAAAATATTATACAAAACCCGGCAAAAAAGCTTATTAATTGCCTCGCACACAATCTACTACCTCTGCTAGCGCGTCGGCAGTGAAATGTATGCTTGGCTATAATATGAGCTTTCTCCGCCTGGTCTATAATGAATTATTTGCTTATGTGTATTTTATTTTACATAGGTAGTTTATTTATCTTTTTTAAATAGGTATACCATTACTAAGCGATTTCACAGATAATGCTATATTCTTTTTCAAATATAAAAGTGTTTAAATATTTCTGTTCTATATTTCATAAAATATTATATATTAAAAAGGACAAAAATAATAAAAGATAATGGGTTTATTTAATTTATCAAAACGCTGTTTTACAAATAATAACAAATTTTGTATGATTATGGCTATAAAGACAAAAAATAACTCTTGTTGTTTTTTAATATATATTTTAAAAACCTCACACGATAATAATGCTTTATTAAGCAAGTTGATTGTAACTTGTCGACTCAAAAGGGTTATCATTGTTCCTTTGCGGCCATCATAACAAAAGCCAGTTGACAGAATTACAATGACGTGTCATGTAAGTTTGACTATTCAATATCAATGTAAAGTATTTTACCTGACGTATAGTTTGATAGGCTGGCAACTTTCGACAGCTTTGTGATTTTAACGTCATCTAATTATATTTCTGTATTCGATAGAATCTTTGTTGTAATGCTTTCAAAACAATTGACTACGCATTTGCTACTCGTCATAAATATCAACTTCGGTGGCTAGATAACGGTCCAGTCGGTAAAGAATACAATAAGAATCAATAACTGTCCGAAATCAATTGTTTCTTCCTTTTAGTCCCACATCATAAAATAAACAGTTTCAACTGTATTAAAGCTTTGTTAAATTTATTTTGGGATTTTATTACATACGACACTTAAGTGGATTTCAAAAGGTTTTTTTTAGGATTAAAAAAAAAGAAAAGTTTTTAAAATAAATACATGGATTTTGTTTATTTCGATGCTACTAAGAGTTCTTAGACGCATCGTTTTCAGTGCTACTGAAAGCTTCTTAGAAGCATCGTTTTTCTGGTTTTGTTTATCACAATGATATTATCACAATCCACACAACAAGGTCTGTTGGATCTCGCAGTTAAAATACACTTATAGGCAAAATAATCGATCCATACAAATTTTCGATGAATTTTAATCACAAATAACTTTTTTTATTTGATTTTGGATTTAAACAAATATTAAAGAATATTGTAGATAAAATAGTTGAGAATCGCTTACATTTTTAAAATTAATTAAAAATAGATGTACGTTTATAATATACAGGTTTAAACAAAAAGATGTTTTTTACACTCTGTAGAGTGGCAAAACCGTATATTGTTCTAAATTAGGTTTTAATTATCAAGTCACATCTATTTTTAACAATTTTGTTTTTGGTTCACCTTGATATATTTATTTTTGTGGAAAATATGGAGTAAAAAAAAAACATTGCAATTTCCAATATTTTTTTGTCCAAAGAACTAAGGTTGCTATGGTCCATCCATAGCCTATGGAGGATGACAGTGACAGTTTTGTTGAATCATATGATATGGGATATATGGCTTTTTAAAGGTATCAAATTGTTTTTTGTAAATTAATGTGTTAATTTTGAGGTGTCTTCTTACTTTTAAAAATGGATATGTCTCAGACTGATGTTGCCCTTTGTACTTTACTTCTTGTGACTTTTAAAACACTTGCCACTTAATACTGTGACCGTCCTTCCTGAATTAAATCAATGGCTATATCCATTTTAATAAAATGTTGGGAAATTGGCAAAAACTCCCCGTTTACTGGCCTTTACAGATAAAAAGATGCACCTTAATTAAGTTTTGTGGGCACAAAACTCAAGATGCATTTTTTTTTTAATTTGATAGCTTTTGAAAGCCGCATATGACATGTCCAAGTATGGGATGATTCAACAAAACTGTCACTGTCATCCTCCATTGCCTATGGATGGACCATAGCAACCTTAGTTTTTCGTACATAAAAAATATTGGAAATTGCAATGTTTTTTAAAAAAATCATATTTTCCACAAAAATAAATATTTCGAGGTCAACCAAAAACAAAACAGATAAGAATAGATGTGACTTGATAAATAAATAATTTCGAACAATATACGGTTTAGCCACTCTACAGAGTGTCTTAAACTTATGGTAAAAAACTTCTTTTTGTTTAAACCTAAAAGAATAAGGTTTATTTTTTACAAGAGGAGTAAAATGATTGTTCTTACCACTTTGAGGTCTCTTTTAAGGCTTGCAAGTCTCTCTGTAAGAAACAAAACGTTTAAAACGATTATTAATCTGTACAAACCCAAAGCACAAGAATGGTAAACAACAAAAATGGCGGCCATCGTATGATGTGCAGTGTTGCAGTGATTTTTAGTATTTTTACTACGAGATCAAACAGACCTTGTTGTGTGTATTGTGGATATTATAAAATGTGAATAAAATCATTAGAGTAAATGTAAATGTAAAAAAATTGACGTTTTGACTGACATTAAATATTTAATTTTGACAATTTGCTTCACGTCAATTGTGCCAACCTAGTAAAATGAATTAAACTATTTGGTTTTTTTAGATTTATTTAATTTAATAGTAATAATAATGTAGCGAGTACCGCTCTGGATCTCGGAACGATCGAGATCGGTGTGGAGCTGGCTGGAATGTTCGAGAAAGCGCTTGCGTGACTAGTGTCACGTAGGCACTGAATATATAAGGAACAGCGCAGCATGGAGCAGTCAGTAAAGTTTTGGTACTCTCGAAAAAATAAATAAATATACGTGCAAATAAATAGACTCGTGAACAGTAGTGATATTTAGTGATATTTAAATAAATAGTAGTGTTTAATTTTATAGTTTCTTAGTGTTTTAAGTGTAATTAAGTTATAAAATAAATAGTTTAGTTCGTTAATTAACCAGTGCGTGTTTTAATTCATACTACGAACAGTAAAAACGCTTCAATAATAATGTTTATTTATTCTCAGGATTACAATGGATATAGAACAAGTCCAATATATACAAAAATAAATGAAAAATACAAAAACAAAATATAGCCTATACTAACAATAATTACAATTAATCTAAAGATATATAAGGCAAGCAACAAACTTCCTTTACTTAGTAAACAAATCGTCAACACTGTAAAAACATCTGTCAACAAGAAATTCCTTTAATACCTTTTTAAAAAATCGTGTATTCTTAGAATTTCTTATGTCTAGCGGATGTGCGCTATAAATTTTAAGACCAAGTCTGGATGGAGAGTTTGACGAAACATTAACCTAACATAAGGTATTTGATAATGAGTTTTGTTGCTAAGATTATGTTTATGTATGGAAGACCTGAATCCATTCTTATTCAAATTTATAAATAAAAGGAAGAGGGAAAAGTTAATAAATTATATTGTTTAAAAATTTATCAGCATGAATAGGTTGATTTGACACCGGTTTTTTCCGGAAATGATACCAACTTTCGATTTTTAAATGGAATGCTATATATTTTTACATATTTGGAATCCTAAGAAAATTCTGAGTCAGAGAGCATCCTCAAATTGACCTTTTGACGTTTCGTAATAAAAAAATGTATCATCATAAAGATCAATCTAGAGTGCTTTGAACTATCTTATTTTTTAATAATGGATTCACACAATTGAAATTGAACTTGCCTTAGAAAGTTGTTATTCAGATATTCCCAGCAGTCTAAATTCGTTTTTCTCAAATAGTTCAAAGCACTTTAGATTGATCTTTATGATGATGCATTTTCTGATGACGAAACGTCGAAAGGTCAATTTGAGGATGCTGTCTGACTCAGAATTTTCTCATGATTCTAAATATGTAAAAATATATAGAGCGTTCCATTTAAAAATCGAAAGTTGATATCATTTTCGGCGAAACCGGAAGTTCAAAAAATTCATTTTGTACTCTTATAAGTGGAATTTTATATCCTTATTAACAATGCTAAATTTCATGTGTCTATCTTTATAAATAAAAAAGTTACAGGGGTGCGCCTATTCTCAGATACACCCTTCTGAGATAAAAACTCGCTCAGGAAAAAAAATCTAAAATTGCGATGATAGACCTCTTAATATTAATATTATGGACTCAAACTTTCACCATAATTTTTTTTTGTCACCCCAAACAATATTTTCGATAAACTTTATAAACAAAAAATAGTCGATTTTTTTTAATAAAATTAACAAAATGGTATTGTCAAAAAATAGGGTAAATATTACTATTTATTTTTAAAATTGTAATTGACATGAATAAACTAAGCGTTTAATATAATTTTACACATAATTTTTTAATAATAATGAAGTATGTTTAATTTCAATATAATTATATTTTATTTGGTCAATCAGAATATATTAATCCTTTTATAATTATTTTAATCATACATTAGTCCGTTTTGTCAAATTAACCATACCTTAAAATTGTTTAGTCTAGGCGGTTAGTGCAGCGGGATTTCCTACCCCAGTTTAGTCGTTGTAATTAACGGAAATAGAAAAGAAGGCCCTTACTGCAAAGGTGTTTACGTTTCGAACGGGTGTTTGTAGATTATAATTAGTTATGAGTGATGTAAGAGAACTTTTAACAAGTTGGGGGTGCACAAGTGACACTGTGGATTCTTTTATAAAGTAGGTACTATAGTAAAAATTTTAACAAAATATGTTTTTTTTTTTAATTTTAGGTCTTTAGTAAATGAGATTACATCGATGGTGTAGCGCACAAATGCGTTAAGTGCATAATAATTGGTTTTGAGAAAATTAAAGTTTAGGGACATTAAAAAATATAAGATTTAATAAAACCAACTTTAAAATGATGCAGAAGTCTTTAAAAATTATATTTTTATTTATAAGCTACTATATTTCTACTTATCATTCAAAAACAATGGTACAAACTATCAAAAACTCATTATTTGTGAGCTACACCATATGAGGACCCTAGGAGCCAAGGGGTATAAGTATATTTTGTTTAGTTTTGAGATAATCATGTTTAAAGTAAAAAAAAAACTTGTAATTTGGAGTCAAAATTGTTTGTTGTTTTATGACTTTGTTCTTCATGATGTCTAAGCTTAGAATTCAGTTATATCCCTTGGATACCAAGTAAAATGTACCATTTACTATCTTTTTCTGTACATAACTACTTTTTTTTTTAAATGTCACTTGTATCCCTTGGCTTCTAGAGTCCTCATATGGTGTATGCCGATATCGGCATAATATGTACTACCTATATTTTTTAAGTTTATTTTGATGTTAACATTTGTTATTTTTAATAAGTTTACTATGTGTACATTACATATTGTTTAATAATATTATGTTTATTTTAAATAAATCAATTTTTTTTAATATTTAAAATCTATTTTTAATTTAAACCTATTTAATGCTTAATAAGAGCTTTAAAATGTAATTAAAATAAACAAATGATATTGTTAATATTAACACAAAAGGTACATTTCTTTTAACAATATGATATATTTGAAATCCAACAATATCATTTATTTAATTTTAGCAAAAAAAGTGTGCTTGCATAAACATTATTGATATAGTTGAAATCCACCAATATCATATAATTATATTAACGTATGATCTGTTTAAATAGTAACAATGCCATATAGTTAATGAAGCAAATGATAAGGTTGCGCATATATGACAATATGCAGGGCCGTTCCTGGCAAGCGTGCAGTGCGTTCACGCAAGCAGGCGCAACATTTTGGGGGCGCAAAATCAAAGGGTCAATCAGTACTTTGTAACGATAAAGGTTACCGCCTTTAATAATAATAATAGTTTTATTGCCATAAGATCATTACAATGATATCGACAACGTCAAGAGGTTACACTAAATTAATAATATAACTACATAATATTATAATAATAATATATATTATATAATAGTAAAATTAAGATTAAAATACATTATTTTTAACAAACAAATTAAAAGTTTATACATTTATTAAAACAGTAAAAACAGTTTTGGAGAAGCAAATATTTTACAGCATATTTATATTTTGTAATTAATGTCCTTAATTTCATTTAGTAACTTATTTGCGTCGGCCGCATTAAATCCTTATGCCGCTCTTTTTTCGCCCGCTATAAAGCGCGTTTTTATATGAGTATCAAAATAAAAGGACAGAAATTGTCATAATATTTTTAGTATTTGTTTATTAGTTGCAGATGACGGTAACAAAGTTTAACAGTGTACACAGTATACACTTTGTAACGAGCTTGCGTCACTAAAAACCAGTATTATATTGTTTATATAGATTATTTTTGTTTTATTTAGGGTATTTTTATTACTAAATATTATTTATGATTTTGTTTATTTCGGGGTATTTCAATTGTAACGGGTGCGACACTGAAACTGCGTTTTTTATGATAATAAAGTGTTGGTTTATATCAAGATATGTTAATATACAAAAATAGTATAAAAAATTAGATATTTAACTCAAACAAAATGTTAATAAAAACTTGTATAGAAAAACTTTTATAACGTCATATATGACATATATTTAAAAATTGCGCAACGGGCGCGACCTTAAAAAATCGGCAAATGCGACCAAGTTGGCTTCTAAAGTTGATAATGTAGAATTTCGGATAAACGCATATGGGTGATTCTCAAAATATAATATAAATAAATAAGTTTATTTAGCCAAAGCTATTTTTAACAAACAATTTGGTTATTTACAATTTTTGTTACATACAAATCTTTAACATAGGTAATCTCTTAACATTTTTTTAAAACTATTATAATTATCACAAAATTTAATACTTTGCGGCAAGTCGTTAAATAATTTCAAACCATTAGAAAAAATACTCTTTTGCGTCCTACTTTTTTTACAAATTCTAATATAAAAATCTTTATTTTGTCTGGTTTCATATGTATGCACCTGATTTAAATAACATATATCACTATACAAATATTCAGGTACCATTTTATTCTTTATTTTAAAAATTATATCTAAAGCTTTAAAAGTAATTCGTTGCTTAACACTCATAAAACCCAATACTTCTAACATTTATTTAATTGGTGTATATTTACTACATCTTAATACAGTACGTAAAGCTCTATTTTGTATTACTTGAAGCTTTGAAACTTCATTTTGATTTAAATTAAAAAGGACAGTTGAACAAAATTCAAGGTAAGGTAAAAATAATGACTTATACAATAAAATATTAACATATAAACTTAATTGTTTCCCTATCCTATTTAAAAAGTACACTTTTTTGGACATTTTAGACATAACATAATTGCAGTGACTAGAGAAATTTAAACACTGATCCAAAATAACACCTAAGTATTTCATCTCTTTAACCCTATCCAGGCTAATATTATTGATTTTTATATCTATATTTATATTAGAAATTTTAAAATTTGAACCAATTACCATATATTTACATTTATTTATATTAAGACAGATCATTATCACACAACCAGTTATTAAGAGAACATAAATCATCATTTAACATATTTACCATTTCATCAATATTATTTCCACAGACATATAACATAGTATCATCAGCAAACATTGAAACATTGCACTTATTAACATGATTAATCATATCATTAACATATATTATGAATAACAATGGACCCAAAACTGTACCTTGAGGTACTCCATTTTTTACATACATTTTGTTAGATACATGTTTATTAAACTTTACATTTTGAGTTCTATTAGTGAGATATGAACTAAACCATTTAAGTGCATTACCTGCTATTCCAATTTTTTCTAGTTTTTTTAATAAAAGTTCTCTATTATTTCAAATGCACGACGAAAATCCAAGAATATAGCAATAACCACTTCTCCCTTGTCCAATACATTAACCCATTTATTACAAATATTTAAAATGACAGTTTCACACGAATGCTTATTCCTAAAACCTGATTGACACATGTTTATCACAGAATTTCTATCACAATATTCAGCTAATTGATTTTTAACACATAATTCTAAAATTTTCTCAAATGAACACACAGTATTTATGGGTCTTAAATCTTCACATTTGGTGGAATTTGTGATTTTTTGAATAGGGATAATTGTTGAGTTCTTCATACAATTTGGGAATTCACCATACAACAATGAGTTGTTAACAATATCAAGGAATTGATTACTTATCACTTCATATGCATCTTTTAAAAAAAGGGTGGTTATTCCATCTACATCTGCAGTTTTTTTAAGGTTATTTATTATTTTCTTTAAATCTGACATAAAAATTGGTTCAAACTTATTAAAACGTTCACAAAATTGAATTTTAGGCAAAACATTATCATTATTACTTTTAGGTATATTTTTCACAATATCATCGATACTCTGTATAAAGTATTTATTAAATTTATCTGCAATTATAATTGGGTCATTTATTTCTATTTTGTCAAACTCAATACTTGATGGTGCATTATTTTTATTGTTTATTAATTGTTTTAAATTTTTCCATAACTCTCTGCTATTGTTTTTATTTTCATCTAATACTGAGTTAAAATATTCCTCCTTATTTGTTCTAATCGTACTTGTCACATAATTTCTAATCTTTTTATATTCATTCCAGTCCTCCTCCTTATCAGTTATTACAGCCCTTTTATACATTTGGTCTTTTTCTTTTATTAGTTTAGTTACCCTTCCATTAATCCATTTATTATGTTTGTGCTTACTATTTATTGTTTTGTTTTTTATTGGACACATGATATCTATAGTATTTTTTAAATTGTTCCAGAAACACTCCATTAAAAAATTTGTATCTGTCCTATTATTTTCCCACTTTTTTTCCATTAGTATTTCTTGAAATAATTGTTTATTGTACCGATTGTAAGAGCGATATTGGATTTTAATTTCCTTGATAGTTTCTATTTCTAATTCAAAACTTACTATCATATGGTCACTAATTTTCGGTGTTTTATGTACTATACACTTCATATTTTTGTTATTTGTAATTACATAATCAATTAATGTTCTACTGTATGCTGTTACTCTTGTGAAGTCATTAACTACTTGATAAAGACCATATTGTTCTATTATTTCTTTACATTTCTTTCCATAATGCGTATAATTTTTCCAGTCATAGTTAAAATCCCCTACAATTAAGTGTGTTTCATTAATAGTACTGTACTCTTCTAAATGTTCTTTAAAATGTTCAAGGAATACTAAATTATTTGAAAAAGGTGATCTATAGATTGTAGTTAAAGCATACTTTATCTTACCTATTTTAATATTAATTGTTAGAAACCATATTAAATCGTTTATATTTTTCTTTGCTTTAATTTTAAAATTTAACTGTTCTAAAATAAATACCAGTATTCCACCAGTTCTTCTGTTTTGTGTATTACATTGTGCATATTTGTAGCCTAGTATATTAATTTCTGATTCTTGCACTGTATCATCTATATGACTTTCCACTAAACAAACAACCAAAGGACGCCATACTTTTAACAAGCAATATATTTCATCTTTATTATGTATAAAACCCTGACAATTTAAAAATACTATTTTATTAGATTTTATTTGCTATAATTGAGTACGATCATACTCTCTATTAACATTTCTCATATAACTTGGACATTTTTTGTCAAAAGCTGTATGAGAACAATCAACATTAATTTTAAGTACTTCTTTTGCATAAGTACAGTTCATGCAATTAAAATCTTTAGATTTACAATCTTTTGTCAAATGATCGGTTTTAGAACATTTAAAGCAAGTACTTACTTCCTGTTTACATTTTTCAGCAACATGTCCAAATCTTCCACATTTATAAGATTGCAATACATTTATATGTTCGTATACTAAACATACTCTCCAGCCACAGTTAAGACTGCCAAGATTAATTACTTTTTGGTACATTTCTTTATCTAATTCAACAATAATATTACCACAATTTTTCTTGTACTTTTTAATATATTTTCTAAATACTTTTATATGACTATTTTCTAAAATAATATTCTGTTTAATAAGATATTCTTCAATACTTTCATTATCCATATTAACATATTCCTCTTCTGCATTTACAATACTAATCATAGGCTTTTTCATTACAGGTTCCTCAATAGTATACTTATCTTTTAAGTCTTTAATTGTATTTCTCAATTTCTCTTTAGATCCATTATCAACACAATTTATTAAAATTCCACCATCTTTTATGTTTTTAACATTAAGAATACCAATTTGAAGGTCACTGGGATCAACCATTTCTTTTATTTTTTCCATTGTAATCTTGTTTTCTTGTTTTTCTATGGGTCTTATTATAATTTTTTCTTTGCTCTTTTTTAATATATATATATATATATATAGATATATCTGAATATTTATTATCATTATTTACATTTTTGTTATTCTCTTTAATGGTTTCAAATATTTTTTGATGTTCCTCAATGATTTTATTTTGCTTATTTATACTCTTTATGCATTCTTGTAATGCTTCTCTGACATTTTTAAGTTCACTAATAATGTTGTTATCACTGCACTCACTACATCTGTATTCAATGTTTTTATACGAACGTATCACCTTTACATCTTCATCTTTAATCTTCACACACGCATATTCCACAGGCCGACATTTTGTTTGTTTACAATCTCCATACACCGCACTGGGCGTAGGTTGCCAACTGATATAAATTGTCACTATACACTAAATCTTTTTTATGTCAATTAGTCGCTAAATTTTAAGTCCGTAATTAACACAAACCAACTGTCCCCGCAGTAAGAATTTTTATCACAAAACAAAGTTTACTATCCAAGTTTATGTCATGAATAGTTTATCCACTAAAAACTGCAATAATTTACTAATTATTAACATATTTCTTAGCACTACCTAATCACACGTTGACTCTACAATGTTGCCAATGTTATGTACATCTACACTTTCGGTTTATTATTTTTTGAATACTAAAAAGTTTGGTAATATTATTACAAGAGCATTTTTGTAAAGCTTTAGTTAAATCCTAAACTAAAATAAGATTGATATTGCATGCAAACCTTAATTTTTCTATTTATGGGTAAATTATGTCCACAGAAAAGACGTCCACTGAATGGACATCTATGTATATTATTCTCTATAAGAAAGATAAATTTTAGGTATTTACCTTCGCATTTGTCATGTGCCAAAAATAAAAACTTTGACAATAATAATGACAATAATTAGAAAATAATTCAATACTTACTGTTTGAAATATAATTGTAGGACAGCCTATGCTTCTACTCTGGAGCCTCGTACATAAACATGAACGCTTCTTTACAACCTTTCAAAAAAGAACTGACAAGGGCGACTTAAATAACAAATGACAAGTTTTTTAATGACATAAAATTAACGGTTGACGTGAGTGGCGCGAAATACTTTTGAAATTTTGCACTTACAAATAAGTCCTCGGAATGGATCGAAACTGGTAACGTATAAATGACTAAACTACAATATTAAATTAAAAAGAATAAAAAGGAATATGAACCATATCTATGTATTTTTGGGGTATTTAATAATAATGGCAATTTTTTAGGTTTTTTTAATATGCAGGCTTTTCACTACATTAACTGAAACTTACCAACACGATATAGTCACGTTCCACGGAAAGGACAATATCTCTATTCAGATCAGTTTTTTGGGCGGTGTTTTTTTTTCTTATTTTTTTTTTACTTTAAGTACTGTTAGTTAACGTTGTGTACTTTAAAAATGTTACTTATTTTTACCATTTTTTTTTAATATGGGAGAAAAGACACACGTCACGCAAAGATTGTAGTTATTTTGAGAATAACCCATATATTATATAATAGTAAAATTAAGATTAAAATACATTATTTTTAACAAACAAATTAAAAGTTTATACATTTATTAAAACAGTAAAAACAGTTTTGGAGAAGCAAATATTTTACAGCATATTTATATTTTGTAATTAATATCCTTAATTTCATTTAGTAACTTATTTGCGTCGGCCGCATTAAAGCCTTTTGCCGCTCTTTTTTCGCCCGCTATAAAGCGAGTTTTTATATGAGTATCAAAATAAAAGGACAGAAATTGTCATAATATTTTTAGTATTTGTTTATTAGTTGCAGATGACGGTAACAAAGTTTAACAGTGTACATAGTATACACTTTGTAACGAGCTTGCGTCACTAAAAACCAGTATTATATTGTTTATATAGATTATTTTTGTTTTATTTAGGGTATTTTTATTACTAAATATTATTTATGATTTTGTTTATTTCGGGGTATTTCAATTGTAACGGGTGCGACACTGAAACTGCGTTTTTTATGATAATAAAGTGTTGGTTCATATCAAGATATGTTAATATACAAAAATAGTATAAAAAATTAGATATTTAACTCAAACAAAATGTTAATAAAAACTTGTATAGAAAAACTTTTATAACGTCATATATGACATATATTTAAAAATTGCGCAACGGGCGCGACCTTAAAAAATCGGCAAATGCGACCAAGTTGGCTTCTAAAGTTGATAATGTAGAATTTCGGATAAACGCATATATAGTAATAATTTTTTGTGTAAAACTTGAATAGTAACCTTAAACAAGCCCGTATTTTATAATATGCACAAATATTGTATATATTATTTTCTAAAATTTTCTCAAAATGTAACGGCTGCGACATTTAAACTTTTTATCGAGTATTGAAACCTCTCCGTTTTTATTCTTAATTATTCTTAGCATTACAATGTACGAATATTTTAAGGTTATAAATTACGTCGAAATTAAACTATTTGACTTCAGATATAGTTTTATTTTGTTAAAAAACACATCCGATTTTTTGTCAAAGAGGGGTAAGGTTTCGCGAAAATACCCTTTGGTAATTTAATAAATATTTTTATGCACGATGACATTATAATATGACAATTATAACAAAAATTCTTTGACGTAAACGTCTTTTTATAGCCCGCGGACGTTATTATGACCCAGCGGGCTATAATGAAACGTCAAAAATTAAAAACAACAATGTTACACCATTTGATATATTCGAAGTAAGTTTTTTCGTATAAAGATTTTGATTTTTCCGGCAGCAGGCCGCAATTTTTTGCCTTTTCAGCTGCTTCCTCAATTTCATTCATCTTTAAACTTTAAAACTGACTGATGTCAGTTGACATTATAATATGACAATTATAACAAAAATTCTTTGACGTAAACGTCTTAAAAAACAATAATATATTAAAAATATTAATATATTAATCGTGCATAAAGTTTTGTATGCATTGCTGGCATAACTGGTTTTTATGGTCCTACGACGCTTTTCTAGCCCTCGCGCTAACGCGCTCGGGCTCGAAATAGCGCCTCGGACCATAAAAACCTTATTATGCCCTTAATACATAAATAACTATTATACTATACCCGGCAACGGACAGGTGGGGTCCTAGACCACACCAATAGATAATCTACTCTAATGTATGGCCTTGTACCATAATATAGTTTCTTCATTTTAGACGGCGCTGTGGTCAATGACGATGTAGCAACCCCGCAACTAATAAACAGCTTTAACCTTTTTAATTAATTCATAAACAGCTGTCACTCATCTTTAAAATATTATATTAATCATATATGCTCTGTTTTTAATGTCTGTCAAACAAGTGTCTTAAATATAAGTTTTATTTTATTTTTTACATCTTGAAATGTAAGTATGTTTTTTATTCTTGTTTAATTCTTGTTTTAAAACTTTGTTATTACAGATGGTTGCTATATATTGTGCTGTTGAAAGTTGTTGGGGATCTAAGGAATCTAAACATTCCTTTCCAAATCCTTCAAAGAACATCGACTTGTTTAATAAATGAGTTAAGTTATGTGCCAATAAAAGACTTCTTGAGATGACACCTTAAAAAATTTTTACAAACTGCAGAGTGTGTTCAAAGCATTTTATTCAGGAGGACTTTTACGTAATAAAAGACTTGGTCGTCTGGCTTACCCAACATTATTATTACCAGGTATAGCTTGGTTTCATTAAAATTAGTATGTAATTTTGCAGTGGTGTTTTCTGCATAAAAATCTATATATTTTTAAATATAAGTTAATATTATTATTTTTATTGCCTGCTTTTGTCTTTCAGAACTAAATACCAAAGTAAATTTGTTTCGTTTTATAAAACAAATAAATAATATTTTAAATTTAAAAGACAGTAGAAAGTTAAATAAAAAAGCTCCAGAGCTCTTTCATAAAGCCAGGGCACTGGCTTTAAAAAAACATTTTAAAAAGAGAATACAATACTAAAAAATTTAAAGTTTATTTGTTTAATTTTATTAAACAAATTAATAATATAAAATTCTCATGACAGACAGGAAACTGGCTTTAAAAATATTTTCAAGTTAATCAATTTTGACCAATGCAAGTTATTTTAATGTATATATAGTGAAACGAATCTACTTTTTCATTTAATTGTTATGTTTTTTATGTTCAATATTTATGTAAATCAAAATAGGATTTTATTATATAATTATGTTTTGTACGGTTTAATTGAGGAGCTTTTAATCAAAACCAAATTTGTCCACTTCTGGCAAATAATTATTACTACTTAAGTAGTGATCATTGTAGAGGAGGATCATTCACACATACATATAACCACTTTAAAAGTGGTCAAAGACCATTATTTTAAATGAGACTTAAAAATAATCATCTTAAAGGAAATTTGGTCATAACCAAACATGTTTGTTCTCTAAATTCAATTCTACAAATTCTAAAAGGTTTCTGAATACAGTGGCTTACTGCCTATAGGCATGTTAGAAAAACTAACAGGATTTCTTATATAACAACAATTTAATGTATTTTTATGTTTTTACGCTCCCCTGAAAATTTGATCAAATGGATAAATTTGTTTTTGACCACTCACTCCTGAATTATTTATTTTATGTTTATTATTTGTATGGCCTAAGATAGTATTTTACTGTTTATGTAATATTTATATTGAAAAATATATGTTAAAATATTTTAATTATTTCATTTATGACCTAACAATGATTATATTTAAATATAAATGTATTTTAAGAGCCATTTTACAATTTGGAAAAAAAGCAATGTAAAGCCTTGTTCAGTGCAAGAACCAGTTAACTATTTTAAAATGTAAAACATTTTAGTGGAAATTGAGATATCTAGTTCTTGAACTGTACTCTGCTAATTACAAAATAATATATATTTTTAAATATTGGCGGGCGATTTTGGCAACGTTGCATTTTAATTACTTCAATTTTAATAGATGGCGCTTTATTGCATCAAAACGTTTTCAGGTAGTTACGTATCTATTGGTGTGGTCTAGGGGTGGGGTCTTATAGACCCCACGTTAATGTTAGGCGCCATTATTTCTGTATTTTTGTGCTTGTGCGCCTACGCGTTTCAGTAGTCTCCCCTTAGGTATCCTTCTAGCTAATGCGTAACGCAGTTTAGTTGTTATTGCGATTTCGTCAAGTGCACTTCGTTTTAAACTCGTCTGGGGTCTAATAGACCCCACCTGACGTTTACGTGACAATTTTATAGAACTTTGCTGGTTAGTCATTTTTTGAATTTTGATCATATTTGTGATATAATGTATCAAAAAAATGATCAAAATTCACAATTCAATATTTGTTTTTAAGAATTATGGCTTGTAACATCTACAAAAATGAACAAAAGCGTCTCTTAGAACTTTGGGCAGAGCTAGATGAAGAAAAAAAATAAAATTATTATTTTTTTTCTGTATAATTTTTAATTTTCTTTTTAGTTCTTTTATAATGAATTTTGTGTCTAAGTTTTTGTTTTTTCCTTGCATATTCATTGTATTTGTAATGAATCAGATTTAGGTACTTTGGTTTTTATTTAAATGATATTTTTCTAAAAATGAGTGTACTGAATTTTGTATTTATTATTAACGCAGTTGTCTGTAATTTTATTTTCGAAATCTACAGGGTTTTATTTAACTAAAATAAAAGAAAAATACTTTGTTAGTATGAAAGTTACAAATTAAGAATAATACAAAATATACTATACACAAAAAAGCCTAAAAAGGCAGATCTGACGAAAACTATAAATTTATATACTATATTAATATATATTTTTTAATAAAAAACATTTAAGCCATGATCGATATAATTTAATTGCCATGATCCTAAGATATTAATTTTTAACAAAAAATCCCTAAAAATTAAATTTGACCCCAAATACACGCAGATAGATTTGGGGTCCATTGGACCCCACCTGACCGATCTCGTAACTTTTGGTCACCTGTCCGTTGCCGGGTTAAATTCAGCAGTTTTTACACATTTTCAATTATATATTTTAAAAATTTTAGGGCTAAAAAATTAAAATATTTAATGTATTATATTTAAATATATAAGGGGCGCACGTAGGTACGCATAAATATTTTTGTCTTCCTTTCAAGAATTTTCCAATCCAATCTAAGCATACAGCTTCTTTGACAGCCTTTCATGAGACACGCAATCGAATGCCCTACTGAGATCACAAAAGTTCCCAATAGGACACTGCATTCTCAATATCTTCATAAAAGGACATCAGAGCCGTTGCAGTAGACCTATTCTCAAGCCATGTTGATTACATGTTATTATATCACATTTGCTTGAAAAACGCTTTAGAAAAACTTGAAGATATTGTCACCGGTCTATAGTTTTTGGCCAGGAGGCTGTTGTTCTCCTTAAAAATCGGAATTACTTTGCCAATTTTTAATAACTGGAAATGAACCGTTTTTAAAGGATAAGTTAACCAAAAAAGTTAAGGGATCTACAATAACAGAAAACAGCGTTTTTAAAATGATCCTGGAATATTATCAGGACCTGAATAATGCTTGTTTTTTAATTTATTAGTACAAATTTGTACTAATAGATAATAATTCTTCAGTATAGTATAATATAAAACTTATATTGTTATTTGTTATGTTAAGATCATTATTTTTATAGTTTGTTGGAATGTTGGAATTTTTTTGGAGGCGTCAATAAAAAAATCATTAAAACAGGAAGCTATTAATATAGGTTTATTTATCAACAAATTCAATTTTTTCTTATTTGATATTTGTGAAATAATTGTCCATGTTGTTTGAACAGGATTTTCAGAATTATGATTTTATTTTGAAAACAAAACTTTTTTGTTGTCGATCATAATAATCATTGAATTTTTTGAATTGAAATAAATGTATATATCTTTGCTTGGTTAATAACACAGCCACACAAATTTGTTGTCTGACCATATTTCTTTTATGTTTTTGGGGTCGCTGAATCCGAATCCAAGGTCTATTTAACCCCATCACATCAGGATTTTGACATAACCTCAAAAAATCTATAATTTAAGCTATTAAACGCATATAACCCTAAACATTAAGTTGTTGTCTAAAAACCCAAGCTCCTAAACCCTATAAGCCTAAAACTCACTTAACTCCATAACCCCATGACCCACTTAACCCCATCATCTATTTAAACATATAATCCTTAGGATGAAATTGTGATCTGAAAACCCAAGCTATTAAACCCAATAACCATTTTAACCCCATCCCATAAACCACTTAAACCCATAACCTTGAAACCCATTTAACCCCATCAACATCAATTCCAACAGTTCCGTATCTCAGACATTTAGCTTTGAAGAGACTAAAGTTATGCGGTTATTAAAATAACGTACATATTAAGTTAAATACCTGACAAACGTGGTTGATGTACATTGAGTTATGAGGTTAAATGGGTTATGGGGTTATGGAGTTATGTGAGTTATGAAGTTGTGATATTTAAGAGCTTGGATTTTTATATGAAAACCACATTCTCAGGGTTATATATAGTAATAGCTTATATGATGGGTTTTTTAAGGTTATGGCAAAATCCTGATGTGATGAGGTTAAATAGACCTCGGATTCGGATTCAGCGACCCCAAAAATATATAGAAAATATGGTCAGGCCCCCAGATCAAAACACAATTTTTTTTTTGTGTTTTGATCTGGGGGTCTGACCATATTTCTTTTATGTTTTTGGGGTCGCTGAATCCAAATCCAAGGTCTATTTAATCCCATCACATCAGGATTTTGACATAACCTCAAAAAATCTATAATTTAAGCTATTAAACGCATATAACCCTAAATATTAAGTTGTTGTCTAAAAACCCAAGCTTCTAAACACTATAAGCCTAAAACTCACTTAACCCCATAACCCCATGACCCACTTAGCCCCATCATCTATTTAAACATATAATCCTTAGGATGAAATTGTGATCTGAAAACCCAAGCTATTAAACCCAATAACCATTTTAACCCCATCCCATAAACCACTTAATCCCATAACCTTGTAACCCATTTAACCCCATCAACATCAATTTCAACAGTTACGTATGTCAGACATTTAGCTTTGAAGAGACTAAAGTTATGCGGTTATTAAAATAAGGTACATATTAAGTTAAATATCTGACAAACGTGGTTGATGTACATTGAGTTATGAGGTTAAATGGGTTATGGGGTTATGGAGTTATGTAAGTTATAAAGTTGTGATATTTAAGAGCTTGGATTTTTATATTAAAACCACATTCTCAGGGTTATATATAGTAATAGCTTATATGATGGGTTTTTTAAGGTTATGGCAAAATCCTGATGTGATGGGGTTAAATAGACCTCGGATTCGGATTCAGCGACCCCAAAAATATATAGAAAATATGGTCAGGCCCCCAGATCAGAACACAATTTTTTTTTTGTGTGGCTTTGTAATTTTTATTTGCAACTAGTTTCGGTATTTTATTTTTTATTTTAGTTCATGTTTTTTAAAAAATGTTGATCGACAATAACAGAAAGCAGCGTTTTTAAAATGATCCTGGAATATTATCAGGACCTGAATAATGCTTGTTTTTTAATTTATTAGTACAAATTTGTACTAATAGATAATATTTCTTCATGAGTATAAGATAAAAACATATTGTTATTTGTTATGTTTAGATCACTATTTTTATAGTTTGTTGGAATGTTTTTAATAATTTTTTTGGAGGTCAATAGACGCAGACTGTGCTTTCATTAAAAATAATAGTAAAAATGTGATCAATCATTGTACATGAAGTTTGTGTTACTCGTGTAGCTGATTTCACCAAAGATTTCAACTTTTCAAAATATTAGACAAGGTATCAAAAAATGTATTATAATCATTTAAACTAAATGAAATCAAATTAAAATCTCCACACAAGATTATATTAGTACCTGGTTTGTGGATATTACTTACAATTGTGGTGTGAAAAAAAAATTGTGGTGTGAAAAAAATTGTATGAACCTAAATTTTAATAAGTGTAAATAAATTAGTTTTTATAGAATTAAAAAAAAATTTCCTTTCCGCACTCCTTAAATTATATTGTTTTAGAAAAAGTGACTAATATAAAAGATTTAGGAGTTGTTTTGATATTAAACTAACATTCTTTAATCACATTGATTTTATTGTTAATAAATCATTAAATATGTTGACATTTGTCAAACGGCTTAACGATTTTAATAATTTTCAATGCTTGAAAAATGGTTATATGCCCTTCGTGCGCAGTATCTTAGAGTATTGTTGTATTGTTTGGTCATCGTTTTATGTTAATCACAATATTAAATAAATTTTTGCGATATTGCGCATACAAATTAAACAATAAATGTCTTCTTTAGATTTAGTAAAAAGTGTTGCCAATTTAGATCCACTAAGTAAGAGAAGAACAGAATTTTAAATTGTATTAATTAATTTTATTAATTGCCCAGATTTGTTAGAGCAAATAAATTTTAATGGTTCTAAAAAAATACAAGGCAACACCATTTATTTAATATAAAGACACATAGGAGCACTTATAGAAAATGTATGCCTTTAGGTAGAATCTTTTCTGAGGCAAATAATTAAAAATTAGATTTTGTTGATTGTTTCTGTCATTAAAAGAAAATAAAAAGTATTATTATTGTAAATTGTAATTTGTAACTGGTTGATCCGTTAATAAAGTTATTATAAAGTTATAAAGTGCTCTTTTAGTTCCACCCTTACATCCAAACTAAGATGTCCCATAAGCCAACTGAATGGCTTGTGCGGGTTAGGGGTAGGAACGGACCGACGGCTTAAAGTCCCCTCCGAAGGACTATACACAATGGACAAACACAAATAAACAACCATACCCAAGTAGGATTCGAACCCACGACCTCTCGGCTCGTACCCAGGAGCAAATCAAATCAAATCAAATCAAAAATATTTATTCATGTTATTGTAAATATAATGAATTGTAAAAGTAATTTCAAGTATATAAAGGTGTATAAATAAAATGAACAAAACAAATGTGCCTGGCACGTAATGTTCATCATAAAGGAGGCCACTATATATACGTTGTAACGCAATATAGCAACCCCCCTGGCCGATGTTTTGGCCTACCCAGGAGCTCTGACCACTACTACTACTAATATAATATTATTATTATCATTATTAAAACTTTATCTATTTTATCAAAAAATATATTGATATCTCCTGTAGAACGATCTATAAACATGTTAATATTAATATGGTTTTATTGTTTAACTTACATAAGACTCCACATATTTCAAAATCCATTTCTATACAAAAGTCGTCTAGAAGAAGATTTTTAACAATTAAATATTTAAATTATTTGTTTTACTGCCTCCTTTAAAACGCCCTTTATAGTACATGTTTCCATGACACTAAGTGACTTTTTAAATACACATTGCCAAGTTATGGCTTTATGGCGCTTTAGTCACGGGCTGAAGTTAGCAACAGGTTTTTAGTCACGGGCTGAAGTTAGTTTTAAGTTAGTTGACAGTTGTCAAATGTCATACAATCGTTAAAATAAAGTGCATTTCTTGTAAAATAATACTAAATGTGAACATATTTTTACTATCTCAATACAAAAATACCAAAGTATTAAATAGTTTCTCAACGCCAATATTTGAAAAGTTTATATGAACATTGTACTGACCTTTTAATTTTGCCGGCAGTAAACCATAACTTTAATTCGGGCACGGACTCCACTGTAAAGTCCTCATAAAACATTTTCTTTACTTTCACTTTAAAAAACTGACAATTTTCAAGAAATACATTTCGATTTATAACCTTTATAATCTGTGTTTATAAAATACAAAAATGTGACATTTGACGGTGACACACAGATTTCCCTATTGTTTCATAGATGGCGCTCTATACAAATTTTTGATTTAAATAATTTTAAGATAATAATAAGTATTTGTCGTAGAAAAAGTATAGTATGCACCTCGTTTATAAACTTTTCTATACCTACACTCATTAATTTAAGCACATTGCTCGCAAGCTCGCTCGTGCCTAAATTAAATTCGTGTATAAAATGGCGTTTATCAAACTTGATACATAATATAATATACTATTTTGTCCATATAGCCACACCACCTTTATCATAAATTGATGTAGTATGTAACACGACTATAAACCTAAAGGTTCTATTTGGATATTGCTTTCTTTATTGCAGTTACATTTTTAAACATATACACCATTAACAGCGTGTACCTAATAATAATAACTACTGTATTAACCAGTTTTATTAAAAAAATTCTTTAAATAATATTAATAGATAATAATACTATATAGTATTATTATCTATGCATAGTAAACGGAAAATTTCATACGTAGTGCGCCCGAGAAATTGTTATGTGCGACAAGCACACTGGTTCGCAGAAATTAATGTTTCCCAGGTTTTTTAAATAAGAATATTTTTTTACACGACGAACAACTATTAGTTTAAATTAGTTTAAAACTATACAGTACACGTATTAGTCAATTAAACATAAAAAAATTGTATACTTAATTAAACAGTTTACAACTGACATTTAAAATTTCATTACAAAATGGCGGCACCAGAAAAAACAGCTAATAATGACATGCCTTTTTATTGTTTTTCCATTTAGTTTCTTGTATTTAACTAGTGCACTAATTCGTTAACATGGGTTTACCTAAGAAATTAAGAAATTTTTAAGGTAAACAGGCTAGAAAACGTAAATCTGGAAAGCATGATTTGCGAAAAACTTACAAATTATAAAGTTATTTTTCGAAAACAAAAGGATATACGTTGATTAGAATAAGTTTAGATTACTTAATATGTAAAATACTTAAAATAAAAACGATTATTGATTTTATTTAATATTCGTAGTCATAACCTATGAAATACTCCACTAGTAACAAACTATGAAGATGATTCATGCACTTGTCGATGTTCGATGTCGTGCACCTGATACTGTGTCGGAAAATTCATGCACTTCAAATTCAAAAATTTATGATGCTCCTGAAACAGTTGTAGATAGGTAGGGGCGGAAATGTATAAAACAGTTGTATTTATTAAATTTTTTTTAAATTCCAACAAATGTATATGATCCTTGTAGTTTCATTTTACTCTTATGTTTTACCAAATAAATGCATTAATATTTAACAAGTACCTAATATCATTAAAATAAAATATAAACCCTAATAAAAAATAATGTAAAACAACAACAAAACAAAACATGTGCATTTTATCTAAGCATAAACCAAGTTGAAGGTTGCAGTACGAAAAAATACTATAATTGGTTTTTACTACAAAATTATTTAAAAGCTTTTTTTGTTGCGTACTCGTCAATAAGTTGCGAGTGATCTAAATTTTCACAGCTATAGTTCTCAACTACTATTAATTTCAATTTGTGAGCTGTTTGAAATTTGAAAAATGATTAGTTAATAAAATGCTTTTGGTTATAAAAAATGCATATTTTTTAAATATGTAGCGTCGTTTGTATGCCTTCACAACCTTGATGGAGGCGCTAAAGACGGCCCTGATTATAAGTAAAGGCGTATAAGTTTTTAACAAATATTTAGGAGTTACTATGCTATTTTAAAAATTTTAAAAACGCCACTAACCTATAATATTTATGTAATAATAATACAATAATTAAAAGTAAGAATCTTTCTTAATTATTTATTATAGTATAATCTTTTCTTAAAAAAATCGCTCTCAAAAAAATTTATTTAAAACTACATGTATGTAGTATACGTATACGCCTTTACTTAACGGGGATATACAGGGTATTGAAAATGGGAAAATATTTCTAGGGCTTATAGTTGAGCCAAAAAAAAGATAAAAACTCTTAATAAAAATGGATCAAAAAATAAACCGTTACGAAGTTGTAGCATTTTTTCTTTGGCGCAATGCGTTCATTGATATGGAGGGAGCTTATTTACAGCACCTAATTTGAATTATTTATTTGTATACATTAAAAAAAAATACATTAATAATATATATATTAAAAATAAAAACCTTGACAAAAATTGTACCAAAGAAAAGTCGATATAACATTTTAAAAAAGTTTTCGTCTTTTTTTGTCTACTAAACACCCTGGAAATATTTAACCATTTTTTTAACACTGTATATAAACACACGCAAAATTTAAATAATTGTAATAGGTAACTGTTGTTAGTTATTAAAATATTAAAGATTTGCCATTTTGTAAAAAAAGGCAACTTAAATCGAATAATAATAGTTACAAAAATGGCGAATGTGCCGGGATACTAAAAATAAAATTATAGTATATTATTATTATTGTTCGACCGAAGCTTCGGCTTCGGCTTCAGCCACCTTCGGCCAAAAAAGCACATTCGGTCGCACATTCGGCTTCGGCAAAAATCTGCGCCGGCTGGTAGCCGGCCAGCCTCCGAACCTGAACGAAAGAAATATTACGATTTACGAATGACGCGTCATGACGCCGACTTCAGCGCAACGCGTGGTTCCTGCTTCCCGCCCGCATAGGGATTGTTTAGACTAAGTTATAATTTTTGGATATATCCTATTTATAATTTAACAATATATTAAACGCAATAACACTATTTACTATTTATATTGTTATATAATTTTTTTAGTTTAGTCAAGTCAATTTTTATAATTTTTTAGGTCTTATTAAACCTTCGGCTTCGGCCTAAGGTTACGACAAGAGCCGAACCTTCGGCTTCGGCCAAAAACTGACATTTAATTGGACACTAATAATAATACGAGAGATAATGCAGGTGATTATTCTCGAGCCGCCAGACGAGAGACTTAAATTATCCCACTAAATAGTGCGCAAAATGTTACTTTATCTACTCCAATTAGTAGATAATTAAATGTTTTTTAAAAATAATTAAATAAAATCTGACATCTGTCAAATAATTAACCTCACTTTTTACCAATTTAAAACACGATTAGTTTTAATCACAGTAAATATTAAAATCGGCCAATCACTGTTGCCTAACAACGGGAATAATGAGTTTAATATTCCCGTTGTTAGGCAGGGAATTTATAATGTTTAATATTATTTACGAAAAAAAGCCAATAGTAGTAGATAAAATAAATAATAAGTAAAAATTAAATACTATAATATAAATAAAATAATAAATACTAAAAATAAAATAGAATTTTGGACAAATATTTAAATGTGAAGAATGTAGATTAAATATTACAATTTTAATATTAGAATAATTTATCTTTTTAAAAACAGAAAGGTATGGTACATATATGTCAGTGGCGGCTGGTGGATTTTGGTTATACCAATATTTCAGTTATTGGACATGGGACCCACACCAAATTTATAATAGTTTATAATGACATTAAATAGACAAGTTCTGCGCAAAAAGAATTTAAATTAAAGTTTGCGAAAAAAAGTTAGTTTTTCCTGTCGCCTCACCCGCCTCCAGGCCCCCCTTTTTAAGATATTTCAAATTAAAGTGGTGCAATTTATTATCTACTATAATTTATCGACAAATTTAAAATTTTATTTAAGAAATCCAAATATTACACATTTTATTCGATTTTAAATTTTTATTATTTATTTTATTAAAATAAAAAAATATTTAAAATGGTATAAAACCTGTAATATTTGGATTTTTTAAATAAAATAATTAATTTTTCGATGAATTATAGTAGATAATAAATTGCACCACTTTAATTTAAATTATCTCAAATAGGGGGGCCTGGAGGCGGGTGAGGCGATACCAAAACTAACTTTTTTCGCAAACTTCAATTTAAATTCTGTTTGGGCCAAACTTGTTTATTTAATGTCATTATAAACTATTATAAATTTGGTGTGGGTCCCATGTCTAATAACTGAGATATTGGTATACATAAAATCCACCAGCCGCCACTGATATATGTCTAAATTTTTATCAATTAGGTAGGTGAACTAAAGTTTGGCCGGGCTTTTATATTTTGATTTTGCAACCGGTAACCATAAAAATGTAAACTGACAAGTTCTCGTTTAACTTTAGTTAGTGGAAAATAGTTGCTTGATGTTACGCAAACTTTATTATTACTAAATATTCACCGCATAATATTTAAGGCTGGCTTTAAACTTTACAAGAGTTCTTACATATAGTAAGGTTTAAAAACATTATTGGTTAGCTTTTAAAATGTGTAATAAATTCTATAGGATAATATAAAATGCAAAATTGTATATGGGTCATTCTACCAAATAATGACCAACTGGGTTGGGATCTAATTTTTTAAATCTTGTCGATATTTTTCTTTATTGTTTATTTTTAAATTCTTAGCTTTCCAATAAAATTATTTATTCTTTTTTATAATAATATAAGAACCTCAAAAATTTAATTAAATATAAAAGGAGATTTTTCTGTCCCTGCTACACCCAAGAATTATTTACACAAAATTGTAATTTTTACGATGAGGTTTGTTTTTTAAGGTTTATTGGCTTTTAGTCTTTTCAACTATTTAGCCAGCTCATTATTATATATTTTTTTTGCTCTTAAAAACAACCACAACACCCAAGGCTGTGACCGGGAATCGAACCCGGTACCGTGGCGCAGATTGATTACCGCTCTGTAGCTTTAACCCACTGCGCCATCCTCGGCCCCTACGATGAGGTTGTTTTTCGTTTAAATACAATTAAATAATAATATAATATAAGTAATGTTTATTGTTTTTTTAAATTATTGAGGGTATGCAAAAAAGTTAAGAAAAATTCACCAGGCCAAAAATCGCCATTTTACTTGATTGAATTTTAGAGGGCATTCTGTAACTCATATTAAAAAATAAATATTTATATTAAAAAGCTGAGAGTAGGAGTATGACTATAAGAGTCGTATAACTGGCCCCATTCCATAATCTCTCCCAAACCCCGCACAAGCTTTCGTTACCCTACGCCGATTTTTTTCCGCCACTAGTAACTTCACGGCTTCACCCGTATTTTCTCAGTAGGAATTTCCACCGCGTCCGGTGCTGTACCCTATTTAAGGCTTGAGAGCGACATGCGAATAGTTTAACATATGGGATTTCTGTTTGCAGTTGGGAGTTGTTAAATCACTGTAGGGGACTGTCTTTCATAGTCGAATTGTTACTTTCCCTTCATGTTAAATTATTCGGAATATGCAGCTGGCTTCAAGGAAGATTCAGCTGCTCATTGAAAGTAATGACTACAAAGGAGATACAACCGTTTAAGCACGTAGTTATTTACTAGGTAGATTAATAAGAGTATATGCAAATTGATCCACTGTGCGAAACCTTATCTTTTTTTCAGTAATGCCCTTTATAGTGATGTGTTGGTCTATTTATTGTTGTTTGGGCAACTGAACTTTTTTGTTTATGTGATCATCTATTGCGTTTTATAGCGACTGTTTATTTAGTGCTTTGGTGCTATATTGTGAATGTTTTGTAGCGATTTATAATTACGAATAATTACCTTTGCTGTCCTGTGGGAATTCTCTTTTTTTGTTTGGCTGTATTGGTTTTTCTGGTATTGCACCGCACTACTGTAGCGCTTTGCTGATTCTGTAAGACTTCGGGAGACAGGTACCGTGATTTTATCTGCACAGGTAGTGGCCCTAGGCTCTAATTTCGCACATTATACACTTAAAATTTTCTAACAAACTTAACTTCAAAAAACTTTATTATTTTTTTACTTAAAAAAACGAAAAATCAATTCTATGAAAGTACCTAATATTAAGAGCTCAACTTAGTGAGTCAATATTTAAATGTACATTACGAAAACTCCACAAAAAATTATTTGGTGGAATAACCAATATGTAAGTAGGTTTTTAAAAATTTAATTTTATGTTTTTGGCCATATATTTGGGAATATAGGTACCGGTTTTTACAGAATTTTTCCAATAACACAATACCTTGTGATATAGTTTATTTTGATTTTTAAAAAAGTTATTTTTTTTTAATTAAAAGCAGTTGTAATGGCAACAAATTATATAAGGCAGCTAATGTTGACAGATGTATTATCCCACAGTTTGTGTCAGAAATCAAAATTATAAATCACTTATTATATAATATTATAATTAAATAAATAATTTTAATGTTTTATTTCTAAAACGTCATTAATTTGTACATTATCTAACAGGTGGAGAAAGCGCTTAATTAAAGCCGAGCACAGTGTTCGCAGGTCTGAGTGAGGCAGTTAATATGCTTTCTCCGCCGTGTTGTATATACTTTTTGTTGTTTTTGGTAATTTTTTATATTAACCATGTTTCTAAATTATTCAGTATCGGAGCGTGAACTGCTCGTATCGGTATAACTCATGGCTAACAAAAGTTTCATTTCATTATAGAGTAGGTCAATTTGAAAATTTTTGCTTTTTGGACCTTTCTATAATATTATCGTACCGTATCGATTAGTAAGTATTACTAGTAGTGATGGGCAATCCGAGTCTTTTTCGAGAATCGGGTTAATGAATCCCGCTCAATATAATGATCCGGATCACTGATCAGTCGGCTTATGTTGCCAGTGGTAGTACACCTCAGCCTTATCTTGGTTGCATACGTAATGGCGCTAAACTACTACCTTATCGACTTTATGCTACCCTAATACTTACAGGCGTTTTAAACAAGGTGTTTTTTCATTTCATAATTGTTAATTACATGTCGATTAGTCTTTTTTTGTATTTTATTTATTGTACCTAATTTTTTAATTTTAATGAATAAACATTTGTTTCATTTTGTATTTTACAATTTTATTATTTTACCTTATAGAATCTATAAACCCAACATATAGAAAAACACAATCCATAATAATTATGGATTAATAATAATAAATATTAATATAAAATAATCTAACTAAGATGTAACCACCGGAACTGACCCATGCCTCAACAATGTGTTTTTTCCTTTTATTGATAGAAGTCGACACAAGTTGATTGGGTGGTTTTTGTGATTGTTAAATTTAAACAAAATGTGCGGGTCACTACAAATGAACAAATCCAATCCAAAAATATAAATAATCTCAGATCTCGCCGAGATCGGTCTCGACTAGATCGTTCACATCCATATCGATCATATTTACATTAGCGCTCGGTCGGTCAACGGCTATCACTCGTTCTGAATCAGAACTTCTGATTCACTGTGAACTGCGAATACCAAATACCACAAAATTCAACTGTCAAAAAATGAAGATTCGCCGGATTCGCGATCTGTTAATTTTTATTTTGGGAGTTGGGTCTGTCAAATCTTTGTAAAGATCCGACTCACTGAACCGGTTCAGATCCGATCTGCCAATCTCTACTTACTAGTGACTTACTATTATCTTTTTGCATCTAACTGGTGATTATTGTCAAGTCTTAACGGAGACTTGTTATTGTCGTTGCGCACCTTATTGGTGAGGCACCGATGTCGACATACTTGTGGAGCAAGACATGCTCATGAGTATTTTGTATACAGATATCTAGATTTGTGTTTGTCATCTTTAAGTTAAGTTATGTTTAAATTTCCGTGTATGTGGTAACTCAAATTCCTTTTTTTACTTCTTGAGGAAGTTATTCCCCCACTTTATGTTTTATGCTATAGACCCCTCTGGCTTAAGTAAATACCGATTTTGACATGTATGGATTTTGACCCTTTTAGGCGTTTAATATGCGTTAATCATCACCTAGCATTAAACTTGTCCCTATCTTTGAGATTCTCTTAAAGAGTATTTCAGGACTTTTCCGTTAGGCCAACATTGGAACTCCAACAATTGTTGCTACAATATTCATTGCAAGATCGTACGGCCTGTAGCTAAAACCCATCCAAGAGGTGATGGAACAACATCTTGCTATCAATGTATTTTCATTATTGTACGGCGGTGTATAATAATTTGACTTTTGAAGTGCATACAAATATGAAGTTTTTTATAGGATTATGAGTGTTATAATATAAAAATTGTTATACGATAAAAAACCCGTTGTTTTCTATTCTTTATATAAACTAACTAGGATTAACTAATTTATATATATATATATATATATATATATATATATATATATATATATATATACACGGATGGGCTTAGCTATACTTGTAAAAATATTTATTTTCAATTTTTCGAGGAAAGTCATTTTTCATAATTTATTTTGCTTGTTATATAAATACGATTCGCGTTGAGAAACATCCATTTTGTTGTACAGGGTGAGCAAAAATGAGTTTTTGATACCAAGATATTTGATATTGAAAATTTAAGATATTAGTTTTCAAATTTTAACAAATAATTGTAGACATTGTAGACCTGTCATAATCACAAAATGAGATAGCAGTCAATTTCTACAAAATAATAAAACCACTCAAGTTAGGACCTGAATTGATTTTATTTTTAACAACAAATATCTTAGTAACAACAACTCACATTAAAAAACTGTATATGGCTTTTTGGTTTCTCTTTACAAGCTCTTCATATTAGACCTTAAAAAAATATATTTAAAAATTTTTAATATTGCAAAATCTACAATCGTATTTTTTTTTGCGCACCCTGTATAACAAAATAGAAGTTTCTCATCGTGAATGGTATTTATATAACAAGCAGAAGAAATTATGAGGAGTGACTTTTCTTCGAAAAATTTAAAATAAATATTTGTACAAGTATAGTTAAGTCCATCCGTGGACACATTGTATATAAATTAGTTAATCCTAGTTAGTATATATATATATACAAGGCGACAAAGCTAATATTATAGCCAAGCATACATATCACTACCCAGAGGCTAGCCGAAGCAGTAGTTTGTGTGCGAGGCAATTAATTAATTAAGCTTTCGACGACGTGTTTTATACATAGGTATATAATTTGTATTATTAAAATTCAAGGTAGTGCATCAAATCTAGCCAGAAAAACAATCTTACGTCGGCTGCGAGACAGCAAACGATTATCGAATTTTTACATCGGGTCGACGTTGTACCGACGCGTCGCGACGCGTCGATTTGCGGACGTCGCGAAGTTCGCAAATCAAACGGCAAATCGTCGGCAAACGATTCCAATTTCCGACATCAATCCAACGTTGGGCCGATGTCGGTAAAACGAGCGGTAAAACGTCCGTAAACGGTAATCGATTTTCGACCTCGTTCCAACGTCGGCAAACGATAATTAATTTTCGACATCAATCCAACATTGGTCCGACGTCGAAAAATTTCCGGGCTCACGTCGCCATACAACGAACAACGGCGGGCTATATTCCGTCGGCCGCCGTATGGCCATGATTTGTACATTACTTTTTACCATGGTGCACATAAAATTAATGATTTTTTTCCTCGAATACCTTAACCCTAGATCACTCGCGTCCTGGTCTTTTTGACCGACCTCTTGGATTTTTCTACATAGTATTCGAAACGCGCATGTCTGGATTTTATGGCTCCGTGACAATTCCTAAAAACCTTCAATACGTCGCACCCCGTTTCAAACTTTTAAAGAATATTTTAATTTTAAATAATAAACTTTTTTCTTTTTTTTTTGTTTTATTAAAAAATAATATTTTTTCACGCTTTAAAAGTTTTGTATTGTTATTATATTATTATAATAAACAATAAAAAAATATCATAACTCTTTATATTTTTTTAAACTGCAAAAATCGTGAATCGGTCTAAAAGACCGGGGCGCGAGTGATAACGTTGGCGAGTGATCTAGGGTTAAGGCAGTGGTTCCAAAACTGGGGGGGCGTAAAGTAATGCCCCCTTGCGTGAGAGCACGTGAGAGCTCGGAAAAAATTTTCTTTCCAAATTTTTTATCAAAAATTCAGATTAATTAAAATTTAAAAAGTTAATTTTTGCTAAAAATTAAATATAAAATATTTGACTTTTCAATTTAGGTATTGGCGCGGTCAGAATGTTTTACCATATTACAGCATAATGTAGCGTTCGCGCATGGTATCTAGGTCGCAAAGAATAAATGAACATACATTTTATTGCAGTAAAGTTCTTGTCCAAATTATCAGGGGGGAGTAAACATTTCATGATATCAAAAAGGGGGCGTCATAAGAAAATTTGACAACCACCACCTTAAGGTATGGACCTTTTTCCTAAATAACATAAAGAACTTTGTTGTTGCTTGTTATATACATGACTAAAAAACAGCTAAAAATCCTTAGAATATGATATCCATAAATTTTATTTCTTAAGGACTAATATACAATTTCTTTTCAGGATCGATTTAAATTTACAATTCTAAACGCAGTCCTTGTGGCCAACAAAGGAGACCTTGCGGCTCTTGTGGACTCCGAAGCCAGAGTAATGCTCCTCTACTGTACTCGCGAAGAAGCAATAGACATCCTGACAGCAGCGAGAGATTTACATTTAACCGGCGAAAACTACGTTTGGGTGGTAACGCAAAGTGTTATCGAAAACCCTCTACAGGCGCCCTACCAATTTCCTGTAGGAATGTTGGGTATGTAACCACTTTTAAAATTCGAACACTTAAATAAAATGCAAACAGTTTGCTTGGGAAAGTACACGTTAGGGACGGGTCCAGAGTCTGGACTCCAGACACTACTAAGCTCGAATGCGATTAAATGCACACGACTAGCCGAAAATCCTTGATGCATGGAATGACAAATTATAATAATGGTATTACATTATTAACCAAACCAAATACGATTGTCTTATTGCCGCTTCTGGTATGTTATTAGACAAACTTGTTGTTGTGGCTTACTATTTAATTTGCTTGGGTGCTGCACAAGCGAAGTGAATGTAGCAACATACTCTTGGGAAATCGCCGCCTTTCGCCACGAGATATGTACACTATTTTTCATAACAAGCGCAACGTTAATTCGACTTTCTCTGCATTTTGAGAGATAACGAAAAAAATCGTCATCTAATAAAATTTGTTTTTACGGCAAAGATCTGTTTGTGAAAAAAATATCAATTATTTCTCGTCATATATTTATTTTTAAAATTTATTTAGAAAAAATAGGGCGACAAGTCAAACATAGATGATGAAAAATAATACAGCTAATGCCAAATTTAACTTGAATGGGGCCTTTTAAATTTATGTTTTAATTTCAAATTATTTTGTTTCATTATAAATAAGTATTAATTAAAATTTGCACTTTTATTTATTTTTTCCTACAAGCACACATTAATTGAAACATCAATAAGAAACTACACAATTATTGTTAATGTATTTAGGACTTGATTCTTGTAAAACTTCAACAAATTGACAAAATTTTAAATAAAATAGAATGTTAATATTTATGCAGATTTATAATCTTAATATAAAAAAGTATATATGCTAAGGAAGCATCGGGTTTTCGCAACGCGCGCGCCATATGGTGGCATAATGCCACTGGCATTATTGAACTACAAGCTTTGTTAACAATACATTTAAAGCATACGAACTACACTTTATTTTTAAATAAATATTATTTACTTAAAGTAGTTTTTCACAAATTTTGTTGGCAAAGTTTTAATTGCACAGAAAATCGCGCACGTTATTTGTGTTTCGCGTTGGTTTAGTACTCGATTTCGATTTATTATTCCTTATATCATTGATTTAGAAACTTAACGCTTATAGTTACGTTAGTGTTTGTATTTTATCTAAGTGATCTTGGTGAATTATTGTGTTTTTAATTGTAAATTCGGAGCGTATATTTGTTGGTGCAGAATTAACTACTGATATCTTTACCAAATATAATTTATATTTAAGTTTGGACATTTTAAAGAAATCTAACAAAAAAAATAGTTGTACAAACATAACCTTAAAATCAAACATTTTTATATTTAAGTCCCCTAAAAAACGCCGACACCTGCATTTTAAAATAGTAAACTACAAATTATATCTACGAATTCATGGCAATATAATATTATATATAATACATAAAATAATACCTGTTTTTGTTTTTTTACTGTTGAGTAAGGACTTTCTCAATCAATTTAGACAACTTATTTGTTTTGATTTTTATTGAATTGAAATGTTTACAATTTCACGTATGTAAATCATTACTAAAATTTGTATTTATTGTATCTAATAGGTACAATTTATATTTACAATGACTGTGTGCAATTTATTTATTTATTCGTATTTCCAGTGTTTATTGGGAAACCGGTAAAAACTTAACCCAGGATTTTCCCACGAAAAAAAAATTCGTTCAACTTTTTTTTTCTCGATAGTTTGCGGCCTTATTTTCAAAATAATACGCGTTTGACAGCTGATTATTAAGAGTTGTAGTTTGGTTACAATAATAAAGGCGCTACTAACGATGCTTCTTTAGCGTATTTTGAATCAAGTTTTATAAACGCCATTTTAGTTTTAATAGACACGAGAGAAGCTTGTGACAGGTGTTTAATAAAAATAAATTTCTAAAAAAGTTTGTAAAACGAGTTGCATACTATTATTTATGTAAGACAAACACAAAGAAGAATTTAAAGCCAAATTTATTTGTTAAAAATTTTAACTGGCAAAGAATTTAACCTTACTTTTCCCCAATTTATAATAAAGCTAAGTTCAGCCCGTGACTAAAATTCTCAAAAGCCACTGTTGCCAACTTTTAGTCACTAGTAAGCTTGCGAGAAAGTGTTTAATAAAATGAGTGTCTATAAAAGTTTATAAAAGATTTCAAAACTATACTTTTTCTACGACAAATATTATTAGGCATAAAAAATAATGTATTCTTAATTAATTTAAAGATTTGTATACAGCGACATCAATACAAAAATAGAGTAACCTTTAAATCTGTTTAAACGGCTTTCAAAATGGCCGTGTTAGTTGTCAATTTTTTAAATAAATATCGAACTTTATTACTTAAAATGGACTAACCACCGTTTAAATCCGATATAAAAGCAGTTTTTACATTGAAAATTAATTATGGGTAATCTACCCACAATTTTGAATGCTTTATCAGTACAAAAGTGCATTTATATGAAATATAAAATTGGCGTAAAGAAAATGTTTAATAATTTTGTATTTTTGTATTATGATGATAAAATAATTTTCACATTTACTATTATTTCATTGGAGTTCATTTTGACGATTCTATGATATTTGTTAACTGTCAACTAACTTAAATCTAACTTTAATCCGTGACTAAAACGCCATAGTCACAACTTGTATGTACACTGAAAGAAATATATACTAAAGTTAAATAAAAAAATAATTAGGGCAAATATATTTTATGTTTCATATATGGACTACCACATACATTGCTAAAACAAATATATTCGTTTGGTTAGCAGCCTATTGCTGCCCTAGCAATATAAATGGTGTTTCTAGCAATATTTTTTTGCTGTAATTCACTTATAGTTTACATTTTATAGTAAGGGTAAGTTTATTTTTATTTAGATCTAACATATCTTCTTTACAATAAATGTATTACAAAATTTAACATACATTCATAATAAACAGTAGTATAAATGTGTAAAGCACTAGTATAAAATTTTTAGTATAAATTTGTATTTACTTTTAGCAACAAATTTCTTTCAGTGTATTGTACTTTAAAAATCACTTAGTGTCATGGAAACATTTATGATAATGGGCGTTTCAAATGTTGGAATAGAAAATTAAATTAAACAAAATTTTTAACACAGTAGAAATTAAATTTATTGCCGCAAAAATTGAATTAATCCGTCTGAGCTCCGCTTAACTGTTCTATGAATACGACCTACCGTGAAATGTAAATACTTCAACTAGCAAAGTACACGTCAGGGACTAAGCTCAAATGTAATTAAATGGATGCGAACTAAAAATTGTCAGTGTTTAATGAAATATCGATTCATGTATAAAAGTAATTATTAATTGAAATCAATATCGAGCAATGTCAAATATCATAATTAGATTTCGGATTTTATAAAATTAAATAGTTGCATATATTGACTTTTTTTTTAAGATTTTACCATATTTTATCAAAAACCAGCTGATTGGGAATATTTCCTATATTTTTAAATTAAGTGTTGTTTTGGGTACCCAAAAATGTATTTTCGTAAGTGAAAAAAATCTTGAAGCAAAATTGGTTGTCCATTAGGGAATGCAATCTTGAAGGAAAATGTACAATCCTGGTATAGCAAGATTTAAGAGGTTTAATCTCGCAAGATCTCAGTATTTTACGAGATCTCGCAGATTTAAGATTAATAAAAAAAAGAAAATGTTTTATTTTTTATACCTAATGTTTTTACCATTGCCATTTTTTTTGGATAATCGATTGCTATGTACTTATATTTCGAAGACAAAAAGAATCCGAACTGTAAATCACCTACCACAAATGTCTACATAGCAAAATTAAAGCAAATAAGATTAACATACCTATTAACCAATGAAGAATGTGATATCGCCTGCATCACTGAACACTGGCTTGGTGACAACGAAATTGTACATTTTACTAGTGATGGATTTTCGGTGGGAGGGTCCTATTGCAGAAAAACTTTTATACGAGGAGGAAGCCTGCTACTTGTCAATAAACCACAAATTTACAACATTAGAAAGTATAGCTAAATATTCAATTGAAAAGGAGGCAGAATTTTATGGTGTTCACATAAAGAATATGAATATTATTGTATTGGGTGTTTATAGGCCTCCACAGATCTTATTTTAAACGATGTGGTTACTTATAACGCTAAAATAATTATAATGGGAGATTTTAATGTGGATTTTACAAAAGAATCAACTTATTGCAAAAATCTAAAGAATATTTAAAAAACTGGGAATCTCAATCCTACTTTTATTGAACCCTCAAGAGTTACAAAAAATAGTGAAACATGCATAGACAATATATTTCTGGAAAATTTACATGACATAACAAATACTAAAACTATCAACACACACTTTTCAGACCACCTAGCTCAAAAATTATTCATAAAATTGAGTTATTTCACTGGAAAAAACAAATTTACTAATGTTAGACATATAACAGGAAAAAATACACACATTTACAAATCCTGCTTAAAAAACACAAACTGGATGAATGTTGTAATAAAGCCAACAGCCGAAGAAGCCTATAATTGCTTTCACGAAGTATTAATGGACTGGTTTGCAAAATGTTTTCCTGAAAAAAAAATTAATTTAAATAAATCCAATAAAAATGATATTGAATTTTGCTCTTTAAAAAATATGCTAGATGCTGCCCATACTATAGCTATGGTAAAAAAAGACTTGGATTCTGAACTATTATATAAAAAGCTAAAAGAGAAATATAAAATATGCCTGGAAGAAAAAAATAGAGAAAAAAACTTAAACTACATTTGTAACTCAGATAATAAAACAAAGCAGTTTGGAACATTATAAATTCTGAAATAAAAAAATCCAAAGAACCAATTGAATCAACTCTAAAAGCTAACGATTTTAACAACTTCTTTATAAATATAGCAAGGGAAGTATCTGGGGATATATTACCTGAATACTCCAATACACTTTAAAACAATACAAACAACTATATTCATAACACCATGTTTTTATATGACACATCACCAGAGGAAATTAAAGAAAATTCGCCACAAAAAATACATTGGATATTTACGAGCTGCCAGTCAAACTGTTAAAAGATATTATAGGTACCTAAAATCGCTGAACCTTTAAGCTTTATTATAAATATGTGTTTTCAACAAGGCATTTTTCCTGAGAAACTAAAAATCGCAAAAATAATTCCGGTATATAAAAAAGAAGATAGAAATTCCTGCAATAATTATCGTCCAATTGCAATACTACCTGCAATATCAAAGATTTTCTAAATCCTTTTAAAAATCGATTGTGTAATTTTTTAGAAAACAACAATTCAATCTATAAATCCCAGCATGGTTTCCAAAAGGGCAAATCTACAATAACGGCTCTTGTAGAAATTGTTCAAGAAATAAATAATGCCATAAATGCAAAAAAGGAACCTGAAGTAGCCTGCTTGGATTTAAGCAAAGCGTTTGATTGCATAAATCACGATGTTTTGCTAAAAAAATTGTCATACTATGGTATTAGAGGATTGGCCAACAACCTGTTGTCATCATACTTAAAAAACAGAAATCAGCTTGTTATATGGAATGGGAAATTATCTGACACACAAGTCAATGAAATTGGTGTCCCTCAGGGCTCCATCCTAGGACATCTGCTATTTATCCTGTACATAAATGACCTACCTTGGAACATTAAGACGTCCAAAATATGTATCTATGCAGAAGACACTACAATAATAAGCGAAGGAAAAACCAGTCAAAGAAGCCCACTTTTGGTTTAAATCAAATGGATTGCAACTTAATGTACAAAAAACTCAAAAGCTTGTATGTACTACTAAATTTATTGAAAAAGAAAACGTTAAAATCCTAGGCATAATCTTGGACAATAAACTTACCTGGTCGGTACATATTGAAGAACTATCAAAAAAGCTGTCATCGGCTATATACTGTGTAAGAAGAATACAGTATTGTTAATGAAGACGCGGCAGTAACTACCTATTACGCCCACTTTTATAGCAAGGCCTCCTATGGAATTTTAATATGGAGTGGATCTACAGAAGTAAATAAAATATTCCTGCAACAGAAAAGGGCAGTAAGAGCAATTGCCAGAGTGAGTAGCCATGGCTACTCACTCAAACATCCTGTCGCCCACTCTTTAAAAAATTTAAAATACTTACCATACCTGCTGTTTTTATACTTACCTGTCTTGTTTATGTCTACAAGAATTTAAAAAACTTTGAGGATTATACTAACACTGGTCACGAAACAAGATTTAACAAAATGCTAAGAATACCAAAGAACAGAGTAAATAAAACTCAAAATTCCTTTGACCACCTAGGGATAACTTTTTTAATAAACTACCATGTGATTTTAAAAGCAAAAATTTTAAAGCTGCTCTCAATAATTTATTTGTGGAAAATGTGATATATAGTGCCAAAGAGTTTTTAGATTTGTCCTTTTAGTAGTGTATTAGATAATAGTTTTGTATTTATATTTTTTAAATGTTTTGTATCTAGATTTGTTGTAATGTTTTGTACTAATATGTATTACTTAAACTTTTGTATCATTCTTTAAATTGTGTTTTATGACGTGCCTTGTAAACTTTGAAGGTAAATAAACTTATTCTTATTGCCCAATCTTTTTTGAAATTTTGAAATAACTACCACAATATATTTACTTCAATGAAAATATATGGATACAAATCAAAGATTACTAATAATGTCTAATTTTATTTTAATCTAAACATAATTGCAAAAAAAAACCAAATGACATTTGGCAAATGTAAATTATACTTAAAAAGAAAATCTTTAGTGATTTGTTAAAAAATTTTTAGAAATATTTCCCAACACCTAAACAAAACACAAAGTGCTTAAGGTACTTTTCGCCAACGATGTTGGCACTTCGCTTCTGAAGATTGTTTTGTTGTTGGGGAATATTTCTAAAATTTGTTTAAATCTAAATTACATAATACATTGCCCTTTTTTATAGTTTTTAAATAAATCAACTGCGTATAATATTGTATAGATACAGATCTGCATTCGTGTTCAGAGTAAATACCACTAAGTAAACGGTGTAAAATACAGATCGACATAAAAGATTCGGTTTCTAAATAAACCTTATCCGTTCAGATTTGATTCAAAGATTAATTCAGTTAATTTCCCCAGTTTTAGGCTATCTTGTACGGGTTGCTGATGTAAATATTCAAAATCCCTTGCTTCTTACCCCAAGTAATTATTTGATAAAGAATTCTAATTAAATCAAAAAGAGCATTTATGAAATTAAATTGTTAAAAGTTAATTAAATTAAAATATCGATATATGAACTATCATTTATTTCTGTTTTGAGTTGTAAACTAAAATTAAACCATTTATCTTTAAAACAATGTATTGCGATTAACAGCTCATTACGGTAATGTAGCTATAGCGACATGAACTAAAATATGCAATTTGTATGTGTTAAAATGCTATAGGATGGATTATATTTAACTAACCGTGAAATTTTTTGCATTAATATATATTGTAAAGGTATCGGAACTTGTGCTAAAGTGGCCCCGAGTAGAAAAATATGAGGGGACCACCTTAATAATTTGTATTCATGATTATATTTAATGGGGATTACTTAATTAATAACATATTTCCCCAAAAATGAATATTCCCGTTATTTTAAAATTCACACCTCGTATATAATAATAATAATAATAATAATAATAATAATAATATATATTTATTTGCCCAACAGAATACAAAATTCCAATTACAAGACAAAATAATATGAAAAGTAAATATAAATTATAAACATAACAACAATGCAATTCAATAAAACTATAAACTAATTGTTAACATTATTTAGGTGTAAATTACATATATTAATTAATGAGCCTGAAGTTATAAAATTAATATCACAGTCAGGTAGACTATTGAAATTGCGAGTCATTAATTGAATGGGTGACATTAAATGTATATTTGTTCTTGAGCCATGAGTATAGAAAACTGAAGTAGACCTAGCATTCAATCTTGGAATGCGAAAATAGAGTTGTGATAGGAGAACAGGCGAATCAAGTTGTTCATGCAATAATTTATAAAGAATTATCACCGAATTTATAAAACGCCTCGCAGATAGTAGTTGCATTTCAAAACGATTTAAGATATCTAATTGATTTGTGCCCCTTATCGGATAAGCCCCATCTAACCTAAATGCCAGGAACTTAACAAAACGTCTTTGTACTTTCTCAAGAGAGTCGCTATGAGTCTGATAGTATGGACACCAAATGAGTGAGCCATACTCAAGCCTTGAACGCACCAAGCTAAAGAATAATGATTTTAGTGCAAATATACTATTAAACGATTTACAGTTTCTTACAATAAGGCCAAGCATCTTTAGCGCAGAACATCGAACATATTGCATGTGCCTGTTGAAGCATAATTTCGTGTCAAAAAAGATGCCCAAATCCTTGACATTATCGGTACGCTGAAGAGGAATACCGTCCAGGAGATAGTCAAAATGAACCGGCTTCTTACTTAAAGTAAAGGAGCAAGTTTGGCACTTTTTAGTGTTTAAGGAAAGTTTATTTTGTTGACACCATTGTTCTACCTTCAACAGCTGATTTTGTAATATAAGACAGTCAGCAACGTCGGCAATTTCCAGGAAAATCTTTAAATCATCAGCAAAAAGTAGTGTGTTACAGTTAAGCATTTCGGGTAAGTCATTTATAAATATGTTGAATAATAGAGGACCAAGGTTGGAACCCTGTGGCACACCCGAAGTGGCTGAATAATATAAAGATTTATAACCATTATGATAAACATATTGTTCCCTCTTATTAAGGTACGAGATAAAGAGATCAACAAGGGGCTTGCTAAAACCAAATAAATATAGTTTGTTTACTAAAATACCATGATCGACTCTGTCAAAGGCCTTGGAGAAGTCTGTATATACTACGTCGACCTGCTTTTTGAAATCGATAGAGTTAGCAACATATTGTGTAAAGATAGCTAAATTGGACACTGTAGATCTTTTGGACATAAATCCATGTTGGCTGATTGAAATATAAGGCTTTATCTGACGATATATATGGGAGTGCATACACTTCTCCAAGACCTTGGCAAAGTTACTTAGAATGGAAATTGGACGGTAGTTCAAAGCAAGAGCAGGATCGCCAGACTTAAAAACAGGGCAGACTTTTGCAAATTTCCAAACTTTAGGAAATCTAGAAGTGTTTAATACCTTCTGACATATTAAGAACAATGGTTTACTAAACACGGCGGCACAATCTTTAACTAGAAAGCTAGGCATAAGGTCCGGACCTGTAGTAAATTTGTTTGGTAAAGACTTCAATGCATATAATAGGTCTTGTTCACTTATGTCAGATAGGGATATGGTGCAATTATTACCAACGACATGGCTTTGGTCCAGTTCAATTTGTCCACGGGGCAAGAATACACTTTCAAAGTGATTCCGGTAACCATTAACAATATCGTCAGGTTTGTCAACAAGTACACCGTTAATATATATCTTACCAGGAATCCTAGACGATCCCTTCTTATCACGAATGTATGTCCAGAAGCTATTCGGATCGTTTTTAATGCTGTTTTCAACTGTGGCTAAATATGTTTTATATGCATTAGTAACGTCACGTTTAACACTAGCTCTAAGTCTTGAAAATTCAATATAATCAGAGACCAAACCCGAGCGCTTGTATTTGCGATGATATTTAACTTTAGTTTTTAATTTGTATATGATTGAAGGACTATACCATTTTGGATATTTGCATTTAATATTCTTTGATATTGGCACGAAATTATTAAGGATATTATAAAGTTTATCATAAAATCCCTGACACATAGAGTCAGCATCGTTGAGGGCTACTAAAAAGTTCCAATCAACCTGACGAAGTGATTCATACAAACCGATAAAGTCCGCCTTCTTAAAGTTATATGTTCGTATATTTTTATATGTATCAAATATTGCAGGCTTAGAAGAGGTTATTTTGTAGTTAATTTGTAAAGCAGGGTGATAAGGATCTAATGGTACAAAAGGTTGTGTATCATGATACACCTCACACTCCAAGTTGCTAATTACTAGGTCTAAAAGGCTGTTGTGATTATTTAGGATGTTATTGAATTGATTTAGGCCAGTAACATTAAGTAGATCATAGATGGCTTGACACTTTAGGTTATTTAGATCCATCTTAATAAATTTGTTAACATTAAAGTCACCCAAAACTACAATGTTTTTATGATTTAATAAATATAGTTCAAGCTCTTCAATAAACGAGACAAATTCAATACATGATAACTGAGGAGGAATGTATAAAATAAAAATAATAACACTTTGATCCCTATACATAATATTACAACCTAATATATCAATGCGGGGAAAATTGTTCCTTAATACAGAAGTATCAACAAGAGTTACATCATAAGTACTATTACAGGCAAGGAGAACACCACCTCCACGTGCGGTATTTGTTTCTGCGAATAAGCGATCACAACGAAAAACGGTGTAGTTCTTAGAAAACAGTTCGGTATTTTCCACATTGCTAGAGAGCCACGTCTCCACTAACGCAATAATGTCATATTCCTGCAGTGACATAGAAGCACAAAACGTATCAACTTTGGAGTTTAAGCCACGCACATTTTGATAGTACAAATGAAACTTCGATGATAGACTGTTGGGCCCTACTCGTTTAAAGAGACAATCTTTGGGATCCCTCTGATATATTTTATTGTCAAGTTAGGTTCACCATTGGACAACCTTTGATTTAGGTCTTCCTTGAGAAGTTTGAAATGTTTTATTTGACGCGGAGTGCGATCAGGTGAGATGCTTATATTTTGAAAGGTGTTGGAAGATTTTAGCTTCTTACCATTTTTCAGGATTGCGAGAACCATCTGTTCATCAGGAAGCTTTATTTTCATGGGCCTTGGGGTGGTTTTGGAATCATCAAATCTTCCTAAGCGGATTGGCTTAATGTCGGACAGATCAGTGAGTGGAGATAGAAAGTTCAATATGTTTGACACTATTTCCGTATCATTAGCTGACCGTTCGTTGCTTTGCGATGATTTATTTTCCTTACATCCATGTATGATAATGTTTCTTTTACGTTGGTTCCTATCCATTACCTCCTGAACCAGTTCCTCGAAGCAGTCATCTGCACCATGTATAGTGTTTGCCGTAGATTTTAACGTGCTGACTTCTGCTCGGAGATCCTGAATGGCTGATTTTAGTTCCTTAACGATATCCGTAAGGTTGAGACAGTTCTGGCAGGAAGCGGCTTGCTTGGGCGGCATTATAAGAACTTTAGCCTGAATAGGGAAATCGAAGTAGCGGCGGCAACGTCGCAATATTAACTGAATGGGATGATGAGGTTAGACTGTTTGAATATTCTATTTAGGAACGGTATATGAGCACATCCCACACTAGTTTATGCAGCACTAGACACTTCAACGAGTAGAGAAACTGATAATAATTCTTAAACTAATTAAGAAGTTGTAATTATTGCAAAATTTTGAGAAAAAAGACCACGTATATATTAATTATTTGTGATGTACCATTTTTGAATTCGTATAAAAGCTCAGTTCAATAGTTGCAATATTTACTTATTAAACTTTTAATTCAAAAGACAATTACAATCTGATTTTCTGCAAAAATACAAATAAATGTCAAAGTAAAAAAAACTTAAAAAAGTCAAAAAAGCGTATATATATATAATCCCTGGCCCACTTCGATCCGTTGCCCCGTTTCTGTCTGAAAGGCAAATCAACATACAAACATACAAACAACACACACTTTTTCAAATGCAAAAAAATGCTTTAACCCTTTCTTGGTTTTACAATACGATAGATTCAATACCATAAAACATCCAGGGCTATGATGTAACTCTAAAACAAGTTACAATATACAGGGTGCACAAAGTATCCTAAGTATGTTTTTTTGTATTTAAAGAGATACAAGGTCGGTTAAATTGGGGAAAAGTTGCGTAGTTACAAGTTTATTAAAACGGAATTTAAAAATTGAAGAAAAAAACCTGCCAAAATCAAAAATCCTTATAACTTTGTTATTCTTGAGAATTCTGTGTAGCACCTACCTGGTTATTAGGCTGGGCCGAAAATGGCAAAAAATTTTTTTTTTTTAAATCTCACTTGCCTTAGTTAAAAAATTTGTAAGAAGGGTACACAAATAAGCTGTTTTTTTTTCAAATTTTTAAAAACAAATTTAGTCGCGCCCCCGGGGGTTTCAAATTTCTTAAAATTCAATAAAAAAATATTTTTCAAAGTTAAATTTTGAATTTGGCATATTAAAAAACTATTAGGTATTAACTTACTTAAGACACATAAAAAAATATTTATATATTTTAATTTTACGCCGCGCACCACGGCTTTTTTTAATCGAAGAGCTGCATATTAGAAAAGCTTTGGGGCGGGGCTTAAAATTAAAATATATTAAAAAGATTTTTTGTGTTACAAATGAGTTAATACCTTATAGTTTTTCAATATGCCAAATGTTGAATAAGCTGATATAAACATATATTAGTTAAACCAAATATTATTAAATAAAACTTCTTTATCTTTACCTCGTAGATTTACTGTTTATAATATCAGCACAGTTAATGTTACGTGCTTGCATATGTTTATGTAAGAATGAAATAGGGCGTGTGTGCTCTAATAATATTTTGTATCACTTTTAGTTTTAGTCTCCTCTACGCTTGCTTTCCGAGTTGTCTTAGACTGAAGACAATTAAATATTTAAAAGTTAAATTATAATATCTTTTATTTCACTGTCCATATACCTAACAGGTTATGGGCCCAGGATACGTGTAATTTTAAATTATCGCGAAAAGGAATTTTTGAGTTAATAAACTATTGTTATTTGTGAAGTTTGTGAAGTGATAGACAAAAGTGAGAGCTTTGATAGTGACAATGGAAAATTTTAAACTAAAAAGAAACATTAAGCCTTTTAATGGGGAAAAATATAGTATATGGAAGTTTAGATTACGTGGTTTGTTAACAGAACTTAATGTCATAAAGGTGATTGATGAAGATATCCCAGAGGAAGTGACTGACGAATGGATAACAGCAGAGCGTACCGCCAAAAATATTATCGTGGAGTATTTGACAGATTCTTTTCTTAGTTTTGCAAAAAGTGACAATACTGCAAAAGACATTTTCTGTAGTTTAGACCGTATCTATGAACGTAAAAGTCTGGCTACGCAGTTGGCATTGCGAAAGAAATTATTGGGATTGAAATTACAAGCAGATACACTATTACTAAATCATTTTACTATTTTTGATGAACTAATTACCGACTTATTGGCCGCAGGTGCCAAATTAGATGAGACTGACAAGATATCTCATTTATTGCTGACCCTTCCTAAAACTTACGATGGAGTGATTACAGCTATCGAAACATTAACTGAGGATAATTTGACCCTAACTTTTGTTAAAACAAGACTTTTAGATCACGAGGTAAAATTCACCAGTGAAAATCGTGATACAAGTGCAAAAATACTTCAGGTCGATACTGCTTCTACAAGTGCATCATTCTCCAGGAAACGAAACTTTCAAGCCCCTCGTAGATTCAAAAATAATTACCAGCAACGACATTTAAAAGGGCGACACTTTAAACCCGACACCACAAATCATTTATCCTCGGCTATAAAGTGTCATCATTGTGGTAGAAATGGGCACATAAAAAACAATGTTTTTATTATAAAAAGAGTCTATCTAAAAATAATGAAAGAAATAGAACCATTCAAACAATTCAATTAGAAAAGCCGTCAACATCGAAGGATAATACATCTGGTTTTGCTTTTATGACTGGAGATTTTCAAAATATGGAGGAAGAAAATAATATTACTTTTATCCTGGACTCGGGAGCGTCCGATCATATTGTCAACCGAGATGATATATTCAACAGTTTTGTCGAGCTCCAAACACCAATGAAAATTTCAGTGGCAAAAAGTGGGACTTTTATATCAGCAACCAAAAAGGGCACCATCAAGGTTACAAGTAATATGGGTATCCAGGGAATTCTTGAGGATGTGTTATATTGTCCAGAGGTCCCTTACAATTTGTTGTCCGTAAGAAAAATGCAGCAGGCTGGTATGACTATTATTTTTAATGAAAAAGGTGCTACTATTTACCAAAACAGTAAGCCTGTTATTAAGGGTAAGTTTTTAACCACTTTAATTGCTGCTGAATTTATTGTTAATAGGGATGTAATTAATAGTATTGTGCAAGCACATAGTAGTACAAATATAACTAAAGATTATAAATTGTGGCATGAACGTTTGGGGCATATAAGCAAATTTAAATTTTTAGAATTAAGAAATAAACTTATGGTAAAAGATTTAGGAGAAATCGATAAGGTTACACCTAATGACTATTTATGTGAAGCTTGCATAAGTGGTAAACAAGCACGACTGCCATTCCAAAAACATAAAGATAAAAGGGATATTAAACGACCCTTGTATAGAGTTCATTCTGACGTATGTGGTCCTATCACTCCTTCAACAGTTAATAATAAAAATTATTTTGTTCTTTTTGTTGATGAATATACTCACTATTGTGTTACATATTTAATAACACACAAGTCAGATGTATTTTCTGTATTTAAAGATTTTGTTGCTAAAAGTGAGGCACATTTTAACTTAAAAATTGTTAATTTATATTGTGACAATGGAGGGGAATATTTGGCTACTGAAATGAAAGATTTTTGTGTGCAAAAAGGTATAAGTTATCATTTGACAGTTCCACGAACCCCACAATTAAATGGTGTATCAGAACGAATGGTTAGGACAATTACTGAAAAAGCTCGTTCAATGATTTTTGGTGCCAAGTTAGAAAAATGTTTTTGGGGTGAGGCAGTTTTAACTGCAACATTTTTAATTAATTTAACCCCTACCAAAGCATTAAATGAATTAAAAACACCATATGAAATGTGGCATAATAAAAAGCCGCAAGTAAAATATTTAAAAGTTTTTGGTTCTACTGTTTATGTACATAATAAAACTAGAAAAACAAAATTTGACAATAAATCCTGGAAAGCTATACTAGTTGGTTTTGAACCAAATGGGTATAAAGTGTGGGATGTGAATAACAATAAGTTTGTTATAGTAAGGGATGTTATTGTAGATGAGACAAATTTTTTATCGTCCAGGCCAGAAACTGACTCCTCTGACTGTTTGTCAAGATCAGTAGGTAATGAAACTGACTCCTCTGACTGTTTGTCAAGATCAGTAGGTAATAAAACTGACTCCTCTGACTGTTTGTCAAGATCAGTAGGTAATGAAACTGACTCCTCTGACTGTTTGTCAAGATCAGTAGGTAAAGAAACTGACTCCTCTGACAGTTTGTCAAGATCAGTGGTTAATAATAATGAGTGTAATAAATCTGTAATTAAAACAGATAGGCCAAATAATAATATTCAGTGTGAACCCCAACTAAGACGAAGTGGTAGAATCAAGAATCTTTTGCCTATTTCTTATAAAGAAACTGATTCGACAAATGATCATTTTATATGTGCTCAATCAGTTGTTTGTCAAATTCCTTTATCATATAAGGAAATTAAAAATAGAGAAGATACATTTCAGTGGGAACAAGCTGTACAAGACGAAATAAATTCCCTCTTGTTAAACAAAACGTGGTCATTGGTATCAAGACCAGAAAATAAAAATATAGTGGACTGCAAATGGGTGTTTTCGATTAAAAATGATGAATTTGGAAAACCGTTAAGATATAAAGCTCGCTTAGTAGCGCGTGGTTTTAGTCAAGAATACTTGGTAGATTATGATGAAACATTTGCCCCAGTAGCAAGAATTACATCTTTTAGGTTTATAATTGCCTTTTCAAATCAATTTAATCGTTTAGTACATCATATGGATGTTAAAACAGCCTTTCTAAATGGGACATTAAAGGAGGAAATTTATATGAAGGTCCCTGAAGGGGTCACAAGTAAACCAAACCAAGTTTGTAAATTGCATAAAGCTTTGTATGGGCTAAAACAAGCTGCCAGATGCTGGTTTGAAATATTTGAAAAAGTTCTTATAGACAAAGGTTTTCAGAATTCATCAGTTGACCGCTGTATTTATATTTTAGACAGAGGTGCCATATGTAAAAATATTTATGTTGTTCTTTATGTAGACGATCTTGTGATTGCCACTGCAAATAGTGATACAATGAGTAGTTTTAAAAGTTATTTGGCAAATAAATTTTGTATGGTTGATTTAAAAGATATTAAACTGTTTTTAGGTATTAAAATTACAAGAATAAATGATAAAATTTCTTTAGATCAATCGTCATACATAAATACTGTTTTAAATAAATTTAATATGTTTGACTGTAATGCTGTCAGCACTCCCCTTCCCAGTAAACTAAATTTTAATGAGTTAAATTCTGAAGTAAAATATGATTGCCCTTGCCGAAATCTTATCGGCTGTTTGATGTATATTATGTTGTGTACCAGGCCAGATTTAAGTGCTGCTGTTAATATTTTAAGCAGGTACCAAAACAATAATAATAAAGAGCTTTGGCAATGCTTAAAAAGGGTCCTTAGATATCTTAAGGGTACAATTAATTTAAGGTTAACATATGTTAAATGTGATTATAGCAATGTCTTAAGTGGTTATGTAGATTCTGACTGGGGAGGTGATGATGTAAAAAATAGGAAAAGCACAACTGGTTACCTATTTAAATTATTTGAAAAATGTGTAATATGTTGGAATACAAAAAGACAGTTATCAGTAGCGGCATCATCTACTGAAGCCGAATATATGGCTCTATTTGAAGCTGTCAGGGAGGCTCTTTGGTTAAAGTCATTAGCAATAAGTATAAATTTAAATGTATCTAAGCCAATCATTATATATGAAGACAATAATGGTTGCATAAGTATTGCTAATAATCCAACAAATCATAAAAGATCAAAACATATTGATATAAAGTATCATTTTTCTAGGGAACAAGTAGAGAAAGGTGTAATTAAATTAAAACATTTGTCCACAGATAAGCAAGTAGCTGACATGTTTACAAAATCATTACCGGCACTGAGATTTGAAGAATTAAAAAAGGAATTAGGGTTAGAAAGTATTAAATAAGTTAAATGGTTTGATTAGGTTTTTCTGGGTTTTCCCTAATCTTAAACAGCAAATGCTGGACCATCATTGTAATTTTCCCAGAAAAGACAAACATAAGGAAAGCAGGTCTAGATACTTATATTCTTAAGTTATAACTTACGTATGTTATTTAGTTACATGGTATTGTAGTTTTATGTTAACATAATTTTAGTTTTATGTTATTTTAATTTTACTTATTTGAATAATATTTGAGGTGGCGTGTTGAATAAGCTGATATAAACATATATTAGTTAAACCAAATATTATTAAATAAAACTTCTTTATCTTTACCTCGTAGATTTACTGTTTATAATATCAGCACAGTTAATGTTACGTGCTTGCATATGTTTATGTAAGAATGAAATAGGGCGTGTGTGCTCTAATAATATTTTGTATCACTTTTAGTTTTAGTCTCCTCTACGCTTGCTTTCCGAGTTGTCTTAGACTGAAGACAATTAAATATTTAAAAGTTAAATTATAATATCTTTTATTTCACTGTCCATATACCTAACACCAAATTCAAAATGTAAGTTAAAAAAATTGTCTTAATTTTAAACCATTCAATCGCGGCTAAAATTTTTAAAAATAGCTTATACAAATACCCTTCTCACAACTTTTTTTTAACTAAGGCAAGTGAGATTTACAAAAATAATTATTTCAGCCCAGCCTACTGGTTATGGCCTTAAGTATTCTACCAAGGTTCCTCTCCAGTTGACTCTCTAGAATCTAGATACAGAGGAATACCTAACTCGAGTTGCTTTATTCAGTGGAGAAATTAAGATTTACAAGAATCAGTCAGGGTTGGTGGTTTAATTTAAAATGCAAACATAACCTAAACTGGTTTATTTACCAAGGTAAAAATATGTACAAAATCATAAAATAATTCTATAGTTCTTTCATAGCCATTCATCATGTAAGGCAAATGTTCCAGGGCTTATAAATTAAAAACATCATATAGCCAGGTAACTAAAAATAAATTGGCAAAGCAAAAACCACAAACAAACATTGAAAACATTGAAGATAAACAACAAAATTCAAAGTAAATGGGCAAATATACGAAAAAATAAGAATACACTGACTGGAACCAAAGAAGAAAACGCATTTGCTAGCAATTCTTCTGAAAACAAAAAAGTTTGGCTATTCTTATCCAAATTAAATGAAAATGTTACGAAACAAATAATTAAAGACTACTTAGTTAAATACACTGATTCTCAACCTGATGATGTTGATGTCAAAGAGTGTTTAATTAAAAATCAAAAAACAAAAAACGCAGATTTATGATAGAAATTTTGATCTAAAAGAAAAAGTCTATGAAGTAAAGTACAATTTTTGAAAGATTTAATTTTGGATTGGGTCGAAATTTTTTAGAGAGAAAAAACAATCAAGTTGCAAGCACTTAAAAGATAAAATAAGTAATACAAAAAAAATACAAACAAAAACCACAAATATATTTAATATTTGTCACGTTAACATTAGATCATTGACCTCTTGTTTTGATGATTTTTTAAGCTGTTTTGTTGATGAGAAATACCATATTATTGCGGTGACTGATTTTCCTGATTGTCAAATAAGTCATAAGAGCCTTAAAGTAAAAGAAATATCATTACATTTTGCAAAGGAAAGCAGGATTGTGCAACTATGGTTAAATGTTTGTGTAAATAAAATAAAGTATGGATTCGGAGTGGTATAATAGTATTTCCCTATCGGACTTGGATAATGCCATATGTCAGGTAAACTTGCAAAGTGACAAGATTGTACTCATGGGTGATTTTAACATTAACATTTTGGAAAATACTGTATTATCTAAAAAACGTCTAATTATGCTAAAAATTTACAATCGAAAACAAATTATTCAGGAAGCAACAAGAGTTACAGAACAAACACAAACATTAATTGATTTAATCTGTGTTAGTGAAAATCTAGAATATACTGGTGATGGTATAGTTGACTAACTCAAATGATCATTTTCTTGTTAGGTGCAAACTTAATATATCTCCCAAAAAAGCCAACCCTAAAACTATATGCTATAAGGATTTAAATAAAATTTTATCTGATGGGTTTGCCCAGGATGCAGTAAGAATCAACTGGGATTATGTTTATAATGATATACCTATTGATGATAAAGTTACTTTCATGAATATTGCAATATTATCTCTGGTTAATATATACGCTTAAATCAAGAAGGCTACGATTAAAAAAGAAAAACTACCTTACATAACAGACTATATTAAAGAAATGCTAAAACTTAAAGAGCAGGCTTTTAAAAAATTTCAAAAATCAAAATCTAGTGCAGATTTTGGATACTACTAAGAGTTGAGAAACTACATTGTTGGTGCTATACTTTGGGGAATAGCATACATATAGCAACTAGTTAATATAAATGGCCATGATTCCAAGAAATTGTGGAGTAGATTAAAAAAACTAAATACACATAAAAGTGAATCATATAGTGAATCTAGAGACTTTTTTGGATCTGAAGAATTAAATCAATTTTACAATAGTAATATTAATGAAAACATCCCAGAATCTCTTAAATTTTATGAAGTTGGTGAACAAGATATATTAAACGCTTTTAGGACTATTAAATCGAATTCAGAGGGTATGGATAGATTAAATCTAAAAATATGGAAGTTGGTAGTCCCCTATTGCTTACCAGCTCTAATACATATAATAAATAAGTCATTAGAAACTTTGGAAGACAGCAGCAGTGATCCCAGTTCCTAAAGTCATAAAGCCGAGCACCCCGTCAGATCTCAGACAAATAAGCATCCTTCCTTTAGCAACAAGTATCGGAATTTACTAACAAATATATCTTGCATTCAACACAATCTGGGTTTATAAAAAATTTTAGTAAAAATACTGCACTTCTTAAAATCACCATTGATCTAAGCCGAGCTAATGACTACTCCATAATCTCTTTACTTGTATTGTTAGATTACAGCAAAGCATTTGACATTATAGACCATCAACTTTTAGTCGCAAAGCTACATTATTACAACTCGATAACTCTGTTATATCCTGGTTTCTGGAGTATTTGACTGATAGAATGTGTAAGAATAAATAATCAAGGATCAACAATGCTACAGATATCTAAGGGTGTCCCCCAAGGTAGTATACTTGGTCCACTTCTATTTAGTATTTTTACTGCAGATTTAAATAAGGTCATCAAGTTCTGCTCTATGCACCAATATGCAGATGATACTCAAATTTATAAATCAGCTTTACCTGTTAATATTGATGAAGTTATTGCAGAAATTAATGAAGATCTAGTGTGTGTTTCTAAGTGGTCCAAATATAATGGTCTGATATTAAATTCAAAAAAACTGTTGCTATATGTGTTGGTACAAGTTCTACGTGTCTAAAAGCATTAACCTATAAGACCTGTGACATAAAAGTAAACGAATCTGTGATAAAACTTGGAAATACATTATGATGCTAACCTGAAAAACATGTATCTACGCTTTTAAAAAATGCTTATTTTAAGTTTAAATCTATGTATAGCTATAAATATATCCTAAATAGCTCTGTTAAATGGAAACTTACTAATAACATGATTTTAAGCTCTTTTAATTATTGTAGAAATGTATATTTTAGTTTTTTAAATTTAAAGTCTTTGATACAAAAACTTCAAAATTGCTGTCTTAGATACTCCTATAATATTTAGTACAGCGATCACATAACACAGTATTATGTTATACATAAAATACTTAAAATGGATGATGCTTTTTACTGCCAATATGCAACCTTAATCTTTAATATTATTAAATCTTCAAAACCAGACTACCTTTGGTCCCTTTTAGAAAAAGGAAATACTTGCCATAATGTAAATTTTAGAAACGCCAATCTTTATTCTATTCCATACCACAAAACCTCTAAATTTGAAAAATGCTTTAAGTACATATGCATTTATTTAAACCTGACCTCACTGTTAACACCTTTAATAGTATATTATGTATCAAGTTTTATAAACGCCATTTTAGTTACGAGTGTTTAATAAAAACGAGTGTCTGGAGAAGTTTATAAACGAGTTGCATACTATACTTTATCTACGACGAACACAAAACAGAATTTAAAGCCAATTGCCACTACCGTTCAGCGGGTTATCTTAGCAATGTTTGGTTTAAAACCCAGAGACTCGTGTGGAAGCTATTATATAAATATTTTTAAATAATTATTAAAGCAAATTTAAATTAAAAATTTGTATAATAATAATAAAAATTATATTTGTGTTTGATCTAAAAAAATGTTTATTGAAAATACTATAAAATCGGAGATTACAATTTCGTCCGATTAGCTAATTTCCATAAATTTATGGCAATTTATTGTGATACACAAGGGTAAAAGTTTGAATGCACAATTTCGTCTCTCTAAAAGTGAATTAGTTAAAAATGATTACCTAATTACTAAAGTTATAAGTGGCTGATTTTTCACTTGTACCATGATTAACTATGGGATACCATGGTATCCCAAAATTTAACAGCCAGTTCCAATGTAAAATTGTCCCTATATCTAAAAATTATGAAAGTAGTGCAGTTTAATTTTCAAATTCAATTTTCAAATTCCTATCCTATGATTGGTCTATCCTGCAAATCCCATAGATAAAAAACCAACCTGCAGCATCCTAAAAAGTGTTTGGAGATAGTGATCGAAGAATGTAAAAATATTTGTTTTAATTTTCAACCAAGGGAAGTAGTCATTGACTTTGAAATGGCGCTACAAAAAGCAGTAAGTCAAATTTGACCGAAAACTAAAATAATTGCTTGTCGATTCCACATCAGCCAATCGTGGTGGAGAAAATATCAAGAGTTGGGATTTACTTATTATTACAAAGAAAAAACTGAAGCTATAAATTGGATCGGTTATTGCTTTGGACTGATGTTTCTAGATGAAGATGAAGAAGTAGGTGATTGTTTTGTGTTTGATTTCATGAATATAAAACCAGCAGGTGAAGCTGCAGAAACTCGAAAACTTAGAGATTATTTAAATGAAAAAAAATAAACAGATCAATGCAACCAAAATAACTATTATTCAATATGTCAAATTAACTTATCATTATTACAGTTTTAATTTTTAGGAATTATTAAATATTAATAAATTTTGTTAATTATAAATTAGGTATATTTTTGTATTTATTTTCCTACCTTTATCCGGCGGTAGGTATTACTTGGTGTTCGGACGAAATTGTATCTTTGCAGGTAGCTGTTAGGACGGAAAAAGGATAAAAACTTGGCTAATCGGACAAAAATATGTGCCCCCATAAAATAAATCAAAATTTTATATTTGCATATCTGAGGTATCATTTTTGTTTATTGTAAATAAAGATAATTAGATTAGTAAAGATTATTATTATTATTATTAAAAAAATACCATTAATATCTGATTTGGTAGTTAATATTATAATACCTACTCTGTTTTTGACCTAAAATTTGCCATATCTCTGGTAATAATATAATATTTGATTCATTTATTTAATGCGTGATATTATTTCTTTTTTAGTAAAATGATACATACTCTTAGGGCCGGTTTTTCAAGTAGGGTTTAAACCTTAGTTCAGGGGAACTTAGATCAGTTAATGAACTCAGTTCACAGTCAAATGAGTTTTTCAATGTCGACTCAACAGCAGTTCTGTTGAACTTAGATCAGCGGTGTCAACGTTAAGTTGGTACAACCGAATTTAGTATTCGCCTACATTAATAGTAGTTAAAACTGTCATTTTAACAAAAGGATTTTGTGTTTACTTTTGGAGTTTTCTTCATCTGTGCTGTTTTAAAAAGTTATAATCTGTGCGAAAGGTTGCTTTAAAACAATTTACTATTGTTAAAGAACAATAATTATTATTTATTATGGATAAAAATCGTGCTGCCAACTTTACCTCTTTTAAGGAGGAATTATTTGTATATATTTCGTTTAGTATAAAATGAATTTGTCGTTTTTTGTTACATCCACTATCCTACGTACAAAAGGTTTGGAAAACCGAAATCTGGCAAAAAATTCATCATTATTCCACCTTTCAAAATAATTCGGTCTTACCCGTGGCCTGTGCACACGAAGTTGAATATTATTTAGGAATTCGCCAATTTCCTCATCATCCTCACTAACTACCTCAAACATATCCATTGGTTTATTATAACAGCAGATCACAAAACAAGAAATAAACAACGTAATACACAATAAAGCAGAGAAAAATTAAGTTCTGTCAAGTTGAACTTTGTTTAAACGGCCAACAATGACGGTTCATCTTTTGATTTAGTTTAAACCAATTTCAAGCTTGAACTTTGATTGAAAAACGGCATATTTTGTTTGAACCAAGTTCAAATGCTGAACCAAGTTTAAACTATGATTGAAAAACCGGCCCTTAACCCTTAACTAGTCGCGCAGGTGCACTGAGTGCTCCGTTTTTATTAAAACCTCTATAACTTTTTGTCGTTTTCTTGGAATTAAATGCCCTTTCCATGTAACCTATGACTGATGTGTCTACCATGCACTGTCGACGGCATATTCAGTTTAAACTACTAATTTCAAAGTTATGGACAGAAAACTTGAGATTGATTTAGAAATACTTCACTAAAACGTAACTAAATTTCAATTTTTGAAATGTAAAATATTTCTAAATCAACAAAATATAGAATTTAAAACCTAATGGTTTTTAAGGTATACATTTTTCTAAGAATACACAAATAAAAATAGAACGGCTAAATTTCATTCTGATTTCTTCTTTTCTGAGTAGAAGTAATAACTTTTTTGTTTGTTTTATTTTTTGTTATTCGCTTTATGTTTCTTTTTTAAAATAAATATTGTGTTTTAATAAAAATAGAGTTAATTCATCCGAATATAAGCAAAAGTAATATTAAAATTGAAAACATTCAGCAATATAGCCATTTTAAGGAGCGAAGCACTTAGTGCACCGCGCGACCACTTATGTTACAAAAATTGGCGCGAGTAGTTAAGGGTTAAGTATGAATAAAAATAAAGTTTTCGTTTTGAACATTTTGATGTACAAAATAAAACCTCTGGTATATCACTAACAATTTTGCAATTTTGCAAGACCGGGTTATACACTGTTTAAAACATCTGTGGTGTGAAGAGTAATCTTAAAATGGTGTCATAATCAAACACCAACTGGTGTTAATATAACACCATGAATTATGGTTAAAAATGTTTTATACAGCAAACACCAAAACGGTGTTTATCTAAAAATATTTGAGAAGTGCACCTACACAGAAAAAAAGGAATAGTTCATTAATTTAGTTGACCCATAAGTATTTATTTAAATCAACTCTGGGAAGGTTAATATAAACAAAGATTATTTTGACGGTACTAAACCAGATAATTATTTTATTTTTTTTAAACCCAGAAAACTTTAGTGAAACCAACCCGCTGTATGGTTCAGTTTACTAAATATGTTGTTTGTAAAATAAGAGTTATTCAACCTAAAGCATTCTGTTAAAACGATTAAAACAATTTGCCGTGCATTCCTTGTTGCATAGTGTGTACCGATCGCGGCAAAGGCGGTGTGGATCACGTGATGTTCTTAAATTTCGCCTCTGTTGACTTACATGAAAAATATATAAGCTCAGGTAGTCCTTTGCTTTGGTGTGACACTACAAGTTGTTCGATACTAAAGAGACCTTAAATAGGTGGAAACAGCTGTCAATATTTGAAGTATTTTAAGTTGGTGGAATGCACTAAAAACATTATCTCTTAAAAAAGGACTGTAAAGAAGTTAAATTTATTAAATTTGATAATTTTTTAATACTTGCCAATGATGGTCAAATTTAGTCCTTTTCTTGACTCAATTAATCGTAGATTATCATACTCATTATAATAATATATAATATACATTATATACAATATAATTTACAATTATATATATATATATATATAATGGTAATATCTTATAATATATGTAAATATAAATAAAAATATTATTTGAAAAGTAAATTTGTCAATCTAGAATATTTTCTTTCATATAAGATTATAATTTACACCCTGTAAAAAAACTAAATAAATATTTTTTTAATTACTAGTTTATTTAAAAAAATTATGGCACTTTACCATTTTTATACAGGGTGTTTCATAATATATGCGCAGGACTTCAGGATGTGATAGCTCATCCAAAAAGATGAAAAAAGTCGCTATTAACTTACCCTCTAAAATGCACAATTTTCGAGATACAGGGTGTTGAAATTTAAAAAAAAAAATCGTTTTTTTCGATTATCTCCGGAACCGTTTATCGTACAAAAAACAGCTTTTGTAAGCATTTTCTACTCAAAATAAGCTATGTTTTGTGCCAAAAAAAAAATTTTTTTTACTCATTATTGGTGGAGATTTTGAAGGGGTAGCGGGTGTTTTTCTCCTCAACTTCTACGCCCCTGAAAAATGTACGGTTTTGAGAGGCCTATTCGAACCGCCAATATTTTCTACACAAAAAAAGTACTCTTGGTCATAAGCTCTAAAGTTGACCGTTTTCGAGAAAAATCAACTTTTGTATTTAAAAACATGTTCAATTTTTTGAAAAAAAAAAATTTATTACTAATTAAACAAAATTTATTTTAACGTTAGAAAAAGTAACAAAACCAAACGATAATTGCAAAATTAAAAAAAAAAATAAAAAATGATTTTTTACACAAATGCTGAAATGTTCGAAATGCGTTACCTTTACGGTTTGGAGAATTTAGCAAAGACAACTTTTGAATCAATTTTTATTTTGCAATTATGGTTTGGTTTTGTTACTTGTTCTAACGTTAAAATAAATTTTGTTTAATTAGTAAAAAAAAATTATTTTTTTTTTAAATTGACCATGTTTTTAAACATAAAAGTTGATTTTTCTCGAAAACGGTCAACTTTAGAGCTTATGCCCAAGAGTACCTTTTTTGTGTAGAAAACATTGGCGGTTCGAATAGGCCTCTCGAAACCGTACATTTTTTGGGGGCGTAGAAGTTGAGGAAAAAAACACCCGCTACCCCTTCAAAATCTCCACCAATTATGAGTAAAAAAAATTTTTTTTCTGGCAAAAAATATAGCTTATTTTGAGTAGAAAATGCTTACAAAAGCTGTTTTTTGTACGATAATCGGTTCCGGAGATATTCGAAAAAAACGATTTTTTTTCTAAAATTTCAACACCCTGTATCTCGAAAATTGTGCATTTTAGAGGGTAAGTTAATAGCGACTTTTTTCATCTTTTTGGATGAAGTCCTGCGCATATATTATGAAACACCCTGTATACATATTTTACATATGATTTTTAGGATAAGTATTAAAAATCCACATAATTTGACTTATTACGATTTTTTTAATATTATTGGTTCTAAAGTGGAATACTTCCATTGGATACTTAATGGGCAATATTATACAAATAATTAGAAGCATTATTACCTTTTTTAGCTCAAAATAAGTGTGTGTTTGACATTAAACTACTTTTCTTTATAAAAAAGGTTTTTCTTGCTTATTGTTAAAAATTGACAAATTTAAAATCTTAACTTAATTAAAATGTTTCCTAAATAAAATCCTTAGATTTAGTAAGTTACTTCTTCTCTTGGATAAAAGCAATAAAGCAGATTAAAAAACTCTGTGTAGCATTAAAGGATTGACACTATATGAGAAAAAGTGGCTGCAGTTAATCTTAACTTGGAAAATGTGAAATAGATACACATTAAATGAAATAACAAATCCCAATTATGGAAGTAAAATGTGAGCAAAGTTTCTACTTTTATAAAAGTTAAGAAAAAAGTAAAACCACACACGAATCCTAAAGGAATGGCGTGTTTTCATGGGGATAATCTGAAGAACTTTGCGATGCCTGTCACATTTTACTTAAATCTTACAACATCTTAAAAATCTTAAAACCGAAATCTGGCAAAAAATTCATCATTATTCCACCTTTCAAAATAATTCGGTCTTACCCGTGGCCTGTGCACACGAAGTTGAATATTATTTAGGAATTCGCCAATTTCCTCATCATCCTCACTAACTACCTCAAACATATCCATTGGTTTATTATAACAGCAGATCACAAAACAAGAAATAAACAACGTAATACACAATAAAGCAGAGAAAAATTAAGTTCTGTCAAGTTGAACTTTGTTTAAACAGCCAACAATGACGGTTCATCTTTTGATTTAGTTTAAACCAATTTCAAGCTTGAACTTTGATTGAAAAACGGCATATTTTGTTTGAACCAAGTTCAAATGCTGAACCAAGTTTAAACTATGATTGAAAAACCGGCCCTTAACCCTTAACTAGTCGCGCAGGTGCACTGAGTGCTCCGTTTTTATTAAAACCTCTATAACTTTTTGTCGTTTTCTTGGAATTAAATGCCCTTTCCATGTAACCTATGACTGATGTGTCTACCATGCACTGTCGACGGCATATTCAGTTTAAACTACTAATTTCAAAGTTATGGACAGAAAACTTGAGATTGATTTAGAAATACTTCACTAAAACGTAACTAAATTTCAATTTTTGAAATGTAAAATATTTCTAAATCAACAAAATATAGAATTTAAAACCTAATGGTTTTTAAGGTATACATTTTTCTAAGAATACACAAATAAAAATAGAACGGCTAAATTTCATTCTGATTTCTTCTTTTCTGAGTAGAAGTAATAACTTTTTTGTTTGTTTTATTTTTTGTTATTCGCTTTATGTTTCTTTTTTAAAATAAATATTGTGTTTTAATAAAAATAGAGTTAATTCATCCGAATATAAGCAAAAGTAATATTAAAATTGAAAACATTCAGCAATATAGCCATTTTAAGGAGCGAAGCACTTAGTGCACCGCGCGACCACTTATGTTACAAAAATTGGCGCGAGTAGTTAAGGGTTAAGTATGAATAAAAATAAAGTTTTCGTTCTGAACATTTTGATGTACAAAATAAAACCTCTGGTATATCACTAACAATTTTGCAATTTTGCAAGACCGGGTTATACACTGTTTAAAACATCTGTGGTGTGAAGAGTAATCTTAAAATGGTGTCATAATCAAACACCAACTGGTGTTAATATAACACCATGAATTATGGTTAAAAATGTTTTATACAGCAAACACCAAAACGGTGTTTATCTAAAAATATTTGAGAAGTGCACCTACACAGAAAAAAAGGAATAGTTCATTTAACTATATTAATTTAGTTGACCCATAAGTATTTATTTAAATCAACTCTGGGAAGGTTAATATAAACAAAGATTATTTTGACGGTACTAAACCAGATAATTATTTTATTTTTTTTAAACCCAGAAAACTTTAGTGAAACCAACCCGCTGTATGGTTCAGTTTACTAAATATGTTGTTTGTAAAATAAGAGTTATTCAACCTAAAGCACTCTGTTAAAACGATTAAAACAATTTGCCGTGCATTCCTTGTTGCATAGTGTGTACCGATCGCGGCAAAGGCGGTGTGGATCACGTGATGTTCTTAAATTTCGCCTCTGTTGACTTACATGAAAAATATATAAGCTCAGGTAGTCCTTTGCTTTGGTGTGACACTACAAGTTGTTCGATACTAAAGAGACCTTAAATAGGTGGAAACAGCTGTCAATATTTGAAGTATTTTAAGTTGGTGGAATGCACTAAAAACATTATCTCTTAAAAAAGGACTGTAAAGAAGTTAAATTTATTAAATTTGATAATTTTTTAATACTTGCCAATGATGGTCAAATTTAGTCCTTTTCTTGACTCAATTAATCGTAGATTATCATACTCATTATAATAATATATAATATACATTATATACAATATAATTTACAATTATATATATATATATATATAATGGTAATATCTTATAATATATGTAAATATAAATAAAAATATTATTTGAAAAGTAAATTTGTCAATCTAGAATATTTTCTTTCATATAAGATTATAATTTACACCCTGTAAAAAAACTAAATAAATATTTTTTTAATTACTAGTTTATTTAAAAAAATTATGGCACTTTACCATTTTTATATACATATTTTACATATGATTTTTAGGATAAGTATTAAAAATCCACATAATTTGACTTATTACGATTTTTTTAATATTATTGGTTCTAAAGTGGAATACTTCCATTGGATACTTAATGGGCAATATTATACAAATAATTAGAAGCATTATTACCTTTTTTAGCTCAAAATAAGTGTGTGTTTGACATTAAACTACTTTTCTTTATAAAAAAGGTTTTTCTTGCTTATTGTTAAAAATTGACAAATTTAAAATCTTAACTTAATTAAAATGTTTCCTAAATAAAATCCTTAGATTTAGTAAGTTACTTCTTCTCTTGGATAAAAGCAATAAAGCAGATTAAAAAACTCTGTGTAGCATTAAAGGATTGACACTATATGAGAAAAAGTGGCTGCAGTTAATCTTAACTTGGAAAATGTGAAATAGATACACATTAAATGAAATAACAAATCCCAATTATGGAAGTAAAATGTGAGCAAAGTTTCTACTTTTATAAAAGTTAAGAAAAAAGTAAAACCACACACGAATCCTAAAGGAATGGCGTGTTTTCATGGGGATAATCTGAAGAACTTTGCGATGCCTGTCACATTTTACTTAAATCTTTTTACCTAGACTTTATATTTTTACCTATATTTTTGTGTCACTTATATTTAATATTTTAGAATCCACCACCAGACAGAGACCCACTGATTCTAAGTTGTATTTATTTAAGTTTTATAAATTTAATTGGCCTTATGCATTTTTTATAAAAGTACAAAAACGACGTCCTTTAGTTTGTTAACAGTATATAAACTTTGAACTTTGTTTTGTAAGGACACAAGGTGGTGCATGCCGACTATTTCTTCAAGCATTTAACGAAAAACCTTCTAGAAACAAGATTGTTTTTTGTTTAAAAAAAAAATTCAAGTTGAAATAGCAAGATTGTGTCTAAAACTTTAATTTACCATAATTAAAACTTTTATTTTTTAATAAATATGGGTAATTACAATGGTTATAAAAAATTTGTTTTACCTTAACACAATCTTAAAACTATTTTTTTACTTGCGTATTATAATAAGAAACATTATTACACGCCTTTGCATAACATAATATCTCATTACGATAGGTACTCAAATAGATTTTTTTTTAAATTTGGCAATACGAGATGTCATTATTATTAGCATATTATTAGTTGGTTCTAACAACTTCAATTTTACAATAATTGTCGAATTATAATTTATATTTTGTTGAAAGGATTTATTCTGCAATTGTTAGTACCAAATGAACTTAACCATGATTTTTAAATAAAATCATTATTCTTCAAATTTTGGCAGATAAAAAAGTATATTTGTTCTTTAATATACCTACCGCTAAATAATTATTTTCTATTATTACAAATTAAAAAGTTTTAGTTCATTAGCTATTCAATTTGTCCTTTTCATTTAAACCTGTGATAACAATTTATTTGTAAATTATATAGTGGAAATGTGTACAATACATTTTTCAAACAAATAAATGATAAATTATAATGGTAAACCAAAGTTCAAACTAAAAAGAAATTGCAAAAAATGTATGTGCATCTAGTGCATTGAATACATTACAAGTCCTGGTATAAACTAACCAATAGAGCTCATAAATTCTAATAAATCTCAATGTTTACGGATGATTTATGAGTGGGTTGTTAATTTAGTGGAAAAGTGTATTTTGTTATGTACGATATTGCAGTATATTTATAAATATGTTCAATATAAATATGGTTTTTTATGGGTTTTGGGAAAAACCATAAAAAAAACTTTTAGACTTCGGTTTTCTGACGTATAGGTATGTACTAGTTTGAAAAATGCATTGTGCAATTTTTTTATTATAATTTATTGTTTTGAAGCGTAAACTTTTATAATATGGGGATATGACATCTGAAATTTGGACAATTCACATTCAATTCAATTCTTTTTTTTTCAATTCTTTATTGACAAAAATATACAATTTTGTGTTTTTAATAACAGATGATCCGCCTAACAATATTCAATTTAAACCATATATCCATATATAAAAAATATATAATATATAAATATATTATATAAAAAATAAATTAAATTTTTTTACAAATATGAAATACAAGATTATAATATCATAAACAGGAAAAAAAATATATGATGAGGAAATAAACAACAAAATTAAAATCAGAAAATGTACTTAAAAATATTGTTTTAACCTTAGTTTAAAGGATTTTTTCTACTCCCACCTTTAAAACGCCATTTATCGTACATGTTTCCATGACACCAAGTGACCTTTTAAATACACATTGACAAGTTGTAGCTTTATTTCGCTTTAGTCACGGGCTGAAGTTAGCAACAGGTTTTTAGTAACTGGCTGAAGTTAGTTTTAAGTTAGTTGACAGTTGTCAATTGACATTTAAATGTCATACAATCGTTAAAATAAAATGCCTTTCTTGTAAAATAATACTAAATGTGAAAATTATTTTATTATCTCAATACAAAAATAAAAAAGTATTATGGCATGCCGTTTTACTTTTTAATGTCAAAATAAAAATAAATCAAATAATAATAAGTCAAAAATAATTAGTTACAAATAAAATTTGTTATAGAAAAATGTATTAAAATTAAGATGCAAGATAATAATATTTTAATGAATTAAAATTTATACTCAACCTAAAACCACATTTTGAATTAATATTTTACAAAATTAAATGACTTATAAAACATTTATTTTACGTTAAAGAGAATTTTTAATGACAAGAAATTTGATTCTGTGTTAATAACACAACAATAGTGGATTAAAATAAAATTCCTGTTTTAAATAGAAAGAATAAGAATATTTTTAGACATCTTAATAATTATAAACTAATAAACTACAATGTTATCTAATTGTATTTTTAAAAATTGTTTTTATTGAATAAAACTTTAATTTAAAATATAAATGTTTTTTAAGAAGAAAATATATTTGCTGAATTTCCATTATGTACATAATTTTAATTCCTGTATTAAAATTATGTCCATAAAAAAAATTCAACAGAATTAAATATTTTATATTGTTTAAATCCACTTATTCAATGCCATCAACATATATTTTGTTATAATATAAAATATCTCTAGATGGATATAATAATTTTCTTTAAATATTTAAATATTTTGGTCATTGAAAGCAAGTAAATAATTTTAATTATTGAATTAAAATTATGATGATACATAATAAAAATAAAATTAATAAAAATTATGTAATAACTTAATTTAAATTGATTGAATTATTATTATGTTTCATCATAATTTTAATTCATGAATTAAAATTATGTCTTTACATAATTTTAATTCATGAATTAAAATTATGATGAAACATAATTTTAATTAAGGCTTCTTTTATTTGAACCTAGATGTCGCACTAATTTATATAGAAATCTAAAGTTACCCGGCATTTCTATGTAGAAGAAGAAGAATAACCAATATAATCATTTAATTTTTTCTAATGATATCGTGCTTCAATGCTTAAAATACCCCATAGAGACCTATATAAAATAATCTATCGGGCCCTACCGGATTCAATATGTGCATTTGTCCATGGTTTTTTCCGAATACGGCCCGATAGAAAATTTATAGGAAATTACATATAGGTACACCATAACTTTTACATTTTTCCTATTGAGACCGATAGCAAATAACTCAATGATGAAGGATATATAGGGATATCCCTATAGATTCTATAGTATAGAACAACCATAAAACATTTGACAAAATTTTATTAAAACTTATGGGGTCCTTCGGGGGAAAAACTAATTTCTACATTTATGTGTATTTTCCCCATTGAAACCAATAGCAAATAAATCAAGGGTGGATATAGAACAATCATAAATCCCAACTATGGGTCCTATACATACCGATACACCCTATACACCCACCACACACATTCCGATACAAATATCTATCGGTTTGAACAGGGTCTCTATGGGGTATTTTAAGCAGGGTTTTTCTATGTTATCCAGGGGTTATTAATCCATGATGTTATCACAGAGGATGTTATCCACGATCATTGGTCAACTTAGATAGTAGACACGTAATTATATATTTACTTTTTATGTATTATTAATTAATTAATTAGAATAAATATTTATAAAAATGTATATCCTGGTTAGTAGGTAGTTGCGGTACCACTCACAAACTTCTTTCCTTTTGTTTTTCGTTTCCAATTTTTGTCGTTATTTTGATCTTTTGTTTTGACATTTTTGTGTTCTTCTTCTTCTTTTGTGGCCGCCAAACAACTCTCGTGTGTAAGTATTAACAGTGACATCTAGGGTCCTAGCATTAAAATTGAATTAAAATTATGTCTTTACATAATTTTTATTCACTGAATTTTTATTATGTATCAGCATAATTTTAATTCTAGAAATAAAATTAAGTAAAGACATAATTTTAATTCAGTGAATTTTTATTATGTATCATCATAATTTTAATTTAACAATTAAAATTATCATTTTAACATAATTTTAATTATTGAATTAAAATTATGTTGATACATAATAATAATTCAGTTTAATATTTTAAATATAAATGTATACACTAAAAATAAGGTAATAAATAAAAATCTACAATTATTTTTTAAATTAATATTATGTACATAATAAAAATAAACTAAATTAAACTTATTGATTTTTTATTATGTACATAATTTTAATTCAATAATTAAAATTATGTACATAATAAAAATTCAAATTAACAAAAATGGTTATCCATTGGAGAAATTCTTTGATTTAATAATATGTACATAATTTTAATTCAAAATATTAAATGGGAATTACAAAATATTGGTCTAAATAACTTTTAAAGGATTTAATATAATTTTATTTTGCTGGATTATTATTAAATGCGATATATATTGTTATATTTACTTTGAAGTACGGAAAAAATTACTACCACTAAAATTTTGTTTTATCTTAATTTCACCCAGTTGAATTTTTATTATGTACATAATTTTAATAAAGGTCGATTTTTTATTATGTACATAATTTTAATTCTACATTTTTGTATATATTAAAAGGCAAATAGCAAATATTTTATTGAATAAATAAGAATAAAAATTAATTTGGACATTTTATTTGAAACAAAAAATAAAATGGTAAAAAGACAATTTATTTCTATTGTTTTAATTTTTAATCAGTCCTATTTTAAATTGTTAAACAAAAATTGCGCGCATTACTTTGTTTTTTTAATAAAACTGATATATTTTTATGTTATGGCATAATAAAAATACATTATTATTATGATGAATCATAATATTATATGCTTCTTATAGCCTATGTATACATGTATTTTATATTAAAATTATCATTCTACATAATTTTAATAAATTTATTTTATGATTAAACATAATATAAATTAAACTTTAAAGTTTTATTTATATTTTAAGTTAAAATATTTATTTAAAATTATTATTTTATAATTTTGCTATTAAAAAGTAAAACGGCATGCCATAAAGTATTAAATAGTTTCTTAACACCAATATTTAAAAAGTTTATATGACCTTTTAATTTCGCCGGCAGTAAACTATAACGGGGCACGGACTCCACTGTAAAGTGCTCATAAAACATTTTCTTTACTTTCACTGTGAAAAACTGTAAATTTTTAAGAAATACATTTCGATTTATAACCTTTATAATTGTGTTTATAAAATATAAAAATTGACATTTGACATTTGACATAGATGGCGCTATATAGAAATTTTTGATTTAAATCATTTTAAGATAATATTAATAATAATAAGTATTTGTCGTAGAAAAAGTATAGTATGCACCTCGTTTATAAACTTTTCTATACATTAATTTAAGCACTCGATCGCAACCTCGCTAGTGTCCAAATTAAATTCGTGTATAAAATGGCGTTTATCAAACTTGATACATAATATACAATTTGGTTTGTGATGCGTTTTATGTCATCAGGAATTGAGATAAAAAGTTTATGACCGTCATAAAGTAAGTTTTTCTGCAAACCTGATTTTTTAAATAAAGGTATAATGTATAATCTATTGTTTACACAACTTGTTACATAATTATGTAGGTAGCGGTATTTAGAACCTATCCACAGGACAGTCTGGTATTGATACAGTTTTTTTATTGGTAGAATTTGAAGTTCTGTATATAATAAATAATTCGAATATCTTCTGTTTTTCTTGTGTAGAACTTTAATTATTAAGTTTTGTGTTACTTCTATACCCTTTAAAGCATTTTCAAAAGCTCCCCCCCCCCACATACAGTACCTTAGCAAAGATTCAACTTGCGCAGTATACACCGTCAGTAAGTTCTTACGCAGTTCGTAGCATTTATATACGAGTCCTCTAAGTCTGTCATTAATATGGTTAATATGAACACTCCATTTTAAATTCTGATCGAGACAAACCCCCAAGTATTTAATATTTGTAACTTGATTTATTTCTGGACCATTACAGTTTATTGCACAGTCTTGAATGTGCAATTTTAAAGTACGGGTTTTTGGTTGTCCAGCAGCAGTCAAAGAGAATGTCATAAATTTAGTTTTATCTGTATTTAGACTTAGACGACTTATGTCAAGCCATTTTTGTATCAGTGCCTAGCCACTCTGCGCAGCCTTATAAACCCCGTCCCAAGCAATAAACACAAGAGCTGTGTCATCAGCGTATGAAAACATCTCACCAGTCAAATATTTTATATTGTATACACTATTTATATAAATAAGAAATAAAATTGGACCCAATACTGTCCCCTGGGGAATACCCCGGGAGATAAGTAAAGGGTCACTTAATGTGTTAAGTACTTTCACCCTCTGATAACGATCAGATAAATAGTTACTGAAAATCTCCAAAGCCGCACCCCTAATTCTAATTTTCTGAAGTCGGCACATAAGAATTTTTTGATCTACAGTATCGAATGCCTTAGCTAGATCAAGCAAAATAGCAAGACATTTTTTGTTTTTATATATTTCATTTATTATCAAATATGTAAATTCAACTATACTGCCGTGCTTAATGAAAACGCCGTAACCAACAATTTTGCGATTTTTGTTTTACGGCATTTTCTACTAGAACAATTCATCCTGCGTCTATCCCCGGAACTCAAAAAACCGTATCTATATATATACGGTTTTTTGAGAACCGGGGATAGACGCAGGATTAATTGTTCTAGTAGAAAATGCCGTAAAACAAAAATCGCAAAATTGTTGGTTACGGCGTTTTCATTAAGCACGGCAGTATAGCTGTTTCTGTATTTATTTTTTTCCTAAAACCCAATTGTCGTTTGCTAATTATATTGTGTTTGTCCAAAAATTTATCAAGGCGTGATTTAAGGGCCTGTTCAAGAATTTTTGCTAGATTATTAATTACAGAAACAGGTCTATAATTGGTAGCAAGCTCTTTTTCGCCAGTTTTGAAAATAGGGGTAACTATGGAGACCTTCATGGCTCTTGGGATTTTTCCAGTTGTTAAAATTGCATGATAATTTATAAATATATGAATATGAACATGCACAGATTTCAATGTTTTTGAGGAAATTCCATCAACCCCAGAAGCTGTCCTGTTTCCAAGGTTAGATATATAGTGAATTACTTAATTTTCAGTAACAGGAGATAAAAACAAGAAAGCCGAAATAACATTATTATTAAAGTATTCAATATCTGATTTTTCTGGTTTAAAATTTTTTAAAATTTTGTATTTATATTAACGAATTTTGTTTCCTATATTGTTGTTTTTTTTCATTGTTTGTAGCCTGATTAATAATTTTTCAAGTTTTTTTTGTATCATTTCCCGCTAACCTAAGTTCATTTTTATAATAATCATTTTTTGTTTCAGTTATTAATTTATTAACCATGTTGCGGTATCTTTTATAACGAGTTAGTGCTTCAGTACTATTATTTCTTAAAAGTTGTTTTTTTAACTTGTCTCTATGTTTTATACTGTTTATTAGCCCTAATGTAATCCAAGGTTTTAGTTTAGTAGGTATGCTTGTTATTTTTAATCTGAATTATCTGTTTATTTTTGTTAATAAAAAAATTAAGTTTTGTGATAAACTCGTTATAAATAAATTCCGCATCATAACTTTCAAAAATGTTAGACCAGGTTTCTGTCCGTAACTCCTCATTAAGTTGTCTAAAATTTATTTTTCAAACTGTTTAATTTTTTCGTTATGCAACTCGGGTATTTTTTCTTTATAACTAATATTTAATAAAATCATGTGATGATCAGTCATAGCACTCCCAATCAAAAAAGTTATTTATATTTAATTTTTTACTTATTTCCCTACTCCTGAAACCAACAAAAAAGTGATCAATTAATGTTTTTGTACCTTTTTCAGAAACTCTTATAGGTACAGTAATAAAAGGAAACATTTGCACCTCCTGGAGGGTATTGACGTGGTTTTTAACATATTTATCTTTGAAACCCAATAAATCAATATATCTCCGGATATTATAAACATTATTTATCGTATTTTATTATACCATTGTCAATGTGGTAGTAGATATAGTATATTGTGGACCTAGGCGGAAAAGTGACATTTTTCCAGCTTAAAAGAAGAAATCTACCTGAATACCTGAAAAATCAATTTACAACTCTGTTTTATGTTATTTTTCTTTCTACAACATGACTGCGAAAAAACACTAAACAGGTAAAGAGCAAATATTAGATTTTATTAGGCCGATTATTTTAAAGAAAGAATACAGCTTTTTTTAACCAAAAAAGTTAGTTACAATCGTAAAAATCTTACTTTTTTTTATTTTAATTTAACATAATATTGCAGCGCCCTCTATTGGAAGAAGTAAAAAAAACCGCCTAGGCATTTGTTGTTTGGATTATTATTGCAGGGCTAGCCATAGAAACATCTACTTTCGGTAAAATTTAACTTATAGTTATAGTGTAGGAAGAAATAATATTTAAAAAACAAAAGCACAAAATAATGTTAGTTGCGAATGAAACATTTCCCAAAAATGCTATCAATGCCAACTAAACGTCAAAATGGCAAAAAAATAATTTCTTATGACGCGTCATGACGATTAATTCGAAAAATGCATTGAAAATGAATAATACCATTTTAATATTTATATAGATCTATCTATAGGTATTTTTCTTAATAGTAAACAATTTTATTGCATGTTGGTGTCTAAGTTGCAGTTTGCGATTTTATAAAAAACTATTTTTTAAAACGGCCTAATTTGCAATAAATCGCCCAATCTGGCACCACTGCATCGAAACAATGTCACGGGCGGTCACGCGGTAGTAAGGGGGTTCTTCTTCTTCTACTGTGTAATGGCCTTTCCCTTCCGGGATTTAGCCAGCTGAATCTTCTTCTTTTCGAAGGTACTGGATCAAGCGAGTCTAGGATAACCTATAGCTTCTCCTTTTCTTCTTGATTTTATATTATTTATTTTTTAAAAATTATATCACTTAGGGCCGGTTTTTCAATCATAGTTTAAACTTGGTTCAGCATTTGAACTTGGTTCAAACAAAATATGCCGTTTTTAAATCAAAGTTCAAGCTTGAATTTGGTTTAAACTAATTCAAAAGATGAACTGTCACTGTTGGCCGTTTAAACGAAGTTCAACTTGACATAACTTAATTTTTCTCTGCTTTATTGTGCATTGCGTTGTTTATTTTTTGTTTTGTGATCTGCTGTTATAATAAACCAATGGATATGTTTGAGGTAGTTAGTGAAGATGATGAGGAAATTGGCGAATTCCTAAATAATATTCAACTTCGTGTGCACAGGCCACGGGTAAGACCGAATCATTTTGAAAGGTGGAATAATGATGAATTTTTTGCCAGATTTCGGTTTTCCAAACCTTTTGTACGTAGGATAGTGGATTTAATTAGACTATTGCAAATCCGACCAATAGGTTAGTTATAAAAATAATTACTGAACAGGTAATAGATTTTTGTAAAATTGATCACATGTAAAAAAAACGACAAATTCATTTTATACTATAAAACGAAATACATACAAATAATTCCTCCTTAAAAGAGGCAGCACGATTTTTATCCATAATAAATAATAATAATTGTTCTTTAACAATAGTAAATTGTTTTAAAGCAACCTTTCGCAGCGATTAGAACTTTTTAAAACAGCACAGATAAACAAAACTCCAAAATGACAGTTTTAACTACTATTAATGTAGGCGTATACTAAATTCGGTTGTACCAACTTAACCCCTATTAAGTTCCCATGAACTAAGGTTTAAACCCTAATTGAAAAACCGGCCCTTAATCTTCTTTCTAGTTCATTTTTATATCAAACTTATTTATTTGATCATTTCAGTTAATTCTTAATACGTCTTCTCAATATACTTAAACATTTAAACATAAACAAAATCGGAAACCGCGCACTTTTAATACACTTTTAATATTCTAAACAAAAACTCGATCACGATGTAGGCAGCGGAAGTCAAAAGGCAAAAAAAATAGAAAAAAAAACGACCATGTTCTAGACGGCTGTTCATTAATTACGTGAGACAATTTTGGCGATTTTTCGACCCACCCCCTCCCCTTGGTGAGATGTCGTGAGATTTTGCTCGACCCCCTCCCCCCCCCCTTAATCTCACGTGAGATTTTTTTAAATGCATGGTCTTAATGTAAATAAGTTAATTTGTGCTTGATTCCATTAGATTTATTAAAAAAAACAATTTGCTTATAATTGTTTACTTAATTTAACCCAGTTTTCTCGCAATTTTTAACTCTTTCTTTCGGAAAAAAAAATTACGTGATATTTGCCGAGGACCCCCCTCCCCCCCACGTGAGATTTAGTGAGGTTTGGCACGACCCCCTCCCCCCTCTAAACGCCTCACGTAATTAATGAACGGCCCCAATCTTGAAAAACTTCGACCATCTCTTGTGGAAATCTTTTGGAACTTCACCAATCTAATGTAGATTATGCAGTTTAAACATTTACAGCTTATTTTTGTGTGCTGTGGGCCCTATATTGTCCTCCCAAGGACCCCTGTCACTTCGGCGGACTATGTAGTAAGGGGCCTCAAGGTACTTTCGTAATGTAACGTAACGCCAGTGTTGCCAACCGTACTATAAATATAGTATTTCTACTATAATTTTATGTCGGTATACTATGCACTATAGCAAAACCCACTTCTTAAAAAAATCTATAAATTAAAAAAAAAGAAAACTGTAGAATTTCTGAAAAAACAGCATTCGTATTTTCGCGCCCTCTTTTATGCAAAAGCAAAACTAGCCATATGAAATACCGTGGTGCGCAATATATAGCGCGGCGCGTGCATTTATTCTCTAAGAGAATTTCTCTTGTTCAACTGTCATTTTTATAGGTTGTAGGTGTAAATACAGTTTGTACATTTTATGGTAAGAAGTTAAAGGGTATGTATCATGTTAATATAAAGTACACTGTTTAAAAGTTTCACTATTTTATTTAAATATAACAATTGTTTCGCTACACAGACTGTGTAACTCAGTAGCATCTTCAGTTCGTGAAGCGAAACAATTGTTATATTTAAATAAAATAGTGAAACTTTTAAACAGTGTAGTTTATATTAAAATAAAATTAACATGGAGTTTCATCAAGTAAAAGACAAAACAATTAATTAAAGGGTATGTACCTACATAACAAATTTTCAATTGCATACACAAACGTTTTGTGAAAATAGATAATATACATTATATAATATACAAACAAAATATATAATAATAATGATATAATAAATACGTATATTTAAAAGTTTTAAACTAAAACATATATGTCTATAGGCAAGAAAATTTAAAGACATAGTATCGACGTTTTACAGTTTGTTTTATTTGTTGTCTTTTCCATAAAAATATTTATTTCCTCCTCGCTTTATATGCGTGCTGTTTAGACAGTTAGTGCATGATTTAAGAATATTTTTTTACATAAAAGTTCTTACATTAAATTTACATAAATATCATAAAAAAGGTATATTGTGATTACAATTGTAAAGTAAATAATTTGGTTGCAGAACAATAGAAATATGGACTCTTCCGATTCCGATCGTGAAGAACAACCTTTAAAAAAATGTAAAAACGGGCTCAGAAATATAGAATAATATGGGAGAGTCCGGAAGTGTTTAGAGGGTGGTTACAATGTTCCAAAGAAACTTCTTTTAAAGCGAAATGTAGTATGTACAACGTTGTTGCCGAACTACATGTGAATGCAAATGCAAATGGAACCAAATATAAAAATTTAAAAAAGCAAGACCAGAATCTCAGCCCAGCGTATCTCAATTTTTTGCCCCTAAAGTTTCTGATACATTATCAGAAAATGTTACAATAGCTGAAATTAATGTAGGCTGGTTTTTGCAGAACACAATATTCCCTTTACAACTGCCGATCATTTAAGTGGGCTACTTAAAGAAATCCTCAGCGACTCGAAAACTGCCCAAAATATTCAACTAAATCGTTAACCGCGATTGTAAAAAATTTAATACCATCGGCGCACATTAACGAAATAGGTAGTTAAGATATTTAAAAATAATAAGTTTAGTATTTTAACAGATGAATCAACAGATATATCGTACCAAAAAAACATTCTGTAAAGTAGTACGTTTTTTTGATCCAGAAAAAGGAAACATTGCTACCAAGTTGTGGAAACAAATAACCGTCTATAATACAAATAATCATAATAGATGATTTTAAAATTCCACACAAAAACATTGTTGGATTTTGGGTCGGATGGGTGTAATGTGATGATGGGGGGACACAACTCTGTATCCAAAAGTTTTTTGAATATTTGCCCAGGAATTAAAATTATAAAATGTGAATGCCATTCGGAACATTTATGCGCTAGCCAATCATGCAAAGAATTACCTCGAAGGTGTGACGATCTTGTGAGAAATATTTATAACTATTTTAAATGTAGCGCCAAAAGACAACATCAATTTAAACAATTTCTAGAATTTACCAATTTAGAAATTCAAAAATGTTACATCCCTCCCAAACTTACTTGTTGTAGTGGTGCAGAGAGTCCTAGAGCAGTGGGATGCTTTAAAATTATATTTTACCCATTCCTGGTTAGCTGAGCGATTATTATCCGTTGAATCGATATTTAACAATTTGCAAGATCCTTTTATTAAAATGTATTTTTTATTTTTGAAGTGGATATTTCCCAAAATTACAACTTTTAATTCATACTTTCAATCAGAATCTATTGTAGTAACGAACTTGTATGACAAAATCTGTTGCCCTACAAGGAATTCTCTTGTCCTATATGGAACGAAATTATGTACTTCAAACCGATTTAATAGATCCAATAAACCATGATAAACTGATAAAAATATATATATATATATATATATATATATATATTTGGGAATAGACGTTGCTAATCTTTTAAAAACACCAAATGTATTAAGTAATTCTCAACTAAAGACTGATTTTTTAGTTAGATGTCAAAACTTTTTTAAAACCGCCTGCACAGAAATTAAGGAAAGGTTTGATTTTAATAATAAATCCCTTAAATTACTAGCTGTTTTAAATTTAAAAAATGCTTTATCCAATTATTTTCGCAACGATCATCCAAGTTTAATGAAAATTTTGGTAATTTTTAAACGAATGATTCCTTCCAATTCAAACATGCAATTGATTGACGATCAGTGGCGTAGTTTGCCTATGGCTTGTTTATCTGACACCAATCTTGAAAATGATACCTTTAATGTTTTTGGTTTAAAAAACATTTAAAGATTTAGCACAGTTCTCACTGAATATTTTGTGTTTGCCCACGGCGTTCTCTATAGAGAACGCCGTGGTTTGCCACATTCAAATGCTTCATGTGAACGTATATTTACCAAAGTACTGAAGTTTTGCCGCTTAAATAACACAGAAAACTGACTTTTTTACCTTATTTATTCTTGCAACCTAGGAAGAAATTTTTTGTTCATAAAATCCATGACCAAATCTTACAAAGCAATAAATTTGGACGAAAAAATCTTATTAAGCCGAGTTTCTATTTTCATTATTTGATTTTTTACAGAGCTTTGAATTTAAAACTTTACGTTTTTTGCCTTTTTCAGCTAAACTATTGAAGTTAGACGAAAAAGTCAAATGGCAATTTTTTAGCTTGTCTGATGGACCACAAAAAAGTTTAAGGCGAATTTTTTTTATCGTCAATATTCTAAAAGTTACAGACGTATAAAGTCATCATTTTTGTATTATTAACTTTAAATTTAAAGCTCTGTAAAAAATCAAATAATGAAAATAGAAATTCGGCTTAATAAGATTTTTTTGTCCAAATTTAATGCTTTTTTAAGAATTAGTCATAGATTTTATGAAAAAAAAATTCTTCCTAGGTTGCAAGAAAAAATAAGGTAAAAAAGTCAGTTTTCTGTGTTATTTAAGCGGCAAAACTTCAGATTCGATGGAGGACCTCTTAAAATTGAAATTATGAGCTCCGCTTTTAACAGAATATTTGTTCGGACATATTCTACGATATTTTGGGTGGAGAGCAAGCAAAAAAAAGTAACGAGTTTTTTTGGCACACCCTAATATATATACAGGGTGTCCCGGAAAAGGAAGTCAATCCGTTAACCATATATTCTTTGAGTTAAAACAATAAGACTTTCATAATACCATTTTTCAATTTAGAGCTTCATGTTCGATATACAGGGCGACAAAGTTTGAAATTTAAAACTGAGTTTTTTTAATAATTCGAGTAATTAATAAGATATTAAGTTAAAATTCGGTACACTACTTCAACATAAATAGTTACATTTTTTGAGACCAACAAAACAAAAAAACAATTGTCAAATAATCAAAATAGGGGGGTCCAGTACTCACTGACTCCCCCTATTTTTAGTACGTGCGCCAATGACTTCCAAACGGTATTTTTTCAGGTAACTATTTATTGTTAAAAAAAATTTGTCTCTTATAAAATTTTGATAAAATGATTTGTTTTAGAGATAATTTGTAAAGTATGGGTCAGTCCATATCAAATCAACCAAAGGTTCTTCCCCCACCATCTCCGATTTTAATATTTTTTGGTAAATTTGTTTACCTCACTAAAAAAGTTAAAAATCCCATATATGAATTTTTTTTGATGGGTGGTTTTTGTTTTATTGATTTTTGAAAATCAAAAAATTCCGATAAATTTGGGTACTTACAAAAATAGCGATATCTCGTAAACTATTAAAAGTAGAAAGGTGAGTGATGGCTTATTTTAATGGCCTATTAGAGATCTTTTTTATGATATATCACATGACCTAAATTTTTTCAAAAAAAAAATTAATTTCAAAAATTTGATTTGGATTGACCCATACTTTACAAATTATCTCTAAAACAAATCATTTTATCAAAATTTTATAGGAGACAAAAAATTTTCAACAATAAATGATTAACTGAAAAAATACCGTTTGGAAGTCATTGGCGCACGTACTAAAAAATAGGGGGAGTCAGTGAGTACTGGACCCCCCTATTTTGATTATTTGACAATTGTTTTTGGTTTTGTTGGTCTCAAAAAATGTAACTATTTATGTTGAAGTAGTGTACCGAATTTAAACTTATTATCTTATCAATTACTTGAATTATTAAAAAAAATCAGTTTTAAATTTCAAACTTTGTCGCCCTGTATATCGAACATGAAGCTCTAAATTGAAAAATGGTATTATGAAAGTCTTATTGTTTTAACTCAAAGAATATATGGTTAACGGATTGACCTCCTTTTCCCGGACACCCTGTATATATATATATATATATATATATATATATATAGGTAGGTATATTTAACTATAGGACTGGATAATTTATTTCTTATTTTAAATTGTTAAAAAATGTTTTTTTAAGTTATATTTTTGCATTTGTATGTATTGCATAAAAAAATTTACTTAGAGGTTATCTTTGGTTTTGCTGGAGCTTGTTTTTATTTGTTTATTTTGAAAACCAAATTTTAGAAAATAAAAATTTTTCTTTGCAAAGATTTTTATTTCTGTTTTTACAATATTATTTTTTCCATGGTAAAAAAGGCATGCATGCCTTTTTTCATTAAGCACAGATTAAATAGAAATTGTGTAGGTTATGTTTTAAAATAAAATTAAGTTATTAAATTATTAAGTTATTAAATTGAACAGGTAATGTAATTTATTAAATTTAACATGTCTCAAAAACCTATACGTCATCTGTACTATATTTTTTTTTAAAAATACTCTACTGTAATGCCAAGTTTTGTTTTGCCCTGTCCGCAAAGAAGTTTTACTTAAAAAAATTGCAATATATCTACATACATTTATAATAATATTACATGTATCCAACATAATGTCCAGGGATTTATTAAAATATAATATTTATTAAGTATTAAGTAAATATTAAATTACATAATATTATAATTAGTTAGTCTTCACTGATAATAATTATTAATAAATTACTTTATTTTATCCTTTCACTTATATCACCCTTTCATTAAAGTTTTTATTGAAAAAAATGCACTTACATGTTATTACTTGACGCGTTTCTCGGAAAAACATCATTAGTCCAATATCGTCGAAATTTAGATATTTGCACCAACTGTTTCCTAACCTCCATATATACGTATAAAAATAAGTGTTTCTCGTAAAAATGTCATAGGTTCCATAATAATTAAATATGAAATTTAGCTTGTTCTTCTAAAAACATCACAAGTCCACTCTGTTTCGTCTAAGAAAGTCACATGTTCATAACATGTGACATTTTTGGACACTCTAGAAAAGCTTCTACCTCTTTTACATGACCACAGCAATAGAAAATTTTATGATAACTTGATAAAGGACCAGAAGACCATAGCACCTGACAGTCCTGATAACACGGTCGACAACGATGATAACAGCAGTGGATGCGAAGACTGAGTGTGGCAGTAATACAGTTTTTAGTTGTTTCATTTTATTTTGTTACTCAGAGTTAATATTTTGTTTGTAGTGTTTGTAGTAAGGAGAATTGTTCGTTTTTTTCTTCTAAAAACCTCACATGTTCATGTATTTTTTGTGTTTTTTTCATATTCGTTTGAAAAAACAAACATGAGGAATTCTGGACGAATTATCTTACATTTTTTTACATGTAGTAAATAGGTCAATAAAGTACTTTGGTCAAAAATGGGAATGTCGGAGAGTTTTTTTCATTTTCCCAAATATGTTAATTTTGGACTAATGATGTTTTTCCGAGAAACTCGTCACTTGTTTCTAAAGTCCTACCCATAGAAAAGTTTTACATATGGGCAATGAAATACGTTAATAATTGTATATAAATGTTTTGCCAATTATGTTTTAATGTAACAAAAAACTTAAAAAGTGCTATTTTCTAAGTTTGTCAGTTTTTAAGAAACTTATTTGTTCATACAGTGATTAACTATATATACTATTTGACACATTTAAAAAAAAATTGTTTACGCGTTCAAAAGGCCCCAATAATTTTTGCCAATTTTATTTTCGTACAAAAAAAATCTTGAAAAAAAATATAAAATATACCATTTGACAGATATTTAATAAAAAAATTACCAATAATGTACCACAATAATTTTTATCAATTTTGTTTATGTACAGAAAAATATAAATAAAGTAAAATTATTTAATATTTTGCATTTTTTTACAGTTGGCAGTTCTTGGGAAAATAAAAATTCATATGTAACCATAAGTATGCCTTTAAGAATAATTTTTGCAAAATAATTGTATATAACGTAAATTGTCTATTTCACAACAAAAGCAATTTTAGTTCTATATAAATAGACCTTAGTTTATAGCTAGTGTGCCTGACAAATTTATTGTAGGAGTGCATGTTGAACAAAGGGTTTCTTCCCTTATGCTATTTAGAATATTCTTCAGTGCTGCCTACTTTACATATTTTACTGTGCCAAGGCTCCAAAATAATTCCTTTGCTAAAACTTGGCATGCTAGTATATATATTTATATATATATTTTAACTGGGATGTTTTTAAAATGTTTGGTTCCATACAATCACTTCTTTGTTTAACAAAAATATTTATGACAAATTTTTAATTCATAATATTATTATTAAGGGGTGCAATCACTTCTTTGTTTAACAAAAATATTTATGACAAAAAGTTTATTTTAAAAAATAGGGCATTTAACGTACGTTATTCGGGCAACAAACAAATAGAAGTTGTCAGATTTTATTTAAATTTGGTTATATTATACCCATACGTGTCTTTGTGTTTAATATACAAAATCCAATCTTTAACCAAAACTTTACCAAAATCTAAACAAAATTGGACAACTTTAATTTGTTTTTCGCGCGTTCAACGTTAAATGCCCTATATTTAAAAGCATGCTTGATGGCACCCCTTAATATTAATAAATATTAATATTACTATTAATATTAATATAACTCCCCAATTAGGGACCACCCTAATATACAGATACAAAATTATCTGCTTACCATTGTTAACATCGTTATTATTGGAGCTACAAAGTCGGTTCTCCTGATTAAAGAAGTAAAAGCAGAAAGACAATAATTGTCTTTCTGCTTTTACTTCTTTAATCAGAATCATTTAATCAATTATTGAACGTCGGGTTTTCGTATATTTTAACATACCTATTGTAAAAGACAATTTAGTTGCCAGTGGCGTAGCCAGTGGCGTAGCTAGCCTCGAGGGGGCCCTGTGTCAAAATCTGGGGGCCCTTGTACGGGAAAAGCTGCTGGCAAAAAAATGGGTGGGTGTCACGCTCAAAGTCTATTTTGGGCAAACAACAAAAAATTAGGGAATAATTTTTTTGCATTTACCAATTTTTTATAATTTAATAAATAATATATGTATACATAGCTTTTTATGTACAGGCAAATTTTCTGATAAAACAACACAAAAACAAAAACAAAGCACTATGGGATACATTAAATATTCTTGATATACATAAAAAAAAAAATCCATTCAGCTTCCAGACTTAATTAATAATCCTAATAATATTAATAACTTTTTTCTTCAATTTTCTCTAAATAAAACCCCTGATGCTAAATTATTAGACTTCTATAATAAAAATAAATTAAATAGCTTAAATTCACCTTTTTATTTTAAATTAGTATCAGAACAAACTATATACAAATATATTTTGGAAATAAAAACTAAAGCCGTAGGTGTAGACGAAATAAGTATAGACATGATATTGTTATGTTGTCCTTATATTCTACCATATATCACAAACATTCTTAATTCATGTTTGCTAGATTCTGTGTTCCCAGATATCTGGAAAATTTCTAAAGTATTTCCTTTGCCAAAAAAAACTAATATTTCCAGCTTGGATGAACTACGGCCCATATCAATTTTACCTGTTTTGTCTAAAGTCCTAGAAAAGATCATTAACTTTCAAATCAGAACTTATATTAACAATAACAACATCTTACCTTCTTGTCAATCAGGCTTTAGAAAAGGTTTTAGCTGTGCTACAGCTCTTCTGGATGTTGTGGATGATATTTTAAAAGAGGTTGATAAAGGTAAAACATCAATTTTAATACTTTTGGATTATTCCAAAGCCTTCGATACTATAAACCACAATATACTCCTTTCTATTCTTCATTTTATTGGATTCTCGGAAGAATCCAGAAAACTTATTAAAAACTACTTAAGCCAAAGAAAGCAATTTGTCGAAACAAACAAAGGCAAATCTAGTGAAGAGTTTGTAGTTTGCGGTGTTCCTCAGGGTTCAATTTTAGGTCCCTTGTTGTTTTGTTTGTATACGTCTAATTTCATCAACAACTTAAATTATTGCAAGCCTTATCTATATGCTGATGACACACAACTGATGTACTCATTCCTACCATCACAAATGCTTCAAGCTGCCAATCATATAAACAATGACCTAGATAGTTTAGTAATGACTTCCGAAAACCACCATCTTAAGATAAATTCTAGCAAGTCATGTTTTATTATATTTGGCCAGAACAGGGAAAATTTTTTAAACAATTTTAAACTAAAAGTTAAAGGGAATGAATTAGTATATACTAAAACGGCCAGAAACCTTGGATTACTATTTGATGAGAACTTAAGGTTTTCATCGTACATTTCTAATACTTTAAAAAAGTGCTATGCTGGTTTAAAAACTCTTTTTCCACATCGCCATATTCTCTCCCAAGATTTAAAAATAAAACTTTGTGACACCTTGGTTCTGAGCCATTTTAATTATTGCGACACAGTTTATGGTCCCTGTTTAACAAAAGCAGACGAATGTCGCATACAGAGGGTGCAGAAGAGTTGTCTTCGCTATATATACGGAATTCGGAAATATGATTCAGTATCATTTAAACTTAAAAATGCCAAATGGCTAAATATGTTAAATCGAAGGAAACTACATGCTGCGACGCTGTATCATTCTATTATAATTAGTAAAATTCCCCCATATCTGTATAACAAAATTACATTTAGAAGCGATGTTCACAATCTGAATTTACGTTTTAAGGGTATGCTTTCACCACCTTCACATCATACTGTATTATTTCGCAGATCTTTCTCTTATAACATTTACAGCTTATATAATGGACTTTTTTTAAACCTTAAGAATTTAAATCTTTTAAATTTTAAATTTAAATTTAAAGCCAATTTATTTGATAGCCAGTTTTAGATTTAGTGTTAGTTAGATTAATTTGTTGTACGTTTGTCTTTTCAAAAGATCATATAATTGGTTGTTATTAGTGTTTTAGCTTTAATTTGTTTGTTTTTTTAAATTTCTAAACTGTATGTATACTTTTCTGGGCTAAATTTATATCAGTTTTTACTGCCTTTTAGTCCTTTTTGCAGAACTGTGCTAATGTAAAGATATATCTTTATTTTATAATTTTCATAAAATGTAGTTATTTCTGCAAATAAATCATTATTATTATTATTATTATTATTATAATTTAGACCCCCCTTCCCCTTGGTGAGATGTGGTAGACCCCCCTATCCCTCACTTGAGATTTTAGCCATTAAACTTTCTTTGCGGAAAAAATGATTTTTTTTAACAAATTTAAATCAAACTCAAAAGTTGACGTGAGATTTTAAATGACACCCCCTCCCTTAAAATGAGATTTTGTGAGATTTTGCTGGACACCTCCCCCCCCATTTTTGTCTCACGTAATTAATGGATGTCCCCAAAAGTGCGGGCAGAAAAAGTTGAGTATTCAGGAAAATTTTAATTTTATAAATCGAGGTATAAACAATTAAATAATAATACACTCACAGGCAAAATAATCGATCCATACAAATTTTCGATAAATTTCAATCCCAAATAACTTTTTTATTTGAGTTCGGATTTAAACAACTATTAAAGAATATTGTAGATATATTTATTTTTGTGTAAAATATGTTTTTTTAAACAACATCGCAATTTCCGATATTTTTTCTGTAAAAGAACTAAGGTTGCTATGGTCCATCCATAGCCTATGGAGGGTGACAGTAACAGTTTTGTTGAATCATCTTATACATGTACATGTCATATACGGCTTTCAAAAGCTATCAAATTGTTTTTTTTTAATTAATGTGTTAATTTTAAGTTGTCTTCTTACTTTTAAAAATGTATATGTCTTCGACTGATATTGCCCTTTGTACTTTACTTTAAAACACTTGCCACGTAATACTGTTACCGTCCATTCTGAATAAAATCAATGGCTCTGGCAACATCAGTCGGAGACATATACATTTTTAAAAGTAAGAAGACACCTCAAAAGTTAAACATTAATGTGCAAAAAACTATTTGATAGCTTTTGAAAGCCGTATATGACATGTCCAAGAATGGGATGATTCAAAAAAACTGTCACTGTCATCCTCCATAGCCTATGGATGGACCATAGCAAATCTTAGTTCTTTGTATGAAAAAAATATTGGAAATTGCAATGATTTTTTAAAAAATCCATATTTTCCACAAATTAAATATATCGAGGTAACCCAAAAACAAAACTGTTTGAAATGGATGTGACTTGATAATTAAAACTTAATTTAAAACGGTTTTGCCACTCTACAGAGTGTTTTAAACTTATGGTAAAAAACATATTTTTGTTTAAACCCGTATATTATAAACGTACGTCTATTTTTAAGTAATTTTTTAAAATATGAGCGATTCTCCATTAATTTATCTACAATATTCTTCATTATACGTTTAAATCTGTTATTTGCGATTGAAATTCATCGAAAATTTGTGTAGATCGATTATTTTGCCTGTGAGTGTATTATTTATTTATTTAATTTCATGCCTCAACTTTTCTAACATGTGGGTAATATTTTTTTTGCTCACGCATGTCGAAGCCAATCGGGCCCCCCCTCCAGCCGGGGGCCCCGTATCATTGATACGGCTGATACCGCGGTAGCTACGCCCCTGATGGTAGCAATGGTGAGCAGATAACTTTGAATAGTTTATACAGGCATAAGTCCGGTAATGTTTCGTTTTTAACATACAGGGTGACAAAACTTTGTTTTTAAATCATTTTTTTTTTGTAAATATCAATAATTCTTTAGCCAATTTTGTTGAAATTTATTATTTAAGTTATTTATGGTAGGAAGAACCTAATTCAGCCCTAACTAGATTAAAATTATGAGGTCCAGTGGCGTCCCGGAAGGCACCTGACAAAAAAAATGTGCGCTACTGACTTTTTGCCATTTTTATATTTGTTTTGCTTAATAACTTAATGACTTAAAATGCATTTTTTTTATTTTATGCATTATGTGGTATCCAGCTTCGTTTTTGATAAAAAAAAATAAAACTCACTTTATTGTCCTGGGACTACAAAACTATCAACAACTGGGGGGTAAGTTAACTGTTATTTTTTTTCATAATAATAGTATATTCTAGTCTAAGAAATTTTTATAAAAATTAATGCAAGCAATACAAAAACTTGTTATTGCCACCCAGGTCACCGGATTTAAAATACCTTAAATAATTTCCTCTGGGCCATTACAAAATTCCAGTCAACACTGAAGGAAAATTACTACAATGAATCCGTGATTTATGAGATGAGGTAAGGTTTACGCCAGAAATATTTTTTTGATGACGAGATAATGCTTGCATTAAAGTATAAGGACATTTTCAGCAACTATTATGAGTTTCTTGTTAAATGTTTTGTTGTATATGTAAAAAGAGCCACCTAGCGGCGCATTGTAAAATTAAAGTAGTTAGTAGTACGCAGCGATACGAAATGCACGTATGTAATTTCGGGTAGCTTTTTCTTTGTAACGAAAAACTAATAAATACTGTTCAAAGTGATAAAAGTGTTTTGCTTCAAATACACAACATTGGCGCAGTCGTAAGCTCAAGAAAAGTGAAAGTGATGGCTTTTATTGGAGCTATTGAACCGTTTAACAGGTGCCAACCGGCATCTTGGTCATCGTATTCCGAAAGGATGGAATTTTATTTCGCAGCGAACTCGATTACACAGCCGATCGACAAAAAAGCAGCTTTTCTAAGTATTTGCGGGCCAGATACGTATGAAATAGTAAGATCGTTGGTACAACCATCCTCTGTGAAGGACATCGAGTACGCCGAAATAATTATAAAATTGGACAGCCATTTTTGCCCGAAAACGTCCGAAGTTGTATGCCGATACAAGTTCTACAGAAGGAACCAAAAAACTGAAGAAAATATTGCTACATTTGTTAAGGAATTACGCAATTTGGCAGAAGGGTGCAATTTTGGGGCTATTTTGGACGATATGCTAAGGGACAGGATTGTGTGCGGAGTCCTGGACGAACAGTTACAAAGAAGACTACTGGCTGAAACGAATTTGACGCTTAGTTCGGCAGTAAAGTTGGCGCTGGCATTCGAATCTGCCGCCAAAAATTTTTCTGACATCCGACAGAAAAACACGTCGATAAGGAAGATTGCTGTAACAGCAGAAACGTCAAAACAAAAAGAAACATCAACAAAGAAATGTTTTCGTTGTGGGTTAAATCACAGCCCGGAGGAGTGTTTTCACAAAAATACCACATGCAACTACTGCAAAAAATTGGGGCACATTGAACGTGCCTGCATCAAGAAAAGGAACAGTAACAACAAAACAAATTGGCAAAAAAATGCAAAACAAAACACAGGAAATCAAAGAATGGTGAATGAGGAAAATAAGCCAGTGGAAAGTGTATATGCAATAAATAAAGTTGATGAAACCCGAGAAGAGGGAATCAAAGAAATAACACTGGAACTGGAGGCAAACAAAACAAAAACAAAGTGGTTTGTTGATAGTGGGGCAGCCTACACAATCATGTCAAACGAAAACATGAACAAACTAAAGAGAGTTCCTGAATTAAGACATTGCTCATTAATACTAAAGGATTATCAAGGGAAAATAATCGAAACAATGGGTAAAGCAAACATAGAGGTAACCTATAAAAATAAAGAACATAATTTACCAGTAATAATAACAAGAAACAATAATGTAAACCTGTTAGGCAGAAATTGGTTTCAACCACTGGAAATTAAAATAATAGGAGTAAACAAAATAAACATGGAACTGGATATTGAAACAAAGTTCAAGGATGTGTTCGATGGGACACTTGGGGAATTTAAAGGTCCACCGATAAGTTTGAATATTCCACAGGACGTAAACCCAGTTTGCCACAAAGTAAGAAAGGTACCATTTGCATTACGTCCACAAATCGAAAAGGAAATTGAAAAACTGATAACACAGGGTGTTTTTGAGCCAGTTACTCACACAGAATGGGCAACCCCAATTGTGTGTGTAGTGAAATCAACAAATGATATACGAATCTGTGGGGACTACCGAGTTTCAGTAAATAAAGTGTTGAAAGGAAATAGTTACCCGATTCCAAATGTTCAGGACATGCTTACAACACTGACACAAGAAAAATGTTTTGCGAAGTTGGATATGACCCAGGCATATCAACAATTGTTAGTCGATGATAAGTCAGCCGAGGCTCAAACAATCATCACACACAAGGGGGCATTCAAGGTAAAAAGATTACAATTTGGAATAAAAACAGCCCCACAGATATTTCAACAGTTCATGGACATTCGTGTGGCAGGGATCCCAGGGGTGCTACCATATTTTGACGACATCCTTATTGTGGCCAAATCAGAGGAAGAACTGTTTCAAAATGTTTGTGAAGTCTTAAAACGTTTTAGGGAAGACGGTCTAAAACTAAAGAAAGAAAAATGTGTATTTTATGCAAAAGAAATAGAGTTCTTGGGGCACAAGATAAGTGACAAAGGAATAGAGCCAACAAGTGAGAAAATTCAAGCAATATTGAGGGCACCTGCCCCAACAAATGTGACGGAATTGCAGGCATTTCTAGGATTGATAAACTTTTACTGTGTATTCCTAAAAAACAAAGCAGACTTGGCAGAACCACTACATCAGCTGCTTCACAAAGACAGAACTTTTATATGGACAAAGATTGAACAGCAGGCATTTGAGAGCCTAAAGGAGCTTTTAACAAAAAGCCCAATATTAAAACATTATGATGAGAAAAAAAAGCTGATACTTACAGTTGACGCAAGCGCATACGGAGTAGGCATGGTGTTAAGCCAACCTCAAAATGATGGACTGGAGGCCCCAGTGGCGTACCATAGCCGCACGCTCGCAACAAGTGAAAGAAACTTTGCGCAAATTGATAAGGAAGCCCTAGCTGTAATAGTGGGAGTTAAAAAATTTCATCACTACATATATGGCAGGAGGATTGAAATTAGAACTGACCACCGCCCATTGTTAGGTATTTTTGGGGAGGACAAACCATGTCCAACCATGATATCTCCCAGAATGTTAAGATGGAGGCAACTGCTTGGGGCTTATGAGTACAATTTAGTACACATGCCAGGGAAAAGGATTCCACATGCGGATGCACTCAGTAGGTTACCGCAGAAAATGCAGAATTTCGAGGTACCCAGGTGTGCTGACATCCTGATGTTGGAAAGTTTTGAAAAACCCATGGTAACAGCAGAGAAAATTGCTAAAGAAACAGAAAAAGACAAAGTCTTGCTGAGAATCAAGGATTTTGCGCTACGAGGATGGCCAGAGTCCTGCAAGGAGTTGGAAGAAGTATTAAAACCATACTGGATAAGAAAAAATGAATTATCCATCTACAGAAATTGCCTAGTTTGGGGAACGAGAGTCATAATACCCCCAAAGTTTAGGGAAAAAATGTTGGAAACCTTACATGAGTGTCATCCAGGTGTAGTAAGAATGAAGGCGTTAGCAAGATCTTACCTTTGGTGGCCTGGATTGGACTCCCAAATTGAAAAGGCAGTAGCAAGTTGTGCACCATGCCAAACAAACCGACATATGCCACCTGAGGCACCAACTCACCAGTGGGAATATCCAAGGGGACCATGGAGACGAATCCATATTGATCATGCAGGACCAATCAATGGGACTTACATGTTGATCGTTGTCGACGCTTATAGCAAGTGGCTGGAAGTAAGAAGAGTACCTTCCTTATCATCCACAGCCACAATCAAGGTATTAAGAGAGTTGTTTGCTACACATGGTTTGGTGGATGATATAGTAAGTGACAATGGCACATCATTCTCATCTGAAGAATTTCAGGAGTTTGGAAAAAACAATGGGATTCGCTTAATAAAAGTGGCACCATACCACCCCAAATCAAATGGACAAGCAGAGAGAATGGTCCAAGTGGTAAAGGATTTTCTAAAGAAGGCACCACTAAATGACAGAAGTCTAGCTAGATTTCTGTTAGCACATCACACGACACCAAGCACTGTGACTGGACAAAGCCCATCCGAACTCCTAATGGGAAGAAAACTAACCACAGCACTTGACAGAGTAAAACCCAATCTTGTGCGCGAGATGGATTCCAAACGAGAGCTTCGTAGTGACCATGGTCGCGAATTTTGTGAGGGGGATAGAGTAAATATTCGCTCGTATTCGGCGGGGGATAAGTGGATCGCGGGACAAATAAGTGAAAGAACGGGCCCGGTCTCGTATAAAGTAGAAACTCCGGCTGGAAAAATGGTGCGCAGGCATTCAGACCAAATTGTAAGTGCTTGTGCGCGTAAAAGTGACGTGGGTGAGCCTAGCGCCCCACAGACTGAACCAAACGATGGTTTAGCGGAAGAGGAAAATGTGCAATCAACGCCCAAAATGGCGTTGCAAGAGGACGCCACTATCGCAGAACCGACTCAACATCTCAGAACGTCCACCAGAGCACGCCGTGCTCCACAGTACTTAGGGGATTATGTTCCTGAATAAAAGGGGAGGAATGTTGTATATGTAAAAAGAGCCACCTAGCGGCGCATTGTAAAATTAAAGTAGTTAGTAGTACGCAGCGATACGAAATGCACGTATGTAATTTCGGGTAGCTTTTTCTTTGTAACGAAAAACTAATAAATACTGTTCAAAGTGATAAAAGTGTTTTGCTTCAAATACACAACATGTTTTTTACTTAAAAAATTGGGTACACGGTTTTAAGTTTCCGGCGTTACCACAGGCAAAATGAGGAAAACGATTTTTAGCTTTAATAATTAATTTGTATTAAAAACTGTTATCAAGTTTCAATTTCATATTACTTTGCTTGTTATTTACGATTATTTTTTTTTAAACAAAACATGATACTAAAAAATGCTAGAAATACAAAAATTTTATTTTTAGTTCCTTACTGCGAAAAAATATAAAATTTCCAAAAAAGTTATTGGCGCATTTTTTTGTCAAAAATATTGGTTCAGGTGCCTTCCAGGATGAGACTGCGGAACACGTCAATTTACATATTGTTGTTGTATTATACCTCCAGGGCACCTACCCCTAAACTTTTAAATAGCAACACTAGTTTATTTTGCCATTTTTGAAATTCTTATGTAATTCTAGATAAACTTTTTAAATTTTTTTGTGAAAATTGTAAACCTTACGAATGTATGGAATTTATAAATTAAAATATTGCGAGTAATAAAGGGTATGATTAAACTACCTACTTTATTAATTGTTCAAAATGAATTCCAATATTTTTTAAGACCAAGTATAACCGATATAAGTACAGCCGATATTTAAACTGTTTGCAGACGTTTTGAAGTGTCTCTGGTGAAATAGCAAACATTCTTGTAAAATCCTTTGTTGGAGAAATTTAATAAGTCTGGTTAAGTTTAACAACACAGATTTTAAGTGTCCTTATAGGAAGAAATCGAGCGGTGTTAGATCTGGTAACCTAGGTGGCCATTTAATGAGTCCTCTCCTACCAATTTACTTCTCCCGATAATGATTATTTAACCACTCTCTTACTGAAGGTACATAACGAGGAGGTGCTGGAAGTGTCACCTAAAGCAAGATTTCCATCGACGTCCATTTGATTTTTCATCTCATGAATTAAACAAGGCTCTATTCTCTAACTTTTTCGAATAAATTTCAACATTGAAATTTCTATCTATAAACAGACGACGAATATTGCCTATTATACCCGCCAAAACATTTATTTTCTTAGAATATTGCGTAAAACTCTCTATATTAATGTAAGGATAAAAGTCGTTTCAATATCGGCAGTTTTATTTGTTCACCTTGCTATTTAAGTAGAAGATGCACTTAATACTAAAACAGATATTTTTTATCAACTGGGGATGAGCAATATTCCTGTTAGTTATAATTTAGCAAAACTCAATACGTCTGTCCGGGTCATCATCCCTTAATTCTTGGGTTATTTGTAGCTTGTATGGGTAAAATTTTTAAAGCTTTTTTTGCAGCTTGACGAAGCTATATCCATAGCAATTTAGTCAAGAACTTCAATCTGAGCGCCCTCATTAATCAATATTGGCTATAGCCAAGAAAGACATTATAATGTCTCTTCTTATTGCAAAAAGATAGAGTAGCTTTAAATTGAGCTTTTGAATGTATCTTACATTTCTTCCTGTGTGTCTATCATTATACAGGGTTTTCCATAATTAGTGTGCAATACTTTAACAGCAGATTTTACGTACAAAAATAAGAAAAAAGTTTCTTTAAACAAAGGTCGAGAAATCCTAAGGGAGCTACATCCCCTGAAAGAAGAGCTCCTGAAGATGATTTTATTTAATATCTCCAAAACCGTTCAAGATAAAAACGTGAAATTTAAAGAATTGATCAAACTTTTTATGGCCAATAAGATGTAATAAAAACAATTTTAAAATTAGCATAAGGATAGGGAGTTGGGAGGTTTTAAACCCACTTTTTTTAACCAGTCTTGTGCCAGGATTTGATATCATATTATAAAAATTTTAAGTTTTACAAACAAAAAAGGTCCTCTTGTTAAACTTTGTCATCATGCACAGTTTTCACTTAAAATCTATTTGAAAATTACCTTAAATAGCATAAAAATTCATAATGGAACTAGAGAGAAAAAAGCAGCGGAACAGGGCTGCCATCTTTAGTAAAAATTATTCATGGCAATAAATGACAAAGTGTTTTACAAACCAAGAGTTTGCGGGTAAACTCGAAAAAACTGCTGACAGGTGCTGTCATACAGTTTTTTCACCTAGAAACCATTTGTAATTCAAAATTGCGCGTTTGTGATTGGTGGAAATTAAGACGAGGGAAATAGTCAAAAAATACAAAATTCTCGAAATACTAAAAAACCATAAGACTTTGAACTATGGTATTTTTGCCTTAATTAATTAACTCTATAAATGGCCTATAGGTATACCCTATCATCTCTCTAAGACCTTTCAAACACCCTGTATTTAGAGATAATTAAAATTATATTTAACGAAATCTGCCAAATTTTCGTTTGTTTTATTTTATTTTTGTTCGGATCCTAAAAAAAATGGCCTAATAATTTTTTTAACTCTGTGGTGGTTGATAGGTCCAATATATCAATATTGGGCCAACGTAAAACCCCTTGCCACCCCAGATAGGGTTCTACTTGAGTGGCCATAAAAAGTTTGATTAATTCTTAAAATTTCAGTTTTTTATCTTGAACGGTTTTAGAGATATTAAATAAAAACCATCTTTAGGGGCTCTTCTTTTGGGGCCGTAGCTCCCTTAGGAAGCATTTCTCAACCTATGTTTATAGGAACATGTTATTGTATTTTTTTACGTAGAATCTGCTGTTAAAGTATTGCACGCTAACTATGGGACACCCTGTTTATGACTGGGTAGTTAGAACATAAACAACAATAATTACTTCAGCTTATTTTTACTAATTAAATGAATAAATAAACACCATGCGTAGGAAAATACTAACTGCCTAATTAACAGAAATACGCATACAAAATTTGTATAAAGTATATCGTGTTTTTAAACCGCAGAATGTAAATAAAGGAAAGAATTGTGTACGTAATTTTTCACTAAATATATTTTAAAGAATGGTTGTGACGGCACAATGAACGCAACCCCTTTCAAAACTTACATTATTTTAATAAGGTTAAATACATAAATTTTGCAAAAAAAGTTACATAAATAACATAGGGATTTCAAAAATGGCAAAATAAATGGGGGTTGCTATTTAAAATTTTAGGGCATCAGTGGGTTAAATGTAATACAACAACAAATTCTTTAAACAGTTGTCCCCCTAAATATGTAAATTTTTATATTGTCATTTGTTAAATAAATAATAAATGCTGTTCGTTTGTAAATTTTCATCCTCTGCCAAGTAATGTTCTTAATAAAAATCCTTTATACAAATTTGAATAAAAAAAATTTACCTATATTATTAGATAATATCGTGTACCACCAAACAATTTTGCTGCAAATGTGTAGTTTATTCACCCGAAATAAAAACATCATTTAAATAACTTGAAGAGAATACAGAATTTTTTCTATAAATATTTATTTCGTGTCTAGACCCATAAATTGTTATATTCGGATTGCAATTTTGCGGTCTGTTACATACCAATTTCTATTTTTTGAATTATTTATCCTTTATTTCGATAAATAAAATTTAAAATAGACTGTGCTGAAATTATTAAATTTCTTTTTTTAATAAATAAATGAAATCTACTAAATACCAAGGGTGTAATGGCAGTAATTGAAAGATAAAATATAAAAGAGAGGGAATACTTTTTTTTAATATTTATCATTGGCCTGAGCAAATAATTAAAAACCAAAATTATTAAAACCCTAGTTTATTATTATTATTACTAAAATTATAAAAGTACTTTAAAAATAATTTGGTTGGGTAGGCGAATCATGGTAATGCTGGTTCAGGGGTGATTTATCTGGGATAAAATATGAGCAAATCTTATCCTTGAAATGTTTAACTTACACTACAGTTAAGTTTACTATCAGTTTATATAAATTAATTTACTTTTAGTAAGATGACTTAAATAACTTTGTTTAAATATTAATTTAATTCATTGTTTATCTATTTATTTTAACTTTGTTATTTATTATTTATTGCTTTTCCTCAACAAACTAAGTGCAACGTCTGTTCCCAGTGCTACAAAAAAAAATAGCACCAGCTTCGAAAGTGCAATGAATATTACACACAGAATACTCATCCAAAGTGCCCACAACAATACTTAGTTTTTACTCAACCCGGTCATGACCTCAAAACATTATCTACTCTTTACTGAGTTGTGCAATGGACACCAAACACAAGGGTCCGCTCCAATTTAGAGCTTTGCTAATATATTCTGAGTAGTGCAATGTAATCTACCGACAAACGGACTATTATCTGCACCAGATATTAACAAAAACCAAGGCAAAGCAGACAAATTAAGAGATCATTAAAATAAAATAACAAATAACATATTCGTGCAATAGGAATGCTCAATGAAAACCATACACTAATTAGCACTCAAGAAAGCACAAAGTCTTTTCACAACAAATTTATAATTCACTTGACTGTGTCACCAGCAAATAATGAATGACGATATTCTCGGTAAAAATAATAAAGCTTTCCGCTCTCTTAAAAATTATTATTAAGGAGTAGGTAATATGATTTTTTATTCACTAGCCAAATATTTTAAAATAATATACAACTTGATACGTTCGACGGCTTTAAAAGCTCATTCACATATAAGCGTAACTTAACTTAACTTAAAAAACCTACGTCTGTTAAGTTGTCTGTTTACATTAACTTAATACACGCAAAGAACGTAATATACAAGCACGCGCAATGTATACTTCAAAGTAGATTGGGTTGCCTATCTATAAAAGTGAAACAAGATAGCGCTATATCGTTTTACTGGGCATGTGATTGGCTCACGTAAGAAACGTATTCCCTTAAGTTGAGCCGGACCCAACTTTTGAATACGTTTAGTTACGTGTGATAAGTTTTCTACGAATGTAAACTGCTGCATTGGTTTCAATGTATTTTAACTTAGGTCTCTGGCCAGCTGGCCACCTGTATTAAATTTCAAGTGAACGATTTTTAACGATATCAGTTAAGTGTTAAATAAATTAATGGGTCTTACAAATCACCAAACAAATTTTTAAGTAAAATATGGTGGTTCGGATTCCACGTTAAACAGTAGGTCCCGCTGAAGAACCGAACCCTATAGGCTTTGCCTGTAAGCTGGATAGGTTGATGGCGTTACTACTCTACTTTTATTTAAAAAAATTAATTTATAATTAATAAAAAATTTAATTTTATATATTCCTAATAATTAAAAATTAAATCAAGGAAATTGTTTGTAAAAAATATATAATTTTTTAATGATAATGATGAACCATTATAACATCAGCGCCTAATAACGGGAATAATGAACTTCACTGTGATTTTAAGAAATAGGTTTTTAAATTGGGAGTAGGAAACTATAAAAGTATTTAAAATTGGTAGTACGTAAACTCAACCATCTGTCATATTTCAGATTTTATTTATTTATTTTTAAAAATCATTTATATATTTACTAATTTGAATAGATAATTGAGCTCTATGTGCATAATCATTATCTCTCGTATAATAATTATTATACTATTATTAATAAATTATTAGGTACAACCAAGGGGCGTAGCTACCGCGGTATCAGCCGTATCAATAATACGGGGCCCCCGGCTGGGGGGGCGATTGGCTTCGACATGCGTAAGCAAAAACATATTACCCACATGTTAAAAAAATTGATACATGCAATTAAAATAATTAAATAAATAAATACCTAATATTATTATTTAATTGTTTATACTTCGATTTATTAAATTACAATTTTACTGAATACCCTCCTGTTCCAACGAGGCCGTGAACTCATACGAATTGTTTCTGTCCGCACCTTTCCGCTATGCGTTGTCTGCGGCGCAGTCTGCGCATATTGTTCTGTGCTCTGCGCCGCATACTGAGTCTGCTTTGCATGTTATTATCATAGGTTATATTAATAGCAAATAAGAAATAATTATTAGCCTTACAATTATTTCAAATGACTTGCCTTTATTTTAAAATAGAAAATTTTTAAAAGATGTTGAAGAACGGTTTAAAATAGAAAATTTTTAAAATTTGCCTATACATAAAAAGCTATGTATACAAATATTATTTATAAAATTATAAAAAATTGGCAAAAAATGATACCCTAATTTTTTTTTTTGTTTGGCCAAAATAGACTTTGGGAGTGACACCCAGAAATTTGTTTGCCAGCAGCTTTTCCCTTATAATAGCTCCTTCCAGATTTTTGCCCCCTTGAGGCTAGGTACGCCACGGTTTAACCATAGTTTTTGAAATATATAAATATACATATAAGGGAATGTCCGAACTTTACCATGGATCATTATATACTAGCTCAATGTTTATAAATTGTTTAAACCTATTATTCGCCAAAAATCACTGTTTTGAGTGGATATTTGTTCATATACCGTAATGAATGAATGAATTCTTATTCATATACCGTAATAAAGTAAATTTTGTTTTTGCAAGTTGGTACCTAACGGTATTTATGCATTAAGGAGGTTCGTGCAGTAAATTGCTGGAAAAGGGGTAAGGGAAATTGCTTTCATACTTAACTATGTTTTCGCAAATTTTGGACATTTGTTTGCAAGTGATGCCAGAATTGAATATATTTTTTAAACCTTGTTTCTACATCTAAATGGTGCATTTAAAAAAAAAAAAAATTCATCCATTGACCGCTGTGGTTTCAGGCCTTACTGTGTTAAAAATAGATAAATTTCGATATTTTGTAATAACATTTTTATTTAAAAACGTATCGATTTAAAATTAAGATAAAATGTTGACCTTATTAATGGCAATAAATCCACGTATTATTTTTTTAGATTTTAACATACATGGGACGCTTTAATTTAAAATTTTACCATTTTGTAAGGGTTAAAAAGTCGAAGAAGCAACGTTGTTTTATAATTTTGATATATATCACGTTAAATTACTGATAATTAACTATGATTTGATATATAAACTGCTACATGCAAATTATGTTTCTACGAGATACATCATTTTTAAGTTCCTTTAAGTGGCATAATACCAACGTGTTTTACAATATATATATATTCTTTTATCTAGTTTTATAAGATAATGTTTTATATATTACATATTATACATTATATATTACATATAATATATAATATATAACATACAATTCTTATGTATTTATTTAAAAAAAGATGGAGCTAAAATTACTTTAATTTATAAATTTAAAAAAAATTCAAGTTTACCAATTTTGATCATAGTAGGCATCATAGACTTTTCTCTATGGTAACCTTCAGTTTACAAGTTGCAAATGACTGATTGCGTTTCAATTTATAAGTTTACTATAAATTTAAAACCTTAATTTATTAAAATGAATAAACTAAATAATAATTATAGAGAGTGTCAGGAAGTCAGTATTTTTTGCTCCACAACCAAGATTCAATCTATTTTTTACTCGATAAGCAAGCTTCAATTTTAATTCCAAACTGAGGAAAGTAATATTTACCCAATAAAAAAGTTTATCGCTTTTTTGTAATTAGATATTTTGCATTTTTTATATTTAATATAATGCTACACATGGTGTTTCAGGAGAAACGCAAACGATATGGATTTAAAATTTTAATAGCATATACAATTTGATTTAGAGTATATCTAATTTCAATAGTTTGAAATATATTATTTTTTTTCGTTAAAATTTTGTTAAATTCGCGTTAATCAAAAATTGCCTCTAATTTTTTTGTCTTTATGTTTGCTGACATGGGGTTGGAATTTTTGGAATAATAAAACATTGTTTAAATAATTTAATTTTTTAAAGGTTAAAAATAGGCAAACTTGAAACAATAATAACGTTTTTATTATAAATGTAAAACCCTGTATGTTTTAACATAATCAAAGAGAAAATTAATTAATCTTTCTATTGGTATTATAATAACTGTTTCATAAAGTTAAAATTTCAGAGACAATAAACAATTTCTATATTTCTTATTATACAGGATATATATTTATAATAAAAACGTAGGAATAAAATAGGATTTAAACGCGACAAGTCCACTTTAAAAATTATTATAATTATTAAAATAAGATTTGGAAACCAAAAATAAAGCAACAAAAAACATGCAGTATGTTGTATGCAGCGAAAGTCTCAAGAAGAGCAGAAAATAAAGATAAGAAAACCATAAAAGGTAGAAGGATTCTTTAATTATTTAAAAAAATAACTTATAATAAATACTAACACAATTGTGTTTGTTGAAATAATTAACTTTATAAACGAAATTATGGTAGTCACTAAATAAATCAAACCAAATATCCCTAGATAATCGCGTGTTACGAACACGCGATCCAGTGTAGACAATGTAGACAAAAATGACCGATTAATAATTTTGGTTGGACACTTTTTATTTATTATTGCAAACATGTCAATAATTTGTCCATGTCCTGTTAGAAAATATGCATTAATTGTAGACATGGGCTGTACAAAAGATTTATTTAATTAACGCGTAGAATTGACATACATTTTTGTCAACATTCACAGCACAGTTTAGCAATAATAAACGATAAAACCCCGTGTAGTCTTAGCAAATTTAATATTTTTTTACTCAGAAACCAGACGGTCAATATTACTAAAACTTTGTAAATGTTTTTTAAGTAGACTCTACTACAACCTAGAATTTTTTCAACATTTTCTCATAGCGACTAATATCGTGTCTGAACCTCCTGAAGTATAAAAGCAACTTCCCTTAGCCCTTTCCCCGCAATGTACTGCCCGTTGGGAACTATTTATACTACAATAATATAGTAAAATGTAGAGACCTGCAAATTTTCCTCATATTTTGATTGCACAATCTTTACACCTGTTTTTCACAATGCCGGTGTTCCCCCTTCTTCCTACCTCGGCATCCTCCGTCAACCGCTTGTATACCCAGTGGGTATTACCCACACTCTTAAAAAAGACCTGGTATTTGCAATGAAAATTTAGTTCCCAGAACCAATTTTATTAGTGAAAATAGGCACAACAAAAAAATATGTTGTGGGAACCAATACAAATTTGTTTTTACAGTTTGTTGTCGGAACAGCCAATATTGGTAGCTCCAACCAACAAGTTTAAGTGCATCGAAATTAGTTTTTTTTTTCATACAAATAATTGATATTTAATGCAATCACATAAGTCTGTCATTTTAGCAGCGTCTAAGTTGTAACAACTGCACTTGCTATTTATCGCAACAAACATTGTATCATGCAGGAATTTATTTTTTAATTGAAATTACATGAAAAAAGGTACATTTAAAGAATTTAATAGTTGATATAATATAAATTTGTTTTGTACTGTAACTAAGTTATTTAATTAGTTTTATTTAGTTATTTAATATTAAATGCTTGCGTTAGTAGCAACAACAAATTGGTATTATTCCACAGTACATACCTGCTTAGTAAATATAACACTTTTTGTGTAAATATTATAAAAAATAGAGAAAGGAAATTCATGCCCGTTCGTTTTGTAAATATTTATTATAAATTAAAAAATAACAATATTACTGAAAACACCAAATTTTGGTTTAAACATTATAACAAAAATTAATAATTACTCTAAGAAAACATTTATAATTATTTTAACAATAAAACTAAAACGATTCTTTGGTAAATAAACAGAAAGGTACATTAAGATGAAAGTTGACTATACTTCTTCAGTAAACCGTGATGTTTAACAACTTAACAATGATTCTTACTAAGAACTTCTTAGGTACAACGTAACATATTTGCATGATAACAGGGGTAAGCATTCGATAAATTTTGAGTGTGAGTGCCTCTAGTATAGGCCCTATACCAAAAATGCGACTTGAGCTGTAACAAAACATAACAAAACAAAAAAATTTTCGAAATTCCGACGTGATGGAGACTTTTGGTGGGCACCATTGGATTCAGGAGGCCATTTTCAGTCGGAATGGCATTTTAACATTTTTGTATTTTGTTTTCGGGCCCCAAAACTACAATAGTGTAATTAAAGGAGTGCAATAATAATACCTAACCTTTAAAACTGGAACCAATTCAGGTAAACCCCATCTTCCTAATAAATCTGCTACAACAGTCCGCTCATCCATATTATTTGTTCGAGATATCTATAAGTAACAACACATAAGAATATATTCTTATATATATGAATAGTTAAAAAGTATGTCGCCACTGAATTTACAGGGGCAAATGACTAATTGTAATAAACTAGTTTCTTACCTAAAATATACACTACACACGAGCTGATACACAAATACAAAAGAACAAACACCACCGAAGTCTGGACGCCGTGCAATACCGTTTGTTTACAGGTTAAAAGTAAAGCACGCGCCGGGCTGGACAAATCGCGCGCGAAATGCACAAAGTTTGCAGTTGCATTAACCTACAGAGACAACATCCCCAACTGACACTTTGTTTCACACCGCTGGTGTCTTAGCTGTGTGAAAGGTGACGCATAGTTTATACAACCGAGCCGTTAGTTCCACGGACTAATTTCGGTCAGTTGAGAATGTTACTTAAATATTTGGTCCAACAAAAACATTTTACCGCCGAAATGATTTTTTTGAGATAAAGTTGTCAATACTTCTAGCCAACACAAAGTTTCAGTTAAAATAACTTAATCGCCTTTTTGCAGTAAATAATACTCAACAACAAAACTAAATCTTTTCAGGTAATGATGCAAGCAGTTACACATATAAAGGTACTGATTACAAAAAACAAAAAATTTTAGTTTCTGCAACAGTTTTACCCCAACGATAATAAGTTAGTTACAAATACCAGGTCTTTTCAAACTCCCGCAAACTACATTACCAATCTTAAAATGCTGTTTTCCATAGATTTAAATGTTTGTATATTTAAATAATTTTTTAATATATTTTTAAACAATAAGGATCGTATTAACCTACACAGAGAAAATAAATCTTTTGATTTTACTATATTTGGCTTGGCTCAAATAAATTATTTATTTCGATATCTACAAGAAGATATTTATTTAGTAGAAAACTTGGGTTTATTTGACTTTTTAAACTGATATTTGGTTAATACAAGTAAATATCTAGTTAAATTTTTATCTCAAGTTTAGTAGAAGTTTACTTAAAGAAACAAAACCTTCATCCAAACAATTTAATTAATAATTATTGCTCTAAATAAATATTTCTTTACAATTAATCACAACAATAAGTTGTTTTCAAGAAACTTATTATTTACAACCAAATAATAGTATTTTCTTATTGTAAACAACAAGTTACTACGAATAAGAAAATTTTACTTCATACAAGAAAACCTGTTTCAAATAAATGCATTTTCCTAAATCAAGAGATTACTTTTCTCTGTGTATAGATTGGGGGCGTATTTGCAGTTTTCCCCAACCTTTATTTGCTTTAATTCTTTAAGAACATTTAAATAGCTTTCTTTAATTGAACGAATCCTTTATTTTGTTGGAGTGGGACCTCGCAATCTAATTAATTAGATTTCTTCTAAATTTAAATGGAACGCAAGCGAAGTCAGTCCTAATTATCATTCCTGCAAATATTTCTTTTAATCCGGCAACTTCAGCGACCCCTACTTTGCACTTAAAACGGTTTTAACTACTTGTTCAAAGTGGCAAGGCCCATCTGATTGGCGCTTTATGAAGCTAAAAACACGTTTTATTTAAAATTCCGGCGAATAATTTAATAAACAGCGTGTCTTTGTTACAGGAGTTCACTTTGACACGTCCAGTTCCAGTCTTGTTAATGAAATTATGACCGCCATCAAAGTCTATGCATACGGCGTCGAGAACTTCATGAATAATTCGAAGAATGCTGGAAAATCGCTCAACACGCAACTCTCCTGTGATGGTAAAGTTGGATATTTTTCAAAATTTTATAATTTTTTAAAAATGTAGAAGTTTTGTTGGCAAACTTTTTACCAATTATTAGCAACTGGGTCAATACCCAGTGCTTAACTAGTGATGAAACGATTATTGCTTTAAAATTACGAAAACGGTTACGATTTTATATTCAGTAATCGTATGGTTAATAAATAAAATGTGATATATACAGCGTGATTCGTTAATATTTCAAAAAAGTTCAGGATAAGATTCCTTGCCATAAAAATAAGAAAAAACATTTTAATAATTATTTTCCAAAAACCTTTCCTTTCAGAGATACAGTGTTTTATATACAGGGGCGTGCTGGCTATATCAGACCGGCCCGGGAAATTCAGAAAAATCGGCCAACTACACACGAAAAATGGGGGGTGAACAAAACCAAGTTAAAAAATTTCAAACATTTATTAATATGTTAATAATTAATATCATAAAGTATAAATTAAATTCTTGAAAAAAAAACAAGCAACAAACACAACCAGCAACCAGACAATATTTTACAGAATGCTAAAACATATAATATAACATTGCACTTAAAATAAAAACTAATACAAATTATCATCGCTCAGGAAACTTATAAACAATATACAATCTCGAAAAAAGAAACAAAGCTGGCAGGCTGGCATGCATGGTATGTGTAAAATAATTATGATATTTATACATAACTCAACTAAAAAAGTTTTTAATTGACCACGTGCTGCGCCATGCTGCCTACATAGCCCTCCGGCACACCGGTGTCCCGGCGGCCCAGCACACCCCTGTTTATATATATATATATATATATATATACAGGGTGTTATGTAATTAATGTTATATATTAAAATGGGTTGTTCCTTAAGGTCCATAAAGAAGCACCTGAAACTTTTTTTTCTAAATTAAAAAGACTAAAAATAATTTATAATAACCTTTATCCTACCAAAACGTACGCCACTGATCGACTAGGAACTTTAGACTAATCTGGTTGCCTAATTTAATTTATTATGTCATGGTTGGTAACACCAAATTCTGTCAAAAAAGTTGACAAACATTGTTTAAATTTAGCTTAATTACAAAAATGACAAAATTAACAATGCAAATTGTCAATTTGGAGTTTTTATTAATTGTTGGTTATGTCATTTTTGTACTAAACGTAAATTCAAACAAAATCTGACAACTTTTATGACAGAATCTAGTGCATTTCTTTCAAATTTTAGGTTATGTGCTCAAATTGTAAATATCTTAACTAAGGGAAGTGCTTTTGGATTTATTTACACAAATTAAATGTTTAAAGTTAAACCTGTGAACTGGTCCCAATTTCATCTGAGTAAACAGAAAGAAAAAAACTGATGAAAAAATTAATTTTGTGGTTATGGATTTTTAAAATAGGTACTATTTTCTAATCATTGCTTAAGCTATTAGCTGAATGAGTAAATAAATACAGAAGGGTATTAGAGCTTTAAGGGCATAAAACTTTTGTATTTATTGAGTTTTTATTTATTTTTTGCAAGAAAAATTTTTAGTAACAATTTTTTACATCTGGCAACGCGCAGCTACTTTGTTGGTTGGTATCTATGTACTCCCAGAACAAAAGTGTGCAGAGATAAACCAAGTGTGTAACCAGTGGCGTATCCCACAAAATTTAAAAAACTTCTAATGATTATTTTTTCTTTATCTTTTTTTAAATATTTTTCCTTTACTCCTTATGTCAAAAGGTATTCCGTATTTTAATATATAACATTAATTACAACACCCTGTATATATATATATATTTAAGAGTATTTTTTTAACTTCCAAAAAACCATTATTCAGATATTTTTTAAATTGCTTGTTCGGTAATAAAAATGTAAGTAAACTTTTAATATATTTAGATTTAATTTATTTATTTCGGTAGGGCGTCCCGGGGGCTGCTATTTTGTAGGAAAAAATATAACACGTCGCTTTTTATTTGTTTGTTTATTTAATTGTTTTCTGAAGAAATAATTCAATAAACAATTTTTTGTCTTCTTTTGTGCTTCGTTTTTAAAAAAACTAATTTCTTTTTACACTTTTAAGCTTACTTGCTTATTTTTATTGCAAAATTAGTTATATTGTTATTACAAAAAGTAGGGGTTTTTTCAGATACTTATTAGAATAATTTAAATATTTTTTTAAATAAAAATCAGTTTTCCGAAACTAGTTATTCGGGAAGTTTGTATACTATTTTTTTTTCAAAATTAAATTAAATAAAAACAAAAATTAAAACAATAAAATAAATACATATATAAAAAATCAATTAAATTTAATATATATGTTGATATAAAATATTTAAAATTTCAATCATCAAATCGTAAAATAATGGTGTAAGTATTTAAATCAGATGTGTTATTTAACAAAATAACAACTATATCTGAAATTATTTTTAAAAATACATTAAAATAAATTTGAGTCGCTTAAACACAGCTGTCCAGAACGGGTCAAAAGTTAGAAAAAAATGACAACAAAAACCAACTGTACGGTATTGTTAGAGACAACTCCCGCATTAATAAACACCTTTTGCGTAAATCCCATCTGATCCTTTTTCTGATTTTTTCATGTTTTTGTGTTTTTTTAAATTATTTTTAATAATTCTCGTTTTTTTGTATATCAATTAAAACTACAGCACCACTTCGCTACTTTTTTGTTTTTAATGCGTAGGTACTGACACAAATTGGCAATAAATATTTTTTATGTTTGATAGCTCAAAAAGTAACTTCAAGTTTTCATATGTCTCTTTTGCCTGATGAACTATGCAAATTAGTATTAGTTTGTTGACACTGGTATCCTTAAATCCATTTTCTTGTCCACCTTCCTCATGCCATCCATTAGCCTTTCTATCTTGATCGGTAACCATTACTGACATGGAAATCTTTAAAAAGCCTTAACCCCCATCTGTCATTAGCTTTACACTGTAACTTCCTACTATTTTTCTGTCTATTACAATTTTTCCCAGCAAAGTTTCTGCATCTGAATAAACAACTGACCTTTAACGTTTTTCAACAGCACCGTCGACATCAAAATAACGATCTTTCAGTGTATAATAATTGTCTAAAATTTTGGAATTTTCAGCAACGTGTTGTTTATAATTTGATGGAATTGATTTTCTACCCATAGATGATCTAACAAAAGTCGATAATATTTTCATACCGATGGAGATTTCCGAAGTAACCTGAAGCTTTCTGCGGAGAAACCTGCTTTTCTGATAACTTTGGGATTTACTGACACCCTGGATGGTTTTCCTCCAGTAGCCAAATTTAATGGCGCCCTTCTAAGATATATTTTAATTTTTTACTTTCTTTAGCAGCATTGTTGCTAGTACTTTTTCTTGGCGTTTATTTGGAATATTTTCACTAGTAATACCACTAGAGGTTAAATTATTTCCGGAAATTTTTTCGAGCTCATGAATATTTTGAAAATTATCCCGAGTCGAAGACGAGGGATAATTTTCTAAAAATATTCATGAGGGAGAAAAAATTTCCGGATTTAATTTGACCTCGTGTGGTATTCGGTAAGAAAATTCCACACCAAATTGTGTTTAAATAATTAAAATTTATTTTTTGATTTAACTTGACCTCGACTTGATTATTTAGTTACCATGGCAACTAAGTCAACCCCAACCTAAAAGTTATTTCAGTTTTGAAGCTGTCAAGCGGCACGACGTAAAAAAATGTGAAATTGTCTGCTGTAATGATCAATCATCGTGCAATGACTTATTTACCCGCATTATTAGAGGATTGTGGCTCCTACTTGAAGAAAGAAAATTTGTTTTGAATTGTTCACGAATATTTGCATCTTAACTATTCAAAACTCAAAGTGCTAAATGGAAAAAAAGGTGAATAGAATAGTGTCTAAATATTATATATATTTCATTAGACATAGACATTTAATTTATTTCAAGTCCTGCATTTTCGCCATTAAGAAGAAAGGAGGTGTCCAACGAATGTAGAAAACATCTAAACTTTGTAATGGAAATGTATCAAAATTATCATGTAAACAAATAAAAACCAGATTGTCAAAAAAATATTCTGTCATTATAAACGTCAAAAAATTTCCAGTATAATTCGCTGTTGGGTACCCACGAGGAAAAAATTTCCACTAAAATTCAACCGTTGCCATGGTGATCTATCAAAAATACACGTTTTGATTGGTTAAAAATTACAGGTGTGGAATTTTCAATAATATTCACAATGTTGGTATGAGCTTTACAAGTAGAACAATTATGCCTTTTTTCCCGGCCAATTTGTTGATATCATGTGGAACAAATCTTGTGTATTCTAACATCCATCTGTGGGCCTTGAGTCGACGGTCTTCCTTTAGCAACTTTTTTATGACCTTTTTGTTGAGCAACTTTACATATCATATTACAATTATTTACGTCGGTATTACCTCTGGTTGCAAATTTCTTAACAAATTCCATGTCAAATTCTGGCATTTTAGGTAGTGGTCTTGTAAAAATATTTTTTTTCTCGTTCGAAAAGTGAAAGTCTACAACTAGTACAAATTGATATAGGAAACTTTTCATTATTAATATCAAATTTTTGGTTAGAAAATTACTTTAATAAATTATCAATTTTCGACGTCACAGCAAACACAACTTCTTTACTTTTACCAAATTTAATCTTCATACCACAACCAGCACAAACTTTTTGTCGATTTTGATTATGACTTAGTTTTACAGAAGGTTTTGTCTTCATTTTGATTGAAAACAGATATGTGACAAACTAAATTTGACAGAAAATAATGTTTTATTTGAAGTATGCGTTCTTTTGTTTTATTACAAAAATCACGGCCAACTGTGTTACATAATAAATTTAATTATTAAAACCAGGGTTGTGAACCGGTCCAAGAACCGCTTGTTTGTTACGGACCGGTCCGTACCCAAAATAAACAAGTTATAATTCTGGACCGGTCCATGGACCGTCCCGTTTTTAAAATTACTTGGACCGGTACAAATTTTGGACCGAACCGTTTTCAAGTGTTTTGGAGCGGTACTGGACCGGTTTAAACACTTTGAACCGGTCCAAACATTTGTATTATTAGATTATTTCCACTCCTATTTCATATTATTGACATAATTATTATCAACCAATCGGGTTTTAAGTTGGAAAAAGTGAGATTGGAACTAACAGATGTCAGATTTTTTTTATATATTATATGGGTCATTCCACCAAATAAAGTTTTTTTTGTTGGCCCTCGCGGATTTTTGAAGTGAAACTTTAAACACGCGCAAAGGGATAACTGCTCTAAACCCAATTTTCATATAATAATATACATATAATAATTTCGTAATAGGTACACACTACGTGCTGGTATAAGTATATATAAATGGCGTCCACGCCAGGTCGGGTTGTCCTCCGTGACATTGTTCTTTCTTAAATAGGACACTTTAAATTCTAAAATTTGGCGAAATGGCAGATGTTTTTTTATGCGCAGTAGGTACCAGATGGTTGGGTCCATGCGCAGTAAGCACCAGGTGGTTTTATGTGTGCGCACTGTGTACCAAATGATTTGATCTATGCGCAGTGGGTACGAGATAATTATGTCTATGCGCAGTAGGTACCAGGTGGTGGTTTCCATGCCTAGTTGGTACCAGGTGGTTTATTTTTATGCGCAGTAGGTACCAGATGGTTGGATCCATGCGCAGTAAGTACTAGGTGGTTTTATGTGTGCGCACTTTGTACCAAATGATTTGATCTATGCGCAGTGGGTACGAGATTATTGTGTCTATGCGCAGAAGGTACCAGGTGGTGGTTTCCATGCGTAGTTGGTACCATGTGATTTATTTTTATGCGCAGTAGGTACCAGATGGTTGGATCCATGCGCAGTAAGTACCAGGTGGTTTTATGTGTGCGCACTTTTTACCAAATGATTTGATCTATGCGCAGTGGGTACGAGATTATTGTGTCTATGCGCAGAAGGTACCAGGTGATAGTTTTTATACATAGTGGGTACCAGGTGGTGGTTTCCATGCGCATTAGATACCAGTTGGTTTTATGTGGGCGCAGTGGGTACCAAATTAAAAAAACAAATATCGTCAAAATTCGAAAAATAATTACTATAGTTAATATTAACAGCTCAAATCTTCAGAATCTATAGAAATGTTTAATGATTAATTATTAAAAAAAAAACTAAATACTATCAATATAATAAGTTATTCACGAGAAAGCGATTGGTAAAATAAATATAAAAATCTAACGTGGAATGATAAATCCAACATTATTTCTAGGGGGACAAATTTTAATGTACGTTTCATGAAAAAATTAAGTAAATTAAGTGAAAAAACAATAATGGTTTTTTTACAATTATTGTAAATCAACGAGAAATACGCTCAAAGTGATTCTCTCCATCTTCCGTTGTTCACAATGGCAACTGTCAAAATGACAGGTGTCAAAATAAAGGCTGTCAAAATGGCGGAAGTGCGGAAATAACAGCTATAAAATTAGTGATGATAAAATGACAGGTGCCCAAATGACAGCTGTCAAAATAAGTTGTAAAAATAACTGGTGATAAAATGACAGGGGCCCAAATAACAGCTATCAAAATGACAGGAGCCCAACAGATTTATGAGAAAATTACAGTATCTTATTAAGAATTAAAAGACCTTTAAAACGATATCACTTAAACCCCCGTGCAATTTAAGATTTTGGGGGCGGGTGGGGTAGAGCGCGTAGGGGTGCGGGTGGGGTCGTACAATAAAATGTCTCCCTTTACAAATAAAAATTGACGTGCCCTTTAAAACGTTTGGGAGGATACGTTTTCGTTCGTTCGGACCGGTCCATGGACCGTGGACCGGACCGTTTTTGGCGGTCCACACTGTCAATGTTCCAAAACGGACCGGTTCAGTCGAACCTATTTTTGCTGGACCGGTCCAACACAAACGGTCCACAAACGGTCCGGTTACATGGACCTTTTTTGGAACTGAACCGCTGGCGAACCGGTCCATGGACCGAAATTTTGTTACGGTTCACAACCCTGATTAAAACCCAATGATTAAGTTTTATTTTTTATACCTTATATAACTTATTTAAATTTAGTAATCCATAATATTATATAAAATTGCTATTTTTTATACTTTACATAACTTATTTTAATTTAGTAACTCATAATATTATAAAAAATTGCCATTTTTTAATAATAAGACCTGCATATAAAATACGATATTTTTATAAAAATAAAAATGGCAAAAACTTAAAAAAAGGATCTGCTGGGATTTCACTTAAAACTGTTTTATAACGCAGGGATGGTCCTTAGCATCCCGCCATGGTTAGTTTCTGTTGTCATTTTTTTCTAACTTTTGACCCGTTCTGGACAGCTGTGTAAACTTTAAACGGCCATTACTTTTGAAGTTAAGCAAAATTTTTAAATTAGTGATGGGGAAAACCTAATTTGAGTTCTCAAATTATTTCATCTTGTTTTTAAACACCACAAGAGAACAATTAAAAATGTCTAAATCTAATTTATTTATTTGATTGAATATGTTTACTATTATAAATTAGAGCAAATTCTACAGATTGGCATATATTGGCCATATTGGGTCCTATGATTTTTAATGTAAAATACATTTGCTTGCCTGGTGTTTCTTAATGGCCAGGCCCGTTACTGGGGTGTCTGGCGCCTACGTGCAGCATTCTTTGGTGCGTCCCTTTTATATTTAAAAATAATACATTAAATATTTTAATTTTAAGTCCTAAAATTTTAAAAATATATATTTTGCAATAAGCTGGTAAAATGTAATTAAAAATGTAAAAAAAACTGCTGAAATTAAGTATAAAAAATATTTATTAAATTACCAAACAAACACTATCACAAAAAATAGATAGTAATAAAAATTACTCTAAAGAAAACAAAAAAGGTTTCAATCAAATAAATAAATTAGATTTAGATTTTTTTAATTGTTCTCTTGTGGTGTTTAAAAACAAAATAAAATAATTTGTTTTAATATATTATTATTTAACCTATTGTAAATTGTAAATGGTATTCGTCAATAAAGCTATTATTATTATTGTTAAACAAATTAATTCTCGGTTGCAAAAGTTGAATTTCGCAATCTTGCATCAGAAATAGGCATTTATGTCATAAGGCTGAGAATTGGGTCTTTTTGTGCTACAATTGAGCGAAGCACAAAAAACACGTCTTCGCCGATTAGCATACAACATATTCTCTTCAATATTTTTCAGTTTTATTTCTTAAACGATACATAAAACAAACTTACAATTATAATAGAAAATTATTAAAATTATAAAGTGAGGTTGGATAGCTTTAAAATTGTCACAGGTATGTATCAAATTTTTGTATTGGTCCTAGCGGGTTTTTTACAGACTACGATGTAAACATTTTTATCTGATTGGTCTTAATTATTTTAACAGCCAGGAGATAATCGAATACTTTTGTATTGAGCATTGACAATAATAACTAATTAGTTATTATTGTCAATGCTCACTACAAAAGTATTCGATTATCTCCTAGCTTAAATTATAGAAAGCTTAAAGGTAATAACAATTTATCTTCAATCAAAAATCCTCCTAGGTTGTAAAAATAATTTGGACCAATTAGGTAAAGTTTTTTGACCAAACAAAAAGTTTAACTACTGTCGCTACGCGAATTCAAACTTTAAGCTCAGCACAAAAAGACTCACTTCTCAGCCTTATGGAATAATTTATTGTTTAAATAACCATTCTTTATAATTTTTAAATTCATATTTTAATAGTACATTCATATTTTAATAGTACATTAGGTCTATCAAGTTTTATGAAAACAATTTTAGTTTTTTTTTAATTCCCAGAAATAACGAAGTTATAGTGTTTATTATAAACGAGTGTTTAGAAAAGTTTATAAAAAGAGTTGCATACCATACTTAATCTACGACTAACACAAATAGGAATTTAAAGCCAAATTTAATTTTTAAATATTTGACATCTGACGAATATAACCACAATTTTTCGCAATTTTTAATAAAGCTACTTCGGCTTGAGACTAAAATGCCCAAAAGCCACTATTGCTAATTTCAGCCCGTGACTAAAACGTCATAGTCATAGCTTGTCAAGTTGGAAGAAAATTATAGTGTATTATGTATCAAGTTTAAAAAATGCCATTTTAGTTACGAATTTTAATAAGGCACGTGCAAAGCTTGAGAGCGAGTGTTAAGTAAAAACGAGTGTCTAGAAAAGTTTATAAACAGCTTACATACTAAACTTTTTCTACGACATATATTATAAAAAATAACTACTAATTAATTTAAATATTTGTATTGAGCGACAAATCTATACAAAAATAGAGTAACTAAATTGGTGTTGGCAATCTATTTTACCAGCTTTTAAAATTACCCTGTAAAATTCGAAATTTCTTCCTTAAAAATGTTTAAATCCAATATACGCAGTTTCAATGTATAGTAAAAGTAAAGACGATGTTTTTATGGGTATTTAACCCGAAATTATTAATGCTTTATTGGCAAATACTAGTTTGCTGCCGGAAAAATCATGGTCGGTACAAACGTATAAACTTTTGAAGGATTGGCGTCAAGAAACTATTTAATAATAATTATTTTGTATTTAGATAATAAAATATTTTCCTTTTAGGAGGCTATTTTATTTTGACTTTTGTATGACGTTTTACAACTGTCAACTTACTTAAAGCTTAATTCGGCCCGTGACTAAAAAGCCGGAAAGCCACTGCTGCTAACTTCAGCATGTCACTAAAATCCCATAAAGTCACTGATTGTCAATGTGTATTTAAAATATCACTTAGTTTTATAGTTATATGCACGACAATGGGCGATTTAAAGGTGGGAGTAAAAAAAATATATTAAAGAAAATATGGTCCTAGTAAAAGCGAAAGGAGTAGCATTTTTGGTTGTAACTTTTTTGTTTTTATATATGTATGATGTTTTAATTATTATTTTTTGTTGGGTAAAATCTTGCTGCATAGGATTTTCATACTTTCTTTTAAATGTACTTTTTTTTCTTTAATTATTTTTTAGTTTGTCTTTAATCAAAATATTATAACGGTTTTATTTGGCAAGCGGCTCTACAAAACACTTAACCTATTATATTATATTTTAAATAAAATAATCAATTTGTACTACATATATTAGGTTTAAATTTATGTAGTGATAAATTAGCAATGCACCTTTTATTTTTAACTATGGCTAATACAATTTGTAGGTAAATTATCTTAATTATATTCTAATTATTTCCAATATACCAAAAATTTAAGTTTAATAAGTTACACTTCTTATGCTTCTTATGCACTTCATATTAAACTTGACCTAAATTTAAAATAAAACTGTTTTAAAGTCAGATTTAGGTAAAAAATAGATAAGAGGTTTAAGTTGCGTCGATATCTAGTGTTTGAACTTTGACAGCTATACTGAAAAACTCGTTATATCATTAATTGGCGATCACTGAAGGATTTTTTTTGACCTCGATGTTTGAACATATTCCAACGAAAGGTCTGATAGTAAAAACCCACAACTTTGCTTTTTTACAAAAATAATTCTGGAGAGATTTAATAGGAAGTAAGCTACTTCCACAGCGTGTATTTTAAATCGTAAATCAAAACTGTTTGCAAAATTCCAGGTACAAAGTTAATTAAAATTAAGTTAAGTAATAAATTAAACATGCAATTTAGAAGGTAGTGTGTTTAGGAAGTGTGTTTTAATTGTGTGGAATATCCGGGAAACCTATCCGGGAAACCTAAAACAATTCCCAAGGAAATGCCTCTTTAACTGGAATGTGCAATTGTACAAGCAAGCCACTTAACAATGGATGTGGTTTCCTTTTATATAAAAATTATTGTGTATTTAATAAATTACTATTATAAACATTTTAATTTGTGTATAAAACTACAAAAAAAAATATTAAAATATGGATTTGAATGAAATCAAAATATGACTTTGAATGAAAAAGAATTATAAAAGTAGGTACCTTAAAATACATTAAAAAAAATATAAAAGTTGCAAACAAATTATATTTTTATTAAAAATTTTTAATTGAAATGGATAAAAATACATGTTTTTTTTATTTTGGTCAATTTTTTTGTCAGTAAATGATTTTTATAGCAAAAAAAAAATTGTAAGCATTAATGTTAAAAAAAAAATTAAAAAAATCTGACATCTGGCAGATGGTTAACCTTACTTTTTATCAATTTTAAATATTATAATAATAATGATTTAACAGAATACAATATTCCAAATTACAGGACAAGTATATACAGCTTGTTCATACTAAAACCGAATATATCTATATATATATATACAGGGTGGTCCAGGATTAATCTGAAAAATTTTAATGATCGATAGAGCCTGAAAAAACAATAAAAACAAACCCAAAAACATTTTTTAAAAATACACACTAACACACTAATAGCCCTTCAAAGGCAAAAAAAACGTTTTTTTTTTAAATAACTTCTGCTCAAATTTTGCGTACCTAGGTAAAATTTCTTACAAAAGGCCCAGCGGCGGATATTTTGTGGGGGTTTCCCCTTTTTACCCCCATATTTCGACACCACTGGATTTTATTGGAAAATCATCAGATTTCTTATTCAATTTAGAAGCAAAACTTGTGAGTCAAATTTTCATAAGATAATTGTTTTCGGAGACTTACTTGGTAACAATTATGCCACGTTATCAGTTTATAAAATATTATAAAAATAAACTAGTGTCCAGGAGTCATTGTGCAGTTGTTACTGATCCCGTCATATTTTTAGGTTGTTTTATTGTAACGTTGATTAAGGATTACAATCAACGTCTGTAATTAATAATTTAATTGTATTATAATACAAAATCAAACCAACCCAAAAACCACCCTATTGAAAGTGATTATTCCATAATTTCATTGGTAAATTTTTATTGGCCCAATACAATCGTTCAGAAAAAAAATAATTTTTTATTACTAAAATAATAACAAAAGTTCCGTGTACACAGTGTTTTTGAAATTTTAAACTGAAATATCTCCGTTGATCTGATAAAAAATAAACATAAAAGTTTTGCTTTTAGATTGAAAAAGGATAAAAATAAATCTGATGATTTTCTAATAAAATCCAGTGGCGTCGAAAATATGAGGGTAAAAAGGGAAAACCCCTCCCAAAATCTCCGCCACTGGGCCTTTTGTAGAAAATTTTCATTATATTATCGACGGAAGCTTAACCTACACAAAATTTGAGAAGAATCGGTTTAATGCTTTAAAAATTATTTTGAAGGACTATATCTCCGTTAGTATGCATTTTTGAAAAATGTTTTTGGGTTTGTTTTTATTGTTTTTTCAGGCTCTATCGATCATTAAAATTTTTCAGATTAATCCTGGACCACCCTGTATATGGGGCGTGGCCTCGCCTCCCTCCAACGCGCGACACAGTAGCTAAGCAAATAGACTGCATCGCTATTGAGATTTTTTGCAATATTATCATTTAATTTTTTAAGTCCTTATCTGCTCGACCTTTCGTCATGTCGTTTATCACACAAGCAACTGTGACGCGCCTTGGAGGGAGGCGAGGCCACGCCCCATATATATATAGATATATTCGGTTTTAGTATAAACAAGCTGTATAAACATAACATATGTACTTTAATAAACTTAAATTTAACAAGAGTTCTTACCACAAATACAATTAAAGTTATTGCACATGACTTGTACTAGAGATTTCAATAGCACGTTTGTTCTTGAAAAACTGCAATAAAAAAGTTTACTATCTCGAGTTCCTAGGCGAGGTATTAAAATATTTATAAGACCTAATATAATATATTTAGTAATTAAAAAGTTTCCATAAACATTTTAAACTTGCAACTATGCATGTGGGTCTTAAAATTGAATTGTGATAATAAAATGTTATGGTCAGTTCCTCTAGTAGGATATACCTGATCAATTCTATAAGACATAAGTTTTAAAAAATTTTTTTGTACTTTTTCTATATGTACATTATAATGCGGATACCAGATAGCAATATTCAAGTTTTGTTCTAATGAGGTAATAAAACAATGATTTTAGAGCTGTGATGTTGGAATTTTTTTTAGAATTTCGACTTATTAAACCAAACAGCTTTAAAGCAGATTCAACAGTATTATTGATATGGGCTGTAAATGATGGCTTATATCAAAAAATACACCAAGGTCACGAATTTAATGACAGCGAGTGTTATTACATAAAGTGTCATTAAAATTTAATATAACGACCGTTTTTTTAAGACTGTAACTACAGATTTTACGTTTAGAAATATTTAGATCGAATTTGTTAATTTTGCACCACTGAAGAACAATGTTTAATTGATATTGAAAAAGGTCGAATTTAGTAGTATCGGAAACACTCGTAAATATTTTTAAATCGTCAGCAAAAAAAAAATGTTTGCAATTTAGTTTTAGATACAAATCATTTATAAATAAAATAAACAAAAGAGGACCTAAATTGTAGCCCTGTGGAACTCTAGCATAAAATCAGAGTTGTACCCATTATAATTATATAAGAAACAAACAATTTGCGCTGACACAAGTAGGATTGAAATAAATGTATAAGAGAATTATTTAAACCAAAATTAGACAACTTATTGAGCAAAACATTATGGTCGACTTTGTCAAAAGCCTTTGAAAATCGGTGTATATCACATCCACCTGAAGTCTTTTATTAAGTTGTGTAGAAACAAATTTCGTGAATTCGTCAAGATTTGTTACAGTCGAACGTTTATTCATAAATCCGTTTTGTTACGTAAAAATAAGTTTGTTTACTCCATTGTAGATGATTCAAACAGAGGCGTAGCTAGGTAACTAAAGGCCCTGGTGCAAAAAAAACTGGGGCCCTAACTAAACTATTTTGGTTTTATCAAGTCAAAATATAAATATATATAAATAGTTTAAAGGTACAAAGCTACTAGTTTATCATCAGCTCTTTATCGTGCACTGCATGGCACAGTAAAACTACTTACTACATGTATGTGCATGAGTGTCTTGTGTGAGCTTTAGTGATCGCTTAGGTTCTACAGGTGAAGATTTTAGGAACGTATACTTGGATTAATAATAAGACTTCTCAACCAGCACTGCAGTTGTCACATTATCTGAGTAGAATTCTGACTAAAAAAATTGTCTATTTTGGGTAACTTTTGTTTACTATCTTCTCTTTCCTGGCGTTGTTTGCGCCTAAACACACCACTAGGTTTCTTTTTTTATTCACAATTTTAGATCTCTAATTTATGCAAAATTATTATCGGGGAATAAGAAATGTAATGCTACCCTGTACAACATCGTTGGGGAATCCCTGACAAAGAGTTTTTATCGACACGATCGATAGATGGCGGTAGCAAACCTATGCTATAATTTATTTCTCAATTAAAATTTGTTTTCTTGTGTATACAGGAACTCAAATACTTATAGTAACAGTTTACAGAAAAAAATTAAATTAAAAATAATATAAAGTTTCCCATAAAAGATTTTTGTTGCAATAAAGTTTTTATTTATTTAACGGATTATTTTTATGGAACGTTTCCTTCTTGCCTTAAATCGCTAAATGTGATGGTGAATCTTTTAAGTTGGCAACACAGCACAAACAAAAGAAAGAATACAGGGGAATCCCCAACAAGTTTCGACTTATGTTCGAAACTTGTGGGGATATCACCTGTATTCTTTCAAACTAGTTCTCATGATTAAAGTAGTACCTACTATGGATACGGCAAGATTCAAATATAAAAAAACACCGTCTTATTTGACTAGCGCGCTGTAGCGGAGAATAGAGAGCATTTTTTGCATTTATTTATTAATTATTACTACCACATGTTCTGAAGGAGTAATTATTTGCCTTAAATGTTTTATATATTATTTTTTTTACTGGTTCTCTGTAGTTTTTCAAAAAATTAACGAGATCATTATTTTATCATAATCTACTAGGTATGCCAAATTTTAGAAAATTTTAAACGCAAATTTTCTGACCTACGTAATACCTTAAAGTCGTGTTGCAACCTATTTTATTTACATTCCAAATGTGGGAGCATTTTTAGCTAGTTCAAAACGAGGTTTGATGGCCATGGTCTGGGGCCCCTCTGAGCTTAGGGGCCCCGGTGCACAGCACCGTCTAGCCCCGGAGATTAGATAGAATTGCTATTGGTCTATAGTTTTTGACGTCACAAGGATTCCCTGATTTCAAAATTGGGTAAACGGTTATTTTCCATAAATCGGGAAAAGTAGATGTTAATAAAATCATATTAAAAATATTAAAAGTGGATATGCAAATATCAGCGAGCAATCTTTAATTATAAATTTGATATATATATTTGATCATTTTCACACGAAGAATTGTTTTTTAGTTTGGATATACTTCCTAAGAAAATGATTTAATGTTAAAATCTGGATTAAGTGTAAAGTTAGGATTTATATTAAAATTTGTATTACCATCAGAATACACGCCACCAAAATACTGCAAAACCAACATCCTGGGGACTAGCATATTGAACATCATTAAAAAAACATTGCCAGGAATTCGGGTTTAGCCACGTTTTTCGCGTATAAAAGACCAGAATTTTTTAGGGTCTAAAGCAGGGGTTCCCAACCTTTTCTTGGTCAGGGACCACTTTTATATTATTCTTATTAGTACTATAGTAGGGGCCACTATGTAGGTATAATAAAAATAAACTGTAATAATCAAACTGAAACTTTAATTAAAAAATAAATAGAAAATTACATAAAAAGAAATAATATTTTTAGGATAAACCTCCTGGGGACTATCATATTGAACATCATTAAAAAAAACATTGCCAGGAATTCGGGTTTAGCCACGTTTTTCGCGTATAAAAGACCAGAATTTTTTTGAGTCTAAAGCAGGGGTTCCCAACCTTTTCTTGGTCAGGGACCACTTTTATATTATTCTTGTTAGTAGGGACCACTATGTAGGTATAATAAAAATAAACTGTAATAATCAAACTGAAACTTTAATTAAAAAATCAATAGAGAATTACATAAAAAGAAATAATATTTTTAGGATAAACTTCTGTAATTTTGTATTAATGTGATTTCTGAGCTTGCATCTTCTTCACGAGTTCGGCTATCCTAGGCAGCGCCGGATTTAGGGGGGGTCTTTGGGGGTCTATAGACCCGGGGCGCAAGCTTACAGGGGGCGCAAAATTTTTGACTGGTAATTTTTGTTTTTTACTACAACCTAAAGGGTTTTCCCCTTTTTTATTTTTCGTGTATTAATTAATCTCAGTTTAATTATATATAATTTATCGACAAATTTAAAATTTTATTCAAAAAATCCAAATATTACAGATTTTATTCGATTTTAAATTTTTATTATTTATTTTATTAAAATAAAAAAATATTTAAAATGGTATAAAAACTGTAATATTTGGATTTTTTAAATAAAATTTTAAATTTGTCGATAAATTATAGTGGATAATAAATTGCACCACTTTAATTTGAATTATCTCAAATAGGGGGGCCTGGAGGCAGGGTAGGCGACAGGAAAAACTAACTTTTTTTCGCAAACTTCAATTTAAATTCTGTTTGCGCCGAACTTGTTTATTTAATGTCAATATAAACTATTATAAATTTGGTATGGGTCCCATGTCTAATAACTGAGATATTGGTATACTTAAAATCCACCAGCCGCCACTGCAACAAAGCAGAAAATCCTTGTTCACATAAATAAGTTGTTGAGAAAATCATAAAATAGCGCAAGGCGATTTCTCGAAGTTTAGTATAAAAAATTGCTTTTTTACACCAAAACGACTCAAGTGAATTTGTTCAAAAGCACCCAATGAGTTCTTCCTGGATTTCTTCAGTAACTTTACCAGCTTCCGTGCTAAAAAGCTTACGAATCAGTTTTTGATCAACTTTAGCTTCTTCGGTATATTCTAGGTAGTAACGATTGAATTCATCAATCAACATATTATGTAAATGTCTTGATGTTTTCTTGTATATTTGCTTTACTAGCTTCATACTTTTATCTTCCACAAGTGTTTTTAATGTCGCAAACGCAGAATAATTATTTTCTTTAATTTTACGTAACCACAACTGTTGCAAACACAAAGTTTGCAAATAAAAGCGCGAAGTTTATTTTTAAAAATGAATATATTTGCTTATTGTTTATTTCCGGAACCTCGCAGTTGCATATTCAGTTTATTTAAGTGTGTGAAAATATCCACAAGATAAGCCAAATTCATCTGACATGCCGGATTGATGAACTGTTTCAACAAATCATTAATTTTTTTGTCAACCAGAAAAATCTCAACCTCTGCTCTCAGTTCATATAATCTTCCCAACATATTACCTTTCGATAGCCATCGAACTTCTGTGTGAAAGAGAAGTGCCTCATGGTCAGAGTCCATTTCAGTGCACAATTTTTTAAAAAGGCGTGTATTTAAGGCGCTGGTTTTGATAACATTTACAACTTTTATGGTCATTTGCAGTGTATCATTAAGGCATCCAGGAAGAGTCTTAGAAGCTAACGCCTGGCGATGTATGATACAGTGCGTTGTTATTACCTTAGGATTTTTCTGTTTACTAACGTCGCCAGCCTGGAACGTGATCCCAACATTGCCGGAGTACTATCAGTACAGAGGGCAACGAGTTTATCCCACATAAGATTATGTTTCTCAAAATATTCCGATACTGAGTTCATGACGTCGATACCTTTTGATGTTGTTTCCAGTTCCCGTGAAATCAATAGTTCTTCTTTAATTATGTTGTCGTCGTCTAAAAAGCGAACAAATTAAAGTAGTTGACAACAATTCGAAATTTCGGTCGATTCATCACACTGCAAAGCGAAAAATGGTGACTATTTGATTCTTGCTCAAGCTCAAGTTGCTCTTCTATATCATTTGACATAAGTTCAATTCGAGCTCTGACCGTGATATTGGACAGAGGTATATCTTGTATTTTTTTCTTGGCCTCTAATCCCAAAACTTCTTTGACTGCTTTGATCAAACACGGTTTCAAGAGTGTTTCTCCGACTGTGTGAGGTTTTTTAGATGGTGCTAATAATTTAGAAATCTCAAACAAATTTGGATGTACCGTTTCTAAATGGCGTTTTAATTTTTCTACTTCTACTTTTTCTAATCTGTTTAAACTCGTTTAAAGATTGTTCATTTTGATGTTTTTTCAAGTTTATGTGGTGCTTGTTTTTAATTTTTATTTATTAATTATTTTGATTGTGAACCATACTGGATATTTACGTTTGGATTTTTTTAAACTTGGGTACATGTTGATAAAAAATTAAGTATAGCTGAGTATAAAAAGATTTACAAGCAGCCTTAATATCGTTATAATTATTAAGAAAATTACAGTCAGTTTTTAACAGAATCATACAGACCAATTAAATTAGCCTTTTTATAATTATAACTTTTGTTGCTGGAGTTATTTATAATATAATACTGCAGTTAAGTATGAATTGTAGGCATGCCTACAATTCATACTTAACTTACAACAAACTATATCAATTAAAGGATAAATAGAATCAAACTGTGTGAAGGTAATCAAATTAACATTAAAAGATGAATTAAAAGCCAGAAGCACTCCGCCACCTCGAGAAGTTGCGGTTCTGGCATAATCCCTATTAGAACGAAATACAGCATAAATGTTCGAAAAATATTCACTACTGTTAATATCATAGTTTAAACATGTTTCCACCAAGGTTATACAGTCAAAGTTTTGTTCAGAAATAAAATAATAAACTTCATCCACTTTTGATCGTAAACCGCAAAAGTTTTGGTAGTATAGAATAATGGGGATTCGTTGGGCTTTTTTAGTTTTCCTTATACATAATTACAGGTAGGCCATTTCTGTACTATATTCTCAAATTTGATTCACCAACGCTAATTCTATTATCCAATTGCTTTTTTATTTCTTTTTAATATTCGTTTTGGCGTTTGGTACGGCTAATGAAATTCTAAAATCTTTTAATTCAGTATTTTTAGGGTTTGTTGCCTTTTTAATTATTTCTTGTAGGTACACGGTTAACATCTTTTATTTCAATTTTCATGGGTCGTGGATTACCATTGGGGTTATGCTTACCCAAACAATAAATATTGAGGTTTTCCAAGACATTACTTGAAGAAACCACTTTAAAACATTATCCACTACTTGCTTATCCTCTTTTGATCTATCTCAGATCTGAGGTAGAGCTAGATAAACTCTCCGGTATATTGAATTAAATTTTAATTAACTAAGTACCCACATAACTTTTGAAGTCTCAGGAAAAATTTAACTGCCAGTATAATAATGCAATGTAAAAAAAATAATTCACAAAAACAATTTCTCAAGTCTGCAAAACACTTGTTTACAGAAAAAAGTAGAAAGTTCCTTTTACATTTTTTAATGTAATTTAGCCCTATAGTGTTTATAAACACGAAAATAATTTTTCCAGAGTAAAGCCATGCCCAATATTGTCAAAAAGGTAATTAAATTCTCTAAAACTCTTCTAACGGTATCAACTTCGTTTTAATTGGATAAAAAATGGCCGAGTTACAGTTTAAATTTCATGAAATATATGTAGCTAAAAATCCACCTATGCAAAATAGCTGAAAATCTTCAAAAATTGCATGGTATTTGTTGAACGTTTATAAGATGTAAATCCGATTAAAACAAATTTGATACCTTTGGACGAGTAATTAACTTTTTATCCATATATAATAGGTATATAATTAAACTTGATCGGGCGTGCCCTTCACTCCGGATACTGGTTTAAGTAAAATCATAAGTCTAAACAAAAATATATCGTTACCAAGGTGAATGGCCCAATTAAGAAAAATTACGTTCGTTTTTCGTGTTTGGTTGGTTGTTTAAACTTGATCGGGCGTGCCTTTCACTCCGGATACTGGTTTAAGTAAAATCATAAGTCTAAACAAAAATATATCGTTACCAAGGTGAATGACCCAATTAAAAAAAATTACGTTCGTTTTTCGTGTTTGGTTGGTTGTTTAAACTTGATCGGGCGTGCCCTTCACTCCGGATACTGGTTTAAGTAAAATCATAAGTCTAAACAAAAATATATCGTTACCTAAGTGAATGGTCCAATTGAGAAAAAAATACGTTCGTTTTTCGCGTTTGGTACACCCAAATTACCAGCATAAAAAAATGCATAAAAAAATTTATATTTCTAAAGTTAAATTTTGCAAACTAGTGTAATTTATTAACAACATACTATTGCTAAAAAACAAATAAATAAAAACAGAGGGATATCTAGGAGATGGTAGTATAGTAATAACATGGAGGTTCTTGCAACCAAAAAAATTATAGCTGTTTATTTATATTTTATAGCTATTTTATTATATATATGTAAACAAATTGTATCAGAATCAGGTAAAACACTGTGGATGCCCTATAGATGCTGAAGTATTTTTAACATGTTCCGCTTTGCATGAAATATTCCAAAGCTGATTCTATAATATAATAAATACGACAGGTACACAGTTGCCAAATTATGAGGGCGCTCCTTTGTAAGAGAAATAAATGAAAAATGTATACCGCTATAAGGCGCCCCTGGTGTCAAATTGCTTGAAATCAATATATACGTATACAGTCCTTTCTACATTTATTTTATCAACAATAGAGCGTGATTTTTCCGTGAATAATGATAAACATTATAAATTCGCTCTATTGAATGTAATTTCGCAATATATGGACGCTCTATTGGTAGGTGGATGAATATAAATATATATATACTTATATATTTTTTTTTTTCTACTCCCACCTTTAAAACACCCTTTATCGTACACGTTTCCATGACACTAAGTGATCTTTTAAATACACATTGACAAGTTGTGGCTTTATGATGCTTTAGTCACGGGCTGAAGTTAGCAACAGGTTTTTAGTTAGTTGACAGTTGTCAAATGTTATATAATCGTTAAAATAAATTGCCTTTTTTGTAAAATAATACTAAATGTGAAAATTATGTTATTATCTCAATACAAAAATATTAAATAGATTCTCAACGCCAATATTTGAAAAGTTTATATGAACATTGTACTGATCTTTTAATTTCGCCGGCAGTAAACTATAACTTAAGTGCTCATAGAATATTTTCTTTACTTTTTTGACATTTGACGGTGACACACAGATTCCCGTATTGTTTCATAGATGGCGCTCTATGCAAATTTTGGATTTAAATCATTTTAAGATAATAAGTATTTGTCGAAGAAAAAGTATAGTATGCACCTCGTTTATAAACATTATTAATTTAAGCACTCGCTCGCAAGCTTGCTCGTGCCTAAATTAAATTCGTGTATAAAATGGCGTTTATCAAACTTAATACATAATATACTATTATATATATACAAGGTGTCCATAAACTTAGTGGCATAAATTTAGGAGCTGATTAAGCAAGTCAAAATAAGACGAAAATATTAATAAATAAATAAATATTTTTCCTAATTACGTATGTTTAAAAGATACAGTGTTACTTATCAGTTTTTTTAATATAACTTATACTTTGGTAGATTTGAAAAGGTGATATTTTGCGAACAGTCACTTACTACCAAAACACATATTCACACATAATTACAATTGTTCGAGTGAACACAGTGTCGTAGAAACAGGGGTTGCTTAAGCTTATTGTCCCATATAAACTTTGAGGTTAGGTTTTTATACCATTTGATGCAATTTTTCGATTACTCAGTTCGGCTACGCTTACAAAAGTGTACCTCTCAAACTTTGATAAAATAAGCCGTTTCCAAGATATTCTATTATTATATTATTATAATAAATGTTATATCGCATTAAAGGACTAAAAGGTATATGATAACAAATTTTTAAATTACAAAAACTAAAAAATTTGTGACGGTCAGGGCAAAAAGTCCCGAGGCTCATGGAATGCCTTTTTTAGTTTTTTTCAATTAAAAAATAAAAGTTTTTATCATATACCTTTTAATCCTTTTAAATAATGCGATATAGGTACCTAACAATTATTGTAATCTCGATTATCTCGGAAACGATTTATTTTATCGAAGTTTGAGAGGTACCCGTTTTTAATGGTAGCCGAACTATGTACTCTAAAAATTGCATCAAATGTTATAAAAACCTAACCTCAAAGTTTGTATAAGACAATAAGCTTAAAGCAACAACCGTTTCTACAATACCGTGTTCACTCAAACAATTATAATTATGTGTGAATATGTGTTTTGGTAGTAAGTGACTGTTCGCAAAATATCACCTTTCCAAGACTACCATAGTAGAGATTATATTAAAAAAACTGATATGATAAGTAAGACTTTATCACCCTGTATCTTGGAAACATAAGTAATTAGGAAATAGCTATTTACATACCATGGAAGGAAAATAGTGCTTTTTCTCCCGCGAATAGTTTGATGTCCGACGCGAAGCGAAGGGCATTAAATATTCAAGGGAGGAAACGCATTTTCCTCCTGAGGTATATCCTTTTTTCTATTACCTTTTAACGGTTTTAAGACCTTTTAAGTGTTCCGGTTAAAAAAAATGAGGGAGAAAAAATATTTATTTGGGTTTTCGTCTTATTTTGACTTGTTCAATCAATTTTTCCGTAAATAATGATAAACAATATAAATTTCTTGCCTAACAACAATGGTGAACTTATTATTCACGTTGTTAGGCATCAGTGAATGACCAACTTCAATATATACTGTGATTTGATCAATTTGGTAAAAAGTGAGGTTAATAATTTAACTGGTGATTTTATTTATTTATTTTTGAAAATAGTAGTAGATAAATTATGGTATTACACTAAAAATTATGCGCATTATTCATCCTTATATACAGAAAAAATCAATAATATTCAATAGGTGAACCAATTAATAGCACTACTCCCGGCGCATCCGCCGTTTTTGTAACAAAAAAAACAATTTAATATTACATTTATTTCTTCAAATTAAATTACCATTGGCCTAATTATGTTTAAAATTTATTGTTTTATTTTTATTTTTATATTTATCTTTCACAAATAATGCATACAAAAACAATGTTTTTTTTATTTAAAAATAAACTGTAAAACAAATGTAAAATAATTGATTAAAATTATTATTATATTTTTTTTAAATATTAACTTTATAAAGTTTAAATCCTTAACATTTAACCAGTTTTATGTAAGGCTATTGGCGATTATCGAAAAAATAATTATTTTTACAGTCTACAAGCCTTGCCATTAAATAAATATAATTGCCAAAAATCTTTAAAAACGGAGGGAAGATTTGGATTCAGCGCCCCTAGTTACCTTAAAAACAACTTTTGGTTGCTCAGGTCCAAAACCGTGTATACTAAGTATACACGGTTTTGGACCTGAGCAACCAAAAGTTGTTTTTAAGGTAACTAGGGGCGCTGAATCCAAATCTTCCCTCCGTTTTTAAAGATTTTTGGCAATTATATTTATTTAATGGCAATTAAAAGTAATAAATTAGAAATGAGGATCGGTCTTTGATATTGTGTTGGATCCGTTTCCCGCATTAGAGTCCAACAGTACTCGCTTATCATGCCTTCATCCCAAAATCCTTGGTATCTCCTTTCAATGTTTGCGAGATCTGCCGCTTCTTCGGGCGTTAAACATTTTGTGAAATTTCAGGTCCGACAAATATTCCTTCTTTGATTTTTGCTTTCGACAATTTCGGAAACAACTTGATTAAGTACTGAAAAGCCTGCCTTTCACCTGCGAGAACTACAAAACTAGAACCAATGTTGCTAAACTGATTTAAGATTCGAATTCAGCGCATCAAATAACGTTAAAAATCGTTCTAATCTGCTCGGGTCCAAAAGTTAGCCGGAATTTGTAAACTTATTATAATTATAATTTAAACCAATCCGGTAAAGTTCTATACAAACAAAAAATTGAACAATTTAACATTATAACTAAGTTTTACATGTAGACATGCCACATTTTAATCAATTTCTTCCCTACTATATTTTGTGTTGCCATTATCATCTTATGTTTTTATAATGGCCGCTATAACATATGTAATTTAATACATTGCTAAATTCGTATATGAAATAGTTTTTAATCACTCTAAAAAAAATCATTATTTTAATTCATTATTTATATATCAAACTGCCCTTATATTTATATAAAGAGCTTTAACATCTAGCATCATTTCTCTAAATGTTCTGTAAAATGACGTTATAACTGATTTATTACCAAAGCAAAGATTTTTAAATTTAAATGTAATTTAAATAATTATGGGTTTGAAAATTGACAATAATTAACTGTTATTGTATTTATGTTATTTTAACAGGTTTATGTTTTTAATTAAAAAAGGACTTTATTGTAAATTCAAATTCATCCAAACGTGAATAAACTACAAACTAGAGACTAAATAACCATTTATTTAAAATTAATTTCACAAAAAAATCAAACTTGGTAAAATACTTAAAAAAATGGCGATTTCGAATATTTGTGTTTTTGGCCAAACCGTTTTGCCAATGCCTATGATTGAAGTCAGCGAGTTACTAAATGTCTTAACGTATTATATATGTTTGAAATATTTATATTATGTAAATATATACTTGCCTAGATATTTGCATAGCATTAAATCGTTAGTCCTATTATTGATATTGTATTATTTAATTTAGGTGCTGGAGCTTCTCGATGGGAAACCGGCGATTTATTCTTCCGGTATCTGAGAAACGTTAGCGTTGAAGCCGATGCCGGTAAACCGAACCTGGAGTTTACTCAAGACGGCGTTCTTAAAGCCGCCGAGCTTAAAATCATGAATCTAAGGCCCGGAATTAGCAGACAACTAGTATGGGAAGAGGTAAATCACATAATATTAAGGAACTTATTTTTGCATAGAGTAAAACTAAAATTAAGTATTATCAGCATTTACGCTAGACAATTAAACATTTTAAATAATATCATGGGAATGGGTTTTTTATTTAAATTTATTATTTAAGTTCTTGTTTAAATGCCATTTATAATATCGTGGTCTTGCTAAGAATATCGCCAATGTGAGAAATTTTGATCAGTTTTTTAGTTCAATCAATATAGAAATTGAACTCGGAAATTAATCCTTTCACAAATTTTTATTAAACTATAGTTGTATATGTAATTGTAAAAAACCTTCATTTATGGCTGCCGTAGTGCTCATTCATAATGGACGTAAACGTAACGTAAACGTAAACATAATATCACCATAATTTGTACGTAATGATGAGCTGTGTTTATAATGAACGTATGCCTTATGTATACATAGGCATGTGTATATTAATAAGTTCACTTTCGTCTAATTATTATGTCTTAAAACTATCAGTGTTATCATAACCTTAGTGTAATCGATATATATGTAGAATTACTTCTTCTTTTGTTGGCAAAGAGAAGAATTTTGCCCACAACCGAAAAGAAGCAACGGAAACCTCGTCGGTGGAGTATAGGACCAGTGAATAAAATTAAAATTTCACGATGAGGAATGGTTCTTGTCATCTGTTTGCATGGCATCCTGATTGCTACCAACAATGTTCTAGGGAAATCATGAAAATTACTAAAATTCACACATAAGAAACCCGTAAAGTTGAGTTCATTTCAACTTTACGTATTTTTTACCCATAAGATCTTATGTTCAAACGTAAAACGTAAAAATTACGGCTACTCATTATAAACAGGCACACTGGTTTTGTTAATATTCAACTTTACGTGTTGCGTATTTTTTACGGACATCTTATGGTTACGTCCATTATGAATGGGCACTTAAGCAAGTTTCCGGCGTTTTGAAGGCAATTGTTTAACCCTATTTTTGAATTAATACATACATTAATACATAGGCTACGACGTACTAAAAAAAAATTTATTCGCGTGAATGAAGGCGTCGAAGCAAAAAAGATGGCCACTTTTTATTCTACTATTTAACATGAATGTAGCATTTTCAACATACTGAAAATAAGTTGATGGTAAAAAAATTGCTTAAAAATAAAAAGTAACACCAAATATTTTATTTGCTTTTCGTTTCCAGTGTAAAATTATTACATTGGAGGTATTTGCAGTTCGATGACGCGTAGCAGTTCGATGACGCGTAGCTTATTATAATACTACTGACCGGTTTATTAATGTCCAGTTAACTGTCTTAACTGGTAAATAAAAAATTGGTAGCTGTTTATCAATATGCAACTAACGTTTACTAAGAACTTAAATTAAGATATCTGGAAGTAAATTTTACTGAAAGCTGCAAGTATCAGATATCGAATTAATGTTTTATAGTATACGTTTAAAACAATGATATAATAAATAATAATGACCATGGACTACTGTTTTCATCTAATAATTCGTCTTAAAAATATCCTTTTTTATCTCGATTTATAGGTTATATTTGTTTTTTAAATAAATATTGCAGATTTTTTGAAAAGTGACGACGATGAACAAATTTTTCAGTTTGTGCAACACGAGAGAAGACCGTATACATACAAGTTTAGAACGGGAAGAATATTTTCAAGATTATGACGATGTTGATTTGTTTATAAAATATCAGCTGCAGAAGCAAATTTAGTGGAATTTATAGAACTAAGTATAAACTTTTACTGATAGGTTGGTAAATGTTCTACATTAGGGTGCTTCAAAAATTAAAATATATTTTTTTACTTACCCTCTTAAATGTTTCTATTTAATATAAAAAAATTCTCACCAAATATGGGCGTTCCAGCTCAACTCTAAGAGGTCGCTGTTTTTATTTTAGTTTCCCATTTAATTAACATGGGAAAAAATAATTTTATGTTTGGAATTTTATACCTTTGTGTCAAAGTAACTTATGGTAATGATCATTGCAGTTTCTTATAAAATGTAACGCTCTACAAAAAAGATCTCTTATTATTTTTTGATAAATTGATTTCTTCTAGAGTTATTCGTGGTCAATGTTTTTTTAATTTTAAGGGGCAGAAAGGGGGCAAAACAAGGCAGCGGGGGGGGGGAGGGCAAAAAATTTTTTAGATTGTTTTTTTTTCGTTTCTAAATAAAATATATTGACTCACCACGCTTTTAATCGAAAATAATTATTCTGAGCCTGTAGAGCGTGAAAAAGGATGGTACAATTTTGGAAAACTTTTCATATGCTCATTTTTTGAGTAACCCATTTTGCCCCCCACCCGCTGCATTGTTTTGCCCCCTTTCACCTCCCGTCTGCTAATTGTACCAGAGAATTTGATGTTAATCAAACTTTGACCTCGAATAACTCAAAATCAATTTAGCGAAAAATTATAAGAGATCTTTTTTGTAGAGCGTTACATTTTATATAAGAAACTGCAATGATCATTGCCATAAGTTACTTTGATATAGAGGTATAAAATTCAAAACATAAAATTCTTTTTTTCCATGTTAATTAAATGGGAAAATAAAATAAAAACAGCGACCTCTTAGAGTTGAGCTGGAACTCCCATATTTGGTGAGGATTTTTTTTATATTAAATAGAAACATTTGAGATGTTAAGAGCGAAAAAAAAATTACATTTTATCTTCTGAAGCACCCTATTCTACATATTTGTCCACGTATTAAGAGAACAATTTGGAATGTATTGATCTTATGTAAATAGATTTGTAACGAAGTTCAGCCGCTGACATACTGGCTTTAGAGTCCACCGTCCGTACGAAAACGCTTGCTAACTCTATCGTTTAAAAATCCGCAACCGCCTTATTTTACTTGCTTTTCCATACTTTTCATTTCATTTACATTGTTAGATTAATTGTTGTATTTTCGTAAGTAATATCATAAGGGCATTTAATTTTTCAGAAAAGAATCGAAAAAACACGTTGCTAAGTAATATTTTAACAAAAAGCATGAGTGCTGGTGGCAACAAAAATCCGAGTCGAAGAGGAGGATTTTTGCACCTGCACGAATGCATTTTGTTAAAAAATATTAGTTAGCATTGTGTTTTTTTGATTTTTTTCACAGGAAAAATTAGATGCCCGAATGGTACCGTAAAACGGGGTTACTTTGGCAGATTTTGGGACATTTTTGACAACAAAACTAAAACCTTCGCCAATAATCCACAAGAAAAAATCTCATTGTAACAAACATCAATAAAGCTGTAAAAGCTGAAAATTTGAATAAAAAATATTAAAAGGTAACTGAGAAAAAAAATTGTTTATATGCTGCCAAAGTAGGCAAACGTTTGGGGTAACTTTGGCAGGATATGTTTTTTCGCTTAAAATGCGAAAGTAGACTGCTCTAAAAGCCTTCTTTGGCACCGTTTTAAAATTTTAAATTGGATTTTGGCAATTTTTTTTTAAAAATATCATAATTTAGCTTAATTAAAACAACGTTTTTGAAATCTCCCCTCTTAGGGCAGCTAACGCGTGTAGTTACCGTATGTACGGCCCCCAATTAGCTTTTTGTAGTGGCGCGGCATTTTTCTAGTAGTTTAGACCTGTAACAACCTGTAACAAGAAAATGAACCTGAAAAACCGCGAAAAACATATATAAAAAAATAAAAAACAATGCAGATGACTCATGTGCCAAAGTTACCCCCGATGCCAAAGTAACCCCGTTTTACGGTATTTGACAAGACTATTTCATGAGTAACACTCGAATAAACTGCTGACAGGTGCTGTCACACAGTTTTTTCACCTAGAAACCATTTGTAATTCAAAATTGCGCGTTTGTGATTGGTGGAGGGAAATAGTCTAATTAATATTTGCTAGAAGTGTGACCTTTAGTTTTTATATTTATTGTTACCGTTTTTTATTCATTTAGTTTTGTTGTTAACTTTTATTTGGTTCTAATATTATTTCAGTTTATACATTTCAATTCTAGTGTTACACATTTCCTTTTGTTTAATTTTTACTTCAATATATGTATTAAATTAACCCGTTGTATTTTAAATTAATATAAGCTGACTCCTGGATTAATCTTTCTCCACTGTCTAAAAGCATACCCAGATACGTGGTGTTTCTCCACATTAAATAACGAAGCTGGCGCCCGAGATTTTATAAGAAAATCCTTAAGGTAAGCTCGCGCCATATGATTAACGTTACAAATACCGAAGCAACGTTACAAAATGGCGCCCGAACAGGGATCTTGTTAGCAAACTGTTTTTTAGCCCAAAGGGCCGTAGTAAATTTGTGTTTCCGTATAACCGTGTGACCCCTCATTTAGTAGTAAATTGAGGACGCTGATTCAGTTTTTGGCAACAATTTTAGCCTAAAGGGCCGTAGTAAAATTTTGTTTCCTTGTGGCCATGAGACCCCTCGTTTAATAGTAAATCGAGGCCGCCGAATCCGATTTTGGCAAAATATTTGGCCTAAAGGGCCGTAGGAAAATTTTGATTTCGTACAGCCGTTTAAACCCCTGGTTTAATAGTAAACAAGGTCACCGAACCCGGTTTTGGCATCCGTTTTTCATTAAGATCAATCTTGTTTGATTTTTTTCTTCTGCGATGGTTTAAAATCCTTCTTCATGAAAAATTCCGCCACCGCCGCAAATTGGAGGCCGGTGGCAAGAAGAAATTTATTGCCCCGTCTGACCAACCGCCGAACCACACCGTTCCGTCTCGCTACCGTTCAAGCTGTACCTCAGCTGCAAAACGGCACTAAGGCCGGTAGCTGACCCGTGAGGAACACCAACCCCATAAATCAGCCAATCACACCGGTGTGTGGAACCCAAGACCCGTTAAAATTTCCCTCTTTCTCAGCAGATGTGACTTTGCTCGAGAGGAGGAGGGACCGGGCAGTAGATACTGGTGCATGGGAGATCGGGTAGATGAACATTTTGCCGGCCAAAACATTTTATCTAAGCGCAAGCGCCGTGCCTGGGACACATGCCTTTGAATTGCTCGATTTGATAATCGAGAAGGGACTTGAAGACAAAGAAAATGCCTTGACGTGGCAGACGTACGATGTGGTATCTGCTTTAATGTGTGTACCTACCGTGTTATATCGACATGTTAAACATGTACGATTCTGAACAGTCCGAATGGATACTCCGCTCCGGTAGCTAAACATCCGAAGAAAAAAAAATAACCGTCGCCAAAACCAAATCCGTGAGAAACCGCCGATTTTGTTGGGTCACCGCGCCACTCCACCGTGTAGAATCAACCGCCCGAGCCACCTGATATGAAAGCAAATAATCCGGTATCTGTGTCCGCGTCTGTATCCGCCCGACTAAACTATTGTTTCTTTTCTCATAGACAACGTCCTATCAAATCACGTTTTTGTCAATTGGAATTTCTGCCGTTAATTTTCCAGCCAAGCCATTTATCAAAATGTTCGTGAAAATATCAGTCCAGTCCAGTTTAAATGATTGAGTAAAAAAATATACCTTAACATTATTGCCCATATTACTAAGTATACATTTTTGTTTAGGGAAATAATTTAATAGCATATATTTTAATTTCTAAAAATGTAAATCATGGTGGGTTTTATATTAGACTCTGAATTATAATATTATTTTGGTTTTATAATTAAGTCAATTTAAATGATCTAGTTACCATAGTAAGTGTTATGTTAATGAAAACCAATACCCGCTTATTTATCCATTCAATGGTTATTAAGTGTTCTCCAATAACCAAACTAAGCACCCTGAGCAACCATTAATAAATTGTTGTTTACATTTACTATCTACCTATCTCAAATCTAAAGTTAAGAAGTCAAGCAATAGCACTATTGGGGCAAAGTACGTGCACTAAGTATTTTACACAAGGGTTTTGTAGTTTATTGTAGAGATAACTTGTCTCACGAGTAAAATTAGAAACTTTTTATTATTTTTGTTATATATATATATATATATATATATATATATTAGGGTGTTTCATTTAAAACGAAATTTTTTTTTTCTTGTTGACATGAAAATTTCGTTTTTTAGGTTGACAAAAAAATTCCCTAAAAATTTGAGCCCTTAATTTTGATTTTAAGTACTTCCATTTTAATTATGTAGTTTTTCCATATAAAAAGCATGTATTTTTAATCATTTTTACTTTAAATTTCTATATTTTGGCCGGGTTTTGAATTATAAGTTTTATCACCATAATTTCCTGCATAGTATTCACGGTTTTTGAAAGGCCCTGCATCAATTTTGTTTTTGATTTATTTACGTTGATTGTAGTAGCACCAAAAGTCGTTTTTTCACTTTATTTCACATATTTTTGAGAATTTTCAGGGAATTTTTTTTTTCAACCTAAAAAACAAAATTTTCATGTGTCAGCAAGAAAAAAAAATTTTCGTTTTAAATGAAACACCCTAATATATACAGGGTGGCCGATTTATCTGAAGAAATATTTCGAAAACTACGCATCGGATCAAAAAAAGTTTTGAATAAAATGTGTTCGCCTAGAAGGGGTCCATCCAATGATACCAAAGTGTACCCCTCACCCCCCACCCCCAGGAGTGGGGGTGGGGGCAACTTTAAAATTCTAAATAGGAACCCCCATTTTTTATTGCAGATTCGGATTTCCCATTAAAAAATTAACTTTTATGGAAAAACTTTTTTTAATTCCTGATAGATGGCGCTGTAATCGCAAGAAACCCAATATTTGGGAATATCTTAAAAAATTACACATCCGATCGAAAAAAAGAAAAACTTGTTTAATTTTTGGATTTTATTCGTATATCAATAAGTTAACATCTATTTTTAACGTTACCCAAGAACAAGGACCAGGACGCAGTAGTTTTTTGTTTCCATCGGGGTGCTAGTTTTAAGAAAGTCCCCCTGCCTCTCACTGTTTAATAAATTAGATTAAATGTTTGAAATTGTGACCTTGAACTTCTAGACACTTTTTCAAATGATTGTATACAGGAGAGGAGCATATCTGCAGAAATTTCAGCACAGGCGTTTCTTATGCGCTGTATCATGTATTCCCGAGTTGTTGGTGCTTGTTGAAAAACCTTATATTTTAGATAACCCCACAGAAAAAAATCCGGCGATGTCAAATCAGGTGACCTAGCAGGCCAATTAACCGGGCCACCTCTGCCGATCCATCGGCCATTGAAATCACGGTTCAATACTTCCCGTGCTGTTGCTGAGTAATGAGCTAGGCAACCGTCATGCTGAAACCACATAATGTGTCGAATGGGCAGGGCAACATCCTCAAGTAGAGGTGGTAGTTCATGTTCCAGGAAATTTCGATATTTGATTCCATTTAAGGTTCCATCAATGAAATAAGGACCAATGAGTTTGTTACCTAAAATTCCACACCAAACGTTAACCGACCAGGGACGTTCAACTTGTCATAACCAGTGGGGATTGTCCACGAAGAAATTGGGATTTCTTTGTATTTGCTGAACTGCCCATTCACAAAATTCTACTCGGCGATGAAAATCATTGCCATGAAGTTCCTGATGCAGTGAAACCCGGTATGGGTGATACTTGTGACGATTCAATATTCTCTGAATACTATCTCTGGAAATCCCGAGATCCTGATGTATTTCCCGAGTGCTTACATTTCATTAGCTTCTTTTGTGACAGTATTTCTTCGTTTTCTTTTTTTTAAGTTGTACACTACCGTCGGATTTAAAGGATTGAACAACTTTATAAAAAAACGAGCGTGAACGAATATTATCTTTAAAACGTTTAGCATATAAGGCAACAGCATCGTCAATATTCCGCCTACATTCTCCGAAAATTAGAATCATTTCAATTTTTTCTTCTACGGTTGCAGCATTCATTTCTCACTCGTACGTTTCTTTATCAGCTGCGAATGTTGCGCCTATAAAAACGGAACATATGTTTTTATAGACGCATAAGTAAGGTATAAATATGTTTTTATAACATACCTACATATGTACATACCTGGACGCATTAGTAAGGTATAAATATTTTTAATTTGTACCAACATCAAAAGGAATTCATCAATTTAATTTTTTTTGAATTTCCTAACAATTCTCGTATACACTAATTATATTTTTTAATGGGAAATCCGAATCTGCAAATTTTTCAAGATATTCCCAAAAATAGGGTTTCTTGCGATTACAGCGCCATCTATCAGGAATTAAAAAAAAGGTTTTCCATAAAAGTTACTTATTTTTTTAATGGGAAATCCGAATCTGCAATAAAAAATGGGGGTTCCTATTTAGAATTTTAAAGTTGCCCCCACCCCCACCCCAGGGGGTGGTGGTGAGGGGTCGACTTTTCGAAATATTTCAATGTCTTCAGATAAATCGGCCACCCTGTATATATATATATGCTGGGTGCTTCAGAAAAATAAAATTTAATTTTTTTTTCGCTCTTACCCTCTCAAATGTTTCTATTTAATATAAAAAAAATCCTCACCAAATATGGGCGATCCAGCTCAACTCTATAGGTCGCTGTTTTTATTTTAGTTTCCCATTTAATTAACATCCATGGGAAAGAATAATTCTATGTTTGGAATTTTATACCTCTGTATTAAAGTAACTTATGGATTTAATCGAAAATAATTTTTCTGAGCCTGTAGAGCGAGAAAAAGGATGGTACAATTTTGGAAAATTTTTCATGTGCTCATTTTTTGGGCACCCCATTTTGCCCCCCCCCCCGCTGCCTTTTTTTGCCCCCTTTCACCTCCTGTCTGCTACCATAAAATTAAAAAAAAAAACAGAAAATTTGATGTTATCAAACTTTGACCTCAAATAACTCTAGAACAAATCAATTTATAAGAGTCGAAGAGTGATCTTTTTCTTTGTACTGGGGATTTTAATATTAATTTGTTTAATGTTAATAAATTATACGTTGAACAATTTGCTAATATATTAGATACTTATAACTTTTCCCAGCTAATTCATGAACCCATCTGGGGGCAATCACTTTTTGATCTTATAATGTGTTCAAATAAAGAATTTGTTAAAAGTGGTAAAGTAAGTGATAATGGTGAAATATCAGATAATTTATGGGTAGAGTGTCAGTTAAATATAAAACAAGACGTACCTATACCATTTATAAAAACTTATAGGGACTTTAAAAATTTTGATTTAGAAAGTTTTAACCAGTAACCGGTACTGTGGTGAGAAATACATTAAATTGAGATTTTAAAATAAGTAAAATGAAGTATGAAAATGTTATCAAATGTTAATTTCTGAATTTCAATTGACATATTCTGAATTACAATTGTTACTGTCTGAATACTATTTGTAATTTCTGAATATCAATTGCTACTGTCTGAATATCATTTGCAATATCTGAATTACATCAGCTACTTTCTGAATATCATTTGAAATATCTGAATAACATTTGCTATTTTCTGAATTTCATTTGCAATATCTGAAAATCAATTGCTGCTTTCTGAATATCAATTGCTACTTTCTGAATATCAACTGGAAAAGGTGTAGTAGAAAATGCCGTAAACCAAAAATCTCAAAATTGTTGGTTACGGCGTTTTCATTAAGCACGGCAGAACTGTACTGTAGTGGTTTTTTTAAATCGACAGCGATACCTATAAGTGATATAGATGACTGTAGTATACTACATAACCATTATAGTGATTATGTCGTTAAAGATAATCACAGCAGCGATTCAGGACTTGTCTGTGAAGATTCTATAGAAAATAATTTTATAGGATCAGATAGTGAAGAATTTGAAATTTTTTAATAATTTGAAAAAAACAAAAAAGATACTATGGAAAAAAAAATTGTAAAAATCAGCTAAAGTTTGAAGCAGTTATTTTTGATGTTAAAAAAAGATATATTAGAATTTTTTTTGTTTATGTTATTTTTTAAGGTATATTTTTCGAAATAAAGATCGTTTTATTTTGTTTGGTTTAATATTTTTTATAGTTTAATCACAAAGTTTGCACTACTGCACTTTTTGTACATGTTTTGATAAAAACCTATTTGTTCAAATTTTTCTTTTAATTAGGTATTATTTTTGGTGATATTCTAACTTTATATATAGTTCCTAGTATCCCCAAAACCTCAGATCAAAAAAATAATATAAATAATAATTTTAAAAGGTAGGTGTCTCTCAGACCCCTTAGTACCGTTTATGACCTGAAAGTCGTACCGTACCGGTTACGGGTTAATGAAGAATTATAATTATTATCTTTTAAAAGAATTTATAATGTTGAAAATTTAAATGATAAAGTAAATATATTAAATCAATTAATAATATATATAATGGCACCATTAAAGACAATAAAAATCACTAAAAAAGGCTCCATGGGTCACAAATAATATACAAAATTTAATGAAAATGAGGGACAAAGCATTAACAAAGTTTAAAAGAACAAAACTGCAAAAAGATTGGGAATACTACAAAGAACTAAGAAACTTTACAAATAGAGCTGATTCCAATGAAAAAAGGCATATTTAAACAACAGATTTTCCAAAAATGATGCTAAAACCAAATTTAAAATTCCAGATAACCTATCAGATCCAGAAAAACTAAATGAATATTATCTTAATATTATGCGCAGTAATCCTTAACCCAATGAGTTAACGATAAATAGTTTTTTTCAAAATAAAAGACTTGTTAAATATTAAATAAAAAGACTTAAAACTTACCATGTATAAGAAAACTTTTTAAGAGGCTTGATTTAATTTTTTTCTGCAAAAAAACGAACCCCCTTCCACTTCAGATGCTCTGTGTCTTCGAATCTGATAGCCGAAAGCGGCAAACAAGTTCAAACCCCTGCATAAACTAAAAATATTAGATTTTGTTTATCCGAAGGACTGATAGGTTTACTTTTAAATGTTTTAATAAACTCGCCATCAAACACTTTGTCTGTGAATCGCTTTTTCTGGAACTCCGGTGGCTCGAAAACTTATAACGGTGGACACTCGAAATTTTTACCCGAGTTTTTGTCCACAAGAGCTACTTTTCGACCATTTTGTCCATTTTTTGTTTCGATTTTTCAATCTAATTTTGATCGTTGATCAAATGGTTCACGAAGAGAAATTAAAGCAAAAGTTGCTTCGGGACGGTTAATCGTTTCTTATTAAAATGTAAAAGGAAATTGAGCAAACAAAAAACTAATCGAAGGGTTTAACTATGCAGTTTAACGTTCTAAAAGACATCCCATTGAATTAAAATATAATGGCCACCGGTCACATTTTTATTTTTTTAATTTTTACGACAAAAGGTAAAATCTGCAATTTATTGTAGAAAAGCGTTAATTACTCCCATAAGTGACCTGGCATTTGATTAAATTTTTCTACGCCCTTGCTGAGGAGAAGATATCTCTTGTACCTTAAGTAATAAAATTAGAGGAAAGTAAAACCAAAAATTTATTCTTTAGCAAATCCAAAAGCAAATGCGATGCCGCATACAAAAATTGGATGGATTTATTTTTATTTACATTTTTGTAGTATTGAATTTGCACACAAAAGCTATAGGTATTCTTTTTCTATGATGGCTTTTACCCACTCAGATGATTAGAGCTCTTACCTACGCCTTGGGCTGCAGAATGTCATCTTTGTGGGTAATAGCTGTCATTGCACACTTAGTTAAAATTAGTTAATATAATATTAATCTTAAATTCATTTATACATTACTTTTATATGAATTTTATTGAGATGGGTCTGAAACTCTACCAGAAAATAGGATCACATTATTAACTTCTATATAATACATAAAAGTCCTATTGGCATTAAATGTTATGGAAGGTAAAAAAATACCTTTACTTGCCACAATTACTAGAAAGGAATATTTTTAAGTTTTAATTATAAAAAAATTAATTTAACGTACGTACCTGCCGTGGCCGCTCCAGCTTCAGTTCCAACTTCAGTTACATTTATAAAAGTTTTTTGCACTAGATTGGTAACTACTAGTTGTCCCTTTTCGCCAGCCATACCACTTAGATCGGCACTTTTTTGTTCAAATAAATCTTTAACTCCCAACTAAAACAAAATGAATTAAAAATGTCAAAATGAATATTTGGAAAATTACTTCTTGCAAAATAGGTCTTAATTCAGTGGAAGTTTCCATCGAGAATTTCGGCAAAATTACTTTTACTACCTCTTCAGAAAATATTCCTCTTTGAAAAATAGCACTTACATCTATAGAGTCTAAATCCGTTTTAGGTAAAATAACTACCATAAAAACGTTTGTATTATTTTCTTGTATGTATGGCAACCTTATAAATTGAGCCCTTTCGGTTTCTTTGTACTTAAACTTACCAACATGTTTCATAAAAGGTACTTGAACAACACTTCCTGACATAGTAGTAAAACCCCCAATTCTTGTTTTTCCAACTTTAAAAGGCTGAGCCCATTTACCAAGAAAATAAAGAGTATTTACCAGTATAACACTGGTTAGGGCATTAAGGTTATTTGGGCTTATTAAATTTTGAATTTTGTCATAAGTATGTTCTTCTACCCATTTGTTTATAACATTTACTGCATAAGTTTTGTCAGTAAAGTTAATATTTTGAATATCAGCAAAGTATACCTGGCGGGCAATATCTTGATATTCTTCTTTTAAAGGATTCTGGTCCTGCACATAGATTGTATTTGCTGAAAGCAGTTTTAGAACTTCTAAATTTATGTTGAGTGATTTTAAAAGAATTTTGTATTCTCTGTGGCGAGTGCTCATATTTTTTGGTATACCTACAGCACTTGTAAGCTGATCAAATGTTTCACCTTTGGTACCTTCACTTGTTAAAGCTAACACCACTTGGATAGAAAAGGGGCTTACAAGAAAGTTATTTTTGTCTTGATTATTAAGAACCTGTAATTATAATTAACATATATTTTAAATTGTTTTATTATGTAATATGATATTACTAATATCCTACCTTAAATATGTTTGTTGAAAAAATACCATTTCCGTCAGCAAGTTCTGTTTGTGCATTAATTTTACATAAAATCAATGCCATTGTAGAAAATAAAAGTAATAATTTTAATAACATAATGACAAATAAATTATGCTGTTGTATAGTTTTGCTTTAATAACGCAAATGTGTTTTGAAATGTTGCAATGTTTAATTTATACGTTAAATTGTAGTCGTTTTTTATATTTTTTTATTTGTGCAATTTCCCATTTTTTATAAATACGCTAATGATATACATATTTTAGTTTTTGAAATACTATAAATAAATAAATAAATAAAATACAAGGGTCTTCCAAAAATAATGTAAACTATAATACAAAAAAATTAAAAGAAATTTAGAATTTTTTATTATAATTTATTTAAAATCGCATTAATATTTATAACTTCACCTATAAAGTGCCTATACAGGTTGTCCCAGAACTCGCGCAACAGAGAAGAAGGGGGCGTGCCGATAGCAATGGAGATGGGTCATTCCACGTTACTCGGGGATTTTTGTCCCGCCCGTCACAATTAAAAATTGTGAGTAAAAACTACAAGTTATAAAATTTATTTAAAAATATTGTTTTATTATGCATTTAATAAGTTATAAGCACAATAAAAATAATATTATAAAATATTAATTTTATAACTTGTGGTTTTTACTCACAATTTTTAATTGTGACGGGCGGGACAAAAATTACCGAGTAACGTGGAATGCCCCAGATGCCAAATTTAAAAATAAAAAATTTCTAGGTATTGGTGTAATCAAATGAGAGCAAAAAAGCGGCCTTAAACGTAGAAGCTTTAAAAAAATTGCTAGAACATTCTTGTCTTAAAACTTTAAAAAATCTTTTGTCCGACTGTATTTACTAACCTTTCAAAAAGGAATGTCATACTTCAGCACGCCAATGTTTTAAAGTAAAAATTAAACAACTACTTCTGTACCCCAGAGACAAAATCTCTGGGAACCACTACAGAATTCCACTCTGGCGGGATTATCTTTTGGCTGCAGGCGCTACCCTCGCGTAAAATGAACGTCCTTCATAACCTGCTGAACTATTAATGGTAAATTCGCCTGCAACTTCCCTTATGCTCTTCCTAATATTTGCATCAAAGGCATTAAAAATAGCTTCTTTATTTTCCGGTGTTCTAATACGTTAAGGAGTACCTTCAATTTCGTTGCAATGCAGAACAACTTTACAGTTCAGGGGACGATCGGAAAAGCGCTGGGAAAAAACTCGTGCTGTCTCCATAGCATTGCGCCCATTCTCCCCATAAATATTTATCATTTCGCCATAATCAGAGGAGGATAACATAACTTAAAATGATAAATGATGACAGGAACAAAAAGACAGCAGTGTTACAATGAAGTGGATTCCAGTCGACCAAATATTTCACATATTTAAAATATTAACAATGCACCCTAAGTATCCTAGCAATTTAATTGGGATTGGCTATCGTTTTTTATTATTATCTCGCTTATCCTTTGCGTTAGATAATTTTAATTTTCAAGTATATATTTTGCATAACTTTCTCTGTGGCGCGACACCCTGTATATTAATAAAGAGTCAAAAATAAAAACAGATTTCGATTAACACTGAGAAAATGCAAAAAAAACATTTTGTATCAGAAATTCTGGCACCTAATTAAGTTTCGCTTCAAATGCAAGCGTTAACTGGTAAATAAGAATCAATTTAAAAGAAAAATATTTTATTTTAAATTATTGGAAAGTATAGTTTTTATTTACTTGAAAATACTTTATAAAAGAGCGTCGTCTAACATTTCTTTCCAGGAACGCAAACTACCTTCAAAGTCGAAGATTGACGAAACGCTGTTAACACTTCGTTAACCTCCGACTCGAGCATCTTCCTTTCATTGTAAGGTTTTTTATTTTTGTTACTACTAACTCATGTTCCAAAGCATTTGCCAGAAACAAAAGCATCAATGGACATTGACGCTCTTTGAAATGTGTAACTGTAACGTATTTATAAGAGTTCCAAATGTTGTGTTAGTTAACGCTTTTTTCTGTATGTCTCATATGTTGAAACACATGTTCATTTAAAATAAGTACATCACTAGTTTCACTATTACATAAAATCTTGAATTTTATCATTCGTTTTGTCGTTTATTCATTAATTTATAAAATTTGCTACATTCTTGCTGTCTTAAAGTTGATATTATAAATTTTAGTCAAGTAAAATTGTAGTGTCATATTTTTAAAAGTGGGTTTTAATATACCACCAATTTATGAATTATTTTGAAGTATCATTACTAGATTTCCAAGTTTTGTTATGTTTAATATTAATTTTTTCATGGTAAAGATTTTAAAATCATGTTTTTAAATGTTACTTATAAATAAAAATAATATTTAAATTTAAATTTATTAAACTGGTCGACCGTCACAGTCCTTAATATTTTTTTATGAATGATTGATAGCTTCTTTACAGAACTATTTAGGCCTCTTATACAAAAAATCATAATTGTTGGTTTGTCTGAATTTCAATGTCCCACTTAAGAGATTACCACACTTGTAAAATTCGCATTTTTAACCTATTTTCGTAAACTTTTTTGTTGAATAGATCCCTAAAAATATAAATGAATATGTTGTAAATTAATTTAAAATAAAGAAAAAACCAACTGTTCTCATTTTCAACTAAACAATCCTTAATAGAAAGTTCAAGTAGAATAAGCCTAAATGGCAAAAATATTAAGTTATCTATCAATATAAAATTTCTTGCAATAACTACATGTGACCTTGAGATGGAGTGAGCATATAAATCAATTGTGTTCAAAACTGAATAAAATTCTATGTGCTACTCGAGTTATTGGGAAATACTTGGATTACTCAATACGTATACTCTATAGAGTTTTATATTTTGCTAACTTTCACTCAGTGATAAAGTACTGCCTTATATTTTCTAAACAAGGTAATGAGTCAGAAACCAGAAAATAAAATTTAATCCAAAAAAGGATAATAGGGTCATTTTTAAATTTACCATATGCTCGGAGTTTTAGAGGTCATTTTAAAAGGCGTAATATTTTTACCTTGTATGGAACCTACATTTATGAAGTTCTTTTATTTTTTAAATCAAACAATCGTCAAATTCTAAGAAGTAAGGATTTTTTGTATCCGAGGCATGGGCTTGCTTTTTTTTAGAAAGGCTGCTACTATTCATTCCTATTTTTCTTTAACCACTTGCCTCAAAATATAAAAGTTTCATTACATTTAAAATCTTTAAAAAACTTTTATAATTATTAATTATATTTTAGAAAAACATATTAATCTATAAATTGAACAGTTTTTTGGAATAATTAAGTAATTTAGATTCCAACAAAAGAGCATTTAAATTGTCATTAATTTGAATGTTGGCATCCTGAATAACTTCCGGGCAAAAAGATTTGTACACCTACGTGTCATCTATATATAAATGGTAATTTGAATTTTTTATTAATTTTACTAATTCACTTGTATAAACAGTAAATAATAATGGTCCCAAAATGGAACCCTGAGGGACACCGCAGATGATATCACCTAGCGTAGAAATCTCATTACCAAGTTTGACCAATTGTTTACGATTTTTAAATAACATTCTAATAGTCTTGTTGCTCCCATATTAAACCCTATATAATGTAGCATAGATAAAAGCAGACCATGATTAACTCTATTCATAAGAAAGAATTGTAGGCTTACCAACGCAGTATATAAGCTCAGGTAGTCCTTTGTTTTGGGTGTGTTCCACTACACCAAGTTGCCCGACACTGATGAGGCCCAATATAGGTCGAAACAGCGGTCTGTCGGTATTTGAAGTTGGTGAAACGCATTTAAAACAAAAAACTTTGCCGAGGTGTAGGTTCAATTCTTTCTTAAAAAAGTAATATATTAGCCATATGGCTTACCTATTCTTTCTTCACAACAAAATTAAAAAATATGGGATTATGGTGTTTTCAGTGGACCCGGTTAAGAATCATTTTCGAAATTTTTAGTCGTTAAAACAAGTGACATATACTGTTAAAGGGAATCCATCCAAAAAAAAGGTTGACGAAAATTAGTTATAAAATGCAAATTTTACGAGGGTGGTTAAATGGGATACTAACCGGGGGTATGTGTGTAATACACACTGTGTATGTGCGTGTCCCGACCTTCACACTGAAACAGACATGAATTTAACACCATATGCCAAAACAGGTAATTTTTAGGTTGCTATATTAGAAAACATTCAATAGGCCCAAATTTACATTTATAATTTAAGAATCATTAAAAATTCAAAAGTGAGTTCAAAAATTACTGACCGTCACTGTCGTAATTTTTGTAGTTTAACCCTATATAGTCTAAGATCCCAAGTAAGGTCGACCTTCACCCATCTGCTTACCAGATGAAAATTAAATTTTATCAAATAAAATATGTTTCTGAACATAAACCAATAGGGTTGCCATAAAAAATATGATCATGGCTAGCTATAATAAATAAAAAATTAAAAAAATAATTTATTTTTTAAATTTCACCGACTTGCTTGCCAAATGAACGAAATTCCAATGAAAAGCATAAAACATACAGAATATGTAACAACTAGGTTACCTACCTTTTTCTGGTCCCTATTACCTGGTTGCTTTGTACAGGGTGATCTCTATAATGTCGCCCCCTTTAACTTTTTTATTTTAAGTGTCCCAAAAAATTTAAAAGTGTGGTTATGTAGGAACTAAAAAATACTTTTTTTCTACGTATAAAGAAAATTGGAAAATTGATCAGTATACACTGTATACAGGGAAAACAAAAAGTTTATTTTTTTCAATGGATCACCCTATATATGAATTTATTTTTCGATTCCTTGTAAAATTCTAAGCATATTTCATATATCATACCATATACCTAAATTCAACTGTTTCTGAAATATTTAAATTATTTTTAAGATAATAAGTTGAAATAGTTTGTTTTTCTCTGTCTGAGTACGCCATTTTTACTTATTTAACAACACTTATTGACATAATGTCACTATAGTAATTTATTTTCAATAAAAATTTTGGTATACTGAGGCTTCTTGATTTCTAACAGTTTAAAAAAACATTTAATGATGACATTTCGAATGCGAATATTTCAGAAACAGTTGAATTTAGGTATATGGTTTGTTATATAAATTATGCTTAGAATTTTACAAGGAATCTAAAAATAAATTCATATATACGGTGATCCATTGAAAAAAAATAAACTTTTTGTTTTTCCCTGTATACTGATCAATTTTCCAATTTTCTTTATACGTAGAAAAAAAGTATTTTTTAGTACCTACATAACCAAACTTTTAAATTTTTTTGGACACTTAAAATAAAAAAGTTAAAGGGGGGCGACATTATAGGGGATCACCCTGTACAAAGCAAACAGGTAATAGGGACCAGAAAAAGGTAGGCAACCTAGCTGTTACATATTCTGTATGTTGTATGCTTTCCATTGGAATTTCGTTCATTTAGCAAGCAAGTCGGTGAAATTTAAAAAATTAATTATTTTTTTTTAATTTTGTATTTATTATAGCTAGCCTTGATCATATTTTTTATGGCAACCCTATTGGTTTATGTTCAGAAACATATTTTATTTGATAAAATATAATTTTCATCTGGTAAGCAGATGGGTGAAGGTCGACCTTACTTGGGATCCTCTACTAATAGGCCGTATGCAGAAACGTTGATTTATTTATATAAACTGACTTACGCATATCCACTGTTTTAAGTTTGAAGCAATTTGCAACAAAGCAAATTTTAAATGACAGTAAAGATTTGTAGGTTATTTTACATAAACTTAAATAGGTATGTGTTTATTACATTCTGCATACCGAAATAAATATGCCTTTAAAAAGTAAACGACTGCTAATTGACATTTTAGACGAAAATGAGTTATTTTTATCAGCGAAATTTTATGTAAATATGAAAAAAAAATTATTTTGAAGGGTCAGATACTCTACCAGAAAACAAAATAATAATATTATACTTTATATAATAGGTGGTGGAAGCTAAGCAGCACTACCAATGACTAAAAAAGTTATATAAAATTGGGACAACGTTTACTAATAATTAATTAGTAATTATAACTAACAATAGGAAAGTAATAATTTAAAAGGCTGCATTTTAAACAAAAAATTTATTATATGTTTATTTTTAAATAAATTAGTAAATAAAACGTTTTTTTTTCATTTTGGTTTAAATAAATTTAAAAATAATTAATTGGTATAAAAATATTTTACTTATAGATATCATAATAATAAAAATTGTGTAGGTGTAAAAATTGGTTAAGGAGGGTTAAAAATACGAGATAATTTTGGTATAAAAGATAATAAAACTACGAATATTTTAAGATTTATTAAATTGGGGTATACCCTTTAGGCAAAAAGTTTCATGCTATCTGCATTAACAAAATATATTTTTAAGTTAAACAATATTACTTGAAATATTGCTAAACTAATAATAAAATAAAACATGGCATTCCAAATGAAAATGGTAAAATTTTGGAATGTTACGCAATTTTTGCATTAGTTTTTAATATAATAAATGTTTGTTTATATTATTTTGTAACTTAAATTTATATTATTCTACTAATTATGTAAAATAACGTAATCTTTTCATAGAATATATTATGTTTTACATATTATGTAGGTATACTTTGGCCTGTGCATTAGGTCTAAAGGAAATACAATTTTGTATATATTGTTCAGTGTATTTAAATATACTCCATATTATATAAACACTAATATAATTTTAACTTTATTTGTATCAAACGAATTTATTTTGAAGGGTCAGAAACTCTACCAGAAAACAAAATAATACTATTGTACTGTATATAATACATAAATGGTCTAGAGGCATCAAATGTAATAGGAGGAGGAAGTTGTACAGAAGTTGTTCCAACAATGACTAAAAAAGTTAATATTTACTCTATAAATTATACAAACTGTTAAATGTAACTCACCTCCGGTGGCAGCGGCAGCTTCAGTCCCACTTTCAGTTACATTTATAAAGGTTTTTTGAACAACTTTTGAAACTATCAATTGACCTTTGTTACCAGCCATACCACTAAGATCTGCAGTTTCTTTGTTAAATATATCCGTTACACCCAACTAATAACAAAACGACATGTAAGTTATTGGGTGGTTTCATTTCAAATCGTCTAGGTAAATAATAAGATAGATATTTTTAAAAATATAACAAAATGTTTTTTCGGTTTTGACCAAAAATATTAAAAATTTAGGTAAACCTAAACTCGAAAAATTTTGCATATTTTATACATTACTTTTCTAAAATAATAAACCTACAAACATTTTTTAAAATTGAACCATTTTCAGAAAACTCATCCTACCTAAACGATTTGATATGTATTACCTAATTTACTTACAGATTGTAGTATTGGTGTAAATTCAATTGAAGTTTGTATAGAAAATTTGGGCAAAATTACCCTGACCCGATTTTGAGTAAATGTAGGCCTTCTAAAAATAGATTGTACGTTCATACATCCCGATTTCCCTTGCTTGGGTAAAACAATTATCATTGAAACACTTTGATTCCCATCGTGCTGATATGGTAGTTCTATGAATTGAGCTATCTTGGTTTCTTTGTAGTTATAATTCCCATCGTTTGTCATAAAAGAGACAGACACGTTACTCCCTGATATCGTAGTAAAATCACCAATTGCGGTTTTTTTTACTTCAAATTTTTGAGTCCAGTTTCCAAGAAAGTAAAGAGCGTTAATAAGTACAACCCTAGTAAGGGCGCTAAGACTGTCTGAACTTATCAGATTTTGTATTTTGTTATTGGTATGCTCTTCAACCCACTGATTTATAACTTCAGCTGCATTTACATTTTCTGCGAAGTTAATATTTTTAATGTCAGAGTAGTAAACTTGGCGAGCAATATTTTGAAAAGCTTGCTTAATTGTAAAATTATTTTGCACATATATTTTATTGGCAGAAAGGAGTTTTAACAATTCAGAATCCTGATTAAATGATTGTAACAGTTGTTGATACGCCTGATGTCGTATGTTTGAATTTGTTGGTATACCAACACCCTTTGTTAGCTGATCAAATGATTCGCCAATACAACCTTCACTTGCTAAAGCTAGCACCACTTGAGCAGAAAAAGGGCTTACAAGGAAGTTTCCTTTTTCCGTACTTATGAGGCTCTTAAATATATTTGATTAGAAATTATTGTAAATTAATCTTAAAAACCAACCTTATAAACGTCCGTAGTAAATTTTGTATTTCCATTTATCAGTGCTTGCGTTTGGGCATTTGCGTTATAAAATAATAATGTAATTGTTAATAATAAAAATAAATTTAATTTCATTATTGCGTTAAACTATAACAATAACCTTAAAAATAATAATGAAATGTAGCGTAAAACATTTAAAAAATATATTTATATGCAAAATTATATTACTGTAAATACCATAATTTTTTTTGTAAAATATTCAATATTATCTTATCACTTGAATGCAAATTTCTGGTAAATCCTACATAATACATATGTGTTGTTATGATAGGAAATACAAATAAACTGTTTTTATTATACTTACTATACTTTTTATGAAAATGTTTTTTATGGTATTTACGTACAATCAAGAATTTAAAATTAAAGAGGGGCTTAAAAAAATTCAAATAAAATTTACCTTAAGGAGATCAGCTCAACCGTAGCCAAAAACTGCCTGCAAGGAGGGGTAATATGGCCCTTGCTGTGGTGCCTAGTGCTGAATGGGCTACTTCATATCCTACACGAGGAAGGTATAAACACTCAAGGCTACGCGGACGACCTCGTCATTGTCGTAGCAGGAAGGGTACCAAACACTATTAAATAGATCATGCAAAGAGCTCTTAATAAGGTCGAAAGGTTGTGCAACGATCACAGACTAGTCGGATAGCTATCCGTCAATCCGGATAAGACAGAAGTAGTACCATTCACCAACCGAAAAAAACGTGAACTTTGAAGGGCTCACGCTCTTTGGATCAAGACTGACCCTATCCAAATCAGTCACCTGGAAGGGACATGTCAACATTGTCGTCCAGAGGGCCACTTATAGCCTATGCAAGCCCACCTACAGGAAGAAGATGGACAAGCTCCAACGATTTGCCTGCATGGGCATAATTGGAGCTTTTAGAACCACTCCAACATTGGCAATGAAGGCCATACTGGGACTGTCGCCTCTACATCTCTTTGTGGAGGCACGGGCTCGGGAGGCCTCGAAAACTCTGGGCATGCAAGGGCCTGGACTGAGATTATCAACCGGGACCCCCTTCTCACAAGAAGGGATGCAATGCCAAAGACGTCTACCCCCCTCAAAAAATATGAAGTGGTTTTCCCTATCTAGAAACGACTGGAGCGAGCCTGACCCAGGCTTTCTCAAACCGGAAGGGCTCATCTGGTACACAGACGGGTCTCTAATGAAGAAAGGTGCAGAATAAGCCTTGCACTAGGTCGAGACCTGATATGCGCCCAAGATAATCTCCAGCATAAAAACCCTCAAATTACTCAGTGTGAGGTTAGGTAGATCTGACAGAATGTTTTGATTGGTCCAAACGCTTTTACAACCTAGGAGGCAAAAAAGTTTACCTAAAATTATAATTATCTGTACAGCCTAGGAGATAATCAATTGCTTAATAATAAAGTTTAAATTACACACCGTTTTAAGATAAAAGTATTTTACGTTGTTTCAAAATAAAAGTTTACAATTTTTCAATATTTAAAGTTTTGATGTTATGTCAAAAACTGTTTAAACTTAACTTTAGCTACCCATAACATTCATTGTTTTTAGATGTGTGATAAACTAGCTTATAAAAATTGTTCATTGAACATGCAGCGTTGCCGATTTAAATACTTATCTGCTCGAAAACCACTTGTCAGAAAGGATTTGTATTTTTTAATACTTTAAAATTCATTAAAAAAGTTAAGTCGATGTGCAGTTAGAATTTAAAAAATCGATTTTCGGGAGTTTTCTGTAAAAATTTTAAAGATACACTGAGAGAACTGCTTGGGAATAATATCCGAAAAATCAAGGACAGCTTGGGCTAGAAGCCGCAGTTACAATGCAAGGTCGCTGTCTTTTTTGAAACCCACTGCTTTAAACTTTTAATAAAAATATAGTCTTATATTAACTACACAGTGGCCGAGCGGTTTAGGCACATTGTTTACAAAAGAGACACAGATCGAATTATATGGGAATTCGACAAATGTTTTCATATAAAATTATAGAAAAATGTCCTGATACATTTATAAAAAATTAATCTCATAGCAAAATATAATACACAAATTGCCCAACTGTAATATATTATTACACTTATTATACTTAAAATAACCTTAAAAATATTAATCCTGTATTGTACTAAAAAATACATTTTTTATAAGAGTTCATTTCAAAATTCAACTTTTTTTGTTTAAGGTAATTATTATTTATCTTTTGTTTGCCCCATAGTGCACGTTTAACCCTTTGAAATAATTTTGGTTGCAGATCGGCGTATGGAAGTCATGGCAGAAAGAGGGTCTCGACATAAAGGACATAGTGTGGCCAGGCAACAGTCACACACCGCCACAGGGTGTGCCGGAAAAGTTCCATTTAAAAATTACATTTTTAGAGGAGCCGCCCTACATTAACCTGGCTCCTCCTGACCCAGTTACCGGAAAATGCTCCATGGATCGTGGCGTTCTATGCCGGATTGCCAGCGACTTGGACATACAAGAGTAAGTATGATTATTGCCAATTATTCCTTCTTTTTCTTCATAAATCTGAACACAGAAAACTGTGTGTGGGCCTTTAGTCTACTACTTAGTAAAGCTGTTTAATCAGCTCATTAATTATTCCTTCCTTACCTTTTAGGTACTATTTACATTTGGTTAGGTCGTGCTTTTCTGGCCTTTTGCTTATTTCAACTACTTTTACTTAACGTTAAAATATTTTAGCGAATTATTCTATAAAGCCTCCGTTCTTTTATTTATTTTAAATTGAAAATAGTAATGGTAAAGTACTGTTTATTTTATTATTAACGACATATCATTTGTATTTTATTTATAAATATTTAAATCTCGTACACGGATAAATAAAACATGTTACTGCAGTAACAATCGATGAGCAGAACAGTAATCCACTCAATAAACTATTGGAAATAATCTTTATTGTGCAGAATACTGCTCACTATAGTTTCTGGCACTTTTCATTTATGTGACATGTCAATATTGAAGTCGACGTTGACATTGTACATTAAGGGGATTAGTGATTAGTGGCCGTAATATGAAGTATGTGTCGGTCCGTACTCTCTTTTACTGAAGCATTGATAGAATAAAAATATATGCTTTCCATTTGACATTGAAATTATACGGTTTTAGTGTGACAATTGTAATGGGACCGATATATGGGGCAGTTAATTTTTAACATTTCTTAATTTACTATTTTAATGCTTTATAAAATATGACACTAGTTCTAAATATTTACCTTAAAATTGTATAAACTTTTTATTAGTAACTTAATATTTATACGCATGTTGCTAATACGCTAATTGTAGACATACATGTTGATGTCTTTAAGCATCATGATGCACTAGGGAGACTTACCAAAACCGCACGTATGTCTGAGGCGTATCGGTACATAGATTAGGTTCTTACGTTCCAAATGAACTATATCAATAGGTTTTTTAGTTTTGATAAAATAAACAATTTTAAAAATGAAAAGAAAGTGGGTATTTTGAAAAAGGTTACACAGTTACGTTTTGCTATTTGAAGGGACTAGTTGAATTCTTTAATTTTATAAGGGAGTGAATTTAACCAATAATACATTGATTTTATATAAATTCAGTTTTTGGGAAAGTGTAGGTTATTTAAATAGGTATGTATTTTCTATATTAAGTTATTATAATCTGAGTTCACAAATATCATATTGAGTGGGTAATTAATTAATATTTAATTTAAACTATATTTTATTATTATTATTTCAACTTGTTCTTTGTGAGAGAAGAAATAAGGTGAATTGTTTTATCTTTATGGTTGTGGTTGGACAACCAAATTAAAAATTTATTATAATCATAATTTTATGTTTTTAAAAAAATATTGTTTTTTTTTATTATAACAAACATATTTTATTGTAAAACAAGTATTTTTGATTTTGATAAAATATGATATGCCCGATAAATTAAAGATATATATTTATATTATTAATCTGTATAAATGTTCTAAATTAAGAGTCCTTGTAGTGGTCGTAGTATTTTTGCTTCCTGATTTTCGACCTTTTTAATTTAAATCTCTTAAACTTAATCCCATTTTTTTTGTTAATTTTATGTTCTACATCACCACAAATAGTTTTAATATTTTATTTTTAAGAATTGTCCCTTTTCCTATTTTTATTAAAACTATTTGATGTTAACATGATTGGTATGTAATTTGCGTCAGTACAATTATCTCTAAATTAGACTAGACTAAGGTAATAAACCTATCAGTGTGGATGTACTATATATGCAAATGGGGATAAGATTATAATGATTACGAATTTGGGAAAATATGCAAATGGATGTAAACATAACTATAAATTTCCGGTCGTACTACACGAAACATTTAAATAAAAACGTAATTTTTAATCGGCAAACCTACTTAGCACATTTATTCTGCCGCATGCATTAGGTGGAATTTTATAATGATATTTTATTGTTTAAAAAAATATGTATTTTATATTTATATATAGAATTCGCTACTAAAAATAACATAAAAAAAACTTTACTGTTCAAATATTTGTTTATTTATGAATACTATTCACGGTCAGCATTGCCAATGTCACTTTTCCAAATTCTACAAAAATCTCGTTCCGATTCACAACAAATTTCTCAAATAACTCATTAATTTAAGAAAAAAAAAATTATTTTACATTGATACATTTTGTCATATGTATGCAACCCCAATGTTTTAAAAAAATATCTATTTTATCATATTCGTTGTTAAAAATGTTAAAATACCCTCATTTACACCGCACAGTGCCAATCCCCAATTGAGGAGATTCCCCGTACTAGGAGTTCCCTACAAATTGGCCATCTGGTAATGGTGCCTGTTAAACCGACAATATTAAATATTAGAGATTAACCCATAAAAGTTTTAATAATATTTAATAATACAAGTTGTATTATACAACAAGTTTTGGTACTCACGTTTATTAAAAACAAATAAAATAAATTTAAGAAAACACTTAATAGTTTAGATTTTTAAATTGTGTCAGTTTTAAAATAAATAAATAATTACTTAAGCCTACTATTGCGAAAAGTGCTACTTTTCTACAGGCAACTTTTGTTGAACGAACGACGCGTAACGGGGTTCGGTGGTTTAATTTAAAATGCAAAAGTAAACTTAAACTGGTTTATTTACCAATGTAATTGGATACAAAATTTGGATTAATCGTCGGGATTTTTGCTTCACCCTGTATATTGTGTCTTAGTGGCAAGATTGTGGATACTTGGGAAATTTGAACCGCCCTGGCAGGTTTTTGAGTATCAATTTCTTTTTGCAGACTTTCAAACTCTCCTGCTTGCCCCATCAAATCTTTAACCGACTTGGCATTGGCGCGTCGGATGTATTGACGATATTCCGACCGTAGGTTTTTATACAGGGTGTACAACTTCCTCTGAGGTGTATTTTCCATGTCGTCGTATAAGTGACTGGATGTCAATCATGTACTCTCGAAATCTTTCCTTGGGACGCTGTTTTCTTTGAGAGATTTCTTCGAGTAGGTCCTCGGTATACCTACTGGGAAAATAAGTTTGCTTAAAATCCTCTACAAAATCATCCCATTCTTCCCAGCCAGCTTTCCAGTTTCTATACCACAATAGGGCAATGCCCCTTAACAGTTCTGGTAATGCTCTCAGTAAGTTTTCCTCTTCAAAATCATAGTATATTTTAAGCTTTTGAATTCTTTCGAGGAATGAAACTGCATTAGTATTGCCATCAAAGTGTACATTCCACTTTCTAACCTGGTCAGACCTTTCGATCATCTTGTGGTGTACCTAAAATTGACGCTTCCCAAAGTGGTATATTAGCTGGTGCTTCTTTCTCTTCGGTGACATGATTTCGCACTCGTAAACGTAAATCGTTTACTGTGCCGGATGTTTCCAAACCAAAACCCTTACAAACATCCACTAAACCTTCCTTACGCAGGGTGTATATCCAGCTTAGTCCTTGTTTTACCTCAGTGCCAGCTGTACCTTCTGTCGAAGAATTTCCAGCCTCTGCCTGAGGAGTGCTTTGGGTTTTAATTTGCTCTTCTGTTTTTTTTGACGGGCTGTGCTTTGTTTTTGGCATTTTAGAATGTAATAATTAAACCACCTTACTGATTCTCACGGGATTTTTGCAGGTTATGTTTTCTATGAAAACTTTTCAGGTTAGGTTACAGGAATTTTCAGAAAAACCCGGGTCCTAGTGCTCGGGCGCCAAATTTGTGTCGTACCTAGGCTGGTTATGGCCTTAAGTACTTCACCAAGGTTCCTCTCTGGTTGACTCTTCAGATATAGAGGAATACCTACCTCGGGTTGCTTTTATTCAGTAAAGAAAGTAGGGTTTATAAGAATCAGTTATTGTTGGTGGTTTAATTTAAAATGCAAAAGTAAACTTAAACTGGTTCATTTACCAATGTAAAAGTATGTACAAAATTATATTACAATTATATATACAGTATTTAAAAGTATCGTAGACCATGAACACAAAGGTTCTTTCATAGCCTTTAGTCAGGACAGGCAAATGTTCCAGGGCTTTTCACAGGCAACTGGCAGGCACGGGCGTAGTTTTCAGTCCTACAGAGAGACAGGGCAGATTTGCAATTGGACTCTAGTGGAAAAATACATTTTGTTAGTTTATGTTTTATGCATACAGGATTTACAGTTTAATTAACTCTGTTATTAAAGCTTAATATTATACGGCTTAAAGCCCTGTGATATTAAAAACAGGTTAACTTACTGTTAATATTCCACTGAGAGTTCTCTGTGATTTAGTGGTTGGTTTTCGGGCTCACAATTGGTAACACCATTTGGAATTGAGCCACCAGACGACTGATTGTCTATTGAACAATGCAGCGGTTTTATAGACAAATTTCTGATGACAGACTTGATGAAAAAGAATTGGGGCCGTGTGAAATAAATTCTTCACACGGGCCGTGTGCAACAAGTGTTGACAACATATATGCGGTTGACAGCTGTCCAAGCGCCATCAGAGTTCCGTCTAACTGCAGGTTTCTGGTAGTCCAACTCTTTCCTTGACGTCGGGTAGTTAGGAAAATCATTTCATTGATGTCGTAATGAGTATCATTTCAAACTTTCCGCACCATTTTGCAATATAAAAAAATTAATAAGTAAATTATTATATTATATTTTATGTTTTTTGTAAAGCAACTAAATTATATTTTTATAACTTAACAGGTGTGCCAAAAGACGTAATAATATTTTATCTGTTAAAGTTTTTAAGATTAAAGATTTACGACAAATCATGAATTTTATGTCCAAGGAACTAATCAGAATTTTGATTTATAGGGGCATAAGTCAATTTTGATATTTTGACCTCTAATTCAAACTTCTTTCAAATTATATGCAATTACTTTACAGACAAGATTATTTAAATTAAATAGTTTGGTTTTTCTACTTTCAACTTTATAACGCACATTATCGTACATGTTTTCATTAAACTAAGCGACTTACAAAAGTGCTATTTTAGTTCCACCCTTACTTCTTAAGAAGTCCCATAAGCCAACTGAATGGCTTATGCGGGTTAGGGGTAGGAACGGTCCGCGGGCTTAAAGTCCCCTCCTAAGGACTATTACACAATAGGACAAACACAAATAAGCAGCCATACCCCTGGTGGGATTCGAACCCACGACCTCCGGCTTGTACTGCCGTACTAAGCGCAGAAGCGGTAACTGCACATTTAAAGGAAATTGACATTTTCCCGTAATATGAAACTAGGCTTAAAAATCTCTACTTTAATAAGGTATTAAAATGGTATTTTGTCAGTAAATGATTGAAATATCAAGTTATTTTTAGCGGTATCTGTTACCAAACTGAGTTGGCAGAGCTATTAACATAAAAGTACCAATATCTCATGACAGCCATTATGTTAATTACCGCTTCTGCGCTTAGTACGGCAGTGTAGTCAGCAGCACTAACCACTCGTCCACCGTCGGCGGTTGGTTATTGTTAATATCTGGAGCAGATAACACTCCGTTTGTTGGTAGATTACATTGCACGTCTCAGAAGGTATTAGCAAAGTTCTGTATTGGAGCGGACCCTTGTGTTTGGTGTCCATTACACAACTCAGTACAGAGCAGAGTAGTTTGCATTAGTTTTGTTATTATCTGGTAGAGGTAGCGATATTATCGATAGTCTATCGATAATTTCGATATTTTAAAAACTATCGAATTATCGATTCTATCGATAGTTAGAAACTATCGTCTAGCGATAGTAGAATCAAACAAAATTATTATAACTATCGTTGTTTTTTTATTCGAAATTTGACGTCATTAAAAATTTGGGGTTTTAGTTGGCAAAATCTAGGGACCCTAGATTTACCAACGGTAAACTGTCTCATATATGTGCTGTCAATTATTTTATTGTTGATGTTTTGAAACTCGATAGTTATTATAGATTTTGATATAAAGGTTTTAATAACTAAGGTAGATATTTATATTGAAATACTATACCATGGAGCCTACACAAGGAGCCCGAACGTAATAGGGGAAATCGACAAAACCCTCTAAATTGCACAAATTAAGTCTTTTCACCACCAGCGGCGCTGATTGTCGATACGTACTGACATCTGCTCTTTTGGTAGCGTTTCGGTACAAATAAGTCAATTGTTTCAGAATAAACGGAACACCAGCGCCCCCTTATCTTAGGAAGATTCTTGTTTACATAAAGTTCGGACTCCTTGTGCTATAGTATATTTTTGACTCTCCTGTATTTGGTAGGTTGAAAATGTGCCTACTATAAAAATAAACCCCTTATTTTTTTAATAAAATGTTAAACTATAAGGTTTTGAAATTTTAGTAAACTATCGATAGTTAATCGATAGTATCGATAGTCGCTTTTCTCACTATCGATGCTATTGATAGTCTACTTTTTACCACTATCGCTACCTCTTATATCTGGAGCAGATAATAGTGTAACAGGGAGAAAGTTCGAAAAAAACCGTTAAAATAATTCTGGGAAAAACAAGAAATTGAGAGTTTCTTAGAAAAGTTTGGAAAGCTTTAACATGTGCAAAAGAAGCAATTTTGAAAAGGATTTTAAATGTAAAGTCAAAAACAAAATTATATGGTCGTGTTGAAAGAAAATTCCCCTCGAGGCCATAAAGCCATAAATCCATATTGCAGACTATCTGTATTTTGCTAAAGCCGCCAAACATATGGCAGCAACACTTTTTTAAACGAAGCATTTTAAGAACTAGATGAAACGCGTTAAAAATATAATGAAATTAATATAATTAAAGAAAGTAACGAATTGATTCAGTTGAAAACTAAACTTAGAAAAATGGAGATGATAGATTAGAAATAGGAGATTATAGACTAGAAATAAGACGTAAGATTAGGTAGATTGTATTGTGAATATGAAAGCGTGGCTGCTTATTAAAAGATAAGTCTCGATCAGCCAATATAAATTAAGGGTAGATGGATAAAAATCCTAAGCATGGTTTGAACCAAGGAAATGCCCAATAAAATCAAACTCAGTTAATGTGATTTAATAACCAGATATAAAAACAGTCGATTCAATCATTAGGCAACCTTGGTTACTTTTAAATCATCGTAAGATTATTATCAAATCTAGTAAATTATAGTTTATCTTGAAGTTGGCGACAATGGCGAAAACTCCGCCCAATGCCTAGTAAAATTCCCACCTTGTTTGTTCCCGACCTTTCACATAGCCGAGTTTCCGACTTAAGTCAAAGGGTAACGCCTCCTCCCTTAAGAATTACTGAATCGCTTAGATTAAAACCAATAACCTTTCGCCCTTTTCGGTTGGTATGAGATTTTATGACCTTTTGAACCAGTCAATTTTCTATGACCCTTGCGGGGGGGGAGTTGCCACGATTTTGACCAATGGTCTTTAAGAATTAATCCCTTCCAATTTTTTCGTAAATTAGTCTATAAAAAACCAACACGACCTTTGAATCGTCAGTTCTTATCTAAATTTTATCGCGCTTTCCACATCGGTCGTAGATCCTCGCCATCTTCATTTGATTCAGTGTAAGGTATTTATAGTAATTATTATATTTCAAACCAACTTGTTTATATTAGATTCACTCCGAATAGTTTTGTTTAATTATAGTTACTTACTCTTTCGAGTAACTCGCACTGCGCATTTGCTTAGTTAATTATTTGTTACATTTCCTTTTAGTTTACTTTTAGTTAAATTTCTTGATCTAGAGTTCTAATTTGTTTTGTAAACTGGTTCTTGTAAATTGAATCTCTGGAGTAACTTTAATTATCTCTGTTTAATTTTTATTTAACTTAATTTTACTTGTTTATATCTTTTCATTTTATTGTTAACTCTTTATTTGTTAATATATTTATATGGTTTGAAATATCGCTTTATTGCTCTGTCTGTTGTATAAGAAATACCCTGAATCAAGTTAAGTCGAAAGTAAGTATATAGTGAACGGTAATCGTGTAGAAGTTTTCCTCGCGGTTCGCGAGTGAGTTAAGTGTGTCAATATACATATAGGATTCCTTCGCCTTCGACTCGTCTCACCGACATCCTCCAGCCGAAGCCACGACGATCTTCACCGGATTAAAAGGTCAGATTAGATTAGTAATTTGTAACGGGTTCCATACGCCCAAAAGCTCCCGTAGGCCAACCAAAGAATAAGTAGTAAAAGTATAGCAACCACAAGCACGCGACACAAAAACCCCCGTTACAAACTGGTGTCAGATGTGTCTCCTAAATTTTTCAAAACAAATTTCTCTTGCATTAATTATTTGATTGTATATAGGTGTTTATAGAATTAAATATTAATGTTATTTTTTTTCATACATTTAAACATATTAATAAAATAGATTAAATAGAGACACCTGGTACAAGTGCGTAGTTTACGTAGTTCTAAATTCTCATAATAAAGGCTGATTTACTTAATAAATAAGTTTATTCGTTTTTATTTTGAGATACCGTCATAAATAAAGTAATAAAATTTGTCGAAAAAGCAGGTACTTTAGTAGAAAAGAGATTAAAAGGAAGCGTGTAAGAAAGTCGGTTATAAGAGTTATAATCGTAAAAGTACCTGACTTTAAATTAGTTAAAAAAACGTAATCTTATGACAAGAAAAGGGGCTCAAATTAACAAATGCGGATAAATTATAGATGAATCTCCGGCAAATAATTAAGTCACTCAGTAATTTTTGTCGTTATTATTTTTGGGAATCAATTTCAATAAACTGTTTAAGAAATTAGATAATTTATTGGAATTATTTGCATTAACTTAGAGTGTTTGTGTGAAAGTGCTATTGTTGATTCAACCTAAACAATGCATTTTTATCACAAAAAGTAATTAGGAGACAGACACATGATTGTAATTTTATTGCAGGTGCAGCAGTGGACCTGGCGGCTGTAAAACGAATATTATAAAATTTGTGTATAACCTTGAGAAATCTGTCTGTTTCAGGAATTAATTGGTTTATTTTATTACGAGTTCAATTAATCTAATAATTTTCATTTTTTAACATTTGACTTTGTACATTTTAGTATTTAGTTTGTCTGTCTCCCTAATTAAGTATAGGTCTAGGTTGTTAGGTATTTTTTTTTTGTAATTAAGGTACTTAGGTTGTACTGGTAATCCATCTTTTTGTTAAAACGTATACGTCTCCCAAATAGTAGGATAAAAAAGTGTAGAAAAGAAATCTAATTACGTGGTGCTTCGTTAATTAGATTTGGATCTCGATTTTCACCGCAAAAAAGTCGTACACAACGGAGACCTGTGACGCGAGTGGGTCGCACAGGGACCACTAGACAGAAATATTATTTCTTGTGCCAATTAGGTCGTTTTATATCTTCACCGAAATATTTCCATAAACGCGATACTTCTAATTTATAGCTATTGTCCCATAATTTCCTTGAATTTTTCTTTCATTAGACCAATCCGTTAGTTTTGTTTGGTAATTACTCATTAATTAATATTATATTAATATATTCAAGATGAATAATACAGGAAACCAAGAACCATCTGAAGATTTAAATTCAACGAATTCAAATTTAAATCAAAGTAATCTACCAAATAATGTTAATATGGAACATCTTTCATATATAGTTCAAAAATTAACACTAGGTTCAACTTTGAGTTTGGTGGACGAATATAAAGGAGGACCAGATTACGACCACTTTGTTAATACAATGAAACAAATAGGCGAACAAAATAAGTGGTCAGACAAGGAAATTATAAGAGCTATGGAATATAAATTAAAAGATACAGCAAAATCGTACTATTTTGCGCTTAGAGACGAGGACAAACCAGCATCGGTAGAAGGTATAAGAAAATGGTTAAAGAGCGTGTTCGGTAAAAGGACTAATTTTCAAAAAGCCAAGATGGAGCTTGCAACTTCTAAAAGAAAACCGGACGAAACCTTAGGTGCGTTCGCACAAAGGTTAAAAATGACAGCCAATAATATCTTTCCTAAGGAAATCACGAATGAACAGAGAATTTATAGAGATGCACTAATTGCAGAACAATTTGTAAACGGGTTAGACACACGTTTAACCAACGAGATTTTAGCGGTGGGTGTTTTTCTCAAGCTAGAAGACGCCCTTGAAGTAGCACAAAAGAAAGAAAACATTGTAGATAGGCTAAAACTTAGCCAGCCAGAGGATCTGGACGTGGTAGCCACAATACGAGCATTACTCGTAGACAAGGAAAATTGCACAGGAAATAATATTGAAACAAAGGATTCAACTAATAATAAAGACTGTAGGGAAATTGTAAGACACAACAAAAATCGCCGTAACTACGATAGCGAAGAGGACGATAATTATAATCACAACCGTAGACGTGATAGTAGAGATCACGGTTACGACAGAAATACCCGCTTTGATAGATATAGCAGTCGTGATCAAAGTTATGGGAGCAACGAGCGTAATAGGAGTCGCGAGAGAAGCGGCCGAGAGCGAAGCCAAGAAAGGTATGCCCGCGAGCGTAGCAACAGCAGGGGCGGCCGTGATCGTAGCTACGATAGGAACAATCGCGGTTATGATAGAAATAATTTCGATCGTGGTGTTGCAAGTGGAAGCCGGGATTTCAATTATGACAGGAGTGACCGCGATTTTGTTTACGAAAGGAATTTCCAACGATCGAATTTTGAAAATAATAGCCCAAGAAGAAACGATTATCGAAACAACCCGCAGAGAAGACAAAATACCAATGATGAACCGCTACCAAAATTTAAATACATGACTAACAGGTGTATAAAATGCGGTATTTATGGACATTGGAGACATCAATGTAGAAACAATAAAATAAGATTTTGTTTTAACTGCGGCAGCCGTAGGCACCTGTTCGATGATTGTTCTTTAAACTGGACCTTAGCCTCGTTGACAATAAGAAGATAACACTAACGATTTTAAAATTAAACCCAGAAAATTCCAAATACGTTGTACTGTACATAGATAAACAACAATCGACGTGGCTTTTAGACACGGGAGCAAGTATAAGTCTAATTAAAGCCGGGATTGTTGCTAATCTCAATTTACCTATACAAGACGACAATCATGTAATCACCGATATTTCTGGTAGACAATTAAATAAAACGGGAAGTTGCAACGTAAAGCTAAAGTTACACAAAATGGGCCGTAAGGAAATAAACCACACTTTTATCATATGCGATGACAACTTAAATTTCCCCACAGACGGTTTAATAGGAATGGATCTTTTGGAGTTAAACACGCCTCAAATTTGCTTTGCAAGTGGCAGGCTAATGCTATGTGGATCTGATTTACCTCTGCTAGACACAGCACGGTTAGATCGAATGGTTACTATTAAAAGTAATTCAGCAGAAGAAAAAAACTGCAGACGTGTAGGCAGTCGGCTTGGAGGGCAGGATGTAAACCGACTTAAAAGTTCTTCTGGAGTGTCAACAATAGAAAATTTGATTACAAATAGCCCAAAAGAATCTAACCACAACCAAAGGATAATAAAGAAAGTTCAATTTCAGGAAATAGACAATGGTACGGATCTGATCAATCCTAAAACCAATACAAATGGTTTTAGCTCCAAGCAACCAAATGTAGTCAGATTGACTGAAAATTTAATTATACCGGCAAACCATGGTTGCAATGTCAGTGTTAGAGTAAGTAAGCGCTTACCCTCTGGCACAATGATTTGTGAACCAATCAAAAACATAGCCTCAGGAATTTTTACTGAGCAAACAATAGTTAATTTACCAAATCCATTAAACAATGACAATAGAGAAATTGTGGTTAGAATTCTAAATGTTTCCCCAATACCGCAGTTAATTAAGAAAAATACCCCAATTATAAAAATGACACTTTCGACTAGGTGTGTTTGTGAAGAGTATATTATAAAGAAGAATAACAAATTGCCGATCGGTCACAGCCCAAGAGAGAATAAAGAGAGAAATAAAGAAAAAGCGGACAAGGAATACGTGGTTAGAGTTTCTAGCAGTAGGGAGTTGTGTATTTTAGGATTAAGTGAATTATTAAAAGAGTATAAAGACATTTTTGCCGTGTCAGGTAAACCGCTGAAGTTCACACATGGAGTGAGACATGAAATCGAGATGTTAGAGTCTTATGGTCCGATAAGAAAAGCACCCTACAGAGTACCAGTAGCGAAAAAGAAAATTATGGAGGAGAAAATTAACGCGATGTTAAAAGACGAGATAATTCGTCCGAGTTCGAGCCCATGGAGTGCTCCTGTAGTATTGATAGAAAAGAAAACAGAGACAGGAGATATAGATTATAGGTTTTGTATAGATTACAGGGCGTTAAATGCAGTAACAAAGAGGGATTATTTTCCAATTCCAAACATCCATGAAACAATAGATTCGCTAGGCGGGGCCGAACTATTTAGTAAATTAGACTTAAAATCACGTTATTGGCAGGTAGAAGTGCATCCCAAAGACAGAGAAAAAACAGCGTTTTCAGTACCGTGGGGTCATTATGAGTGTAATAGAATGCCGTTTGGTCTTGTAAACGCACCCTCCACTTGGCAAAGGTTAATGTATTCAGTACTAACAGGATTAACAGGTGTTCATTGTTTTGTGTACCTAGATGACATTATTGTTTTTTCGAAAAATAATGCCGAAGAACACATAAATAAACTTCGAATGATTTTTGATCGTCTAAGAGAGTATGGGTTAACTTTAAATAACCAAAAGTGTGAGTTTCTTAAGGAGGAAGTTAAATATCTTGGCCACATTATTTCCATACACGGAGTTAAGCCCGATCCAAGTAAAATTTCTGCTATAAAAAATTTTCCAGTCCCTAAAAATGTAACCGAAATCCAATCTTTTCTAGGTATAACAGGATATTATAGGAGGTTTGTCGAAAATTTTTCCGCAATTGCTTATCCATTAACCCAATTAACAAAAAAGAATGTAAAATTTCATTGGTCAGATAAGTGTCAGTCTTCTTTCGAGTCACTAAAAAACTGTCTTCTTAGGGAACCAATTCTCAAATACCCCGATTTAAATAAACAATTTATTCTCCTAACTGATGCTTCTTCATATGCATTAGGAGCTATATTATGCCAAATTCACAACGGTAAAGAACTTCCAATCGCTTATGCTAGTAGACAACTTTCCAAGGCGGAAAGTAACTATTCCACCACCGAGCGCGAATGCTTAGCTTTAATTTGGGGAATTAAACAATACAGAATTTATTTATATGGTAATGATTTCATTGTTTACAGTGATCATCAACCACTTAAATGGTTAATGTCTGTTAAGGACCCAAGCAATAGACTAATGCGTTGGTCGCTCTCATTGTCCGAGTATAGTTTTAAAGTTGTTTATCGCCCAGGGAAAAATCATTCGAATGTAGACGCGTTGTCCAGAATAAGGTCGGTTAGGCTACTAAATACTAAAGAGATATGGGACCCAATGTGGAGTCGCGAAGAAGTTAAGAAACTGCAAGAAACAGATCCGAGCCTTAAATCAATTTTTAAGGCATTAATTACAGGTAAAGGTAATAATTATTACCTAGATATCGACGGGTTATTATACAAGATATCTAACGATAAACGATACGAAGATATGTTAGTGGCTCCAGTAACAATGATTCCCTCCATTATGAAAGCATATCATGATCTACCACTATCAGGTCACATGGGAACAGATAAAACAATAGAAAGGGTTAACAAACATTTTTATTGGCCAAAAATGGCAGATGACATAAAAAATTACGTCAAAGCGTGTATACCATGCGCCAAAAGAAAAACTTCACCGCATATTAAACCAACACTTCTACAAAAGTTTAATATACCGCCTAGACCTTTCTATAGGATAGCTATGGATGTAGTGGGGCCATTACCTGTAACGGATCAACATAATAGATACATACTTACTATTCAAGATGCATTAACTAAGTATGTAGAAGCTTTCCCAATGAAAGACCAAACAGCAGATACGGTAGCTAGAACATTCATAACAGGTATAATTTTGAGGCATGGAACGCCAAAACAACTGCTTACCGATTTAGGTACTAATTTCACCTCAAAATTATTTGAAAAAATGTGTACAATTTTAAAAATTAAACATCTAAAAACAACTGCATATAGACCACAATGCAATGGAGCGTTAGAAAGATTTCATAGAACGCTAAAAGATTTACTGTCGCACTATATTCAGCCAAATCACAGAGATTGGGATACTTGGCTACCTTATGCTGTAGCGTCGTATTGTTCGTCGACTCATAACGCTACAGGGGAAAGTCCTTTCTTTTTAATGTTTGGTCGGGATATGGATTATCCATACGACGAAATGTTGCAGCGGCAAGTTAAGTACGATAGTGATGAAAATTATGTCTCAGAGTTTTTAAATAGAATGAAGATAGCGCATAAGAATGCCATTGCAATGATAGAGAGTAATACGGAAAAAGTCCATGACGTATTCAATAGAAAAGCTAAGTTGCACACCTTCGAAGTGGGAGATAGAGTATACGTATTTGACCCAGCAGATAAAAGTGGAGTAAGTAGAAAATTAACAAAGAGATGGAAAGGACCATATAGAATAGTTAAATTAAATAATGTGACTGCGGAAGTACAAGAAATACATGGAAATAAATTTGACAAAGTACATGTTAACAGGTTGAAATTATGTCTTGCCACCGAAGATCAAATTAATCAACTAGGTAATACACCTATGAAGGCAAGAAGACCAAGTGAGTTAAATTACCCAATGATAAGTTTATACACAGAAGAACAACCCAAGGAAACACGCGAGCAACCAATAAGTAATAAGCCGGAAGTGCAGAGGCCCAGAGCAGGAAATTTCCCAGGAAGAGACAACGGAGTCTCTTCCGAAACAACGACTAATTCAAATTTACTTTCCAGCGAATATTATCCTGCAGGTCCTAGTCATCAAGGAAGTTCATCAAAGTTGGTACCATTGACCATTCCAACTGCCACTTTAGACTTCTCCATGACGACTCCAAAAGCCAAAGCAAAGTCAACCGATAAACATCCAATGGTTTTGAGAAGCAGAGGGATAGCAGAAAATCTACCGTGGATCGATAATAAGAGAAGAATATGATTATCGTTATTCTAAATTAATCAAAATATTTATTTCGTTTTTTTTGGAATGTTTTAGACGTATTTTTCAACTCGAATGTTATTATCCATGAAAGCCATCAATAGAAAAATCAAGATGACATTGCCAGGACCCCACAAAATCCGAGCCAGCCCAGAAGTGTCCATAGCTACAAGAGATGCAACCAACTCGTACCACCAGAGAATTCAGCATTCCATATGACTGCTTAATAAAACGAAGCAGTCACCACCTCAATCAAAGATGCACTTTCATGTTAGCGCGTTTGCCAACAGTCTCGGCAAGTACGCGTATCCATTGGACAAGAGATATGTGTTAACCACCACACACATACTTCATGAAGTTGCAGCAACAAGGGACCAAGAAGAACTATGAAAACTATCATCAGTGTAATACGAGCAGAAAACCACAAAGATCAAGCAGGAAGATCAGAGTTAGCAGCAGGAAAACTAGTATAACCAAAGTATCATCAACATCGTCACCACATCGGCACCACCGAGTACAAAACCAGCAGTAAGGAAGAAATATGAAACCGAAGGAAATTAAAGTAAAACGAAAAATCATCTGAAACAAGAAGAAAGAAGAGAAGAAAAAACATAAGTTCCCGTGAAGAAAATGATATTAGTTTTAGTCAGGACAATTAAGTGTTTTAGCGTAGGAAACTTAGTTTTTTAACGAATCAATTTGTTATGTTGTTCTCGGTTGTATTTTAAATTGATTCGTTTAAAAAGGGGGGAGTGATGTAACAGGGAGAAAGTTCGAAAAAAACCGTTAAAATAATTCTGGGAAAAACAAGAAATTGAGAGTTTCTTAGAAAAGTTTGGAAAGCTTTAACATGTGCAAAAGAAGCAATTTTGAAAAGGATTTTAAATGTAAAGTCAAAAACAAAATTATATGGTCGTGTTGAAAGAAAATTCCCCTCGAGGCCATAAAGCCATAAATCCATATTGCAGACTATCTGTATTTTGCTAAAGCCGCCAAACATATGGCAGCAACACTTTTTTAAACGAAGCATTTTAAGAACTAGATGAAACGCGTTAAAAATATAATGAAATTAATATAATTAAAGAAAGTAACGAATTGATTCAGTTGAAAACTAAACTTAGAAAAATGGAGATGATAGATTAGAAATAGGAGATTATAGACTAGAAATAAGACGTAAGATTAGGTAGATTGTATTGTGAATATGAAAGCGTGGCTGCTTATTAAAAGATAAGTCTCGATCAGCCAATATAAATTAAGGGTAGATGGATAAAAATCCTAAGCATGGTTTGAACCAAGGAAATGCCCAATAAAATCAAACTCAGTTAATGTGATTTAATAACCAGATATAAAAACAGTCGATTCAATCATTAGGCAACCTTGGTTACTTTTAAATCATCGTAAGATTATTATCAAATCTAGTAAATTATAGTTTATCTTGAAGTTGGCGACAATGGCGAAAACTCCGCCCAATGCCTAGTAAAATTCCCACCTTGTTTGTTCCCGACCTTTCACATAGCCGAGTTTCCGACTTAAGTCAAAGGGTAACGCCTCCTCCCTTAAGAATTACTGAATCGCTTAGATTAAAACCAATAACCTTTCGCCCTTTTCGGTTGGTATGAGATTTTATGACCTTTTGAACCAGTCAATTTTCTATGACCCTTGCGGGGGGGGAGTTGCCACGATTTTGACCAATGGTCTTTAAGAATTAATCCCTTCCAATTTTTTTGTAAATTAGTCTATAAAAAACCAACACGACCTTTGAATCGTCAGTTCTTATCTAAATTTTATCGCGCTTTCCACATCGGTCGTAGATCCTCGCCATCTTCATTTGATTCAGTGTAAGGTATTTATAGTAATTATTATATTTCAAACCAACTTGTTTATATTAGATTCACTCCGAATAGTTTTGTTTAATTATAGTTACTTACTCTTTCGAGTAACTCGCACTGCGCATTTGCTTAGTTAATTATTTGTTACATTTCCTTTTAGTTTACTTTTAGTTAAATTTCTTGATCTAGAGTTCTAATTTGTTTTGTAAACTGGTTCTTGTAAATTGAATCTCTGGAGTAACTTTAATTATCTCTGTTTAATTTTTATTTAACTTAATTTTACTTGTTTATATCTTTTCATTTTATTGTTAACTCTTTATTTGTTAATATATTTATATGGTTTGAAATATCGCTTTATTGCTCTGTCTGTTGTATAAGAAATACCCTGAATCAAGTTAAGTCGAAAGTAAGTATATAGTGAACGGTAATCGTGTAGAAGTTTTCCTCGCGGTTCGCGAGTGAGTTAAGTGTGTCAATATACATATAGGATTCCTTCGCCTTCGACTCGTCTCACCGACATCCTCCAGCCGAAGCCACGACGATCTTCACCGGATTAAAAGGTCAGATTAGATTAGTAATTTGTAACGGGTTCCATACGCCCAAAAGCTCCCGTAGGCCAACCAAAGAATAAGTAGTAAAAGTATAGCAACCACAAGCACGCGACACAAAAACCCCCGTTACAATAGTCCGTTTATCGGTAGATTACATTAACGACTCGGAAGATATTAGCAAAGCTCTATATTGGAGCGGACCCTTGTGTTTGGTGTCCATTGAACAACTCAGTATAGAGTAGATAATGTTTTGAGGTCATGACCGGGTTGAGTAAAAACTAAGTATTGTTGTGGGCACTTTGGATGAGTATTCTGCGTGTAATACTTATTGCACTTTCGAAGCTGGTGCTATCTTTTTTTTGTAGTAATGGGAACAGACGTTGCACTTAGTTTGTTGAGGAGAAGCAATAAATAATAAATATCAAAGTAAGAATAAATAGATAAACAATAAATTAAATTAATATTCAGGTTCCAGCACTTGAGAAGGCACCACGCGATAGCGAGAGGTCTTAAAACGTAGTAGATTAAAACCAACAATAATTTTTAAAAAGTGCAAACCAATTATAGGGAAACAAACAATTTTCATAGAGTGCAAACTAAAATGGTGTAACGGTCAATGAGGAGTGAAGTGTTAAGTGATGAATGAGTTAAGTGCCACCTGTCATTGGATGCTTTTCACTGGACAAACAAAGGAGGTCAAACAAGAGGGGAGGTGGCCATCCGCAAAAAAATGATAAGTAACCTTAAGCAAATATGCATAACCTAACACATAATCTGCAAATTAAACAAGACAGATATCTTTTAAACCCTAAGAAAGGCACACTGCGTAGAACAATAAATCTGTCAACAACAAATGCGTAAGGCAAACCCAAACGAGACCAATAATAAACACTAGACACACAGAATAAATTAACACATTAATCATTATAACCCTATCATAGTAAAAAAAGCATAATAACCAAACTCTACTGGATTTGTAAACATTAGATAACAAAATAATTGCGCTTGTCATTTGTTTAACTAATAAATAAATGCAATACTTAATTTTGGAATTTAAGAAAAAAAGACAAAACTCTACCACAAAACGTGCTTGGGACAAAAATTACGCAAACTTGAACGGAAGATCATTACACTACTAACGACAGACTTACTCGACTACCATCACCAACATCCCCGCGACCTGCTAATGGCCAAAACCAATACCAAAAGGGTAAAAGTAGCCTAATTAAAATACTGGACCCACGTCACTCGTAGGCAACGCAACAACATACTACAAGCCACCCTTAAACTAGACCTTACAGACAAAAAAGTCGGGAGACCATGCTTCACATTTCGTGACACGTTAGCACAAAACATGCACTTCTCACAAATTAACAAGACCAGTTGGGAGCAACTAAGCAACAATAAAAATAAAATAAAAAAAAATCAACTGACACAATTTACCAAGTGCAGGAACTATCTGACCAGGACACGGACAATGACAATAACGAACAAGACGATAACCTTGACTACACCCCTGCAGCGAAATAACAACTCCCCAACTCCAAATAGTAATCCCAAATGTTTGGAGTAATACTATCGACTGGTCTAGGGGTATTCCGCGTCGTACTTAGTTTTAAGTCGGCTTAATTGTGCCCCAAAAACCAACAAACGTCTATCCCTCCCGTCCCTCCTCCTCTATATTCTCCTGGGCGTATAGCATCGGCTCGGCGAACCCGAGAATGGCTATTAAAACTATTCGCATGTCGCTCTCGAGCCCCAAATAGGGGACAATAAATTAAATTAATATTTAAATAAAGTTATTTAAGGAGCTTATCTCAAAGTAAACTTACTAAAAATCGATTAATTTATATAATCTGACAGTTTCATTTCAAGGATAGGATTTGCTCATAGTTATTTATTCTATTCCAGATAAATCACCCCTGGACCAGCTTTACCATGAGTCGCCTACCCAACCAAGTTATTTTTAGTACTTTTATATTTTTAATAATAATAATAATAAACTAGAGTTTTAATAATTTTGGTTTATGCTCAGGCCAATGATAAATATTTAAAAAAAAGTATTTACTCTCTTTCATATTTTATCTTTCAATTAATACCTGCCATTACACCCTGCTATTGGTATTGGTGGTGATTACAGTTCAGAAGTGGAATAGATATAAATGGCGATACTCATGTTTTTGCTGATCCTGGTTACTTTTTGTTTGATACATATTATTTTTTTTTATTTCTATTTATTAGCGGTAATTTATTGGTACAACCAATATACAAAATGAGTAGAAAACGAATTTTTTGTATAAATCGAAAAATTATATATACTATATTTTCTATGACAAATACTTACCTATAATTATATAATTATCTAAAAATAATTTAAATTAAATATTTTCAAAGAGCGACGACATCTATACCAAAATATAGTAGGTAACTATTCACGTTAGAATGGGAATCTGTATTACCCCCTCTCAAATGTCAATTTTTTTTGTGTAAATCGAAATTTATTCCTTAAAAATTAACTAATAACCGTTTAAATCCTATATAGAAGTAGTTTTTCATAAACTAAAACGCCATAAAGTCCCAGTTCGTCAATGTAGGAGAAGATAAAAGATTATTAAGTGTCATAGAAACATGTAATATAAGGTGGGAGGAGAAAAAATTATTTTTTCACTCCCTTACAGTAAACGTTTAATAACACACTATAGATTTATCACATGTAAAGACATCATTAAAGAGAAGTGTTATGTTATACAAAAGTTACTAACACGTAATTATATATATAAATTTTTTTTTGTTTTTTTTCTTGAACCACTCTTAAAAGTTTCTTCTGGATATAAAAATAAGCTTGTGAAGAGATGAGTTCTTAAAATTAAGATGCTTTCCATAGCACTTTTCGATTTTCCATAAGAATAACATGGGAAAAATTATAATTAATAAATAATTATTTTTGTTTCTTCTAATTTTTGTAACTATCAAACGATAAGTCGTACTGTAAAGGTCTATAATATTTTTGTAGAGAATTGAACGCTCTACAAAAAAGGTTTCTTGTGATTTTTTGATAAATTTGATCCTAAAGTAATTTAAGGTGAAAGTTTAAATTATACAAAATTTTAAGAAATTTTTCATAATTTTAAGAAATTCTGTCTAGAATTATAACAAAAATCGTATGCAAAAATGCATGCTTTCTGTTTCCATTTAAATTCCTTTGAGAGAAGGTGAAGTTTCCACGGAAATAGCTCGTCTGCATTTTGGTTGAGTCGTAAGCCAATGCCAGACGTATAATTTGAGATAGTTTTTCTTGACACGAACACAACACATTTGATATTTCCGCCTTAGTTACAGTCCGTTCAGGCTAAGTTGAGCGCTTTGGTGGGGGATCGTGTGGCCGTTAATTAAATTAAACATCGAATCGATGCGAGATTACGGTAACAAGAAGATGATTTACCAGTGCCGCGGCTTTAAGTTTGTTCGTACAGAGCGGCTACCGAAGTACATGTATTTAATAGTGCCTGAACATAGAGATGATGGACGGGGTGACATTCCTTAGACCGCTCAACTTAGCATGAACGGACAGTAACTTTCTACCACCTCTGTTAATCCACTATTGCTAACTATATAGCTATAGCGCCGGAGGTTGCCAGTAAACTGACGCTTGGCGAGTTTTTTTACCTAATGAATAGTCATAAAAAATCCTCTTTTAATGTCATATATGTATGTATATGTATATATACTATCGCTAACAAAAAAAACTCATACAGCTATATTGTGGCTGTGTGAATAAAACTTTTCCGTCAATGTCAAGCTGACATCGAGCTTTGTCACATCCATTATGACTTTTTTAACATTTTTAACCAAACAATGCAGACTAGGCTTGCCAGACGTACCCCTTTTTGGGGTACAATACCCCTTTTACTATATAGAATTTTAAAAATACCCTTTTTCTAAAAATTCAAAAGGGGTACCAAAAATACCCCATTTTAAGACGGGTGTATTTTTACATAAAACTTAATTAATTAATTGAAGGGGCAGGGGTCATTCGGCACTCAGCACTTTATCTTATATTAAATTATCATTTCTACCATTTTCTAATTCAAATTTACCGCTTTTTACATCTCCTGTCTACCGCCTTTATTACTACTGGGAGCGATGCGCATCATGACTGCGCATTATGTTCTGTGCTGCGCATTACGTTTATACGAGATTACGTAGAGCACAGCAGTTCGACTATTCTAATTTTAGTTTGGTGTCTTTAATTTATATTTTTACTTAATTACTTAAGTGTACAGTGTTAATGTGAAGGGTTTCCAGTGCAATTGCTCTCAAGTAAGTTTAGTTGAATTTGTTTTGTATTTATAAACAAAATCTCTTCGTTTTATTAATTACTATAGATTACACAACTGCACAATATGTCATCATCAGAAAAGAATTTCAACCAAAACGGAGCAAAAAAATACGAAATAAAGATTTGTAAAATTATTGTTAGTTTTAAGATCATCAGTATTCAATTTAAATCCTAATTGGAGTCACCTTTCAAATACCCCTTTTTCGAAATTAATATCTGGCAAGCCTAATGCAGACGAACTCTGGCAAGACATTGAAGCCATTTGGAACGAGATAAAGCAAGACGGCGACTTCCATGCTTTGCCGTTTGCGGGCAGTAATTGACAAAAACAGATGGATGACGAAATATTATTTTTTTTTTCAAACTTCAACCTAACTTTCTATTTAATTTTAGACCTTTCAAATGTGACGTATCATGTTAAAAGCCATAATTACTCCAACGAAATGATAGAAAATCAGGAACACTAGATTTTTAAGCTGTATGAGTTTTTTTTGTTAGCGATAGTACATTTAAATTAGAAAAAACAAACAATATTCTGAGTATTAATTTTCCATGGAATTGACTATATCTCAAAAACTGCTCCACTTTCATACTTTTTGACGATATTTTCGGATTCAGGGGACAATTTTACATAAGAATTGGTTATTAAATTTTGGGATACCATGGTTAACCGTCGTACAAGTGAAAAAGCAGCCACTATTAAATATTAAATTAGTCATTTTTGACTAATTCATTTTTAGTGAATAGGAATTTCCCGGTTTTTATTACACATATTGACTAAATTAATTTTAGGTAGTGACAAAGCTAAATTATTTCGCTTGACAGTAACTGTTAAATGATATTGATAAGGAATATGCCTGTCTAGATGTGCGAGCTGGTTCAAAACATATTTTTAGTTTTGGTGTATGGAGACTTTTTTGATGTGTAATTTGCTAGAATTTATTTGTATTAACAAATTTTAAAAGAAAACTTGTATTTGGAATATGTGTCACTCATGTTTTGTATCATATGATTTGTAATTTTCAAGAAAAAAGTGGATATCGTAATATATTTACAAAAATCTTTTTTGACAGACGTAAATTAATTTAATAAATGTTTCTACATTAAAAAAACTTGTTTGCAAATTCAATAATAAATTGAATAAAAAAGCTATAACTATACATTTTTAAATTCTTTTATTTTTACTATAAAATAAAAGAATTTATCCTATCAGTGGATTAACAGAGGTGGTAGAGTTAACTAAGGCGGAAATATCAAATGTGTTGTGTTCGTGTCAAGGAAAACGATCTCAAATTATACCTCTGGCATCGGCTTACGACTGAACCAAAATGCAGACGAGCTATTTACGTAGAAACTTCACCTTCTCTCAAAGGAATTTAAATGGAAACAGAGAGCATGCATTTTTGCATACGATTTTTGCTAAGATTCTAGACAGAATTTCTTAAAATTATGATGAATTTCTTAAAATTATGGTAAAAAACTAAATAAGAATATTTTATACTTTAATAAGTTACAGCCAGGTACCTACTTAACATAACAAAGTGCAACACAAAATTTTAAACCAGATTAAATTGGTTTTTGCTGAAAGTATACCTATTTAATATTGAAACCCTAACTGGGTTTGTAAAAATTAGCTCAATTTTTTTTTCTATGGTCTTATAAAGTTTTTGAGTTTTAGGTTTCTAATTGTAGATTGATATTTGTTTTTATTTAAAAAAAAAATTGATGCAATCAAATTTAGTTTTAAGGATCAAGTGTTCATAAAATTGATATTTTTTATGTTTAATTTGACCTAACTCACTTAATATTCATTTCATATTTTAAAAAAATTGTCAGAAATGTCTTTTAAAGTGTAAGCCAAAGATTGTCTTTGGTGTAAGCCGGCCATACCTATAGTATATGGGCCATTCCACGCTTAACGGATAGAACAATTGCCGTGTTTTTATTTACAAAATAATATTGTTCTATTATATTACCAATGCCAAATTTTTATAAATAGTTCTAAACTAAAGCTGTTTAACAAGGTTTTTACATTACAAAGTCCCGTCCGTTACGCTTTAAATTATTAGTTTTTAAGGAATTAAACAGTCAACCACGATACCTAATTTTGCCAAATAAAAACCTTGTTAAAGAGCTTTAGTTTAGGACTATTTATAAAAATTTGACATTGGCAATATAATAGAATAATATTATTTTGTAAATAAAAACACGGCAATTGTCCTATCCGTTAAGCATGGAATGGCCCATAGGTCCTATACTAGCCTGCACAGTGTTGTCAACTTAGTTCTAGGTATATTTTACGACTGTCTAAATTTTTAAAACACCTATTTTAAGATTTGATTTTATTCGTGTTGTCTTTTATTGTTATAACATATTTAACTTACTTATACAAAATTATATTTGTTTGTTTGTTTTATTAGTTTACTAATTTAAATAAAAATATTTTTATTTATACCACGGTGCTGTTCTGAGAGGTGATTTTTGGACTTTCTGTGAAACCAAATTTTTTTTTATATTCTTGTTAATTAGGTCATAACTAAAATTTAAAGAGCAAAATAAAAAAAAATTGACGGTTAATTTTGTTTTAATTGGATGTTTATTAAAAATATGTATGCACACTTTCAATTCTCCAATTAAAACTTGCGATTTTATTTAAACATTATCATAACTTTTTAAATCAGATTAAAGATTAGTTAATTTCCTAAAAAAAGGTCTATACAATTTTTATCTTTTACTGTTTTGTTGTAATTCACGTTTAAAGTTTTAATTTAAGGTTAAATGTATAGTATACATTTATTAAACAATAATTCTAAGGGTGCCACATTTTATTTAAGGCCGATTTGACATTTTTGATTTATTTGACGAATAATTTCTTTGGATACTAGATTTTGCCAAGACATGAAAGTTATCGGCCCGATAAACTTTACTAAAGATGAATAAACCGGTCCTTAGTTAAATTTCATGAATTTCTTCGTAACTTTTACTACAATTTTTCATTTTTGTTTATAAAAAACACTTTAAAAAACTAAACAAAAATTATAGAATACGTATACTGAAAATGGCAATTCAAACGTCAAATAAATTTTTAATAGATCTAAGTTTCATGGCAACCTTTAAGGATATATTAATTAAGGGAATATAAATGTATACGTCAAAGGTTAGATTAAAAGTTTGAACGTTTATTGTAACAAAACAGTAAAATATATAAAAAAAATTGTAAAAACCTTTTTTTAGTTATGCAAATATTAAATATTTAAATTAAATCGCTGGTTTTAATTGGATAATTGAAAGAGTGCATAATATTTTTAATAAAAAGCCAATTAAAACAATTCAAACCGTCAATTTTTTTTTATTTTGCTCTTAAAATTTTAATTATGACCTAATTAACAAAAATATAAAAAAAATAGGTTTCACAGAAAGTCCAAAAATCACCTCTCAGAACAGCACCGTGATACCCTTTTGTATAATTATATTTGAAACTAAGGAATTCTAGGGATTTTTTTTAACCAAGTTTAGGGATTTTTAAACTGACCATGTTGACAACACTGCAAAAAAAACATGAAATAATTATATTTATAGTAGGTACTAGGTAATAAAAAAACAACAAAGTTGGAAGGGTTTAAAAAATTTACATGTTTTTTAAATATTATTTTTATTTTGAAAATTTATAAAATATTATAAAAATAAGGGCATTACGTTAATTAAAAAAATATCAACGTTTAACAACGCAGGTAATACCTACATCAAAAATTTAATTTTTTTTAAAACAAAAATTCAAATTTTTTATGACCTTAAATTAAAAAATTAATATTCAGTGAGGTAGACTAAAAACTATAATTAAGTGATATATTGCATTAATAATACATAAATATAAATTATTTTGAGAATAAAACCAACTACGTTGCCAAAAGAAACAATTTGTTTAGCTAAATTTACAATAAATTGCTTAAAACTCAAAAACTTTATAAGACTGTTAAAAAATTCGAGCTAACATTAACAAACGCAGTGAGCCCTTTTTAAACGTGTTAAAGCGTTGTCTTCAGACGTGGGCTTCCTGAACACATCTGGAGCGATAATGGCACAAATTTTACAGGGGCGAATAACATTTTGCATGATATTTATAAAACAAGTGGTTTTGATGACTTTATTTTGCAAAACAAGATAACGTGGCATTTCATACCAGCCAAAAGCCCCCATTTTAATGGTTTAGCTGAGGCTGCTGTTAAATCAGCAAAATCACATTTATTTCGTGTAATTGGCAGTGCAAAACTAACATTTGAAGGCCTTTGCACAATTGTAACACAAATTGAAGCAATTCTTAACTCCCGACCTTTGTTTCCTTGCTACAATGATCCCAATGATTTGGTTCCTTTAACGCCTGGACATTTTTTGATCGGACACAAGTTAACCTCATTACCACAACTGAAAGTTGAAGAAACAGCATTGAACAGACTTTTCCATTATAAGCAACTACAACAAATGGTTCAGCACTTTTGGCAACGATGGGCAAGGGAATACTTACATACTTTGCAGCAGCGTAACAAGTGGCAAACATCAAATTCGTCTCAGTTGGCTCCAGGCGCTCTTGTGCTTCTCAACATGGCCCCTCAGCAATGGAAGCTTTGTCGAATTACTGCGCTTTATCCTGGTGAAGATGGTGTTGTGCGTAGCGTTTCTGTTAAAACAATAACTGGTGAAGTTAAGCGTGCAATACATAGAATTTCAGTTGTACCTACCTGTGACGATAATGTGGTGTAGAGTAATTCGTTGTTTCTCTTTCATTTTTATTTTAAACAGTTTTTTAAACATTTTTTTTGTTTATAACCAGGGTTGTGAACCGGTCCAAGAACCGCTTGTTTGTTACGGACCGGTCCGTACCCAAAATAAACAAGTTATAATTCTGGACCGGTCCATGGACCGTCCCGTTTTTAAAATTACTTGGACCGGTACAAATTTTGGACCGAACCGTTTTCAAGTGTTTTGGAGCGGTACTGGACCGGTTTAAACACTTTGAACCGGTCCAAACATTTGTATTATTAGATTATTTCCCCTCCTATTTCATATTATTGACATTATTATTATTACTGTGATTTGAACCAATCGGGTTTTAAATTGGAAAAAGTGAGATTGGAACTAACAGATGTCAGATTTTTTTTATATATTATATGGGTCATTCCACCAAATAAAGTTTTTTTTTGTTGGCCCTCGCGAATTTTTGAAGTGAAACTTTAAACGCGCGCAAAGGGATAACTGCTCTAAACCCAATTTTCATATAATAATATACATATAATAATTTCGTAATAGGTACACACTACGTGCTGGTATAAGTATATATAAATGGCGTCCACGCCAGGTCGGGTTGTCCTCCGTGACATTGTTCTTTCTTAAATAGGACACTTTAAATTCTAAAATTTGGCGAAATGGCTTTTAGCAACGTTGCCAGGTTTTTTGATAGCCGTCCATATTAAACAGTATTACATACATATTTAAATTTTAATTAATCATTATGTATTCGCATTATTGCGCAGTGTGTACCAGATAATTTTTTATGCGCAGTAGGTACCAGATGATTGGGTCCATGCGCAGTAAGCACCAGGTGGTTTTATGTGTGCGCACTGTGTACCAAATGATTTGATCCATGCGAAGTGGGTACGAGATTATTATGTCTATGCGCAGTAGGTACCAGGTGGTGGTTTCCATGCGTAGTTGGTACCAGGTGGTTTATTTTTATGCGCAGTAGGTACCAGATGGTTGGATCCATGCGCAGTAAGTACCAGGTGGTTTTATGTGTGCGCACTTTGTACCAAATGATTTGATCTATGCGCAGTGGGTACGAGATTATTGTGTCTATGCGCAGAAGGTACCAGGTGGTTTTATGTGTGCGCACTTTGTACCAAATGATTTGATCTATGCGCAGTGGGTACGAGATTATTGTGTCTATGCGCAGAAGGTACCAGGTGATAGTTTTTATGCGTAGTGGGTACCAGGTGGTGGTTTAGCGCATTAGATACCAGTTGGTTTTATGTGGGCGCAGTGGGTACCAAATTAAAAAAACAAATATCGTCAAAATTCGAAAAATAATTACTATAGTTAATATTAACAGCTCAAATCTTCAGAATCTATAGAAATGTTTAATGATTAATTATTAAAAAAAACTAAATACTATCAATATAATAAGTTATTCACGAGAAAGCGATTTTCCGAAAATTTTAATTATTTTCTGAAAATTTTTTGTAATTGGTAAAATAAATATAAAAATATAACGTGGAATGATAAATCTAACATTATTTCTAGGGGACAAATTTTAATGTACGTTTCATGAAAAAATTAAGTAAATTAAGTGAAAAAACAATAATGGTTTTTTTACAATTATTGTAAATCAACGAGAAATACGTTGTTCACAATGGCAACTGTCAAAATGACAGGTGTCAAAATAAAGGCTGTCAAAATGGCGGAAGTGCGGAAATAACAGCTATAAAAATTAGTGATGATAAAATGACAGGTGCCCAAATGACAGCTGTCAAAATAAGTTGTAAAAAAAAGTGGTGATAAAATGACAGGGGCCCAAATAACAGCTATCAAAATGACAGGAGCCCAAATAAAAACTGTCAAAATGACAGGTGCCGAAATGAGCTGTCAAAATGACATTGCTGAAAAAACGTTATCCGAGCAAAGCCGCAAGTATACAATAATGGTTTTTTTACAATTATTGTAAATCAACGAGAAATACGTTGTTCACAATGGCAACTGTCAAAATGATAGGTGTCAAAATAAAGGCTGTCAAAATGGCGGAAGTGCGGAAATAACAGCTATAAAAATTAGTGATGATAAAATGACAGGTGCCCAAATGACAGCTGTCAAAATAAGTTGTAAAAATAAGTGGTGATAAAATGACAGGGGCCAAATAACAGCTATCAAAATGACAAAAGCCCAAATAAAAACTGTCAAAATGACAGGTGCCGAAATGAGTGTACCCACTACGCATAAAAACCATCACCTGGTACCTTCTGCGCATAGACACAATAATCTCGTACCCACTGCGCATAGATCAAATCATTTGGTACAAAGTGCGCACACATAAAACCACCTGGTACTTACTGCGCATGGATCCAACCATCTGGTACCTACTGCGCATAAAAATAAACCACCTGGTACCAACTACGCATGGAAACCACCACCTGGTACCTACTGCGCATAGACATAATAATCTCGTACCCAATTCGCATAGATCAAATCATTTGGTACACAGTGCGTACACATAAAACCACCTGGTGCTTACTGCGCATGGACCCAACCATCTGGTACCTACTGCGCATAAAAAAACATCTGGTACACAATAATGCGAATACATAATGATTAATTAAAATTTAAATATGTATGTAATACTGTTTAATATGGACGGCTATCAAAAAACCTGGCAACGTTGCTAAAAGCCATTTTGCCAAATTTTAGAATTTAAAGTGTAATATTTAAAAAAGAACAATGTCACGGAGGACAACCCGACCTGGCGTGGACGCCATTTATATATACTTACACCTATTACGTTTTCGTTCGTTCGGACCGGTCCATGGACCGTGGACCGGACCGTTTTTGGCGGTCCACACTGTCAATGTTCCAAAACGGACCGGTTCAGTCGAACCTATTTTTGCTGGACCGGTCCAACACAAACGGTCCACAAACGGTCCGGTTACATGGACCTTTTTTGGAACTGAACCGCTGGCGAACCGGTCCATGGACCGAAATTTTGTTACGGTTCACAACCCTGTTTATAACGTCAAATTATCTGACAGCTGTTATATGCGCAACACAGGACATGCGTATGTGTCAGACACATTGTGTTAGTTCACTGGATAAATTCCCACTATTTAAATCTTTTATTTAGTTAATTTCAAAATTTAATGTAAAGTATATTAGGTATCATTTATTGTTTTTTCATAGGTTTATTCATTTAATTGAAACACCGGCCTGTTTCAAGGTGGGCGGTATGTTAAAGCAGGACGCGCACTGAATTCGCTCGACTCGGATCGGCACGGCACAGCAGTGCCGAACGTTTTGCATTGTTGTTATTTCAATATATCCCCGCGCACTCATTCGGATCGGCACGGCAGAGACCGTTCGACTCGACTCGTCTACGTCCGAGGTTCCTTGGGAAGGCAACTTCTGCCGAACGTCGAGTTGATTATACTAATTACACAGTAGGGTCAGCCCTGGATTAAGGGGGGCTATAGCCCCAGGCCCCGCCACTCAGGACCCCTGACACCACCGACAAAATGTTTACATTTATTACATTTTTCTTTTAATAAAGAACTTTGAGTGCCCCCTAAATTTATCTTAATCCGGCCGTGAGTAGGGTGGAGCGAAAATAAGGCAAATTTCTTTTTTTTTTTAATTGATTTTGCATTCTGGACAATAATTTGCTCGGATGCCGAAAGAGAACTAGTTTCTAGTCGAATCAGTGCGCGGATAAAAGTCGTGCTGATCTGACCCGTTCCGTGCCGATCCGAGTCGAGCGAATTTAGTGCGCGTCCTGCTTAAGTGTTTCAACTAACTTAAAATATTATATAAGTTTGTGCTTTGTTGAAGAGCGCATATGCGCACTCCCCTTCAATGTAAAATTTTATGTTATAGGTCCACACGTAAGAGTCGAGAAAAAGTTGTTATACAATAAAGATCGAGAATAAAACACAAAATATTACAATAATTAATTTTAATTCAAATCCAAAACCAAGTCGCAGTTTATAACACAACAAGAGAAAATACCCAGGATTTCCTATAGATCCCAAATACAATAGCACATAAAAAAGTGTGGGGTAGTGCCCCAGTTGATATTTTATGTTATTTTTTGAGTTTAGTATTGTGAAGGTGGAATATGTTTGACAAAAGAAATAATATTTCAATGCAAAAAAAATAATACGAAGTAAATATTTGTATAAACCACAGATGTGCTTTATTAAATGCAAATTTTGCTTGTTATTCATATTTCGTTAAGGGTCAAACATAAGTTTTGTTCAATGTAAATAACTTTGGGTTTACTCTATAATTTCGCAATTCTAATTTATTTTAAACTTTAGTTAAATAACTAATACGCTAACAAATGTCAGATTGCATAAATGTATGCAATCTTTCAATAAATATATTGATTCTTTGTTATGGCTTTTTATAAACAGAATCAATTTAGAAATTTTAATTTAAATCCAAAACCAAGTCGCAGTTTATAACACAACAAGAGAAAATACCCAGGATTTCCTATAGATCCCAAATACAATAGCACATAAAAAAGTGTGGGGTAGTGCCCCAGTTGATATTTTATGTTATTTTTTGAGTTTAGTATTGTGAAGGTGGAATATGTTTGACAAAAGAAATAATATTTCAATGCAAAAAAAATAATACGAAGTAAATATTTGTATAAACCACAGATGTGCTTTATTAAATGCAAATTTTGCTTGTTATTCATATTTCGTTAAGGGTCAAACATAAGTTTTGTTCAATGTAAATAACTTTGGATTTACTCTATAATTTCGCAATTCTAATTTATTTTAAACTTTAGTTAAATAACTAATACGCTAACAAATGTCAGATTGCATAAATGTATGCAATCTTTCAATAAATATATTGATTCTTTGTTATGGCTTTTTATAAACAGAATCAATTTAGAAATTTCATTTTGAGAAAAATAATTATAGGGTGCCTGGAAAGGGTAGGGAGTATTTGTAAATTCAATAAAAAAGAACTTTTTTTGGATAATTAAGTGCCAAAGTTTATGTTGTGCGAATGTTGTCCTTTAATTGCAGTAGAGTTAGTGGTTTGTTTTTATAAACTTTCTTTTAAAGGTATTCCCTTCTCGGAGCCAGTTGTTTAAAAACCTCAAGTGATTGATTTGAGGTGTGGCAAGTGGCCCAATCTTGTTAAAACCATGTTTCCACATTAAAACTTTCAAATTCCTGCAGTTGTGGAACCAAAAATTTCCTTAACATGTCGCAATACCGTTCACGCATCATTGCCTTCACCAGACATGGCAGCCCATATATGTTTCTGTCTTGGATTTTTGTTAGTAAGTACAGAATTAGCAGTTTTATTTGTTTACTTGGCCATTTAAGTGAACACTATTTCAAATAAAATAGAATTTAGTATTTACATAAAAATAAAACGTTTCGTAAAGGAATTGACTTTGATTTGTATTTCGTGTAGTTTATAACTGGCTATTTCGGTTTTTCTGGGCAGAAAGTAAAATAGTTGCCTCGTACAAAACATATATTTTATGTTTTGGAAATATATCATCTGTTCTTAAGAGTCTGATGCCTCTTTATACAAACTGGAAATTAATGATGTCTCTCTTAAATGAAATACCACTATCCATCTCACGATTCTGACATAATATGTAGTCACATCCTGCTCCTTAATATAACTCCCATTAATTTTCACATAAAAAATGTCCTTTGATTAAATTTTCGTTTGTTCAAATCTCGGTCTTTTGTTGAAGCACAGCAAAAGTAGTAATTCAAAAAATATTCTCCAAATAGGCATAACCCAATTTTAGTTCAAATATATTTTTTCGTAGTATCGTCATTAAAATTGTCCTTATTGAATTCTTAATATTCTTATTTTTCTATACCATACCTTATTAGTATAGATCGGATTCCAGACCAAATGGCATCTTCAATTTTAACAGGCCGTTAAAAATTCTTAGTTCAAAACGTGTTTTGGACATTTTTAGTGCAATTTATACCAACCAATTAATTTAACTTTTTTGACTAAGAAGAATTAATAAAATACCAAACCTTACCCAAGAGCATTTAGGCTTTTTCCAAGGTGAAATTTAGTGACGATTTAGTTTTTCAGGTTTAGTTCTAGATTTAAAGATACGCATGAAATCTCAAGAAAATGCAATATTACAGAACAAAACATTACAATTATGCAAATTAAAAATTGTATTTGATGTCAAATCAATCCAAATTGGCTTAAAAATTTTAAAAAAACCCACAATTAAAATAATTTATTATTGTGATTTACATTTACATGGGAGTATACCTACTACCCATATGGATTTTGAGCCAGTGAATCCGAATCCGGTCTCAGAATTTCCCCTGGACCCCCAGTTTTCCCCTAGCCTAGGGAAAATGTGTGAAATCTTAAAAATTTCAGTATCTGTGAAAGTAGTTTTGATCTAAAAAGATTAATTTTCAACATAATTTCAATTTTGAAAAACCGAGTATGCCTTGAAAATATTAAAAAAACTATTTTTCGTGTAGGTAAAGTGCCTTTCAAATGGTATATACGAAAAAATATTAATAAAAAAAGTTGTTTAGAATTAATATTTAGGCCCCTTTTTTACTATTTTTTGTGTAGGTTAAATACCTTTCATATAGAATATACGATACAATATTATATTAAAAGTTGTTTAGAATCATATTTTAGATCCATATACCAAATTTCAAATTTATTGGCCAACTTTGATTTTTTTTTACTACCTGGATTTTTACAATATTGGTGCCCGTTGGTACTTCAAATATTTATTGAAACTCTGTACTTTTACTAATATTTGGCTTAGAAGCACATGTTAAAGGTAAAGACTAATTAAAATAATTTGGGCCAGTTAGATGGCTCAAATACCACTCTGTGCGATGGTAAAACGACGCGTCGGATCTTTAAGATTTTCTTTATTTTTGTAAATATACAAATTTACACAAGGCTATCTCTCGTGAAAATATAGGCTGGGGCATCGCTATAGCGTATACGGTGTTGTTTTTGACCAAAAAAAGGAATTGATTGTTTCGTCATAAAAATGTTTTTTTTATTGATATAGGTGCGAAAATGGCGTTGAACTTTTTGGGTAGTACAGATGCATTAATATTGTTTATAATCGTATTTTCCAATATTATCTTGTTTTCATTGGTTGTTCATGTGTTGGGGCGCCCAGCGCGATCGTCAATTACGTTTTTGGGCCATTCTAAAAAAAAATTAAAATATTTCCATACCAAAATTTTGGACTAAAAAATTATATATCAAAAATATTTGATTATAAGTTTAACATTTATTTATAAATAAATGTTAAACTTGAATTCATTAAACTATTCCATATACAACATGTATAGTGGAGTGATTAAAAAAAACTATAAAATTCTTGCTGATTTTTTGTGTTCTAAGAGTTCTATTTTTGAGTAAGCGCATTTACCACTTTTAGATTTCTGCAAATTTTACTTCATTTTTTGAAATCTATAATATTTGACCACCGTAGTTATTTTTGCATTATGTAATAATATTTTTTAGTTAAATTTATTGTTAAAGGAAATATAATACTTTTTTATGTGATTAGGTTAAAAAGTCGGTCCTTTTGAGCCTAAGCTAAAAGTTTGAAGGCCGACGCTACAATGAGCGAAGCACAAAAAGACACTTCTTGACGGAATTGCATACAACATTTTGTTTTCATGGCACATTTTTATTTGCTTAAATTGACTTTTGGTTGAATTTTTATAAATGTTTAGAGTTTTGTTTACTTACATTTAAAACAGGCAGTGCACTTTTTAATTTTTTTTTGTTTTTTTTCAGAAAAATGTGTTTAGCTAGTTTATATATCTCCACTGTGTTACCAATTTGAAATCCAAAATTTAATTCAATAATAAAAGTTGTTATAAAAATAATTTTAAATAAAATGTACTTAGTTCACAAACTTCTGCCTCCAATTTTTTATTTTATTTTTTATTAAAAATTATATGCTTTTTTTAAATATGTATGTTAAGATACGTTTAAAAAGAAACCATTCCGATTCTTTGTTAAAAAAACAATACCATTAGTATTTTCTTTTAGTCACTGTATAAGTGAGTTAAACTCTAATTTATAAACACCTATTACCAAGTGATAGTGTATAAAAATCATTCTAAGTATTTTTTTTTTAACAAAAAAAAGTAACAACGGACTTAATCAGATAACGTAAAAAAGAAACTATAAAGGGTGGTACGATTTTAGAGTAATACATAAACAAAATCCCTTGTAGTTTTGCTCACTTGCAGAATAACAACTTAGATTTCTAAATTGTAGACACCCTTTTTCTTTGACTATAAGCTGGTGAAGGTCCCTTTTAGTACTTGTATATTGCGTGGAATTTTCCCTTGGATGTAATCTATATCATGAGTTGTAATCAGAAATAATTTTAGATTGAGGTAAACATTCAATTTTCTAGTTTCTTTAAGAAACTTTCTTGAGCCATCACTGGTAATATTCATAAGAATATTACCAGTGATGGGTCAAGAAAGTTTCTTAAAGAAACTAAGAAAATTGAATGTTTACCTTAATGTTTAGCCCGTTTGGGTTAATTCTAGATTCCTTTAGGCCATATTAGTATCTGTGATACAATTGCTGTGTGCAGTCCTGGTTGCATAGTATGTACCGATTGCGGCAAAGGCCACGTCGTTTGACGGTGTGGATCACCTGATGTTCTTACATCTCGACTCTGTTGACTTAACAACCGAGCATATAAGCTCAGGGAGTAATTTGTTTTGATTGTGTTCCACTACACCAAGTTGCCCGACACTGATGAGACCCAATAAAGGTCGAAACAGCTATCTGTCGGTATTTGAAGTTGGTGGAACGCATTCAAAACAAAAAACTTTGGCGAAGTGTAGGTTCAATTCTTTCTAATTTTAGATTGGTTTATCATAAACTATTTTTAATAAAAGCGACGGTAAATATCCACTTTGTTGTTGAAAAATTATATTGCGTTACCCTAAATTCCAATGCGTTACCATAAGGTAACATAATGGACTCGGTAACGCAGTGGACAAAGTTTTGTGAAACCATATTTGAAAAATAATAATAATACATTACAGTCATTAATTACTCTCAATGAGCTTTGGTGCCCTAAAATAAACATAATCATGAAAAATAGTATTTTTTCTTACCTTATTTTTATTATTTTTTTGAGTAACTTAGCGGACAAACAATTATTACATTCGCGTTACCCGCACCTGTTTCAACCGATATCTTATTCCTGATTGAATAAATAAATTCAGCTGGGTAATGTGTACGTCCGAACATCATTTGTGGATCACGTGAGTGTCAAAAAAGTTGCTATGTATATGTTTTTTAATATTCTATCGGTAACGCGACGGAAAAACTGTCTGGGACATAAGTCAAATTTAAAAAAAGTAGGTATATTAAAATTAATTATTTTATATATAAATTGTTTACTGTATTAACTAAGGATGTTATGGATTGCTATAAAGCAACACAAAGTTCTGGTTATTCGATATTTAAAAAAAAAACATGTATGTATGTTTTATAAAACGCTAATGGGACATTTGAAAATGTGTGTTACACAAGTTTCAAAATTAAAAAAAAATTATTCTGAAATAACTAAACAAACATTTTCTGAAAGAGTATACTAAGGGCTTGTTAGGTTTTCACTTGGTTTTTAAATCAATGAGATCCGATAATTTTTTAACAAAGTTATTGGAATTCAAACTTACGGACAGCGGAAGGCGGGTGTTTTTTTGAAAACAACCCATATATAATAATCCTAAATATTACATTAACAATTTATTATTTTTTTAAGTTTAGGTTATATTAAAACCTTTGTTTAAAGAATTACTAATGTATTAAAATTGTTTCTTTTTTTTTAATAAAAATATTGTAGGTATGTGTATTTTTTTCAAATTTTTAAAATATTTTTTTTAGCAAAAGCGGCTATCTCCAAGTGTAAAACTGGCAATCTATAAACTTAAAAACTTAATTATTTTAATATTAGTGAAGTAATTAGCATTTTATTTTAAAAGTAATTTGTATGTCAAAATAAAAATAAATTAGAAGAAACCTTAAAAAAAATTTAACGTTGTATTAGAAAATTGACAGTTTTGCTTCTATACCCCACAAATATTATATAACACAGTACGACAAAATTTGATTTTTGGTCCCTCCCATGAAAAATTTCTACAGATTCTAAAAATAGAGTTAAAAAAATGATACCCGTGTCTCGGCGTTTTTTCACATCACGTCATAATTTTTTTTTAAGGGCCATCCAATAAAATGTTATTCACACTATTCGCGACATAATTTAATAGACTCGATAACAGCTGGACTGCATAGTTAAAAAAATATATATTTACTAAATGGATAGGTAACCATTATAGATGCATTTTAAAATTATTTTAATCTTATACAGAGTTTTGCACATTTATATATATATATCAAACGGTTTATTTTTAAACCAAGTAACAAAATGTTTCAATTTTAAGCCAATCAAAATGCTTTAAAGTCGGGTAATTAAAATTTTTATTTATTCAATTTTTTGTAAAAATTGAGCTTTGTTGAATTAACATTTTTAAAAAAAATTAAAGGATATTTAAATGAATTGATTTAAGTCTTAAAGCAAATGTACCTAAAACATATTTAATTTAAGTAAAAAAAGTATTTAAGTATACGAAGTCAATTGAAACAGCAAAAAAACAAAAAATTTACACATCTGCGGCATTTATACATAAAAAGCATTGTTTTCAAAACAATCTTTATACGAGGGTAATACTTTTTTTTTAAATGTTAAATAAAAACATTATTGCAGCGATAAATCGATAAATTTTTCATATTAATTTTGATTGTTGACTTAACCATCCATTTGAAATCAAAGTAAAAATGCAGTGTCCGAATCGAAATAATTTTTGTTATGTATGTGGTTTATTTGCACCTCCAAGCCATATGCGAAATATTATAAAAAGTGTAGCAACAGCTTTTGAAGACTATTTTTTGGTGACGTATATACCAAACTTATGGTATGTACCAGAGGTTTTATGCGAATATTGTTACCGTTGTTTGCATGGATTGCAAGATAAAACACACAGTATGAAATATGTTGTACCAACAATTTGGCTTCGACCCGTCGCGACGTACCGAACACGCATCTGACCAATGTTATTTCTGCATGTCAAAATTAAAAAGTTTTGGATTTCGGACCAATACTAGAGAGAAAATTGATTACGCCGATGTAGAATCCGTCATTCTCGCAAGAGTGCGATCTGAAGATTATCCAACTGCTCCTTCAGAAAACATATGTGAGGATAAAAGTAAAAGATCTTTAACACCCAGTACAACCATTTTTTCCGAGATGGAATCTGAATTTATTCCCTGTAGTTCGGGTTATAAAGTACATTTTATAACACAGGACATGAAAGTACATATGTCACTGAAAATACATTTTCTCCATGCTCATTTGGACTATTTTCCACCAAATTTGGGCGATTTTAGTGACGAACATGGCGAACGTTTTCACCAAGACATTTTAACAATTGAAAAACGCTTCAAGGGAAAATACGTCAGGCATTTGCTGGGTGAATATTGCTGGTCAATTGTTCGAGATTCTGAAGCAATATACAGCCTGTTCAGAATAAAACCGAATATATCGCCTCCCTCCAAGGCGCGTCACAGTTGCTTGTGTGATAAACGACATGACGAAAGGTCGAGCAGGTAAGGACTTAAAAAATTAAATGATAATAATGCAAAAAATCTCATTAGCGATGCAGTCTATTTGCTTAGCTACTGTGTCGCGCGTTGGAGGGAGGCGAGGCCACGCCCCATATATATATAGATATATTCGGTTTTAGTCTGAACGAGCTGTATAATCGTCAAACTAAACGACCAAGATTTTATTCCAACATGTATTGAATATAAGATAAATACAAAAATGTGTTTCATTAAAAAAAAAATAAAAAAAATTATTTAAAAAAAATCAAAATATAAACTTTTTTAAATTTGTTTTTTGTATTGTGTAAAAACATACAATATTTACAAAAAAATATATTTTTAACCGAGTAAAAAATGTACAATCTGTATAAGCATAAATAATAGGAATGACGGCTTAAAATTTTTTTATGACGTGATCTCGTGAAACTGTGAGACACGGGTACGTTTTTTTTACCTCTATTTTCAAAATCTGCTAAAATTTTTCATGGGAGGGAAATTGTGTTGTACTGTGTAATATATACTAATATATACTATATTGTACAAACTGTGTAAATAAATTAAAAGTTCACTACATTGCTAACTTATGCTTTTCTTGTTTTAAGGGTTGACATGGCGGAAGCCCACCGCAACGGCAGTTACTACCAGTGTTGTTCCGGATTCTGCATCGATTTGTTACAAAAGTTCTCGGAAGAGTTGGGCTTCACGTACGAGCTGGTGCGCGTGGAGGACCGCCGCTGGGGCACCAACGAGAACGGCAAATGGAACGGCTTGATAGCCGACCTTGTTAACCGTAAAACGGACATGGTCATGACGTCGCTCATGATTAATGCCGAACGAGAAGCAGTGGTGAGTTTTGATGATTTGATGGAAAAAATACTCACGCTTTCATTTTATTTATTACATTTATAAAGAGTAATTCCAATATTTTTTCAATTTGTAGGCTGACATTAGAAATGCCGAAGGATAATTTTCATTCCTTGCAGATAAATTTATTTATAATCTAACAAAACAATTTCTAAATTAATTTAGTGACACTGTAAATTATAGATATCGACGTAAAGCGCCAGGATATAAATGTTAGAAGTTATGAAAACGGCTAGCTGGTCGAAGATATAGCAAGTTTTAATATTATTTTAATTAAAATAATATTTATATCAACCCTTAAGTAAGCAAATAGAATTAAAAAGATAATAAGTATATTAAAAATATGAACTCGTACAAACTTTATAGTGTATTTAATAACGTAGGCTCAGTATTAAATATATGACAAAAACAATTATATTAACCCTAGAATACTGTTGCTATTTTATGTCACGTAATACTGTTGATACGTAAAATTTACGTACGTAGCAAAGTTCAAGTTAAATTATGAAAGTATTTTAATAATATTTCATTAAAAGGCAAAAAAGTAAAATAAACCTTTCATTAGTTAAAAACAAATAAATTATAAGTCACATTAAAAATTATTACTTATATAAATAACAAATATAGTTTAAGTTAAGCACTTGGGGCACATTTTATTTGCGTGTTCGCCACACATTGGTTTTATACACTATATGCAGTACGTTGAGGTCATTTTTTTTTTTGCTGATGGGCATATATGGCAATATTTTTTTGGGCCTTTTTGATTTTCCACTCTTTCTTGTGCTTTACCTTCTTCCCTCTCATTTTCTGTTTCCAACACACGTAAATTTTACGTGCTGACTTTAATATTAGCGGTTGATACGATCATATACGCACGCCAAATCAAACTAATTCCCTTTTGAGATGATGCATAAACTTAACAGATAGCACTGCTGGCCGCTGGAGTGGAAGGCTCAATCGGTTTCGATTTGGCGGGGGAGTGTTTTTAATTATACGTAATTTTTACGTACAACAGTATTCTAGGGTTAAAACGGTGTTTTTATGATACACTTACATTTGTTTCAGTTGGTGTATACCAAATAAATTGTGCAAAAATATTACACCTATAGCAACTATAGCCATTTAAATAACACAATTATAGAAACCTTTATTCAATAAATTTAAATAAATTTCAAATTAAATTTGATTTAAATTTATTATATGCTTTTTGGTCCTGGTCCTGGTTTAAACCCGTTACCTTTGATAATAAACTTTGCCCACTGAGTTAGGTACCAGTTCCTTATAATTTATGGTTTAAAATTAATTATTATTCATTATAACTTCATTAACCAACTAGATAATTATTACTAGCAAATAAGAAAGACTTTGTCTGGATTTTGGATGTCTAAATATTTTTAACAAGTAACTGGCCGGACTCAATACCTTTTCTTGATTTCTACCTAGAAATCAGATGAAAACTAGACAATTTTCTTTTTGGAAGGTTAAACAATATATAGGGTGTCCAATTAGGTACGCTCGATCTTTGATAGGCGGCTATGGCTAAGTCAGTACAGACACAGCTGTCAAATATTTTGAAGTTTTGTTGGCATATTATGACATTTGATAATGGAGCGTTACACGGTTGCTCAACGCATTCAAATTATTCAAATTTACCAACAAAATCAATGTTCAATTCGCCAAACGTTTCGAGCATTGCGTGCGATTTATGGTCAGCATGAACGTCCTGCAGAGTCAACTATTCGCCACCTCATAAATAAATTTAGAACAACTGGTTCAGTGCGCGACCAAGCAACACCCATACGTCAACGAACGGTCAGAACAATTGAAAATATTGCCGTTGTTCGTGAGACTCTCACGGTGAGAGCTTGCTTGAGAATCCGAGACAGTCGATTCGTCGACGTGGGCAAGAAGCTGGCATTTCGAAGAGTTCAACTTGGACTATTCTGCGTCGGGACCTAAAATTTTATCCATATAAGATTCAATTGACGCAAGAACTAAAGCCGTAATACCACGAACTACGCCGCGGCACATTTGCCGAATGGGCTCTAGAGCAGTTGGCGACCGATCCCGCTTTTGGAAAAAAGTCATTTCCAGCGACTAAGCGCATTTTTGGCTGAACGGCTATGTAAACAAACAAAACTGCCGAATTTGAGGCGATCAGTAACCCAAGTAAGCCGGAAAAAGTGACAGTGTGGTGCGCATTCTGGGCGGCTGGTGTTATTGGACCGTACTTTTTTGAAGACGAACGTGGCGTAGTAAAGTCCCTTGTGTACTTGAATAAGCCACGAACAATTGAAACCCTGAAGGCCAACATTACTCGTATAATGAATGAAATCGAACCCGAAATGTGAGAAAAAGTGATAGAAAATTGGACCTGCAGAATGCGCGCTGTGGAGCGCAGCCGCGGGGGCATTTGAAATATGTTATTTTTCATAATTAATGCCATAGGATGTTTTTTTAAATAAATATATTTTTTCCTAATATCTTAAGTGTAGTTTGTTTTTTATTTCATTTTAAAGTTAGAGCACTCTTAAGTGGACAAAAATTTCCGAATATGCCTTTTTAGACAGACTTTTAAGTTTTCTACATCAAAATAATATCTTAAGCAAAAACCAACACGGTTTTCGTTCTAAGCACTCTACATCTACAGCAATTAATGCTTTCTATAATAAAATTGTTAAATGTTTGGATGAAGGCGAATGCCCGGTTGGAATCTTTTGCGATTTGAGTCGGGCTTTCGACTGCGTCGACCACGATTTACTGTTAACAAAACTTTACGACATCGGCGTAAGAGGTGTTTGTTTATCTTGGATACGATCGTTTTTAGAAAACCGCACTCAGTACGTCTTTGTTCAATACTTAAACAATAACTGTCTCAAAAGTGTAAATTCAAATAAGTTGGCACTGGAGCGAGGAGTTCCCCAGGGAACAATTTTAGGTCCAATTCTTTTTGTTCTATATGTAAACCAAGTCGATTTAATATTAAAAAATGAATTCTTTACCATGTATGCCGATGATCTTTCCATTCTTATTTCAGACTCAAACAATAAAACCATTCAAAATAAATCCAATAATGCCTTAAATTTAATATCACAATTTTTTAACTCTCATTCATTATGTCTTAACTCAAGTAAAACACAAATTATACAGTTTCATGCTAGACAAAGGGAATGTAAACCTATATCTTTTTTTCTTGATAACTCAGAAATTAATACAGGGGATAGTACAAAATTTTTAGGAGTTCATATTGATAAAAATATAAATTTTAAACTTCATTGTGAGCAAATTATAAAAAAAATTAATTCAATTATATTTTTATTTCATAATTTAAAAGTCGTGTTATCGAAAAATCAATTGATTAACTTATATTACGCTCAAATTGAGTCCCGTCTCAGATATGGTGTATGTTTTTGGGGAATGTCCACTCTGGCACAGGATATCTTCATCGCCCAGAAAAAAGCCCTACGGTGTATTTTTGGTTTATCAAAATCACACAGCTGTAAGGTTGTTTTTAAAACTAATGGAATTCTTACTTTACCATTTGTATTTATTTTTGAAATCTGCGTTTATATTTTTAAAAATAAAAGTAATTTTTACAAAAATAACGATTATCATACCCATAATACTAGGCAACATTCCGATTTGCATATACCATATGCCAGGCTTAGCCTTTGCAAAAATGCACCTGATTTTATAGGGCCAAAAATATTTAATAGGTTACCTACTAATCTTAAAGATTTAGGAAATGTTAGAATTTTTAAATACCAACTCAAATTATATCTTTTGTCTAAAACATTTTACTCAGTTAGTGATTTTTTCAATGATTAATTAATTTTTTTTTGTATACATTCATTCTTTGACTTTGACTTGTCCAACACAATGTAATATTGTATTATTGGAAAAAATAAATAAACTAAACTAAACTAGACACCCTTTATATGTTTGAAACACTGACTCCGACATATCAGTTCGCCAAATGTAATTTTACATTTTAACAGAAAAAATATCCCTTTGTGTTTATATTTTGTAAAAGAACGGACAGATTATTAATCTGTTAATATACTTAATATTATCAATCTGAGATTAATAATATTAAGTACCTATATGTAAAGAAGTGCGATTCCTCTTTAAATAAGTCGCCTAAATTTAAACAGCGTTATGCATTATTAAAAGCGTTGATTGAGAAATTCTGCACCAACAAATAGTCTCCACTCAATGGTAAAAAAATTAAAAGCGGGTATTATATTAAGTACAGGACAGTACAACTATTATTTTTTGTGAGATTTCTTAAAAATGTCCAAACTTAAATATAAATTATATTAGGTACAGTTATCATTAGTTAATTCTGCACCAACAAATATACGTACCCAATTGGATCCTTTGGCAACGATTTAGTTATTGAATTACATTTACAATTAAAAACACAATAATTCACCATGATCACTTTAATAAAATACAAACACTAACGTAACTATATACCTAAGAATATAAGCGTTAAGTTTTTTAATCAATGTTAATATCATAAATAATAAATCAAAATCGGGTAAACCAAAGTTTTAAGGTTTTAACTTGCAACGCGAAACCCAAATAACGTGCGCGATTTATCTGAGCAAATAAAACTTTGCAAACAAAATTTGTCGAGTAAGACTAGTGAAAAAACTACTTATTTATTTAAAAATGATGTGCAGTTCGTATGCTTTAAATATATTGTTAACAAACCTTGTAGTTCAATAAGATGACGCGCGCGTTGCGAAAAGTCAAAATGATTTTTGAAAGTTGTCAAAGTATTGCTTGATTCTTCCCTACGATTTATTTGTCACTGTATTTTAAATATGTTAAATATTTCCCAACACCAAAACAAAACACAAAGTGCTTTAAGCAAAGCTTTTGTCATAACCAATGTGGCTATCATCCACTCTTATAAAAATGAATTTTATTTGTCAATAAATATTGTTCACAATATTTTAAAGTTGAATATATTATTTGTGTTGCGGTTTTGAGCTAAACTTTTTGCATCTTTGTTTGTTTTTATGGGCCATTTAACCATGGAGCCTATATGCATTTAATAAAAATAATACTTTGTTGTTGGCCGCTAACGATTAAAGAAATTGGTTACTTTTAACTCTCAGAAATAGTCAAAGATGGTGGCTAACCTTAAATTAGTAAAACTATTTACGTGGTAAAAAATAACTATTTAAAGTGAAAACGACTATTTTATTAGTAAAAAATGCTGGTACTAATTTAAATAGTAGAATTTTGATTATTTTAAGAGAGTAATTTTTGTTAAAATAAATTTAAAATACTTTACCCTGTCAAGTTTAAATCCTATTGGATAGTACCTTGTATAGTTAAGAATAGTGCATAAAAACATTCATAATATTTTTCAAGCTAATTTACAAAGTAGGGATGTTTTTAAACTTTTGGTAATATTAATTTTAATTTGATTTTTAAGGTCAACATGTCGGATGTTTATTTTACAGCTTAAATTTAAATTAAAAACATGACTATCCCAGACTAATGGATTTTTTCACGTTCCATCTGCTTTTGCAAAGTTTACTGGCATTTGATTGACGTTTGTCAATCAAAACGTTTCGGTACCCTTTAAATATTTGTTTTCTGTTTGGTAGGAATCACTGTTCCAAATACTACAAACTCGATTTCTTTTATATGTTTTGTTATTAAATTAAGTATTTTATGTTATACGTATATATGTATTAGAGTGATTCATTTCCGCAAAAAACTTTTTTTTTCTCGGCGCTCAAGCAAAATATTAATCTACCTATAGAAAAAAAAATTTTCACCAAGGTAGAGCTCTTAATATCAATTTTAAGTACTTGCAGTTTCAATTTAAAGTTTTCCCATTTAAAATGCATGTAAAAAAAATGTTTTTTTTTTTCAAATTTCTAATGCTCGCCCCCTCTTTACAATATTGTGAATCGGTTTTATGGACCTTATAGGGAATTTCACGCTCTTCAAAATTGTCTTTGTGTTTTTTTGTGTAACTCGCAGTGGTTCGCCAGTAGGAGTCATCAAAGTTCAATTTTTTGAATAAACATTTTTTTTTGCAATTTTTTTTAACAATTCGCAAAAAATAGTGAAAAAAAAGAGTTGAATCGTAAAAAATAGTCTTTTAACACATATTTTATGAATTTACGGTCATTTTTATATCTTAAAACGTAAGTAATTGATAAATATTAACCAATTATGCTATTTAAATTAAACTTTCTTATTTACTATCGATATAATTCTCTACAACAATAACTTTTCCAGAGTTATTATGATTTTTGACTTATAATAAATATAAAAAAACACATTAATTTATAAAAAAACAACAAATATACAATTGCAACTTAGATTCTGCAATTTTTCAACATTTCCGTAATATAGCAATAAATATAAATGAAGGTTATTCAATTTTTTTAACAAAATTCTTAAATTAACGAAAAAGTAAATTGTTTTTATTGTCAACTTCATTTGCTTCAATATTGTATAAGTAGAAATTGCTATTTGAATAATTGCACTAAATAATATATTGATGGCATATTCGAACATAAGTAAAAAAATAATGATAATTATTTGATTGGGAAAGCAACTGTTACAATTTTATGATTGCTCTAGTTAATTAGTATGACGTTAGCGACTCTATTATCTTTGTAAACGGGTTTGATGCTTTATGTTATACTTAACCCCAAAATGTATTGTTTGTTGTATTTAGTGATTAGTCCGAGAACAAAGTACGAAGTGACTAGGTGCACGTTAGAGTGCCTGCAATTTATTTTTTACGTGCACGCTAGTGACGTAATAGATAAAAAAAACGTCATCACTGCCGTGCCGCTTAATTTAAAATTGGCGGCACAACAATAATATAATAATAAATTGTACCTGTATACATGTTAAGGGCACATTAGTTACGTCATAAAATAAAATCTTAATTTGCTTTGTATAAAAGTCGAAATAATTTAATATTTATCAACTTGTTTATTTATGACTATTGAGATTTTTATTAAATTTGCAATATATTATCTAATAATGTAATCTGTTATTTGTTTTGATTAAAGTTTTGTTGTTTTTTTATGAATTGATGTGTTATGTTTATATTTATTTTTAGTCAGAAATCATAATAACTCTGAAAAAGTTATTGTTGTAGAGAATTATATCGATAGTAAATAAGAAAGTTTAATTTAAATAGCATATTTGGTTAATATTTATCAATTACTTACGTTTTAAGATATAGAAATGGCCGTAAATTCATCAAATATTTGTTAAAAGACTATTTTTTACGATTCAGCTCTTTTTTTCTCTATTTTTTGCGAATTGTTAAAAAAAATTTCAAAAAAAAATGTTCATTCAAAAAATTGAACTTTGATTACTCCTACTGACGAACCACTACGAGTTACACAAAAAACCACAAAGACAATTTTGAAGAGCGTGAAATTCCCTATAAGGTCCATAAAACCGATTCACAATATTGTAAAAAGCGGGCGAGCATTAGAAATTTGAAAAAAAAAACATTTTTTTTACATGCATTTTAAATGGGAAAACTTTAAATTTAAACTGCAAGTACTTAAAATTGATATTAAGAGCTCTACCTTGGTGAAATTTTTTTTTTCTATAGGTAGATTAATATTTTGCTTGAGCACCGAAAAAAAAAATAACTTTGCGGAAATGAATCACCCTAATATGTATATGTATACATATGGGCAAAAGTAAGAACAGCCCTAGGGCAGTTCGAAATGTGTGCCTCCCAAATAGTAAAAAAGCAGTAATTCTGAAATCTTTATTGGTTGACATTACATATTGGTTACAAATATTATTTTGAGAGCTACGATAAATGAACATAAGGAGGGAAGAAAAAAAAAGTGAGTGGTTTTGAAATTGAATTTTGTATCGACAGAGAGCTTAAAACTTAAGTAATTAACCTCCCTGTCCGAATCTTACACTATCTTTATTGGTTGACATACTCCAGAAGTAATTTCTGCATTGAAAAAGAAAAACAAAGCAGAAAAGAAAAGAGTGTGTTTGTGAAGTTCCATTCTTTCACATTTCGATGCACTTAAAAAAATATTGCAAATCTGGTAGTAGGTACCACAATTGATAAAGTGATTAAACGACGGACTGATTAAAACTGTAAACATGATGCGTAATGATTTCGAGATTTTTTGGGGAAGACCACGAAAAATCGGTGGTTTGAGAATATAAAACAATAATAAAATATATAAAAATAAAAAAGTAAAATTTGTAGGCAGAGATACATTAAAAGTAAAAACGTTACTTTAGAAGAAAAAATCTCAGGATACAGAATCATTTAGGTGATATTTTCTGCACCAATTAAACTGGATACTTTAAACATCGATTGGTTTATTTTAAAGCTCATAGCATACGGTCATCAATTTGTACCGACGGAAATGCATCAATTTCACATGATGTTCAAACTTCGAAATAACTTACAGTGACAAACTGCAGTACCGAGAGATCATTTTTAATTAATAATAAAAAATATCTTCATTCAACGACATCAAAACAATAAACGTCATCTTCGGCTTTGCTGGCGATTTTAATCTTTCTTACATATGTGTAGAACTAAGTTGATTAAAGAATTCGCAAAAAATAAAGTTTGACGCAATTACTGTAAATAAATGCATTTTTATTGATGATTCTAAATTTATCAAGCATCTACGTCAAATAATAAATTTGAATACAAATGTAGCTTCAAAAAGTTTTTGTTACAATTTCCTTGAAACAAAAACATTTAAATTGGGGGAGGTGAAGGCGAAAAAAAGGACAGCCTGGAAAATATCTAGTCTGGCCCCTCGTCTTCTCAAAATTAAATATTTATTTTATTTTTACTGTTTTATCCCTACTTCTAATCAGAGCTGGGCACGAGTAGGTACTAAAAAAAGTATTCGTAAAATTTTAAATACGAGTACTTAAAATTTTTACTCGTAAGTACATTTGTAAAGAGAGGTTACGGTTACGAGTATTAATTGTGAAAACACGAGTAAAGAGTACAAGTACTTTTAAAAAAAATGTTAGTTAATATAATTGATTATAATAATTATTCTTTATACATTATACATACTTTCGCCCTGAGCTACAAAAATACATAAACAAATTTATAAAATTATTTATTTTATACATTAGGTATACTGTCGCCCCTTTAACTTTTTTATTTTAAGTGTCCCAAAAAATTTTAAAAAGTGTTTATGTAGGTACTAAAAAATACTTTTTTCAACTTAAAAAAAAAATTGTAAAATTGATCAGTCTACAGGAAAAAAACAAGTTTATTTTTTCTCAATGGATCACCAAATTTATTTTTTGATTCCTTGTAAAATTCTAAGCATAAATCATATAACATACCATATACCTAATATTTTAACCGTTTCTGAAATATTCGCATTTAAAACGTTATCGTCAAATATTTTTTTACAAATCCAGAAGCCTTAGAATAACAACATGTTTATTGAAAATAAATAACTATAGTGACATTATGTCAATATGTCTTGTTAAGTAAGTAAAAATGGCGTACTCAGACCGAGAAAAACAAACTATTTTAACTAATTATCTTAAAAATAATTTAAATATTTCAGAACGGATGAATTTAGGTATATGGTATGGTATATAAATTATGCTTAGAATTTTACAAGGAATCGAAAAATAAATTCATATATAGGGTGATTCATTGAGAAAAAATTAACTTTTTGTTTTTCCCTGTATACCTATAAATTTTCCATTTTTTTTATACGTAGAAAAAAAGTCTTTTTAAGTACCTACATAACCACACTTTTAAATTTTTAGGACTTTTAAAATAAAAAAATTATAGGGGGGCGACATTATAGGGGATCACCCTGTACATAAAATAATAAATAAAAATAACAATTCTTAAATAGTTTATAATTTTACCTATATATAAAACCTACACTATATATTATATAATTTAAAACAGACTTCCAAACAAAATGTTTTAATGCTTACGATATTTTGGCAAAAAGTTATCGATGTAATAAACGGAAATACTCGTATATTTTACTCGTGAATTCCACGAGTATTTTTTACGAGTGCATTGAATTTGGTTTGTAAGTACGAGTAGGTAATAAGTATTTTAAATGAAAAGTACTTATGATTAAAAAAGTACTCGTAATTGAAATACGAGTAAAAGTACTGAGTACTTGGCCAGCTCTGCTTCTAATATACCAATATTTAGGAAGTCTAAGGGGGTTTATAAACCAAATGGTTCCAGATTCATTTATTTTAAACCTTTTGTCTTAACCCCATTTCGGGTGAAACGTAGTTTTTTTTCTATTAAATGCACTTTTCGAAAATCCTCATTTTTTAGCAAATTTAGAAAATTATCTTTATTAAAACAACATAATTTTATTAAAAAAAGTTGTAGATATGATATATACTCTGGTAACATCATCAACAAAAAATACACATGTGCGCATAAATGCTTACTCAAAAAGCTACACGTAAATTAATCAAAACTTTACTTTATTCAGTTAATAAGTTTAGGAGCAACTTTACAAGTTATTTTTTTACAAAAACAAATTTGGTCGAGAACTTAAGCGTTTTTTCATATTTTGACGACAAAAATAAGAAAAGTCATTTTGGCGGATTCTATTGTGCCGAACCTCACTTTTTGTTTTATTATTCATATTTAATTTTACAATATTGTATTGTATTATTTAATTATTTAATTTAATGAAAAATATTAAACTTTAACAGTAAAACAAACAAATTAGTACTTATTAGTACAGTTTAGTACGTTAATTTCTTAGAAATGGATTAATTTGTCAAAACAATACCCCTAGCGAGAAAAAATCGAACTAATTACTTGCCTCATAATAGTTATTTACGTGTCAAGCTTTGTAAATGAATCTTTACGGGCGAGCTGAAAGTTTGTGGGGTGAGCGACGCAGGAGCGAACCCCATAATACAGTGAGCCTAGTAAAGATTAATTGCAAAGCGTGACACGTTCAAACTTTTATTTTCACCTTTAGATAAAGATTTTCAAATTTAAAATTTTAATTAATATGTCAAATGTGACATTTCATTTCATAAATTGCTTTTCTACAAGCCTGTAAAACTGTACAGGTCTTTTATACAAGCCCGTAAAATATTACAGGTCTGTTCCCATAATGTATCTTTTACTTGGATACAAAAACAACAAAATTAACCTATAAAATGTTATTTACTATAGTAGTAGTCTTATAAGAAGGTGGAAATAAAAATTTTTATCGGCCTAGGCCATAACAAGGTATTTCTTTATCGAATGTTGACAACAATAAAGTTTAAATATTGTATGCCATTCGGCTGAGACTTGTCATATAGTGCTCAGACTTGACATGACATAAATAACTATTTTGTAATAGGTTTTATATAATTGTACAAAGATATATTTTCTAATTTTCTTCAAAATTTTCGTAATTTTATTAAAATTTAATGATTAACTAGTCAATTATGTGTAATTAATTACCTATACTTGTTGGCAAAAATTTAGTGCTAATAACTTTTAAATCATTGTCGAGTGAATAAACGTATACGATTGGCGGTTGTCACCATAAATTAATGATAAATAGCCAAAGGACAATTTGTCACATTTAAGGTTAGCCAGTGGGATGCTAGGCACTTGCGATAACGTAAATTGATTAAACGGTTTTTGAGATTTATTGGCACCAATGCGGTGCAATAAATTAAATCAAGGGCTTGCGATGAAAATTGATTTTCTAAAAAAAACAAGATTGTTTTTAAAATCTAAACAATACATTGGTTTTAAAGTCCGGATTAATTGGTTTTGTGGTAGCTAGTTTTAAAACCTGTAATTATTTTTTAATGAAAATTTTTAATCTATGTTTAGAATCATCCATCCTAGCATTTCTCAAACTTTTTTGATGACGCAGTCCCATAGTCGGATCTAATATGACGGAGCGCGGTATGCTTGTGCTTAAAAAATATTGTTCTTAAATATATTCACATTATTATTAAACCAAACAAATTCTTTGAATTAAAGGACCATATCTACAATATACAGGGTGTTTCACATTCGTGGTCCATTTGTTTCTGGGGAACGGAAAAAGATATCGATTTAAAATTTTAAAAGCGTTTATAATCCATGTAAGTTCATTTTTCTAAAATATTGTGAACAAAATTTCACATCCGATTTAACCAGATTAGGTGGTAACCATAAATACCGTCAACCGAGCCGTCACAGGTTTCTTGAAACAAAACAATATTTAAAACTTTATAATTTGTTAAATGTCTCTGAAATTATTAACTTTAGGTATAGGGAATAGTGACATTAATCAAAAGGTTTTTTAATTTACTATTAGATTATGTAAAAACATACTGGGTGTTAAATTTAAAATAAAAAGTTTTTCAAGTTATCCTAATTTGCCCTGCAGGGCAAGAAGAAAACCCATGGGTTTTCTTAGATAATTTTGTTAAAAAAATTTAATGGAATCTTTTATACAATGTTTTATGATTCCAACAATTTCACCCCAATATTCGAAAACCTAATAACAAAAAAGTTATAGGCTATTTTTGATTGACAAGCATATGTCAAATTTTAACTCGAAATCTATTCACATTACGTATATGTCATGGTATAGACTTAAATGGATTTCATGGTACTAATTAAAACAATAAATCCATCATTTAGGTATGTGCAATATATTATAAAGTTTGATTGTTAATTTCAGTTGATATATTCGTCATGTGCCGTCCAGCGTAGAGACGCTGAATTCGTTATCCCTATTGTAAATCAGATTACCGGAAACACGGACCAGTGCCAATATCAGCCGATCCAATAAATCTATAGGAATCTACTTTGGACGCCGGTTATTGCAACTTAAGCTGCTTGTTAAGACACCTGTTTTCGAGATAATTCCCTTGTTTTGCTTTACTTAACTATGATTTCGCGAAAGAATCGAACGATCGATTTACAACACATCTCAGATTTTTTTTTAATTTTAATATTTTGTTTATACATCCAATTTAACACTAAATCTAAAATTTTTCTTTAATCTGACTTAAACTTTAGTTCCTAGAAACCATTTAATTTTGCCTTTCACAAAAAGGCCAAATTCCATTATTTTGGCATACATTTTTTATTAAAATACTGAATGATTTGAAATTTGGCCCATGTATGACCCATATTAGTACCTACAATTCTGTCAAAAAAAGTTTTAATTTTTTACATACAGGTGGCGCTGCAATTTTTTTTTCTTCGAAAGTAGACATTTTTTGAAGACAAAAAATTCTCTTAAGCAACAATGCTTAAAAAAACTAAATAACGTACCAGATAATATAGATATTCCTTTATAATTCGACATATAAAAATTTACTTGCAAATGATGTTGCCGCCAGTAAAGCCAACTTAAAGTTTGGTCTACCGCATTAAAAAAAATTGAATTACACTTTCAACTCTATCCTTATTTATAAACTAAGGAACTCCAGGTGATGGCTTTTATTGGTAACTAAAACGCAACAAAAAAAAGTTTTATTTTTTTATATACAGGGGGCGCTGCAGCCTTTTTTTCAAAAATAGAGACCATAAAGTTACTATAATGTATCCGATAATATAGATATTCTTTTATTGTTTGACATATAAAAATGTATTTGCAATAATTAATGCCTGTTGTAGGGACGATTAAAATTATAACTAGTGCACGTACCCGCATGCGGGTATAACAATATGCACTAGTGCACGTACTATAGTAAGTGCACTAGTGCATATTGTTATATAAACGCCTTTTTTCGCTTTTATTGTTGTATGCGGACAAAAGGTAACAAAACCAAAGAAATTTTAATTACAAATGGTAACAAGTATTTCAGTGACTCTATAGTAATAGTAATATGACCATTTGTTTAAATATATTTTAGTATATTTCGAAAGGCAAAGCAATCTTTATTATCTTACTTTAAAATTAAACTAAAGTCAAGCCTATAGGCTGGAAATCAAGTTACCCCAACAGTTGATAGTTACTGTCAAACGGTAACCATAATAACATTTAAAATTTTGCCGTTATTACAAAAGTTGAAATTGGAGAGGGAAAATATCATGCTTTTAAAGGTACGCAAAGTTAATAAATTTTCTTTAAGTAAATCAAAGTTCTAGGAATTGAATTTTCTTCTGGAGTAAACATGAAAGTTCCTTGGACATCATCGAGTCGACAAAAGGAAAATCTAAATAATTTAAAAGCAATTAAATATAGGTGCGACGAATTACTTTGCAGTAGGGTTTTTGAAAATGACCATCTTAAATTTCAAAATCATAAATTTCCTGAAATTAGACAAACTATAGGTGATGTTGCTAGAATGGAATTTTTAAAACAAAAACTGCAACTAGTTCAACAATATCTACCGTTAATATATGCCCAAATGAAGAAGATAAAAATACGTTTTTTCGAGTTTATGCAAAAGGGTTCGGAAAGCGCAAAATTAAAAAATCACGTTTTAATAAAAAACAAAAAGATTTTGTTGGCAACCTTTTTGAAGAAGGTGAAAAAACTAAAATTAAATATACGCTTGAATATATAGCAACAGCTTTACAAAATTATGAAGTAAATGGCAAATTTTATTTTTCTTCAAACGAGTATATGCATCCTAATCAGATACGCGGCTTATTATCAAGATTATCGTCAGATAGAAGGTTAAGTAAAATAGAAAAAGAAAATTAAAAAATTTGCCGGAAGAAATTGAAGAAATTAGCCCAGAAGCGGATGAACTTTTTTTGAAGTTTTATCAGTTTTAAAGTAGTTCCTTTGCGGCCTAAGTAACTTTTAAGTTATAAATAACCCTGGTTAAAATCTCTAGACTGATTCTGAGAATCGCTCTAGAGATTTAAACCAGCCGGTATGATATAAACCAGGGTTATTTATAACTAAAAAGTTAGCGAATATACCCCTTAGAGCCGAACAAGTTTAAAATTTAAGGTAAAGGTAATAATAATTATTAGGATATATTTTTATTATTTAATATATGCAAATCTTGCAGATAAATTGTTATATGTTAAATAATAAAGAAATAGTAATATCAATAATAATAATAAAGAAAAACATAATAAATAAAATAAAGAACAAACCTATTAAATAAATAAAGGAATACGTAACTCTTTATAATAAAGGAATACATAACTATATTATCTGAAATGCTATATAGTTTTTAAAGAAAAAAGGCTGCAGCGCCCCCTGGGTGTGAAAAAATAAAACTTTTTTTTTGCTGTGTTATTGTTACCAATAAAAGTAATCTCCTGGAATTTCTTAGTTAATAAATAAGAATAAAGTTGTAAGTGTAATTAAATTTTTTTTAATGCGGTAAACAAAACTTTAAGTTGGCTTTACGGGCGGCAACATCATTTGCAAGTAAATTTTAACATATCAAATTATAAAGGAATATGTATATTATCTGGTATACTATTTAGTTTTTTTAAGCATTGTTGCTTAAGAGAGTTTTTGGTCTTTAAAAAACGTCTATTTTTGAAGAAGAAAAAATTGCAGCGCCACCTATATGTAAAAAAAATATTTTTTTTTTGGTAGAATTTTAGGTACTAATAAGGGTCATTTATGGACCACATCTCAAAACATTCAGTATTTTAATAAAAAAATTATGCTAATATAATGAAATTATGGCTTTTTGCGAAAGGTAAAATTAAATGGTCTCTGGGAGCCAAAGTTTAGGTCAGATAAAAGAAAAATTTTAGATTTAGGGTGGAATTAGATGTATAAACACAATATTAAAATATAAAAAAAATCTGAGATGTGTTATAAAAAAATACCCCAAAATCGTTCGATTCTTTCGCGAAATCATAGTTAAGCTCCTTGGGACCATTATAACAGTTTTTTTAATGTATTACATTAAAATAAACTATTGTTATAAACCTTAAAGGTTTATAAAAGTGTGCTTCTAAAAGAAAGTACATTGTAATTTGTCTACGTTAATATGTGAAAAATATAATTTAAAATTAAGACTCAGCTTAATAAATTCGTGAATATTTAAAAGAGCAATTGCTTTAGATTTAAACTGGCATGTAAAACAGATAGAGAAATTAGCATCACTCTTTGATTTATTAATAAAATGCAATGAAAAAAAAAACATTTTTAAAAATGTGCTTGGCGCATTAATAAATTTTAAAAAACAAACTGTAAAATGAGGGGTCGAATATTTTTATATGTGATAAAACGAACTAAGGTCAAAAAAACTATCTTCGAGATTATAATTGATTTAAGTCCAAAGTTTGGAATTCGTAGCATTGTCAATTTTTAAAATAAAAAAATTATGTTTGGACTCCAAACGAATTCCAGCGTTACTACACAAACGCCTATTCTGCGCGAACTTTAATCGCCTCTCCTGTAAAATTTTGGACCTATGGTTCATTTTCTCGAAGAGTGTCACATATATTTAGGTAAAAGGGTTTAGTAAAAAGGTGCTACATTCGAAATATTACCAAACATTAATTTGTATCTAAATTGATTTAGATAAGATTAGATTAAAATAACGAGTGGCTACAAGGCCTGCCCCTCCGCTCGCTAAAGACATACCACTGTATCCAGATTGCTTGTAGTCAATATCTTTTAAAGATTGGAGACTCTCTAATGGAGAGTGGCTGCCTAATGTAGTCACCTAGTGTTGGCATCTGACTTCCCATCTGGCCTCACTGTGGCAAAACCTACATGTGGCCTCGTCTGCCAGTATTAGGCGATCCATGTGTTTTTAAGCTTACAGTAGTCATTCCCGCCACGAAGTTTTCCTTAAAATTGAAAGATGTTCCTTTTATAATTTTTTTGTTTAGTTTGGAGTAAGTGGTCCGCCAATCGTGTGATACATTGTTTTTTCATTTCTTGACAAAAGTGTTGGCTGTGGTTTCTGTGACACCACAAAACGGTTCTGAGTCAATGTGCGTACTTGATGAATCTTCTCGGGCTACTTCATCCGCTGCCTTATTTTGCCTTCTGTGTAGCCGCTGGGATAGTTTCGTTCTTCTTGTCTACCCCGGATCCCTTGCCCTCGGATCTGAACGAGTTGCCCCATCCAAAAAGACGTCCATTTCGTAAAGCCTCATCCATCAAAAACGTCCATATGCACCTAAATGTACAGACCGTTTGTGGTCCTGATTTGAAAATTAATAATATTGTAGCTCGGTGACCAGGCTCTCAACATGATTCTACAATATTTAACACCTCAAATATTAGGGGACAATTGGAGCAAGGGGAGCTAGAAGACAATTTGTTATTGGGAGATAGTGGTTACCCGATAATAAAATATTTGTTAACTCCCTTGGGCAACCCTCGAACTCGTCCTGAGCAATTATTTAACGAATCATTGATTTGAACTCCCATCACAGTGGAAAGAAGCTATGGTGTTTGGAAACGCAGATTTCCAATTTAAGCTTTTGGCATTCGATTAAGTATCTAAAAACTTGAAACATTCATTGTTGCAACTGCAGTGCTTCACAATATTGTATGTGATATGCGTGAACGAGATTCACCAAGCGATGAAGAACTTGAAGTAGTTATTGCTGAACAAGTTTTTAATGTAGAAGTAAATAATGACAATAGAAATGTAAATAATCTTACTAGGAACATGATAATCGTAATTATTTTCAAAATATATAAAACATTTTAATTTTTTTGTTTTAACATTTATTAAGTATGATTTTTTGCATGCATTGCATAATTTTCTTTTGGCATCAAGTTCTGCGCGTAAAATTTACAATTTTTATAGGTGTTCCTCCTCATCACGAGCATTTTTTCTCTGGTGGCCCCCCAAAAGGTTTTCTTTTTGTAAAAAAAAGAGTCCAAATGTCGTTGGCCTTTTGTTTAGGTGTGATCTTTTGTTTAGGTGTGGCCTTTCTTGGAGTACTTATTTCTGTTTCATGTAATATATTTTGAGAATTATTTTCTTCACTCATAGGTGTAACAATCATGGCATAAGATGACGTTGTCCATCTTGGAACAAGGGTTGACGATTGCTTTAACATGGAGGGTTCATAAGTCCTCCAATCGCCTGAAGTCTCTGGCTCCTCCAATACTTGTAATAGTATTTTTTCTGATTCTTTTTCAATATATTCATCATCATAATTGATTCATTGATGACAATAAATAACTTACGAGTTTCGGTTTCAAAGGCAGATGTTTCTTCATTCTCTGTTGAACAAGTACCTTGAATTAGTAACAAGTATATTTAAAATTTAGTATTAGCACGGTTTTTATACATTTAAAACAGCACAGATTAGCAAAACTTTAAAAGTAAATACTAAATCCTTGTCAAAATTAAAGTTTTAACTACTATTAATGTAGGCGTATACTAAATTTGGTTGTACCGACTTAACGTTTACACCGCAGATCTAAGTTCAACAGAACTGCTGTTGAGTTTACATTGAAAAACTCATTAGATGGTGAACCATAGATAATAAATCGGTGAAGTGAGTTCATTCACTGATCTCAGTTCCCTGAACTAAGGTTTAAACCCTAATTAAAAAAACGGCCCTTACAGTTTTAAATAGTTTTTGAGTTTAGATTTCTGTGCATTACATGGCTTCCCGTAGTTAATCTTAGAGATCATCGATGCGCTTTTAATCTCATTTATGCTTGTAAAACAACGGGTCTCTTTTTATTTATTTATTAGGAACAAAAAATACTGAGGTTTACGACTAAAAATACAGGAACAAGCAATGAAGTATGCTTGAGCCATTATTTGTTTCGCCACAAAATTGGTCTTTTTTCGATTGAAATCCTTTATCATAATTTTTTTATATATTTTATATATTTTTTATATATTTTAATACCAAATTAAATTTTGATTTACTTAAAATACCTTTATTTTTATTGCATGACTCTAAAAACATTAAATTGGAAGAAAAATCTTTTAGCAAGTAAAATTACTTTAATAAAGTTTACTTCAAATTTACTTAAGCATCGTCGACAAAATTTAATATTCAAACAGCATAATATTTTTATAATTCACAAATTTAACAAACTTTTTTATCTTAAAATTTCCCCCGGTTCATTAAAATTGATTTTCATATTTATTATTGTTTCCATGGACTGAAAAGTTAAATTCTATTATGGCTAAGTATCATAATAAATTCGATTTTATTTAAAAATAAATCATTTTACCCGATTTAACCATTATAATATATTTATTTACACCTTCTCTAAAAATTACATTTTTTATGTTAATTTTTGTTGTTTTTGTATCCAAGTAAACGATACATTATGAGAACAGACCTGTAATATTTTACGGGCTTGAATAAAAGACCTGTATTGCCCAACTATGGAGAAAGGCAGTAACTGCTAAACAAGAAATCTGTGGAAAATTGGCATAAAGTACATTTTTATAAAAAGCAGTAGATATTTAAATGATTTATTTAACTTATAAGATAGTTTACTGCATTTCTTAGTTGAATTTAGATACAAAATGTCCATAGCTTTATTATAGCACAAGAAAACGCATTCAGAATTTTTTTGTAGTTACTGCCTTTCTCCATAGTAGGGCAGTGTACAGGCTTGTAGAAAAGCAATTTATGAAATGAAATGACACATTTGACATTAATTGAAATTTTAAAATTTAAAAATCGTTATCTAAACGTGAAAATAAAAGTTTGTACGTGTCACGCTTTGCAATTAATCTTTACCAGGCTCACTGGATTATGGATTCGCTCCTGCGTCGCTGACCCACAAATTTCCAGCTCGCCCGTAAAGATTCATTTACAAAGTTTGACACGTAAATAACCATAAATACTATACTATAGTAAAGATATTGTAGGATATTATAGTAAAGATATTGTAGGATATTATTTACAAGGATGAGGTTTGCGTCTCCCTAGACGAGACGCAAATCATCCGAATAATGCGCAAAATCTCAAATGTAATACTAAACTTTATCTACTCTAATTGGTATATATTTAAATGATTTTTAAAAATAAAAAATTAAATCTGACTTTTGTCAAATGGTTAACCTCTCTTTCTACTCTTTTAAATTTTATTATAGCTTTCTCCAAATTTATAACCCGATTGATTCAAATTACAGTGAATACTAAAATCCGCCACTCACTGATGCCTAAAAACGTGAATAATGTTTAATTATAATAATTATTAAAATAAATTTTAATTTCATTTCACTGCAAAACTTTACTAAAAAAAAATGAAGCGTATTATTAGGACGAACTTCCCCTGCATTTTTAAACCCCATTAAAAAAAAATTTAGATTTAAATTTTAATAAGCAATTTGGGGTTCATAAATGAATATTTCATCTATTACATTTTACACCACTCGACTAAAAGCTGAATAGAAAGTTATAACTTTAAAACTCGTTAGGGACCTATGTTTTATTTTATGTCTGCAGACATGGAAAGTTGACAACGGTTTGGGTTATTATCATCTACTTTGGATTATTACCAACAAAAATATTTTTTTACTTTAGCAATTGCTTTAGTTTGCGGAGGATCTACTAACAAATTCAATATGAGATATAATTTTTTAATTTTATTGATTTCGCCAGGGATTCCGATTGACTTTGTACGTCAGTGTATAAATAGTGTCCAAAAACTTATTATTGATTATCAATATTTTGAATAAAGTGGTAAACGAAAGGTACAGATAAACTTTGAACTGTGAACTTCAATTGCTTTTCCAGTAAAACTTGATTTTGTATACTAGGTCCCTTTTCTTAGAACTGCTAATAAAAAATAATGCTGAACGGACTTTGTTTAAATGGCCTTCAAATAATTTCCTATAATTTAAATTCGCTTTATCCAAATTTACATTTAAATTAAATTATAATTTTGTTATAGAAAAAAATATAATTAATTATGAAATATTTGAGAACTATGCAATTTATCTAATATGAGTATATTATTAAATTACGCTTCTATTATGTCCAATATTAGCTTAAACCGAATTATTAGTAAATGACTGTTATAACTTTATATAATTTTCAATTATACCTACTATATGTATATTGTATGAATAGAATATAATGAAACTAGATCAATTTAATTTGCATGTTTGTGTTTTAACATAAAATAGATATTTTAACATGATAAGGTAAATTAACTGGATGATATCCATTAGATAAAATATAAAATCAAATATTGGTGATTTATGCTGTTCGGGTCGTATTATTTTTAAAAAACTAAAAAATGATTTATATAAGGATTATAAACGAAGAAAAGTAATATCATGAAAAACCTTCCTCATAGTTTATCTCCCATTACTTAAATTGGACTGTATATCTGGCCAAGACACTTCTACTCAATATTGCCATACTCAATCAACGGATTAAAAATCGTTCCCATACCAGTCCGTCTAGACGTCTTTAACGTCTGTATTGTCTTTTTTAAGACTCATCAAACAAGTATTTAAATAAAAAGTAATATTCTCTAAATTCTTTACAAAATAAAATTGTTTGTTTACCAAAAACCTTTTTACGAAAAATTTATATACATATATATATATATATATATATATATATATATATATATATATATATATATATGCAAAGACTGAAATGCCTTCTATCTCGCCACCGAGCCGGGCTCGAAGCGCGTCTCCCGAATGGTATGGTCCAATGACTAATGCACCATACCCACCAACACTGACAGACAGCCTGTTTCGACCTGTTGGGTCTCATCAGTGTCAGGCAATCGGTGACGGGAGACACGCATGAAGCTCGGCACTGTTCACTTATAAAGAAATAAGTGACCAGGACATCGGCGAGATGTATCGGCAAGTCAGTCTGAAGACATCTACCTTCTAAACACGTGGCCTTGCTGTGCGGCGTGCAATCACAATGCACTTAGACACATACAGTGGTAGGTTTTATCAAACCGTACGGAGCCCAAAAGAGTCAAACTAGCTTTCAAAGACTGAAATGCCACCGAATCAATGCAATCTCTCAAGTTAGCCGCTGTGGCGTTACCATCGATACAATTATGTAAAATTTTGCAATAGGTATCAATACCAAAATTAAAAGACTAGCCAAAAATAACCTATAGTTAGTGGCGCACAGATAAAGATAAAACTAAACCAGTAAAATGTATTTTATTGTCATACTAATAACTTATAATAATTACCAATGTTCTTCACATAACAGTAAAACGCCACTATTTTAGCTAGTTTCTTAGTCAATAATCATATATTATATCACGAGAACTATGAATTTAATCGGTTAAACTAGGCTCAGTAGTTTTTTGTTTGATTTTTGTTGGAAAATGTTGAATGCAAAATAATTTAATAAAATCACGAGACCGCGTAGCGGTCGAGGGGTTTTATTTATAATTATTTTGCATGAAACTATTTTCCAAAAAGAAAAATCAAATAAAAAACTTACTGAGCATACTTTGACAGATTAAATTTATAGGTTGAGTGATATACGTCTAGATTATTTCTCGAATTAAAGGAAACTATTTGACAATTCATAAAATCTGACGTATGTATCAAAATTTATAAATATTTTTTTAAAGAAAATTCCATTAATTTAAGGTAGGTATGTAATAAGTAATAATTGATATTTCGTAAACTAGATAACTTATTTTTTATTGTTTTTTAAAAAATGTTTGTAAAACTTGTAAATAACACCATAAAATCGTAAACAAAAATCCAATATGGAGGCTAACATTTAATCGCTGTTAAATAGTTCTAGTGATTTAATCGCTTATTTAAACGAAATTTATTCGAAAATTCAAGGCTTTTGATTGGTTCATATTATAATGAGGGAAATTATCACTATTACTTTTTAAATAATTTTTTCTACTCCCACCTGATGTTTCCATGACGTGACTTTAAATACACATTGACAAGTTGTGGCTTTACGACGTTAAATCACGGGCTGAAGTTAGTTTTAAGTTAGTTGACAGTTGTCAAATGTCATATAATTGTTAAAATAAAGTGCCTTTTTTGTAAAATATTACTAAATGTGAAAATTATCGTATTATATCAAAAATACAAAAGTATTAAATAGTTGACGCGTTTCTCGGAAAAACATCATTAGTCCAAAATTAACATATTTGGGAAAATGAAAAAAACTCTCCGACATTTCCATTTTTGAACAAAGTACTTTATTGACCTATTTACTACATGTAAAAAATGTAAGATACTTTGTCCAGAATTCTTCATGTTTTTTTTTTCAAACGAATATGAAAAAAACACAAAAAATACATGAACATGTGAGGTTTTTAGAAGAAAAAAACGAACAATTCTCCTTACTACAAACACTACAAACTAAATATTAACTCTGAGTAACAAAGTAAATGAAAAAACTAAAAACTGTATTACTGCCACACTCAGTCTTCGCATCCACTGCTGTTATCATCGTTGTCGACCGTGTTATCAGGACTCTCAGGTGCTATGGTCTTCTGGTCTTTTATCAAGTTATCATAAAATTTTCTATTGCTGTGGTCATGTAAAAGAGGTAGAAGCTTTTCTAGAGTGTCCAAAAACGTCACATGTTATGCACATGTGACTATCTTAGACGAAACGGAGTGGACTTGTGATGTTTTTAGAAGAACAAGCTAAATTTCATATTTAATTATTATGGAACCTATGACATTTTTACGAGAAACACTTATTTGTATACGTATATATGGAGGTTAGGAAACAGTTGGTGCTAATATCTAAATTTCGACGATATTGGACTAATGATGTTTTTCCGAGAAACGCCTCAGTTTCTCAACGCCAATATTTGAACATTGTACTGACCTTTTAATTTCGCCGGCGGACTCCACCGTAAAATTCTCATAAAACATTTTCTTTACTTTCATTGTGAAAAACTGTGGCTAATCCATTTTCAAGGGATATATTTTAAATTATAACACATAAAAGTTTGATATTTGTCAGTAACACATATTCCCAAGTTGGTTACTCTATTGTTTTATAGACGTCGCTCTATACAAATATTTAATTTAAATCATTTTTAGATAACAATAAGTGTTTGTCGTAAAAAAGTATAGTATGCAACTCGTTTACAAACTTTTCTACGACTGATTTTTTTAAATTAAAAATCGCCTACGAATTAACGGCTAAGGATAACAATCCCAAGGGTAGTCATGCGCAACGTGTCGCTAAGAGAAATTTCTTATTGATAGAATTTTTCCTTATTGATAACGCTAAACGTTCTGTGAGTGACTTATCCCCTTATCCCTTTTACCCATAGCGTTGGTCTCGCTGATTTTAAAGTGGTTTACCCCTTGCTTTTCTAGACACTCATTAATTTTTTTTGTTACATAAAATACATATATATATATATATATATATATATATATATATATATATACATACATACATACATACATATTACTTACATATTATGGCACGCCGTTTTAGCATTTATTGGATAATAGTTTGAAGATTAAAGTTTAGCACTTTAATGATGTTTTAAGGGAAATTTACAAAGTTAAATTTTTTTAAACTCAAAACAATTAATAGTTAAAACATTTTTTTATTAAAAAATACAAGTGTAAAACTTTAAGCTTGAAAATTATGATTTTTAAAAATTTTGGAACATTTTATTTTATTTTACAAAATAATAGGTTTAAATTTGTAAAGAGTTATTTAAATGATAGTCGATAAAGTTTTTAAAACAAATATTCTCACAATACATTTAAATGTAAGTTTTAAATTTTAAAGTAGTAATTTTTGTATTAAAAATGTATCGACTATAATTTAAAAGACTCTTTACAAATTTATACCAATAATTTTGTACAATAAAATATTAAAAGTACAATTTTTAAAAACCAATATTTTAAACTTAAACTTTTACATTTGCATTTTATATTTAACTTTTTTTTTTCAATTCAATTGCTTTGAGTTAAAAAAAATACCGTTTTAAACTACCTATTTTTGTAGAAAATGTTTTATATGTGTTTTTATTTTAAATGTCTCTACACGATTTTTAAATACTTAAAAATTAAACTTTACCAATTTAATCTAAATAATTTTATTAAACATTTATTTCAGATTTAAAAAATTCTGACCAAATAAATTATAGAAATTATTTTTATTAAAAAATGATTGTTAGAAATTTTTGCAAAAATTGATTGGAAACAATATTGTTTAATATAGAAGTGAACTGTCAGAAAATTTTGTCTTTCAATACATGATAGTTAAAAATATTTTAAATTTATAAATGTAAACCTGAAATTTTTATTTAAACCCATATAATTTTAAATTAAAATTATTTAATAAATGTTAAAACGGCGTGCTATACTATTAAATCATCATAAAAAGATAACAATTATTTAAAACATATTATTTTCTTAAAATATGTAATAAGCATAGAACTGTGGTAAGAAGTTACTAACAAAACAAATTATGAAAAAAAATTGCCACTCTAAATAAATTTCTCTTTAGATATTAACATACAGAGAGCGCTGGAGGTAATTTAATTTAAAATTTAATAATTTTTAAAAGGTTAAATAATCGAAGAAGCAACTTTGTTTTATTGACTTTAGGTAAAGTCTTAATCAAATTGTCTCCAGAAACACCCTGTATAGCATTATATTAAATATAAGAAAATGCACAATAACTAATTACAATTTATTTATTGGGTAAATATTACTTTCCTCATTTTTGAATTAAAATTAAAGCTAGCTTATCGAGTGAAAAATAAATTGAAGCTTGGTTGTGGAGCAAAAAGTACAATTAAAGTAGGTTATTATTTCTAACTTGCTGACACTGTCTATAATTATTATTTATCTACGCCAGTGAGATAAGAACTTCTTATCCCACTCATTTTAAGTGAGATAAGAAGTTCATTAACGCACGCGTTTTTCTCTGCTTTTAACCAATCAAATAAAAAAGTCAAAATGTCAAAATGTCAAAATAACCCTAAATTAAGTCTTAGACAAAAATAATTACCGTTTATTTTTTCATTTAGAGGCGTAGATAAAAATTTGTACAATATACGTGTGATAACGCTTTATTAACGTACTTTTGCGATTGCCCAACTCGTGCTACGCACTAGTTGGGCAAATTTCGCATGCGTACGTTAATAAAGCTCTTATCCCACTTATATCGTAAATAACTATTAGTTCATTCATTTTAATAAATTAATGTTTTGAGTTTATAGTACACTTATAAATTGAAACGCAATCAGTCATTTGCAACTTATAAACTGAACTGTCAAATTATCTTTCATGCTTCCAATGGTAGGTTACCATAGAGAAAAGTGCCTATAGGCAGTATACTATGATCAAAATTAGGAAACTTGAAAACATTTTAAATTTATAAATAAAAGTAATTTTAGCTTCATCTATGGAATTTTTTTTAAATAAATATGTAAGAATTGTATGTTATATATAATATATTATATGTAATATATAATACATTATCTTATAAAACTAGATAATAATAATAATAATAATAATAATAAACGTCTTTATTGAAATAAGGAAATACATTATTCCAAATGGCGAAATTTGAATCTAAACATTAAAAATGTAAAAATTCATTCTTACATTCAACCAAAAAATGCCAGCTATACCGGCTACAATATTATTAAAATAATAGAGCTATTATTAGCTCTATTATATTATTATTAGCTCTATGTATAACAAAAAAAACAATTATGCTAAGTAGAAATACCAAGTTTACAATAACTTAAAAATAAACCCAAATAGACATTAAATAAATATTAAGAGTGTCATTGCTGCTCCATAAATAGAGTATCGAAAACTTTGGTTTTAAACAAGCGCTGTGACCATTTCAACATATTAGACCGTAAATTAAGTGGCAAGCCATTAACGTAGCTAGGAAGGATATAAGAAAAAGACCTTTTATATAATTCAGTACGATGAATCGGTACTGTTATGGCGTTTTTAAATCTAATATTTATATTATGAATATCAGTACGGTACGAAACTTTTCGATGTAAGTAGCCTGGTGCCTTAGTTTTAAGAAGGTTCTGAAAGAAACAAATTGAATGCATTTTGCGCCTGTGTTCCATATTTAACCACTTGTTATTTATTAGGGTGTAACTAATTCTATCATACTTCCTTATGCCAAATATTAATCGAAGGCAGCAATTTTGCAACTTTTGGATTCGGAAAGCATTGTATTTTGTAAGACATAGACCATAGACAGTATCACAATAATTTAATAAGGATAAAACCAAACTATTAAATAACATTGACTTGGATTTTAAATTTAACAAATGCCTTACATGGTAAATTTGCTTTAAGTTACAGTACGCCGCTTTTAAGAAAAACGCAGATCCTCATCCATTAAAAGTCCCAAATTTTTTACACAATTTTGAATTTTAAGGGGTTCATTGTTTAATAAAATATCGTGCTCGTGATTAATTTTAAATGCTGTTCGGAGGTTACTTTTACCAAATATGATTACCGCTGATTTAGAGGCATTTAAGAGCAAACAATGTTGAGTGGAATATTTTAAGTTCCCTTAAATCATAGTTTATTGCAGTTATAGCCTGAGTACTTTCATCTGGATCTAAACTTAAATACAATTGTGTATCGTCAGCATAATAGTGTGAAGAACAGGAGGTTAATATTGAATTAAAATTACCAATATATACAGAAAATAATAATGGTCCTAAAATAGAACCTTGAGGGACACCACATTCAATCTCAAGAAAATTTGATAACTTACCATTATATTGCACCGCCTGAGTTCTATTACACAAAAACATCTTTATTAATTCTAATGCACCTTCTAAAAGTCCGACATACTTAAGAATTAATATAAGTAACTCATGGTTTATAGTATCAAATGCTTTTGTATAATCGAGCAGGACAAGACATGTTAATTTTTTGTTATCAGACGCCTTCAATATTTCATCAGTAATACTTAGTAAAGCAGTGCTACAACTATGAGAAGAACGAAATCCTGACTGGTTTGGAGGTATAATGTCAAAAGATAACAAATATTTCTTTAATTGCTTTTCCAGTATTTTTGAAAATGTAGACAACAGGCTTACTGGTCGTAGGTTATTTAGACTTGTGGGACTTAAAGTTTTTGGAAGAGGCACTATTAATGCTTTTTTCCAATCAATGGGAAAAACTGAGTAAGTGATACAATAAATAATAATATGAGTTATATATGGTTGTAAAAATGGGAGACATAAGTTTAAAGTAAAGATATTTATACCATCAAACCCATGAGCTTTGCTTTTAATATTGGAGATAATTATAAGGACATCAATTTCATTGACCATTTTAAAACTGAAAGTAGGATTGCTAATTTTTGTATTATTATAAAAGTTAAGAATATCTGGATCTGGACTCAGTTTCGGTATAGAATTTATAAAATGATTGTTTATTTGATCGACATGCGAAAGACTCAAGGGCAAACTGATAATTGGCTTTTTAGAAATATTGTTTTAGATTGTTCCAAAATAGTTTTTTATCTGGTTTAGCAAAAATTAAGTTAAAGTATTCCTTTTTTCCTTTTTTATAGCAGACGAAACCATGTTACGTAGCCCTTTATATGATTCCCAGAGATTGTTTGTTTTATGGGTTTTGAAACTGGATAATGCCTTATCTCTATCATCCATCATGGACTTTATTGTAGGAGTTAACCAGGGAGCATAAGGCTTACTCACTCGAAAAGTTTTAATTGGTGCGTGTATATCTAAAAGAGCAGTTATATTTTCAGTAACAAATTGTACCTTACGATTAATATCTTCAATGTCAAATATGTTTTTCCAAGGAATAGCTTTAAGATCATATTCAAATTGAGCAAGGTTGAGGTTTTTAAAACTTCTTTTGGTGACAAATCTAGGTTGTTGTTTCTTTGATTTAGTGTTGAAATTGAATTGACATAATTCATGATCAGTAAAACCATGAACTGACTGTATTTCGATATTTGAAATTATTGTTTTATTCGAGCACAATATATAGTCAATAAGAGTAGCAGATTTATTTGATATTCTAGTAGGCAATTTAACTAGCTGATTTAGGCCTATACTGTCAAATAGTTCTTGGATTTGTGCTGATTCCACAGAGTCAAAATTAAGTAGGTCAACATTAAAATCTCCAACACATATAAGATTATTAACCGTAGGTAATATGTTTATTACTGAAGTTTCAAAAGAATCTAAAAAATGTTGAAGATTGTTATTTGGAGGTCTATAAATAACGCCGATAGCTAATTTACCAGAAGAATTAGCTAGTTTTATCCACAGTTCTTCAGTATTATTTGATTTTAAGGAAATTTTTGTGAACTTTAATGAATTTCTAACATAAATTGCTACTCCACCCCCTCTTGTTGCCCTATCGGCTCTTATCACAGTAAAATCATTTATATTAATCAAGGAATTTGCAATGTCTCTACTTAACCGTTTCAGTTAGGCAAAATACATCACAATTATTCGCAGAAATAATATTATAAATAAAAGATCATATACCTACTTTGTAAAACACGTTAGTAGGTATTATGCCCTTTAAAGGCCTAACTTAAAAATGATGTCTCTCGTAGAAACATAATTTGCATGTAAAAGTTTATATATCAAATAATAGTTAATTACACTGTGCAACACCAAAAATCAAACCGCACTGGACTATTTTTTTCTGAAAATATACCTATCCAAAGCAAAACCCTCGCTGGGTTTGTAAAAGTTAGCTCGATTTTTTTTTATAGCCGTTTATATTTTCGAGCTTCATATACCCCAATTTAGACTTATAAATCGATTTTTTTCGCATATATTCGATTTATATCGTCAAGATTTTTTGTAGACAAGTAGTTACTAAACAAATAAACCCATTTTGTTAACAACCTATATTACAAAAACCAATTTTTTTAACCAAATATTCGAAAAATTACATTTTTTTTATTTTTCGATAATATTTAAAATTTCTTGCTACTTCTTCTGGCAAAAATGTTGTAAAATGTACTAGAGAAGTAATTTATAAAGTACTCACACTAAACTGAACTTTAAGTTTGCTTATTTGATGGAAGACAATGTTTGAACAAGATTTTACAAAATATTCATCTTTTCACACTCAAAACCAAGTTTTTTGCCGAAATCTTTGTATAATCTGTAGGAAAAAGCTGAATAAATAAAATAGAATTGTAGAAAAGTACAGAGAGTTTACTTTTTATTTCGTATTAATTTTATTATTAAAAAACTTTTTCATATCAAAACATTCAGTAATCTGATTCATTGCTGGAGAATTCCATCCCTTCCAGTTCTTCTCCTTTATTTTCTTGTCCTTCATCACTGGAGAATTCCATTCCTTCCACTTCTTCTCCTTTATTTTTTTGTTCTTTATTTTCATTTTCTTCCTGATCGTAATAAAAAATATGTTTACTCCACCAACATATTTCGGCTTGTATGGCATCTGGAGCTCGTTTTCCTCTGTATCTGGACTCAAATGGCATCGCAGTTTGATGATAACGCTCTCCCTGCTCATCTGATTCTGTCGATAACTGCTGAAGTAATCCAAATGGCGATGAAGGAAATGAATTTTTAGAGACCTATTGACTCCAATTTTGGAAAAAGCATCCAACATTCGTCGCACAGATCCTTCATAATTGGGAGAACGATGTTTGCCTAAGAGTCCAACGATGATTTCTTTTATCGACGACCACGCAACTATTTCATTGTCAACCAAGACCCTGTCAAAGTCTTCAGACTTTACTAATTTCCGAATATCAGGACCATTTTAAATGCCTGAAATGAAATAAATATGAAAATTTTATGAAATATTTATTAAAAATATATGAAATCGTTGCAATTTATTTTATTATTGGTTTTGACAATGTTGATTTTGACGAAAAGAAAAGTTATAGGCCAAGACAAAGCCGAGCACTGTAATCGTTTTGTGGAAATCGGCATTGTAAAAATGTGTTATATTATATTTTATTTCAAATTTATACATAACACATTTCATGTAACACATTTTTACAATGCCGATTTCCACAAAACGATTACAGTGCTCGGCTTTGTCTTGGCCTATAACTTTTCTTTTCGTCAAAATCAACATTGTCAAAACCAATAATAAAATAAATTGCAACGATTTCATATATTTTTAATAAATATTTCATAAAATTTTCATATTTATTTCATGTATAGTAGTATAGATTTTTAGTAAATTTAAAATAAGAATATTTATATATGTGGAAATATATGCGTCTTACCGTTTTATAATTTGACATCACTGATTCTCGGAAAAATGTCACGTAAACAGCGAAATACCTCATCTCTTTTAGCAACTACCTTTAAGAAATTTTTTACAATGCCTAGTTTGATGTGAAGTGGAGGCAAAATAATTTTTCGGGTGGTACAAGTTCCTTGTGAATTCTTTTGGCGTCTGTTTTTTCACTTTTAACTCTCATTTTCCAGTCGTGTTTTGCATATTGATCCCCCTTATAACGACTGTCCCAATCGCATAAAAAACACATGTACTTAATGTAGCCGCCTTGAAGACCGGTAAGCATGGCAACGATCTTTAAGTCACAACATACACGCCAATTGTGTTTTTTATAATCGACTAATTGTAAAATGTGATCCATTTTTTCAAACGTCTCTTTGGTATCAGTTCTGTATGCAATTGAGGGGCTTGGAAGTAAAACGGTTCAAGTGCACTTTTTTAAATAAATGGTCTAAGTGCAGAATATCACACCTAAAGGATATTGTAACTTAGTGGTAAAACTATATAAGTACATTTTACATTCCCTGGCGCCATTTCTTATCGTCTTTAAAAACCTGTCAAAATATTTTAAAATATATCTTTGGTAAAACGATTTAAGTGCACCTTTTACTACTAAATATAGGCTATTATCTATGCTGCTAAAGCCTTGACAAGTAGCTCGTTTCGACATAGTGTGACCGGGGTCGGAACGACTTCGGCCAGCGTTACGATTATGGCATCGGTCCAGACTGATGAGGATTTAACATAGTAACTATGTTCCTGACATCAATGAAAAAGTATAAGAAGAAGGCCATGTAACTCCAGCAAAAACTAAAAAACAGCCGCTAAGCACAAAAATTTGCTTGGGTACCTTATTGGACTATATTCCGCCAATTTACCACTTATTTTATAAAAACATAGAGCACGATCGAGATCCATCAGAAAAAAAAAAGAAACAAACTAAGACCATAGTATTGAGCCAAAAATTCCAAAATCCAATTTAGGTCAACCCCAACCAAGACCAGCTAATTCAGATGAAGAAAACGTTGTATTAGATTCTGATTATGAATAATACTTTTTGTTGTAAAACTTAAGTTATATTATATATATTATTAATTAGAATTACCCAAATTTTAAAAAATAAAGTTTTGTTCTAGTACAGTAATTGCATTTAAATCATTTTACCACTAAATTTTGTCTTACATGCATGACGATTCAAGTACATTTTTGTAAAAAAAATTAACAAAAAAGCGAAATTGAAAAATTCCTTTTTCTTTATAATCCTTTTTAGTTTTTAAACAAAACTAAAATATTCACACAGTTTTTTAAACTCTTTTCTAGAATTTTAAAATTTAAGTTAACTTTAAAGCCATTTATCTCAGAACTAACAAAAATGCACTTAAACCCTTTTACTTCTAGGCCCCTCAATTGGTATCGATGGTTTTAAGTTTGTTTTGTCAAGCAAAACTGCTTTTAAACTGAATTTCGAACTGTCAATGAATAACCTCCAGTCGCCTGGCCTGTATCGTATATCCATTTTATTAATCAAACTTAAAATGTCGTGACAATGAGCAATAGTATATTACACTACAAGGGCAGAAAGTGTGAGATTCCTGCACTGCGCGCCATGATGCCCGAGGCGAAGCCGAGGGCATCATGGCGCGCAGTGCAGGACTCTCACACTTTCTGCCCGTGTAGTGTATACTATTTTTCTTACTACCCTGCAGAAAATACGGGAAAAAATTAAATGTATATAAAAAAATTTGTGTCAAAATTAAAATCTGACGTTTAATTTAATTCTGACGCTTACATTCAAAATCAATCAAACTGTAGCGTTGTCATGGTAATTCAGCGGTGCCAATACAGTAAAAATAAAAGGTTGTATTTTAATTAACAAATTACTACTTTATAACAAATAAAAGTACCATTAAACACTTAAAACAACATAAAAAGTAAAAAAGTAAAAACATAAATTGTTTATTTGTTGTTATAATTGCAAAATTATGGTTTAAAACTGTCATATTTTTGTGTTTCTCATGTTGGCAGTACGAAATTTAAATGTTAAGCACGCGACTAAAAAATTTTTACTCCCGCTATTAGAGTGTGCGCGTATAGCTTGACCAATGCAAGAAACGTAAACTTTCTGCCGTGAAATCGGGGACGAAACAACGTATTTTGAGTCGAGGTAGTAAGAAAAAGTCTTTTCCACATTAATAGTGAAAAAATATTTAAATTGTTCTTTGCGATTACGGTATGCCGTAACTTTTGTACCTGTTGCTAACAAGTTATTTGATTTAAAAAAGATGCTAACATTTCTGACTTTCGCTGTGTTGGCTCCAATTTGGCAACAATTTCATCCAACTTACTTTGCGTTATTAGAATCGGCTGATTTGACGCTGATGGTTCGGGAACATACTCGGAATATGCATCATTTGGCGGTGACTTTGATATATCAGTAAAAGCAGTCAAAACATCTGGGCTTGGACATTTTGGCACCGGAATATTTTCACCATGATCCAGTGGTAATTAATTGTACACACGGAACGGAAACATACATTTTGTTTTTTGTTTTCTTTTTGTTCAGCCCGACCACATTATTTTCACAAGCAAAACAATTTTCTGGATTATGTTCTCCTGGATTGTGCCATAGCATTGGTACTCCAAAAGGCATTTTATTTTGTTTTTTATTCATCCAATTAATTAAACCGACGTAACAGGCTCTGCATACTATGTTCGGCGCCCACGGTTTATTCAAAGTAACTTCACGATCAAAATAATGTTTGTATGCCAAAATAAAATTAACACTAAATGATCCATGCTTTTCACTCGATGGTGTAAAACGTCCACAACAATATCAGAAAACGTTAATATTTTGAGTACAGTTATTCAATTTATAAAATTCGCGCAAACAAGAACAATAACTTTTAATTTGTTAGCAAAAACTATTTGTTTACGAAACGTTCACGGTACCAATATAAAGAAAATATGTACAGGGTGTACCAAACTTGACGCGCCAATATTATTGTGGGAAAATAATAGTACGAAATAATACTATTTCATACTCTTAAAAGAAGCGTTTTTATGGAATAAAAAATCAAAAATGATAACGATGCTAGTATTTTTACCACGAACAGACCATTTTTTACTACAGTTGAAGTTTTTTATTCAAATTGTTTTTTCTATCTATAATAGTTTATTACAGCTCCATTAGGCAAACACTGCATTTAAAATACTTGTTTTTTTGGCGGCGCCAAGGGTATAAAGACTCCAATATATTTAATTTTGTGCCTTTATTTTCTAAATGTTATGGGTTTATTTACATAATAATAATAATAATAGTAAACATTTCCAAAAGAATCATGATGATATAAATTGAATATATGTGACAAAATTTGATTTATTGGATTATATGAAGCTCGAAAATACAAACGGCCTTAAAAAAACTTTTACAAACCCAGCAAGGGTTTTGCTATTGGATAGGCAAATTGTCGCAGTATTAGTACTTTAACGTGATATACTAAAAATTATAAAACAACGTTGCATATTCGACTTTTTAACCCTTATAAAATGGTAAAAATGTAAATGAAATTGTCCCCAGCGCCCCCTGTATCTTAAAATCTAAAAAAAATACGTGCATTTATTGCCATTACATGTTATCTTAATTTCAAATCGATTTTAAATACAAATGTTATTACAAAATATCGAAATTTATCTATTTTTAACACAGTACAGTGACTTAAGGCCTGAAAACCACAGCGGTCAATGGATGAAATTTTATTTTTAAGCCACCATTTAGATGGAGAAACAAGGTTAATAACATATATTCAATTCTGGCATCACTTGCAAAGAAATGTCCAAAATTTGTTCGATTTTAACGCGTAACCATAGTTAAGATATACATACATACATACATACATACATACATACATATTTGAGTTCAACCTGAAATACTCTTTACCTTAAAGCAGTGAGATCTATTAAATGATTCTTATCCAAATCGGAACCATACCCAAAATCTAGTATACATCCCCAGACTGAATAGCCCAAGGAAGTAAGGTCTGGGGAACAGGGTGGTCATTTAACAGGAGCATCTTGACCCCGACCAATCCAGCGATTATGAAAGATTTGATGTAAATAGCAAAATGCGGAGGAGCACCGTTTAGTTAAAACTAAATATTTTGTCCTATCAGTAGAGGCAAATTGAAGTAAATGGAGTAGTACACGTACGTGTTAAGAAATAGCAAAAATGAATGACCAGTTTTATTTCCTGGAAAAGTACAGGACCCAATAGAAAATTATCTACGACACCTGTCCACAAATTAACTTTCAAATTTACTGATGTACAATGAAATAACAACATTTAATTTGACAGTAAACAAACAGCGGCTAACTTGATTTGTAGTATTTAAAAATTATGAGATGACCATAAGCCGCGTAGGCATCAATCAAAGACCAATTTAAATTATCTCTAAAACATATCCTTACATCGAAATTTTATAGAAGACAAAAAATAGTTACCTGTAAAAATAGTGTGGGTTTGGATTTTGATTATTTAGCAATTTTTTTTTGTTTTGTTTTTTTCAAAAGATGTAACTATTTATGTTAAAGCAATGTACCAAATTTAAAATTAATATCCTTTCAAAAACTGGAATTATAAAAAAGTAAGTTTTAAACTTTGATGCCCTGTGTATCGAACATGATGTTCTAAATTAAAAAATGGTATTTTAAAAGTCGTTACTTTTGCTCAAGCTCCTTTTTACGGACACCCTTTATAATCAAGTGTCAATCAATTTTATTATTTAAATGACTGATTTTATAATCCTTAGGTGTAAAAGTTTTCCAATAAACTTTTATGCCAAATAGCATACAACATTTTAATGTTTTTAAGAATTTAAAGCCAATTTTATTTGTTAAACAATACAATGAACTGTAGTACATTTATTAAAATTAGGAAGTAAGGTGAGAACTATCTGGCAAAAGTCGAATTTTATGATTGATACAAATCACGGTACATAATGAAATCGACCAATCATCCTACATCTCAGTTAATAACTTACATGGTATAATTTAACTAATTGTAATTGTGAATTTAAAAAACCATCCATTTAATAAAATGCTTTATTGTGTAATTAAATTATTATTAACTACTACTTTACTACTTTATTAACTAATTTCATTGCATTGTTAATTTTGAAATGGGACGAGTTTTATATATTTAAATCCACTTAGATTAGTATTTAAAAGTAAATCCAGTACGTTTTATGTTGATTGAATCTAAATTAAATAAAATAAAAAAAAACATATTTTTATTAAAAATACTGAATGTGCCTTTGTATTAAACTACCTAAGATAAAACTTTGTTACATGGAAAAACCCTGCATTTATTTGTGTTGGCCATGGATAAACGAAACAAAAGAAAACCGTAATTCCAACATCTTTTCAAATGTACACTTTTTATATCGAGTTTTCCTTAGAAAATGAAACAGTAGGATTTCAGCCTGTAAACGTAATGCCAGGAACAATTTGTTTATTTGTGACATTTATCCACTGAAAAGCTTATAAAACTTTTACATTTTTGCTGAAATTTTGTTTTGGTACATTATGTAACACACTCTTCTTAGTTTAAATTACCCTTAATAAAACTTTGTACACAACTTTATAGTATTATAAGTATGGTATTATATAATCTATTCATTTTTTTTTCTATAAATAAAATTGTTAAAATTGTAAAAGGGTTAAAATGCTTATCCGGGCTAATGTCCGATTTTGACCGGACTTTCATTGGCAGGTAGATGCGTTTTTATAGGCTATTTGTTTTGTTTTTGTTTATTTTAATTGTTTTTTTCTTTTTTAATAGAAGGCGATGTATATAAAAAAGTGTTTTGTCTTGTTAACTAATCCTAACTGTCGAACCGCGACATGCCATTATTGTTTCGCATTATCAACACTTGACTAACGTTTATCCAAACCGTTGGATAGGTGGAGGAGGACCTAATGACTGGCCTCCTCGATCCCCCGACCTTACGCTGATGGTTTTTTTCCTGTCGGGACACCTAAAAAACTTGGTGTATTCCACTCCGATCGATACTAGGGAGGAACAGATAATCACGTTTCATTGTGATATGATAAAAAACAATTCTTGGTTATTGTGGCGGGTACAGCAGTCCTCAATTCATCGTGCCCGCGACTGTATCAGAGTTTTTAATTAATTGTTTCGAATTGTCGTCCTTTAATTTAAGGTTTCCAACAATAGGTACAATAGGTAAATATATGAATATATTTTACAAAATAACATCATATCTAACTACCAATCGGGTTTTAGAAAAGGACATAGTACCTCTTCTGTATTGCTTAACGTATCGGACAATATTTTTTCAGCCTTGGATAAGGGTTTAGCCGCAGCATTGGTACTACTTGATTTTTCTAAAGCTTTTGATAGTCTAGACCATTCTTTATTAATAGCTAAACTTGAATATTATGGCTTTGACTTAACATCTTGTAATTTTTTAGGTCATATTTAACAGAAAGAACACAAAAAGTGGTAGCAAATGAAATTTTATCCAATTCCTGTGCTATAACTTCTGGGGTACCCCAGAGCTCTGTTCTGGGACCTATATTATTTTTATTATACACTGCTGACATTTTTAATTGTGTTAAATATTCAATAGCTGATGATACTCAATTATTATATACTTTTAAGCCACAATCCATAATCCAGGCGTGTAATCAATTAAATAGTGATCTTAAAGGCATTTCGGAATATTCTAGGGACAATAACCTAAAACTCAATCCTTCAAAGTGTGTTCTTATTAGTTTTCATCTCAAAACGTTAAGGCCTTTGTTAAACAAAATTTAAAAATATACGTCGATGGCAAGTTACTTGAAATTCAAAGTAAAGTAAAAAAATTGGGAGTAATTTTCGATGAAAATTTAAGGTTTGCGGATCATATTTCTGTTTTGGTACAAAAGTCCTATAACTTACTTAAAACATTTTATAGTAACATTAGCATAATTAACTATAAATTGCGAAAAAAGTTATGTGAAACATTACTCTTGCCCATGCTTAATTATTGTAATATTTTATATGTTCCATGTTTGGATAAATGTACTCTGTATCGTATACAAAAAATTCAAAATCAGTGTTGCAGATTTATTTTTGGATTAAAAAAATTTGAACATGTTACTCTAAAAATAGAATAATTGGGTTGGTTAAAATTAGAAAACTTGTATAGGTTAAACTTATCAGTGTATGTACACCAAATTATTTTGACGAGTACCCCCACCTATTTGCGAGAAAAACTTATTTTCCGTAGAGATCTTCATTCAGTTTCAGTAAGACAAAATAATAATTTATCTTTACCACAGTTTCGTTTATCCATGTTTACGCGTTCTTTTAGCTATAATGCTGTTGTACTTTATAATAATGTAAACAAAGAATTAAAATCTTTTTCATTAGCTGCGTTTAAGCGTAGGCTAAAACAAAATTTTTTGTATGCATTAAAGTGTTAATAATTTAAAATTATTTAGTTAAAGAATGTTTTGTTATATTTTTTTCTCGATGTAACCCAAAATTGTCATACTAGGTTAAGTGGAGTAGCCTGAGGCTAGACTTCGCCTAGGTGAAGAAAAAATGTAAAAAAATAATTTTTACTCAAATAAAGACATTTTATTATTATTATTATTATTATTATATTATTTTTGTATGGTCTTTTTATTAAAAATAAAACATGAATTCGTTTATTATCCTTTTCTCGAAAACGGTTCATTTTATTGACAATAAACAAGAGTACCTTTATTTTAGTTTAAGGTTCAAGCTATGCAGATTTGGTTTTTTTAAGTCTTTGTCATACGGGGTGTTCAAAGTTTAAGCATTAAGAAGTAAAACTTAGTCCGCCCCTGGTAAACAAAAAAGCAAAGCATGTTTCAATGACCTTATTTTAAGAGATCCTTACCAGGGTCCATCATTTAAATTTTTATTAAATTATATTTAGTACTTTAAAATTTATAAAAAGGAAAACCAATTTGCAGGGGAGTCCTTTCGGGGTCCATGTCTCCGTAAGGAGGGCCAGTAGGGAAAAAAATTATAGGAACGTGTCATCTTATTTTTTAATGTTCTATCTGAATCCGAGATATTTTCCACATTTTACCGGACACCCTGTATATTTACATGCCTTTAGCCTTAGCATTAGGATCTAGGAATTATATAATAGTTATTTATGTATCAAGGCAGTAAAGTCATATTTTTTATCACGAATGTGGAAATTATTTGCCGAGGCGAAAGCCGGTGAGTAATAAAAAATGACTTTAATGCCGAGGTGCATATTAAATTTTATCCGAAATCACATTTAATAATACTAATAATTAATATTGATAATTAAATCAAATATCATTTGAATGTAGGAAGTGTCTTTTTAATTTAATTAATAAAATTAACTTATTATTTTTATTAAAGAATATTTTATGTAAGGGTCCAATCGACCTCCGCGACGGTGCTTTTTTTAAATTTTATTTAGTTGTTGCTGAGGAGCAGTAGACACACCTTAAAATATATAATGGGTTGCATACAATACTCGTATTAAATCGGCATTAAAGTTCTACTTTACTGCCGATTTCTTTTACTTTACTGCCGATTGTTGACTACTTTACTGCCGATTTCGGATAAAAATATTTTTTTAACTATTTCTATTTAATTTTATTAACCCTTAAGATATAGGTACTATATCTTTTAAGCTAAATTAATTTTTAAATTGCATCTTAAAAACCTTATTTTATGTTCCAATCAATTTCAGTGTTTTACAGTGTGTACGTAAAGTCCCGGAACTTAAGATTATTTTGAAAACGTTATTTTTTTTTTAAAACACTGAAACACGTCAACTTTATTATTTTTCTAGCAATATTTTAGCATATGTAGTTGTTCCAAAATCTTTCGCGTGGCGGCGTCCCAATCGAAGTAACGTTTTTTTTTTAATTACAACCCTTTATTTTTGTTCCATTTTTGGATAGCTACCGTTGTCCTGAGTACATTTATATGCTACATGTAGAGGGTTACATAAGAAAATTTTTGAGAAAAGCAGGTTTTTGCCGCCGATTGAGATTTTGGTATTTTGACAAACTTATTCGCTGTTACATCACCACAATATGCATTGCTAATAAGGGATTATTTAAATCAGGTCTTCCTCAATCTCTGGATAGGTCGAAGGGGTCAAATCGAGTGGCCATCGCGATCGCCCGATTTACCCCTTTAGACTTCTTTTTATGGGGACATCTTAAAAACCGCGACTATGTAAACCGGCCTAAAAATTTTGACGACCTAAGACACCGCATTCAAGACGAGATCCAGATGATCACTCCAGCGGTACTGGCAAACGTACAACGCTCGTTTGTGGACAGGCTGGCCCACTGTCAAATTGTTTACGGTGAATACTTTGAGCAACTGCTCTGATTGGCTTCCCAATAAACATTAAGCAACGCATAGATTGTGTTTAAGTTTGACAAAATACCAAAATCTCATTCGGCGGCAAAAACCTGCTTTTCTCAAAAATGTTCCCTGTAACCCTCCAGATGTGGCACATCAATGCAATCAGGACAACGGTAGCTATCCAAAAATGCAACCAAAATAAAGGGTTGTAATTTAGAAAATCTGACTTTGATTCTGGCGACGCCACGCGGCAGATTTTAGAACAACTACATAGGCTAAAATATTGCTACACAAATAACATTGACGTGTTTCAGAGTTTTTTTTTTTAATTTACTGTTTTTAAAATAATCTCATGTTCCGGGACTTTAAGGACACACTGTATAATGCAAAACAATAAAAATATAATTCATTAATTCCATGGTCGAAACTAATTCAGTATTGTTTATAGCTATATTTTTCACAAATAATTTTGTATTTATTTTAACTAGAAACTCATTTAAAATTGCGATAATTACATACTACTTAAAACATGATTTATGATTTTTATGATATGAATTAAAATTTCCACAAGGACAGGGAATTATTATGCGGTTTTATTTACGTGTCATAAAAAATAAAATCATTAAGTACAAAAATGGTGAATTCGCCGGGGTTATATTTCAAAAATGTTTAAACATGCAAAATCGGCCACGAAAAACAGACATGTCTCCGATTTGCTTTAAATTTTTGATGGTTGATAGTGGAACTCAGAGAATATTTTTTAAAATTTGAAAAATCATACTTATAGTTTTAACATTTTCGCAATTTTTGAGTATTCATGCATTTAATCGCGCACTGATTGACGTATCGAAAAATGCTAGTTACAATGCTAGTTACAAGCGGTCACTCTGAGTTCAGTAATTTTTGTTAAAGGTTGTCAAAGATCATTAAATTTTTTGGTGGCAATTTCCATTTGGAAACTAAATTATTCCATGTTAAAATTGCCTAGTAGGAAGTCGTTAACAATTTAAGTTAAAGCCTAAATTTGAAATAAAAAATTATATTTCAACATTTAATTTTATTTAGTTATTTCACGTAGGTATGTGCTCTTTCCATTTTAAAACGACCGGTACGCGCAGGTACCCATTTAAAATTGCGAAAATTATTACTATAAACATAAGTTATGATTTTTATGATATCATTTAAAATTCCCACTAGGACAGGGAATTATTACTTAATGCGGTTTTATTTACGTGTCATAAAAAATAAAATCAGTAAGTACAAAAATGGTGAATTCGCCGGGGTTATATTTCATGCAACATGCAAAATCGGCCACGAAAAACAGACATGTCTCCGATTTGCTTTAAATTTTTGAAGGTTTATAGTGGAACCCAGAGAATATTTAAAAAAATCATACTTATAGTTCTAACATTTACGCAATTTTTGAGTATTCATGCATTAAATCGCGCACGGATTGACGCATGGAAAACTTCCGTCGGCATTTTTTGACTAGTTTATAGCTAGTTACAAGCGTTCACTGCGAGTTCAGTAATTATTATTAAAGGTTGCCAAAGATCATTAAATTTTTTAGTGGCAATTCCCATTTGAAAACTGAATTATTTCCTGTAAAAATTGCCTAGTAGAGTCGTTAACAATTTAAGGTAAAGCCTACATTTTTTGGTGGCAATTCCCATTTGGAAACTAAATTATTCCATGTAAAAATTGCCTAGTAGAAAGTCATTAAAAATTTAAGTTAAAGCCTATATTTGAAATAAAAAATTATATTTTAACATTTAATTTTATTTAGTTATATCACATACCTATGTGCTCTTTGCATTTCAAAACGACCGTTTCTATGAAACTTAAATATGTTGTTTTTGGTCCAAATAATAAGACACGTATTTTTTTGTTTGGCGAAAAAAAATTTGTTGTTGATTTTTGGCGAAAAAGCTTTTTTTAAATGGGTATAACTTGTTCAAAAAATTGATCGATTTTGACAATTATACTTGCAAAATGCTTTTCATTAAAACATTGTAATAATTTTTTTATACGATAAAAAACGAAAAGTACAGACTTTTTTTTAAATTATTTTTTTCAAAAAGTGTATTTTTTATTTTTTTTTTATCAAAAAGTAGACAGTCTAAACTGCATTTTGGCTAAGGGATATGAATTTTTATTTCAAATTTCAAGGATCGCGTGCTGCTAAATAATTTTAATTTTAAAGTAAGTTTTATGTGTAACAGCAAACAAATAAGATTGGAATTTAAAGTTTATTGTGGTATAATCGTTTTAAGTAAAAAACTTGTGAATTATTTTGTTTAAAATCAAATTTTTAAGGCGAAATACATGAGCATAGACATGGGATTGGTTTGGGTGGGGAAGATTTAGTACATAGGTGCCATCTTGGTTTAGTACTGCTAAACCAAAATTACCATGATCCTTATAGAATTATTGTTTGACAGATTGTTGTGTCATAACCTCATTTCATTGACTGTGTCAAGTCGTGACTTGTTAAATATATAAAACCTGAAAATAACAAGAGTTCATTAATTGCTTCTGTACAATATTTGAAGACTACATATAAGTTGTTTTACACTTATAATTGCAGATGCTAATATACTTAATACTTGCAAATTCCCTATGTTTTTTATTTAACTAAGGCTAAGACTTTTTTAATGCGTAGATTTTTGAGGTCTAAATCGTTCATGACATCTAATTATCATCTAATCATCTTATTACCTATATCAAATATTTCAATCATGGGAACTTAATAAATTACACAGGGCCTTCAAAAATATATTTATTCTTCATTTGAAATGTGCACTATGCTTCATACATGACACTTGAAAACAAATAATTGAGAATATTTATCTGTCAGTTTAATGCTAATTTTGACCTATTTTCTAAAAATAATACAATATACATATGTATGTATATACAATGTATATTATACATATGTCATAGGAAATTTCCGAGTATTAAGTATATTACCTGCCTCTAAAGTCTGGCAATCAGTTACAAAGATTAATGATATGTACAACTTTAATAAAAAAAGATTAGATGATAATTAGATGTCATGAACTATTTAAATTCTACCACAAAACGTGCTTGAGCAACACAATAACTAAGAAACTGCGGCAATAAACAATTTAAAAAAAAACATCAAAAGCTACAAGTTATATATGCAACTGATACTGATATTGATGGTTTTCGGCCTCAATACTGATGACACATGAGCAGGAACAATCCTACTTGGACACGGACACGAACAATAACGATAAAAACGTAGACCAAGACGTAGGCTCCCGTAGCAAAATAACAACTCTCGAACTCCATACATTAATCCCAAATAGTTGGAGTAATACTAACTGCCTGGTCTAGGGGGGTACCAAGTCGTACTTAGATTTGTGTCGGCGTAATTATCCCCCAAACACCAAAATATCTATCCCTCCCGTCCTACCTCCTTCATGACCCTACTGGGCTTATAGCATCGGCTCGGCGAACCTGGGAATGACTACTAAAACTATTTTTATTTCACGCTCGAGCCCTAATTAGGGGACAGTACGGGACGCAATGGACATTCGCAACCAGCAAACATGGGTGAAGCCGTGCCGTTGCTGGTGGCGAAAGAAAATCGGTGCAAGGAAACAGGGGCCTATGCGGGGCCCGGGAGCGATGAGGCAATGGGGCCGGTTATACGTCTCTTATACTCATACTTATATATACCTAAAAGTAATGAATGGAATGCATAAGAAACTTATAAAAACGCGATTTCGAAGAAATGTAAAAAACAAACAATTCCGAAATAAATTGGTCTGTTAACAGATATGAGTGAGGCAATCGCAAAGGGAAATAAGTATTAAGCCTAAGAGGTCCAGAAACTAATGCGCATGTTGATTTCATATTTTGTTTTTCATTTATTGTCAGACATTCCCTTTAATGGCCACACTAAGGAGCTGTTAGATATACCTTTTTATAATCGTTTTAAAATATTTGAATGATTTTATTTAGTAGATTTAAAACCAAAAAATGTTGAGCAATTGAGTAATTACTTACTCCTTTGAATCTAAACACCTCAATTAATATTTTATTTTATTTTATAAAAAGTTTTAGCGTGTGTTTACATAGTAACATAAAATGTTAATATTCATTTACCAGCAAAATAAACTAACGAACTGTCAAATCTGATACTTTTAAACACAAAGGTTTCAAAGCCTTCTTAATTTATTGACCCCTGTACACATTTTAAAACCTAATAAACATTCAAATTTAATTAAGAATTTAAAAGCGATATTATTAAAAAATGCATTAATATTTGGTATCAAATTTAAAAAAGTGGATTTCTTTTATGACCAACGAACCACCCAAAATAGTTTTGGCATAAAGTATGGTTTTTTAATTTTTGAAAGCAAAAAAATATTAAAATTGTATTTTTTCAGACTACTTGGCCCAACATGAAGTAAAAAAGCCAATTCAAGGCACTCTAGATATAGAAATATGTAAAAATGGATATGGTGTTTCATTAAAAAATAAAAAGTTAAGACCAAGTGACAAAAAATGTTAAATATGTCAAAAAGTTTTTAGTTACACTTTATAAGTTTCATTACCCTAGATAAAATACCAAATTTTTGTGATGAACCACGAATTTACTAGAAAATGGCATTTTCATAAAAAAAATTCCGAAACGACGAATTTAGCCAACTCGGGACTTTTGGTGAAAGTTGTTCATATTATCAACTTCAAAGGAAAAAAATATTAAGTAAAAAAAAATGTGGCAATGTCAAAATTTTAACCTCATTTTTTTTTCTTTTAAACCAAAAATTGTGTGAATTCATTTAATTTTTTTGGTATGTAGTAAACATTTACCTACAATTTAAAAAAAAATTGTAACGATCGAAACATTTTTGGCCAAGTTATCGTTTTTTCAATAAAAAATGTCATTCGTAAAAAGAAAAAAATCGATGTTTCTGTCCATTTTTCAAAAATTTCCTACGAGTAAACAAAACAAATTAAAGCGAAAAGAAAAATACGCGTTTAATCGATTTAGGTAGAGAAACTGAAAAAAAATCCTTTTTGCCTGGTCGATTTAAGATGGAAAGGCCCTATTACTATTACTATAACTATTAATATTACTATTACTATTACTAATAGTGTTACTGCAGTTTCCGAGTGTGCAAAAAAAGATGAATTCTCAGGACTATAAGTATGATTTTAATAAGATTTTTTTTAAATGGCGGTTAATAAAAAAAATTGAATTTTTTTTAAAGGCAGCTTTTAAAAAGTACGTGTGAATTTTATTAAAATGGGAATTAAATAAGATTACACAAACAAACAAAAATAAAGCTAAACGTAATTGCCAGTTTCACCTCTAGCTATAAAACTTTACAGTAAAATAGTTTCCTCTATAAATAGCGTCATTTGAAATTAAGTTTCTTATGGTTGTATAGTCGTTACTTTGATTCTAATGCCATTACACAGTTCACTAATCTTCGCTTCCAAATAGTTTGCGAACTACTTGTTACAAACTAATACTATATCGTGGTAGATAAACATTATAAATCAGAAAGTTCATGACAAAGGTAATTGATTGTACTGATTCATCAACGCTCAGACCCAACAGCTGGACATAAATGACTGAAAACTTTATAGTGAATTCCTATAATGACATGGATAACCTTTTTAAATATTCAATAAAGAACTGATCATATGATTAATATTTTTTAAGATTTTGATAAAACTTCATCCCGGAAAACTAATATTCAACTAATGGTTGTATTGTGGTCATTTTATGAAATATTCAAAAACCTTAAGCCATATAAAATTATAAGGAATCATAAAATTAAAAGTCGCTTTCATGAGTTCCAGAAACCGACAGAAAGCTGTGACAATCTTACGATCAACATATTCGTCCAGCAGAACAAATAAACCCCATGGGGTTTATTGCAATAAACGATCTTGACACCTGTTAATAAAGCCATAAATTACAAATCCGGCACACTAAAGAAAATATTATCACTGTTCAGAAATGTTCCTAATAAATTTCAAACATCTTGAATCTCGATTCGGCACTGTGCGTAACAACCTGTCCACTTAACATTTACAGTAAAGATCTTACAAGATAAACTCGTTTAAGAATTAAATCCGCCTGACCATGACGATGCATTGTGAGCACAAAATAACAATACTTTGAGGATCGAGTTAATCCCCTTCCCAACAGCGAAGTATTGGGCTTTATTTGGTCTAGATCGAAAAAAAAACAAGACGTTTATCGTCTTGCCTATCACGAAGTAACCTAACCGTCATTTTGTAATTTAACTATCAAATTGTATATACATATATTGTTCAAATTTTTATCTACGCCTCTAAATGAAAAATTTCCTGTCGATAAGCGACACATTTGTTTTTCTTAGAAAGGATAATTTTCTCATCTGATATTGAAGAACAAGCTTTAATAGTTATTTACGATATAAGTGGGATAAGAGCTTTATTAACGTACGCATGCGAAATTTGCCCAACGAGTGCGTAGCACGAGTTGGGCAATCGCAAAAGTACGTTAATAAAGCGTTATCACACGTATTTTGTACAAATTTTTATCTACGCCTCTAAATGAAAAAATAAACGGTAATTATTTTTGTCTAAGACTTAATTTAGGGTTATTTTGACATTTTGACTTTTTTATTTGATTGGTTAAAAGCAGAGAAAAACGCGTGCGTTAATGAACTTCTTATCTCACTCAAAATGAGTGGGATAAGAAGTTCTTATCTCACTGGCGTAGATAAAAACTATTTTCGGTCTGTTTCCGGAAAAATCCAAGTCAAAATACGAGATGACCTATGGGCGAATTTTCGTTAAATATATATATATATTTTGTCCAGGCAGGTCAATTTGATCGATTTTTTTTCCTTTGTGATAGAACAGTGTAATAAACTGCAAAAAAATTCTATAAGTTTATAAATAACAAAAATAAACTTTAAAGAAATAAAACTTATAGGGTTAATCTGAAATAGGGAAGGAACACAAAGAAGAAATGAAACATTGTCCTCCTCCTAACGCATCTTCCTGGACGTTTATGACACATTGCTTTTGACTTTTTCAAACGTTATTTTTCAGAAATACTGTATTTGTTTTTTAATTTCTACTATTCTATAATACAAAATGAAAATAAAAAAATTAACTTCTAAAACAAGAGTTGAATGTAGCGTTTTGTAAAAGACACCAAAAGTGTACGCAAAAAAATCTTACCTTTAAAATATTTACAAAAAAATTCACACACTTTAGACGTGCTCACTTGTTGTTGCCAAACTATCAAACATGTATGCCCTCTAGAAATAACACGATAGTATCTCTATCTCGTGTCTCTATTTCGAAGCAGTCGGCATAGAAGACGACGTTAGGAATAAGACAAGATTTTTGAATGTCAACTTTAACATTTTTTTCTGTTTAAACTACTTTGTAGAAAACTATTTTATTTTTATATACGAATAAAAGAACTTTCCATTGTTCAAAAATAATTTATTTTTTCAGAAGAAACCTGCAAAGAAGAAGAATATAATAATTTAAATTAAAAAATCGCCTCTGGGGACAGTTATTACAGGACATTTCACCTAGTTTTTCTGCCTCTGGGGACAGTTATTACAGGACATTTCACCTAGTTTTTCTGCCATATATAGAAACATAAAGTAATTAAAAAAAAATACGATGGGTCCTATTAGGAAGGGGGTATTTAAATATAATAAATACAAAACTTATCAACAAAGGTCAAAAATAAAAATAAAATTAGCTGGGGACAGCAAATGTACATTTAACGAAAATTTGCCCCTATGCCAAATATGGAAAATGGCGTACAGAAAAAGAGATTCGCAGTTTGGCAAATGAGAAGGTATTATTGTCATACTTTAGCAGTTTATCCAAGGTATCCGTACAATTATTTCCATAAAACATAATGCTGTAGTGCTATAAGTTTTGACTTTTTTATTTAATTGGTTGAAAGGCAGTGAGATAAGAAAAACGCGTGCTTTAATGAACTTCTTATCTCACTCAACATGAATGGGATAAAAAGTTCTTTTCTCACTGGCGCCATGGCGTAGATAAAATTATTTTAACTTTTTCCGTCAGACGTACGAAGTTGAAACTTGGCGGACCGATAAAATGTCATAATTTTCGAATTATAGTTTGACCAATAAGAGCTCTTCCGGATGATCTGACTAACGGACAAACGGATACATGAAAATTAAGCTTTACAAAGTAGACTGTTTTAGTTGGTTACTGGATATCCTTAGAAAGCAATTAACTTCCAAAGTAGAATCTTTTGATTGGCATTTGGCCGTCCTATTATGGTTCATTAAAGACCGTCCTAGAAACAAACCTGACCATAATTTGGCTGGAATAAAAAAGAATAAAAAATAAAACACCTAAGATTTTTAACAAAACATTTTTATTTATCTATAAAATAACAAAAAAAATGTAATCCTAAAAAAATAAAATATATAAATTAAGAATTTTTGTCCTTGTCATTTTTTTTAAATCAATTTTGAAAGAGTTATTCGCGATTTGAGTGTGGTCCTTTGTAATTTTATAAATTCTTAAATATTCAAGGGTTTTTAAAACTTGAAATTTGAAAATTTCTAAATTCACATTTATTAAAAAAATTCAAAAATGCTGGTCCCCGCGGCGGCTGAGGTCAAAAGCACGCTTTGATTGGCTTGATATTGATTTAAAAAAAAATTACAAAGGACCACATTTTCTAGATCTAGATCTAGTCCAGAATTAGACGTATTGTTTTATTTTCAAAGCTTTTTGGTATTAAAATATCTCAAGAAATAGGCACTTTAGAGCAATGTATTAAGGGTATTTTTTGTGTTAAATTTACAAAAAAAATTAAATGAAAAAAACAATTATTTTTCCAGTGGCATAAAAATTAATTAATTAATTAATTTTTAACCTTTACACTCTTTATCTCCAAAACTAAGCTTTTGACGACCCAAGTTTATATAAACTGTTTTGCATTAATTTTAAAAATTTTATCAGGTCTTAAAGTTATGCGATAAAAAATTAAACCCTTTTTATATCGATGGTTATTTGACAAAACATCGTAAGCGACAAAACTTAAATTTTACATGAGAGATTTTTTTTGTGTGGGAGCTTTATTTTTAAAGTTATTTATTTGAAAACTAGTGAGGCATTATTTTATTAATGTAGAACTCAAATATTTAAGTAATATCGAATCCAATCTAAAATTTTCATTAAATTTTGAGGCATACGATATTTTATGAGAACCTCTTTAGGAAAATGTAAAATTAGCCTTGTCGCTTAAGTTCCTTAAGTTCCATTTACGGTACTTTGTGGGATATAGATTTGATGATTACTTTTGTCAAAACATCGTTAGCGACATTTATTTTTTTACTTTTATTATTAAATAAAAAAAATACAAAAAAATTAAATTAATTTATAAAATATCACCAACAATATTTTGCCAAACACTGTTTGAAAATGAAATTCTACATTAGCTTTCTTTAAAAAAAACGAACTATTTTTATTCACAAACCAGTATCTAACCCATGGAGCCTACACAAGGAGCCCAAACTTAATAGGGTAAATTGACAAAACCAGCCCTCTAAATTGTACAAATTAAGTTTTTAAGTTAAGTTAAGTTAAAATTTTCACCACCAGCGGCGCTGATTGTCGATGCTAGCGTTTCGGTACAAATTAAACAATTGTTTCAAAATAAACGGAACACCAGCGCCCTCTTATCTTAGGAAGATTCTTGTTTACATGATGTTCGGACTCCTTGTGTAGGCTTCATGATCTAACCCATGGTACCATAATCTAACCGTTATAAATTTGAGTCAAATTATTTGACACTATAACAACATACAATTACTACAAAAACACTTTTAACGAACCACACTACGTAAAAACAATTATAATTAGGATAACTATTAATAATGCAATGAAAAAAAGGAATTATAAGCTTTTGATCAAATAAAATATTGTTTTAAAACTTGGTAGCAATCACCACGATGCAGGTATACTCACAAATAAACTGTTTAGAGCGGAAATAACGCCTTGATAGATCAAGGCGGGAGCACAATATTATAGTAAGCGACACAATGTTAAATCGCAAACGCCATGTCTCGGAGTTGCTTACGATTATTTGTCGGGAACATATAGGCGCTTACGTTATAAATCGGTAACTAATTAAAAAGAATAGGCGCTTACAATAATAAAAATAAAAAACTGACCAATATTAGATTCCAAAATTGGGATAACTTCTATGTTAACATGTGTAGCTTATCGTAACTGACACTTTGATAAAATAAAAAGTAATTCAACAAAATTGTCGCTTACGACGTTTTGTCAAATAACACGGCGTTCTGTATACCAGGCGGGAGTGTGGTAGTGGGAGGCTTGACGTCAGGAGGCCGACTGCAATATCAAATTAATGTAATAATTTTTATAATCGCGGTAATACAAGACAGTTTTATATAAATTATCTATTGCTTTACTATTGATATCGCTCGATTTAACGTTGATTTAAATATTGCGTTAGTTTGCTGGCTTTTATAACATTATAAGTATTTTTTATACCAAGAAAATGTTGCGTTCAGGCAACAGAAAAATAAATATATTATCGCGGTAATGCAAGACAGTTTCATATGAATTATCGATTGTCAGAGCCAGCCCGAAGTTTTTTGCCTCTCTGGGCAAAAAACACTTGCTGCCCTTTTTTTTATTCAGCAGAAAAAAAATTCCCTTGTCCTGTCCCCAACAGTCAATTATTAAAATTATGTCTACTTATTGCTATATTGCCTATGTTTCTTATATTTAATGTAGGTATATCCTAATAAAAAAAGAATATATTAAACAATTTTGATGCCAAAATACTATATAATAAATTACCTAAAATATTTTCTTATAAAAACAGTTTTAAGATACTTGCATATGTAATAAGCACACTTGCAAAAATATCTAGCGTCATTGTTATCTAATTACAAGAATCTGGGAAATAATAGCTGCTAGAAAACAAGATGTTAATGCGCCCCTAAAACTAAAAACTTTGATGTAGCTTACCGTTGTATTTTTTATTTTAATAACAGTTCTGTTTGTTTTAAATAAATTACTATTTTAATAGCAGTTTTATGTTTGTTATAAATAAATAATTATTTTAAGAGCATACATAAAAAATATAACATTTTTATGGTTATATACCTACTTGCAAAAATATTATACTCTTAATTCAAATTAAATATAAGTTTACTTGTGTTTATTTTTAAATAAAATTTGTTTTGTTGATTTTTTTTTAAATGAATATATTAATTTATTTTAAGTTAACTTTAATATTTAAAAGAGTTTAATTTCTAAATTTAAATACAAGAAAATTTAATTGAAGTACCTAATTATTCTTAATAGTAATAGATAAATTAAACTTAACAAAATTATTATTTAATATTCCATATTATAAAACTTGGACTAAACTTATTTTAAATATACAAATCCAAAACAATAGGTTTTTTAAAATTACAGAATTATTTTTTGTGTGCAGTTCTCTTTGTTTTAAATAAATTACTATTTTAATAGCAGTTCTCTGTTTGTTTTCAATAAATTACTTAGTACATATTCTTCTGTTGATTTTGATAGAATATGTACTCATGCATTGTCCACTGATTTAGTAAAAAATACTCCTTAAAAGCAATAATAATCCATAACTTTGGTTGCAAAGCAATGTAATACAATAGGCGTACGTTGATCCGATCGGCCTCGTGACGTCACAGTTTTTATGCAGGAGTGAGGGCTACACTCTCGCCTGGTATAGAGAACGCCGTGCAAATAACCATCGATATATAAAATACAGGGTGAATCGGAAGGATCGCACCGAACTCTAGGACTGCATTCTACACATTAAAATAATTAAAAAAACCTCAAATGTTCTTATTCGATTCTCATTTGTTTTGAAGTTATAGCGTAATTAAAAAATAAATAAAATGAAACGGTAACATTTGTTTAATAGTTATGACTTTTTATAAAGTTTTCAAAAATACCCCCATTGAGTTCTAAACATGCTCTGCTACGTCTGCGAACAGCGCATGTTGCTTGTCCTATTAACTCTTGTTTTTCTTTAAGAACTGGGCCAGTATTAATTATTCGTTGAATTATTGCCTCTCGATTATTCACTTTAACTTTGTAAACTTCTGTTTTAAACCAACCCCATAAACAAAAATCTAGTGGTGTTAGATTCTTGGAGGCCAACTAATTGGACCTCCGTGACCAATCCAACGCTCTGGAAACATTTCTTTCAAGTCTTGCTTGACCTCACGAGCGAAATGTGCAGGGGCTCCATCATGCTGATAGTACATTCGCCTTCTTACGTTTAAAGGGACATTTTCTAGTAATCCTGGCAACTCATTTATTAAAAAATTAAGGTAGTGTTCCCCTGTGAGGCGATTGTCCATGATAAAAGGGCCAATTAAATACCCAGCAATCATAGCACACCACACATTTACTGAAATCCTGTGCTGAAAATTGGTTTCGACTATAGCATGGGGATTTTCGTCAGACCATACGTGAGAGTTGTGCGTATTAATAATGCCGTCACGGGTAAATGTTGCTTCATCAGTAAAAAGTATACGCGATACAACTCATTGTTAGTTACCCACCGACAAAATTCCACACGTTTAGCATAATCTTCCGGGTGTAGAAACTGTACTCTTTGTAAATGGTATGGGTAAGCCTTGCTCGTGAAGTGTGTGTATTACCCGTTTTTGTGAAATGTCCAATTGAGTAGCGATTCTTCTGGTGCTGGTAGTTGCATCTTCTTCCACTAGATCCAAAATATTTTCCACTTCTTCTAAAGTTTGTCGATCAGCTTTTTCAGATGTTATTTTAGCACTTGGAAGAGTTCCAGTCTCGCAAAGTTTGTTAAAAACTCGAATAAACATGTTTTTGTCAGGAGCCCTTTCACAAGGAAAACGTCGCCGATATTCTTCTACAGCATCTGTGGCATTGCCATTACAAAAGCCATAAACAAAAACCATACTAGCATACTCTAAATTTGAATAAACTTTTGGCATTTTAAAAAAATTTAAACCGGATAATTACAAAAATACCACTGACGCTGACAGGCCTTTTAAATGTAAACAATATGTATAACTATGGAAACAAAAACTTTGTTTCCATAGTTTTTCAAAGAACATTAGATAATAATTTATTTTTTTAAATTTAATTTTTTTTTAAATTTCGCTATAACTTGAAAACAAATAAGAATCGGATAAGAACAGTTGAGTTTTTTTTTATTATTTTGATGTGTATAATGCAGTCCTAGAGTTCGGTGCGATCCTTCCAAATCACCCTGTATATTATTCATGGACAAACGATTCCTTGCTAAAAATTGTTCAATTATATAGGCTTGTTGTAAAATTTAGTTGTAAATCGGACTTCGGGCGGATAAAATAAAGTTTTTAAGTATAGGAAGAAACTTACACCTTATGATACATTTAATTAATTTAAAGAATTAAACTAATTTAACTTATAAATAGTGCAATAATGGTTTTTACTACTTTTACGTGATAAGGAGAATCCAATCAAAACAAGAAATTTTAAATTAAATTTATAAAACCGACGAATAGATATTACGTTAGGTTCTTCAACTAATTAATAATAAACTTATGTTTTGTTGTAAATGAATTTATCTTCTAATAAGGCAAATCGATTTGTTTGACTCTATGTGACCTCCTCAGGCTATCCTACGAACATCTGAAGAAGGCAAAAGAATAGCCTCATAATACTAGGTGGTTTATATAATTTCACATAATATTTTAAATTTTACTCCTCCGAAAATTGCTGTGAACGTCCAAAGTACGCCTAATAAGGATAAAGCTATGGTTTGTTAGAACTGTGCGCCGCAAACAACATACGCGGTTAGCAGAATCTGTAGCGTTCAACTTTTTCGTTTTTGAAGAGAGGGTGTTTTGTTATAATTGAAATAGTTTATATGCTGGTAGGTGCAGACAACAAATATTTATTAATATTTTGGTAAAATTTATTAATATCATAACAATTGCTGAACATTTTTTGCTGGCAATGCTTATTGAGGAAGAAGATCTTCTTTTGAGTTTAATTAGTTGTCGTCGCCAAAATAAAAGTGAAGACCAAAACTTTTACTTTTAACAGTAACAGAAACATAAACGCACATAATTTTCTGCCTACCGTGAGTCCACCTAAGCAGATTCTAACAAACCGGCTACGCGTCTTTTTGTCTTCTAGATTTCAACGCAAGTCCGAGGCGCACAACTGACTGTCTGCTTTGCGTCACCTACAGTTCTTTGTAGCCTAGAATAACCTAAATAATACGTCCCTAGACTGTCTTGTGCTATCTTAACTAATTCTATATTTTTTGTTTCAGGTGGACTTTAGTGTTCCCTTTATGGAAACTGGCATAGCAATAGTTGTTGCAAAACGTACTGGTATTATATCTCCCACAGCCTTTTTAGAACCCTTCGATACCGCCTCTTGGATGTTGGTAGGAGTGGTCGCCATTCAGGTGGCCACATTCATGATCTTCTTGTTTGAATGGTTGTCTCCAAGCGGATTTAACATGAAACTTGCCTTTAACGAGGTAAGTTCTAACTAAAAAATAATACCTAAAATTCCCTTCAATTTGCAACTCGTAAAAAACTCTTTTGGAATATACAAATTAATCGATTTCTTCGACCCATCTAATTTATTTAATTTTATTCATGCTATTATAAGATCTATTTGAACTATTTTTTATAAAACGGTAATATTGTTTTAACTGGCAAACAGCAGCGTATATTTTTTATATATATAATTGAGGGGCTTAGAAGTAAAAGGGTTTAAGTGCATTTTTGTTAGTTCTGAGAAAAATGGCTTTAAAGTTAACTTGAATTTTAAAATTCTAGAAAAGAGTTTAAAAAACTGTGTGAATATTTTAGTTTTGTTTAAAGACTAAAGAGGATTATAAAGAAAAAAGAATTTTTCAATTTCGATTTTTGTTAATTTTTTTACAAAAATGTACTTGAATCGTAATGCATGTAAGGCAAAATTTAGTGGTAAAATGATTTAAATGCAATTACTGTACTAGAACAAAACTTTATTTTTTAAAATTTGGGTAAGTATTGGTTGGGGTTGATCTAAATTGGATTTTTTTTGGCTCAATGCTATGGTCTAAGTTTGTTTCTTTTTTTCCTTTTTTTTCTGATGGATCTCCATTGTGCTCTATGTTTTTATAAAATAAGTGGTAAATTGGCGGAATATAGTCCAATAAGGTAAGTAAATTTTTGTGCTTAGCGGCTTTGTTTTCTGTTTTTAGTTTTTGCTGGAGTTACATGGCCTTCTTCTTCTACTTCTTCATTGATGTCAGGAACATAGTTACTATGTTGAATCCTCATCAGTCTGGACCGATGCCATAATCGTAACGCTGGCCGATGTCGTTCCGACCCCGGTCACAATATGTCGAAACGAGCTACTTGTCAAGGCTTTAGCAGCATAGATAATAGCCTATGTTTAGCAGTAAAAGGTGCACTTAAATCGTTTTACCAAAGATATATTTTAAAATATTTTGACAGGTTTTTAAAGACGATAAGAAATGGCGCCAGGGAATGTAAAATGTACTTATATAATTTTACCACTAAGTTAGAATATTCTTTAGGTGTGATATTCTGCACTTATTTAAAAAAGTGCACTTGAACCGTTTTACTTCCAAGCCCCTTAATTATTATAAACTCAAAAAAATATCTAGCGACAGAACTCAAAGATTTGTGATTAAATAACACAAATATGTAAAAATGAAATAAATATTCAAATTAATTTATTTACTTAAATAACAATTACTATTAAAGAATCCATACAAATTATTCTACTAATTAGCCATATATTTATTTTAATAATAATAATAATAATAATAATAATAAAACTTTATTAATCCAACAGACAACAGTCCATATAAAGGATATAAATTATTTAGGTTACAGTGACAAATTACAGTTATATGTTAAAAAATTTAAAATACCCAATTAGGACAAAATACCATAAATTAAACAACTTAGGATAATGAGCGAATAATGCGAACAAATGAATTTAAATTATGGTTAAAAATATCACAATTATTCAAAATTTGGTTATAAGTTCTACACATCGACGCCAATGGAGCATGCATGTGCTGGTGGCTTGTATAAGCATTTAAATAAAAAGTTGGACAAAATCTTGCATTTACTCTAGGCACGTGAATATTGATTTTTTGTAGTTGTTAATCCATTAATTAGCTTATATAAATAAATTAATCCTGCATTTCGACGACGCATTTCAAGACTTTCCATATTAAGGTAAAAAAGTGAAGCTTTCATAATAAAAAACTATTAAAAGATAATAGCCATTATTCTTAGAAAACAAGTATTTACAAAATCTCTTTTGAACTCTTTCAATATTATCGATATGAACAAAGTAAAATGGTGACCAAATAACACATGCACACTCAAATTTACTTCGAACAAATGCAAAAAATAAACATTTTATAGCGTGAATATTAGTAAAGTGTTTAGAGTTTCTAATCACAAACCTCAACATTCTATTTGCAGATGCAACTGTATTGTTAATGTGTTGAACAAATGAAAGTTTACCATCAAACAGAATAAATCCCGCATTGTATCCACTCTTTTAAATATTTTCGAACCAATTACATTACATTTCTTTATATTTAATAAAAGCCGATTTCCTACATACCACGCATCCAATACACTCAGATCGTCTTGCGTATCGTATTAATTGATCTGAATATCTTGAAATCGTCTGCGTATAAAAAATTTGTTGATTGAATATTACAGGAAATATCATTAACTAATATGAGAAACATCAATGGACCAAGATTGCTTCCCTTTGTTACACCACTAGTAGCGTGATCAGATTTTACACCCTTAAACTTAACGTATTGAACTCTCTTCACAAGATATGATTTAAATAATGAAATCATTGACCTAGAAAAGACTAAGGAGTCTAATTTCTTTAAAAAGATGCCATGGGAAATTCGGTCAAACGCCTTGGTAAAATCGGTGTATATCATATCCACTTGTTTTTTTTTGCATTAAGAGCTTCAGATATATATTCTGTGAAATTGCAAAGATTTGTTACAGTTGAACGTTTTTTTACAAAACCATGCTGAGCTGGGTTTAATTGAGGTGATATATGGCAAATTACAGATAATGGCAATTGGTCGATAAATTTCAATGTAATCCTTATTACCTGACTTAAATATTGGGCAAATATGTGCAATTTTCCATTGATTTGGAAAATTATTTGTTTTAACTATAAGATTATAAATATGACAAAGTGGCTTTAGCAAACAACAGATCAACTTTTTTATAAAAATTGCAGGTACTTTATCTGGTCCAGTGGTAAAATTTGATTTATTTTTATTTACAGCATTGATCACATCATTAAATTAATTTATATATAAATTTGTATTCGTTGGTTTTACCAACAAAACATAAATTTCATATATGAAATTTATATTTTGTTGGTAAAACCAACGAATACAAATATTTAAATTTTAAATCTATTAATTATGTATATCATGTGTACATTTATAGTTTTTTATATGTATTTTCTAATGCATTAATAATTATATTTTTTATAGATAAAAGTCCTTGGCAAACTAATTATAATTAATTTTATTTGCGCCGAAACCCGCGTTTGAGGGAAATAAGTAAAAATATTAAAGGTATAACGCGTAACGAAAAATGTGCTGTAAGACAAATTTATTTATATTTAAACAATTAAACATGTTATTGTTCAATAGATCCATGGTATATATATATATAAAGCTTAGAATCTTTCCCTAAATTATTTTATTTAATTAGTAGCTGAGTAAGCAAAAACCGTAGATTATTTTGCACGTATTTTTGTGCCTCACATAAAATAGTCCATTTTGTCAAATCAGCTTGTCCTTTTTCAACCGCCATGGCGCGCCACTGCAGTAGGTACACTAGTTTGTATGTAAACTACACAAATAAGTTTTTTAGGTTATTTATAATTTTAAATTAAAATTTACAGTATTAAAATTTAATTTCAGTTTGTTAAACCATATTTTTTGCGAATTTTAAACATTTTAAAAGTGTTAGAGTATTAAAATTTAATTTCAGTTTGTTAAACCATATTTTTTGCGAATTTTAAACATTTTAAAAGTGTTAGGTTTATCAATCTATTTATTAATAAATACATCGTAAAATTGGATTGAGTTATTTCGAACATTATTTTCAATAAAAGTTTATAACGGTCATAAGAGGAAATTTAATATTGAACTTTTAGGGCAAACCCGTTTATACAATTTCTATAAACCTATAGGTATTTAGAAATAGGTACTTCCTAAAAATTAATTAGTAAAAAATTACTAGTTACTACCAGGGTTGCCAGACGTCCCGATTTAGGCGGGACTGTCCCGATTTTTATCGATGTGTCCCGATTTGTCCCGCCTTCCAATTTGCACGTCGAAAATCCCGATTTTTAAATATCTTTCAAAATTGCGAACGAAAAAAGGGAATAATTTAAATTTTTTACAAAATACAGGAAAATTACGATCTACCTACGTCTAAAAAAACTTAATTAAAGATCAGCATATTTTAAGGCAATTTTATCACTTGTTATTGTGTGCATCGGGTCCAATCGCAATCAAGCATTAATTTTCACTGGGTAATGGGGGCGAAAAGAACATTTAAAATTTAGCAAACACAAATGCACTTTAAAAAATGTTTAATCGAACGGGAGATGACACAAAAAAGGTAATTGCTGAGTGTAGCTTTATTTGTGGCAGAACAAAACTCACAAATGCTTTGGGACCCCATAGCAAAAAAAATATTTTAGAAGATCTTTCTGAACACCATCCAATTTCGCTTCAAATAAAGGCAACATAAAAACCTTTCCGTTCATGCTTAAATATTTTGATAAAAACTAAATTATTAAAATTCTACTAATCTGATTCTGAACAGTCCCATGATATTGCTTAGTGTTTAGTAATTTAAATAATTACTTTGAACTGGCTTCACAATTTAAAATTTCTGTTGATGAAGACATTTTATTTGAGGAGTTTGTCCAACTACCTACTTTTGTTAAAATTTTGAACAACACGGAAGATGTCGATGTAATGTGGACTCATTCTTTAAAAGAGCATCCAACTTCAATTAATTTTTTTATACCGAAACAATTTTTAGTTTGATGAGAACAGTTTAAAAAAAATGGGTTAAGCTTAAACACATTAATGTGTTTAATAATAATAATAATAATAATAGTGCTTTATTGCCCAACAGTTAAACCATTACAGGACATTCATATTCAAAATATAATAATAATAATAATAATAATAATAATAATAATAATAATAATAATAATAATAATAATAATAATAATAATAATAATAATAATAACAATAATAATAATAATAATAATATTAATAAAAACCAATTAAGGTATATACAAAAACTTTGGCTAAAATTAATTAAAAAATAGGTAAAAAATACAGTATATATCAGGTACAGTACGGATTATGAAGAGCAACATTCAAGAACAAATTGTATAATGAAACTTAAAGTATTAAAATTAATATCACAGTTTACTAAAATCATGTTAAAATTTTGACACATATAGGTAGTAAATCGGTGATTTTTTTCCAATATTGGTATTAGCTCTATGATTCCTAAAGGTTATTTGATTTCTAGAGTTTTTACGAGGTATATTAAAATTTAACCTATCCAATAAGATTGTACAATCGACATTGGCATGGACAATATTGTACAAAAAAGTTACCGAGATAATAATTCTTCTTAAATCTAAAGAATTAACATTAAATATTGCTAAAAGCAGCGCATGATCAAACCCTTGGATAGGATAGTTTCCGTATATTTTAAAGTGAAGCAGCTTGAGAAATTGGCGCTGCACTGTTTCTAAGCCCATTTTATGTGCTTCATAAATCGGGCTCCAGATTAATGAGGCATATTCCAATTTAGACCTAACAAATGCAAAATAGAGTGTCTTAAAAGTTCTTTCATTTTTAAAAGTTCTCGTATTTCGAATCAGAAAGCCTAAGGATCTAAATGAAGAGTTTATAGTTTTTTCTATATGTGCAGTAAAACTTAACCCTGGATCAAACTCCACACCTAAATCCTTAAAAAGCTTAACCCATTTTTTTTCTAATTAGAAGTTGAATTGATCAAAACTAATAATAAAAAGACATGTAAAGAATTTGTTAATTTTTTAATAAGCAATGGAAAAGAAATTCTTGAAAAAGTTCCATCATGTGAAAAATACATTTAAATATTTAGATTATATATATTATTTATATTTATATTTTTTTATAATTTTATAATTAAAAAATTATATATGTTTTGAATTTTTTTTCGAGGCAATTTTGAAATTTTCGAAACTAAAACATTTTTTTTAACAGAGATTTGGGTGTCCCGCTTTTTCATTTGCAAAATCTGTCAACCCTTGTTACTACTGTTATTAGTGGCTGCTTTTTCACTTATATTATGGTTAACCATGTATCCCCAACATTTAAGAGCCAATTATTATGTAAAATTGTCCCCTGAATCCGAAAATACCAAAAAATTATGAAAGTAAAGCAGTTTTTGAGATATTTTTACTTTTATATTATTTGGAAAGTTGGCTAAATCTCAGAAACTTATATAACTTTTGACGACATTTTCGGATTCAGGGGGGTTATAAAATAACCTTAAATTAACCTTCAAATTGACATTTGACAGCCCTGATAGAATAAGGTTTATTTTTTACAAAAGAGGAGTAAAATGATTGTTCTTACCACTTTGAGGTCTCTTTTAAGGCTTGCAAGTCTCTCTGTAAGAAACATAACGTTTAAAACGATTATTAATTTGTACAAACCCAAAGCACAAGAATTGTAAACAACAAAAATGGCCGCCATCGTATGATGTGCAGTGTTGCAGTGATTTTTAGTATTTTTAGTACGAGATCGAACAGACCTTGTTGTGTGGATTGTGGTCAGACCTACCTAGGCCTACCTGGCCTTAGTTTTTGCAAGAGTATTAATGACATCGGTTTAATCTAGGCTTGATGCGGCTTGGCCTATAGTATACCTTAAATAATTTTTATTATTTTTAATTTGCTAAATGATCTTTCAGCTTCTGCAGAAGTGACAGGAATTATATAAAACAGTAACATTGCTGTAAATACTTCTGTTAGGTCGCATTCTAGCACTCCATATTTTCTCATTATTTCTTTACAGAATTGGTGAATAGTCAATACCTTAGGGTGTTTCCATTGTAACGGGTGTGACACTGATAATAAATGATAATAAAGTGTTTGTCTATATATGTCAAGATGCGTTAATGTACAAAAATAGTATAAAAAATTAGATATTTAACTCAATCATAATGTCAATAAAAACTTGTATAGAAAATATTTTATAATGTCATGAATCGCGAAACGGGCGCGTTAGAAAATCGGCAAATGCGACCAAGTTAGCTTCTAAAGTTGATACTGTAAAATTTTGGATGAAAGCATATAGTAATATTTTTTTTGTAAAACTTGAATAGTAACCTTAAACAAGCACGTATTTAAAATGCACAAATATTGTATACTTTATTTTCTAAAATTTTCTCAAATCGTAACGGGTGCCACATTTGGACATTTTATCGAGTATTAAAACTCTTCCGTGTTTATTATTATTATTATTATTATTATTATTATTATTATTATTATTATTATTATTATTATTCTTAATGTTAGTTTCTTAGCATCACAATGTAAGAATATTTTAAGGTTATAAATTACGTCGCAATTAAACTATTTGACTTCAGATATAGTTTTTATTTTGTTAAATAACACATCTGATTTTTTGTCAAGGTAGGGTAAGGTTTCGTGGAAATACCCCTTTGTTAATTCAGGTAGAAGTAGGTGGTAAATATTAAGAAATAGAGGGAAAATAGCGGGAAAATAGAGAGCATTTTTGACATTTATTTATCAATTATTACTACCACATGTTCTGAAGCAGTAATTTTGTGTCTTAAATGTTTTATAAATTATTTTCTCTCATTTTATAATTTTGAATGAAATCTAAAGGGTACTTTTTATAAAATGAAATAAAAACTGTGATTTCACATAAGCCTCAATGTTCAATATTTTTGTACTGGTTCTCATAATCATAATCTACTAATTTGATAAATTTTAGAAAATTTTAAACAGTAACTCTCTGACCTACAGTAATGCCTTAAAGTCGTTTTGCAACCTATTTTATTACATTCCAAAGGTGGGAGAATTTTTAGCTAGTTCAAAACGAGGTTTGGTGCTCTAGGTACGAGTATCCTAAACTTGAGGGCCCCGGTGCACAGCACCGTCTAGCCTTTCGGTAGCTACGTCACTGGTTACATACTTTAAATTGAGCAGGCACCGTATTTTAAGTATAAATTTGTTTGTTTTCGTCTTCGACAAAATATACCTAAAAATTACTAATTATTTTTATAATTACCTTTGTACACAAAAAATACATGTAGGTAGGTATGTATTATTTTAAAAAAATAGGAGGAAAATTAACCTTAATTATTTATATCAATCACGTGGTAAAACTTTGATGCGTGGGGATAGTACCGGACCGCCTTAATTTGAACCCTGATTTTTTAATAATAATACTGGATATTAAAGAAATAATTTTAAACCAATAATTATCTTGTATTAATTGTTATAAAGCTATTTATTATAGCCATTTAGTTCATTAAATAACTGGATAACTTAAACGTATAGTAAAGAGTATATTTAATCAATGACTAAACCATATGGCATATTGAATTTGGTTTTTCATAATATATTTTATTTTTATTGCAGGGATCTCCATCTGCCTCTCACAGATTTTCGTTGTTTCGTACTTATTGGTTGGTTTGGGCAGTGTTGTTTCAAGCTGCTGTGCATGTCGACTCCCCGAGAGGTTTTACCTCCAGATTTATGACCAACGTATGGGCAATGTTTGCTGTCGTATTCCTTGCCATATATACTGCCAATCTAGCTGCCTTCATGATAACCAGAGAGGAGTTTTTTGAATTTACCGGTAAGTTATTTTAGTAGTTTATTTAATTTATTCCAATATGTTAATGAGCAGCAATAAAGAATACTGTATATGGAAATTTTACATACAAACCTTTTATGTATAAATTATATGCTTTTTTAAGTGGTAAAAAATTTAAAATGTCCTGTTATAATAACAAAAGAAAAGTTTTTACAATTTATTAATGAGCTGCAACAAATAATAATATACATATGGATTAGGGTGTTTAAAAAAATCAAATATTTTTTTTCTACTTCTTACACTAACAAATTGGTTCTCAGGCACCTCTAGAAAGTGCTCACCAAATTTGAGCTTCTCATCACAGTTTTCCATTTTTTTTTATAGTCCCTTATAAAAAGACCATATTTCATTATTAATCAATCGTTTATTAATTTTTATACATATTTTTTTAGTAAATTCAATGCGATTACTCCAGCCATTTAAAAGATATTTAATATCAAAGTTTAAAGAATTTATTAATTTTTGTTTTCATAAATTTGTAACTCAATGAAAAATAATTATTTTTCATAATTATAATTATTGTCAAATGATTATAAGATATTTTGAATATTTTGTAGGTGTTTAATTGATTTCTATAACCGTTGAGAAGATATTCGGATCAGTAATTAAACACATCAGACCTTTTTTGTAGAGCGTTAAATTTTCGACAAAATATGTCATACCTATTTGACAATAATTATTTTTCAATGAGTTACAAATTATTAAAAAAATATGTTTAATACATACTTCAAATTTTGATCTTGTCGCTTAAACACATTGGTCCTTTTTTGTAAAGAATTCAATTTCCTACAAAAATAGTTAAAAAAATTTAATTAAACGTTTAATTAAAAATCATTACGAATATCTTCTCAACGCACAGTGTGTTAAATTGATTATCTAGCTAGACAAAACCTAAATGACATAAAAAATTATAAATTTTCTTTGGAAGCGGGGTATTTGGGTTCACTGAATCCAAATCTGACATCCAAAATGCAGAAATTAAATTCGTTAATTACAAAATGGCCGGCGCCTTGTGATAAAAAATAAACTTTCGGCTTCGTCGAAAATTGGTCAACTTTCGTTTTTCCAAAGAAACGCCCTGTATATTTTTGTATATTTGAAATCTGGAGAAAATTTTGAATCCGATAAATGCACATTCGCTACCATTTTACAATTGACCTTGAATTTTTGTCCAGTTTTAGTTTTCAATCCAGAAAGCTGCAATTTGGAGAATCAATTAGTTTTACCATCCAAATTTGCAGTAAAATGCATAAATAGTAAATGTTGCTGATAAATTGTTTTTTTCATTAACTCAACTTTTTAAATACCATCAGAGTGGCTGTTAATGTTTTTTTAAATACATATGTTTTCCCCAATCAAAACCAACCAATGTCATAAAAATTCGGTTAGTGTTTTCCACGAAAATTACACTTATGGAAAACTTAAATTACAAAAAAAATTAAGATCATTATAAAATTCCCCTGAAAGTGTAAGTATCGAATTCAAAATTTTCTCCTGATTTGAAATATGCAAAGATATGCACTGAAAAAAATAAGCTGTTGAAACAACAAAAAAAATATTAATTCAACTCTTTATGCACTTTAAATACAAGCAATGGTTTTTGCACGTTTACTTAACCATCTAAAAATGTCAAATTGTATTGTTTAATTGAACAACAAATAACAGTCAAATGAACAAAATTAGGATATTTGTTCCAATCTGCTAATTTTGTTAATTTAACATTCTTAGAGTGTTAAGGCAACTTTATGAATGCAAATTTAACATTTTAAATTTTAAAATAACATTTACAATTTGTTAAATGAACAAATTTAATGTTGTGGATTAAACAGCAACTAAACGTTAATCTAATAGTTTTTTTAGGTAATCCCAACAATTTTAGTATTTGATTTAACCAATTCCAGCTATTAAATCAAAATAGGATAAAAACTTTAATTCAAACAATTAGTTCATGTAAGATCAATATTTTAAATTGTCAAATGAACAAATAAACTTTGACAAACTCTGACTATTGCTTTGACACCAAAATATAGATTAATCCAATAGGTTTTTTGTTGAAACAACATTTTCAAAAATGACATTTAGGCAAATGTTAACTCAACGAATATATTTTTTTCGGTGTGCATAGGGTTTCATTGAAAAAACAAAAGTTGGCATTATTTCCGGGGAAACCGGAAGTTTTGTGGTATCCATTGAAGGTTGAAATAATTATAAATTAACTCTTTATTATTGCTCCCAAATTTCAACTCTATTTTAAAATTTAATAGTTAAAAAGGAGTGAGCCGGTTTATGGTTTCACCCTGTAGAAGAGGCAAATTGGGGCAAGAAATAAAGGCACATAAGTAATCTTTAGACGTTATAAAACAAAACAAATATGGATAGTGCACCCGATATTGCTCGATTACAATACTTCTTGCTTAATAAATATTGTCCATATTTAACAACACCAAGTGAATTTCTATATATATAGCCTGTTGCTGATTACTGATATTATAAATCCCTAATTATAAAAAATAAGTAATATATACCTAGATTCATAGCGGCAAAGTTCAAAATTTGATTTAACTTGAAACAATGTCAAAATCACTCCACCTTTCTGCAACACATACACGGCTAAGTATATTTATAAAAAATGATACGCCCGGAACTGACGCCTGCATAGTGCTGAATACACTGTTGCAGTACGTTCTAATTAATGGAAATCATAACAGGGAGAACTGAAGAAGCTTATTTAATTAAATTTGTCTTAATTTCAGGTTGTTTTAAAATTAGGTTTTGTCTAGCTAGATAATTAATTTAACACACTGTGCAACGGTTAGATTTTTTTGTATACACATACAAACTTTGTATGTATAGAAATGAAACCTTTAAAACAGTAAACATTTTGAAAATTTTCTTTTAAAATAGCAATTAGCAATGATGCAAATACCATTTGCATTTATTTCTGGTTAGATACAATATCTTGTGCGCCTAAGGCCGTCATTTTTCCAAATGACTTTTTTCGGAAGGCAAGCAAAAACATAATCTTAGGACATGGTAAGGACCAGTAAAGTCTTAAAGAATTAGGCGAAGTATTTTGTTAGGCTTATTTCATTTCTGGTTGTATACCTCGTTGCATACAATATCTTGTGCAATATTCGCCTAAAGCCGTCATTTTTCCGAATGAGTATTTCCGGAAGGCAAGCACAAACATTGTCCAAGACCATGGTAAGGACCCGCGTTTAAAAAAAAGGCTTCTCATGTGCAAGCCTGCGCAGGGATTTAAAAAGCTTCTACGAACAACACTGCAATGATTAGTTTCGCGATTAGTCTGCGTGTACCATAAAACTTTGACTAAAACTATATAAGACTATAAATGTCATTGCCATGCCCTAATAATTTGTATCTAGGCTTATTTTGCATGTATTATTTTTATCAGACTGAGGAAGACTTTTCAAGATTTAGGGGACCAACCAAGCGATTTTTTGTAAAAAATGTAATTATTTAATAAATTTAGTTTTGTTTGGACAGACTGAATTTAGTCCAGTCAACCCGTGGTGAAAAATGGCCTGAACTTGCGTGCTGAGGTACTGTCCGTTTTTTTTTCATGAATCGATAGGGGCTTATTTGAAAAGCTTAAAACCAAATTTGCACAACCTGGCCATTTTTTCTTACAAAGATATACGCAAAAATACATTATTTTAGTTTTTATTGAATATCTCGGCTCCCCGTTTATTGCGCAATAAAAAGTAAAGAAGCAAAATTATTTATATAAAATTTACAATATTTTTTTAAGTCACGTGTTGGGAATAATATTTTAAGAATAGGTTTTCTCGATTTTTATGTAAGAATGTCATATTCTCGCACGCAAAATCGTTGAAGAATGAAGCTCATTCTTAAACGATTTTTAGTAACATTTAGTTTTTAAGTATTGGTAGGTACCCCCAAAATATCAAACTGTTTAATAACCTCAAATTCATTACTTTTAGGATTATTTATAATAGCTTTGTTTGTTATCCTGCACTAGTGCAACCTGAACTACACTTTTATTGAAAATGAAGCCTTTATTATTGTTTTGTTATATTAAGTTTGCTCCAACAATGCATTTTAATGCAAAATTTTAAGTTTAATGTGAAAAAGTGCAGTTCAGGTTGTACAATTGGCGTCCCCGAAATGTGAACGACAAAATTTAATTGTGTAATATGGGCTTTGCATCAGTGTCGTCGGTAGTTGTCAAATTTGATAATAGTTGTCAATTGCAAAATCAAAAATTCCACCCCACTTAACTGAGGCTCAGAGGTCCAGGACAATAGCCAAATTAAAATAAAATTGGTCTTTAAGTGAAGTGGCTGCAGATTTAAATATCAGTAAAGGCTGCATATTTTATATCAAGAAACGTTGGCAAGAACAACAAAGATTATCAGGCAAGGTGTATGTAAAATCTTCAAAGAAAATGAAGTCAATGCTCTTGTCGCACATATTAGGCAAAATCCTTTTAATAGCGCAGTTAAGGTCCGAGAAGATACACAATTTCCAGGATCTCTTTAACAGCTGGCTTAAAAAACTTTGATGCTGCTCATAAGGTTTTTTTAACTGACGAGAATAAGTCCAGGAGAGTCCATCTAAATTATGGAGAGGGATTTTGGAATAATGTTAAAATTTCTGATGAAAAAACGTTCCAATCTTGCAATAATAGAAGGTGGCGTGTATATTGTCCAAGAGACGCAAGATTGAGAATATCTACACATTAAGAACCTCAAATAGTGGACGCTTTTCCATAAATGTTTGGGAGTTGATAAGCGTTCATGGTGCGGGAATATGTTGGGAAATTGATGGTAGATTAACGGCTATACGACCGTTAGACATGTGTTTCCTTCAGTTAGACATGTGTTTCCAGAAAATGTTATATTCCAACATGTTAGAAAACTGTATAGTATAGAAAAATGATTCTAATATATATTATATTACAGGACAATGCACCAGTTCACACAGCTCGCGTTACAGAGTGGGTAAACAACAACCACATAACTGTTTTGCCATGGCCAGCTAGAAGTCCTGACTTAAACCCCATTGAAAACGTGTGGGGTTTTATATTTAAAAAATTATATTAACGGGACTTTGGGCTAGCAAACCGAAATGATCTACGGAATGCTGTTGAAAATTCTTGGGAAAAGCTTGCTGAATCATACGACATGCGTTACCTAATAATGTCCATGCCAAGAAGATTGCAAAGTGTTGTGGCAGCTAATGTCTCTGCAATTAAGTATTAAATTAGCTTATGAGCAGCAGCACAGTTTTTTAAGCCAGCAAAACGAAATAATTCACGGAATGCTGTTGAAAATTATTGAAGAGCTTGAAGCGATTTGGTTATGTTTGTACTACTTTATTCATTATACGATATTATCATTGTGTAAAGTTGGTAACACGTCTTAATTCAAATTTTCCGCCTTAATAATTCCCCGCGAAATTTAATAGTTTTTTTGGTGATACTCGGCCACCATTTGCCTGTTGTCTTTAGCAGTTGCTTGCAACGTTTTAGATCTTTACATTTTGTTATCATCCTCGGGATTAATGTTCGTTTTATTAAACGAAAAGTTATCTGGTGAAACAGGTAACTAAATTAATATATTATTTAAAGAATAAAGCGTGTTCAGGAATTACAGTCTTTAAAAACCTACCACCCACACCTTCGGCAAGTTTCCACCACTTTGCTACAAGCTTAAGACATTTAAATCTGCAGCTATTTCACTCAAAGACCAATTTTCTTGAGCAATATGTTAAATTTGCTATGTTATTTTTATTTGTTAATTACCTACTTGTTAATATTGTTGTACAAAACCAAATTAAAGTTAATTTATTTGTAATATTGTATATATTACTGTTTGTTAAAATATTATTAAAAATTATTCTTATTCTTAGTATTATCCCCTCTATTTGTAACACCACTGGCCGAAGCCAGGAATAAACGAATTAATTTTATGAAAAAAATCCATGACAACCAAAAATCGTTCACATTTCGAGGACGCCAATTGTACTTGTGCAGGATAACAAATATTGACAAATAAATGAGCCAAACAGGTCAATCAAACTATATTTTATTGGAAATATTATATACCCACAGTACACAAAACACAAAACTACTATAAATTAATCACTAGCACAATTGATATAAACTTTTATTGTAATGTTTGGTGTTCCTTGTAAAACCTCCTGTGACATTTTTGACTGCTAAAAGTAAAGACAATTGTTCAAAAATATCAGAAAACATTAAAACATAATACAATACTTACACCAAACCTTATTATCCAGTTGACAAATACAGACAGATTATTAAGTTGTATAATATGTGATTATTAATAAATAGTAAATAAAAATAAATGTACCTGTCCATGCAACTGTCATTTTGTGTTGCCAACTGACATTTTGCGAGAAAAATCCCCCAACTAACAACGACCACAAAACAATTAAAAAAACCTAAATAAAAGTTAAAATCGAGAAAATAGTATAAATCACACGTTGCAGAAGGCTATTCTCGCACTCATTCGTTCGTCCACTCGCTCCTTCGTCGCTCGAGGCCAAATTTCGAATTCGTGCGAGAATATGTGGCCTTCTGCAACTTGTACTTTAATATACTATTTCCGCGTAAATTTACATCTCCGGCCACCGTGGGCCGGGTTAAAATGATTCGCAGTTTCATTTTCTTTATGTTTAAATTTTAAATAAATTGCCATTAACTCTAAAAAAGACGGATGCCTAGATATTCACAAAAAACTGAACAAAATATATTTGTAAGTATATCTTTGTAAAAAAATATTGTCAGGTGGTACAAATTTGGTTTTATGCTTTTAAAATAAGCCCCTATCAATTCATGAAAACTCGAGGATTGGTCGGCTCTCGTTACTCGCACCGTGCTCTATTTTTTTTTAAATTGTAGAATATTAGAAGAGGTACAAAATGATAATCATAATAATTTATCCTAAAATATACCGAAATTTATAATTAATATGAAAAACAAATTTTTAATTTTAACTAACTATATTTTTTTACTTACTATTAATTTTATTGTGTATACGGATGCCTAGATATTCACAAAAACTGAACAAAATATATTTTTAAGTATATCTTTGTAAAAAAATATTGTCAGGTGGTGCAAATTTGGTTTTATGCTTTTCAAATAAGCCCCTATCAATTCATGAAAAATACAGTGCCTCAGCACGCAAGGTCAAACGACGGTTGGACTAAAAATTGTGAGTAAAAACCACAAGTTATTAAATTAATATTTTATAATATTTATAATATTATTTTTATTGTGCTTATAACTTATTAAAAGCATAATAAAGAATATTTTAAAATAAATTTTATAACGTGTAGTTTTTACTCACAATTTTTAATTGTGACGGGCGGGACAAAAATCCCCGAGTAACGTGGAATGACCCCAATGTATATTAAATGTAAATTAATTATTTTTAAATTTTTAAAGTTATTTTAAATTTATTATATTCTAACTTGTCCTACTGTAGGGCATATTTACGCATGTAGCAGAGACCGGGGCCGAATGTGGACTTTTTAGTATGGTAGAGATGTGGTACAAATTAACAATTTATGCTTAACAATTTTTTTTTATTATCATATTAAAAAAAAGTGTCCTTTACTCCATTCCGCCCCGCCTAAGAGGCAGAATGGGGTTACCGGGCTTACACAATTCACAGACAAGTTCTGCATCGTGACTGACGTGTTGGCCTTCTAGTAAATGATAACAAAGGATGATAGTGGGAAATTTAAATAAAACACCGTTCTGTCCCGGTACCCCGTTGTACCCCGGTCTCCCCTAACACTTGTAAATATGTATTTTGAATTAATAAACTATCTAACTTATAATAAACGATACTTGTCGTTATACAGCTCTAACAACAATAATAAAATAACCAAAGATAACTGTAATATCTATATTAGGTCCAGTTTTATGTTTAAATTTTAAAGTCTAAATACAAACACATTTAGTTTTAGATTTGGATTTTTGAAGTTTTTATATTACATTTTAAAATATAAGAATATTAATTTAAATAAAAGTGTCTAAAAATGATTTATAAAGATAATATTTAAAAATATGAAAATATAAAAAAATTAAACATACTAATATTATTTGAGTATAAACATTTTTAGTTATATTAAATACATATATAATATATGTAATAAATCAGCGGAGATAAAATTTAATATAACCCCACCAAACAAAATAAAAGTTACAACTTTTATCAAAAAGCAGTATTATTTATAACATTTTGTTATTGTTTGGAAAATTTTTAAATGTTGTAGATAAACATGTATATTTTTCATTTGTGTTTATTATACTACAATAAAATACAATTTTTGTTGGGATTTTCCGAAAAAATATTGACATTTTTTGCAAATTAAAAAATGTGTTTATTTGCCATCCAATTTTCTAAATTTTTATTAACAAATTTCTTACCATAAAATATAGTATAAAAACCTAGAACACATGAAAAGTAGGTATTAGTTTTTTTCGACATAACTATTTGTACACTATTAAAAAAGATTTCTTCGATATAGAATTTTATTTTTCTCAAAAATATTTACTTGAATAGGGTTAATTTGATTTGATTTAGGACAAATGTTTTATGACGAGAATGTTCAATTTCTTTTAAATACTAAATATATTTCTTAAAGAAACTCTTGATTTAAGAATTTTTCTTCATTGAAGAAACGCATTGCGTTTATTTAAGTAAAATGTTTATTATTTTCTAAAAATAACCCTTTTCTTGGGACAAAAAAATCAGGGCTTGTACATTTTACTTAAAGAATATTTAAATTTATTGTTCATGTATTAAGAAAATCTGATCGTTTGACTTTTCGTTTCAAGAATAATTATTGGATAATTTCTTGTATTTACGAACTGACCTTGAGGAGGGGATAAACTCGTACCCCCCTACACCCTCATTTGAAAAGTAACCGTGCTTGTGTTTAAATGTTTAAAAATGAGTGATTATTCGAACGATTATAGTGCCGTAGATATTAGGTCATTCTGACTGAATGGAATACTTTAGAAAGCAATATTTTTGTTGACAATAATAATAATAGTAATAATATCGTTTATTTTAAAAAATTTGCACATAAAATTACAAGAGAACCTACAATTATCTATACAAAAAAGTCAAAAAATACATTTAATGTAAAAACAAATCCTGAAAGAAGTATGGCTCCAAATCACAATTTCTTCTTAAGTAAATTTAGATAGATAGAAGAGATAGAACAGACCTTGTTGTGTGGATTGTTAGATAACCAAAAAACATGTTGACCTTTTTAGTACCATTAATTAATTTACCTATTTTAAATATCTTCCTAATACCTATTAATCACAAAATGAAAACTTTCATTTAAACATATTTAAAAAAAATACTTTGGGGTGTTGTTAGTGGGACATAGTACTTACATACAAGGGCTGTTTTTTAAAAGTGACAGAACCTTTAACCCATGTTGTCATTTTAATAGTATTTTCTGTAAGAAGTTTGGAATACGGCATATTGCGCTCAAGTGAAAAGTTTCTCGAGAGGGGAATATACAGACTATACTATACAGACTATACTTTTTTTACGTTTCCAAAAAATACGCCACCAGTGTTTATTCCGTCATCCGATGATAGAATAATTCATTCTGTAATACTTTAAGGAAAATATGTCATTCCTAATTAAAAAGTGATATTAGAACGGTCATATTCCGAAATAGAAGTAGAATATATATTAGACCGATCCAACCTCACTTCCTCCCAAAAAAAATATTTTTCTATGATATTTTTTGAAAACGTGGAAAAAGTATAGTATGAAACACGTTTGGAAATGCATATTCCCCTCTCGTGAAACAGTCACACTCGCCTTCGGATCGTGTGACAAACTTTTCACTCGAACGGAATGTGTCGTATTCCAAACTTGTTACAGAATATAGGTACTATTCTACCCTAATGTTTGACAAATCACTGCAAATTATAATTTATAATAAAAAACGCGTTTATATATGTTCTTAAACTTATTTTAAAAATCTGTTTTCAATTCATGAAACGCATAGAAGAATTCATACATAGCGTAATAAAATATTCAGTGTAGTTTATTATAAAAAAAAATTCATAAAAATATTTTATCAATAAAGTTATCGCCTATTCACTTATGGGCTACCCTGTATAATAAATAATCATTTAACCGTTGCTTTAAAGAGTGTTGGAACCTATACCTACTATTTTTTATTATTGTGAATTTAAAAAAACTACATAATTTAATGTGTACCTACAATGTAGGTCCTACATTCCCTAAAAAGTTAATATTTATACAAGTATCATTGTATCCATTTAATAGGAAAAATGCTTTTTATGGGTAATGATCTTAGTACAATAAAGGCTAAAATTTTCTTTGTTTTAAAAACCTTTTATTGTGCATAAACTGTATTGTAAGGCGCGCATAAAAGTAAAACATAAAAAGGCAATTTTCCTTACGCAGGCTTAAAACTGCCACTCCCGTGTGTTGGTAATGCGATCTAAATCTGTTTGTCCTTTGAAGTAAATCTTGTTTATCCTTTTAAAATGTATTTTTTATTGTCAACATAAACAAAAATGATTTGGTATACAGTCCTTATCTAAATTGACAACAACAGTCGCTTTTAAAAAATATTGAAATATAAATTATTTTATTTCAGGTTTGGATGATTCTCGTCTTTCCAGACCATTTTCTCACAAGCCTACTATTAAATTCGGTACAATACCATGGTCACATAGTGACTCAACAATAGCAAAATATTTTAAAGAAATGCACTCGTACATGCGAACCTACAACAAATCTACTGTTCTTGATGGAGTCGCTCAGGTTCTCAGTGGGGAAATGGATGCTTTTATTTACGATGGAACCGTTCTTGATTACCTAACCTCACAGGATGAAGACTGTAGATTAATGACAGTTGGTTCGTGGTACGCAATGACTGGATATGGATTGGCTTTTCCCAGAAATTCAAAATACATAAAAATGTTCAACAAGAGGATGCTTGACTTTAGGGAAAATGGCGATTTAGAAAGATTAAGAAGGTAAGCAAATACATTGCAATGATTTAAGTGTGAAATCGGAGATTAGAGTATTAAATAAATTGATTTGGAAGGAATCACAAATGGTAATTAAATCAACCCAAAAGAAGATTAGTTTCCTCGCACAAAAACGCTTTTAATTTACAGTAATCTTTAAACATTATAAACTGGATGTTTATCTATTCTTTATTAACTTGGATAGTCAATTAACGTATTATTGCTACTAATAAATTACACTGCGCGTCAAAATTAACGCATAACTAGTAAAAAAAAATCAAACTCTAAAACGCCTTTACCAATATTTATAAAATTTCGGATAAAAATACTTTAACTTATATCTTAGTTAACCTCCTCAAGGGTTTTTCTAAAAAATATCCTTAAAGCCCTTTTATTTAATAATAAAAAACGCTCGAAAAAAAACTTTTAAAGGAATTTTTTTAAGTAAATAAAAAATATGCTATAAAAGACCGTGTTTTTGTTAGTATACCCTAAAACTGTTGTACAAATCAAAAGAACAGTAGTCGTCAAAATGACCACTTTTCAGCAAAATAATCAAAAAGGGGTAATTTTTACCGACTTTGAAGCGCTATTTTATTTACCTAAAAAAAACAAATTTAAATACAAAAATTTATTTTGAAAAAAAAAGAACAAAAAAACAGTATGTAGCAAATTCCTCATCCGTCAGACCTTTTTTGCTACTCATGCTACAAAAAGATATAGGACTTAAGTGCATATTGTTGCAGATATACTACAATCAGTATATTAGAAAAAAGCCAATCACCAACTGTTTTTTCATCAATAATATTATTTAGATAAAAGTAAATATCTTACTCATTTAGTAGAATACTTATTTATTCAGTAAAGAATTAAATAAAACTGTCATTCAAACGCAATCTATGGTAAAATAATTTTTTTTAGCAAATACTATGTTGCAGTTATGTTACACCATGCATTCGAGCCAATACATGTAAAAGTTCCCGGAGCGTTGCAAATTTGCTACCCGATGCATTTGAGGGTTAAAGTTATTTTTCGAACGTTTTATTATTATTAAATAAAAGGGCTTTAAAAATATTTTCTCAAAAATCCCTCAAACACATAAACTGAGATAAATGTTGAAATATTTTTAAGAAATATTTAATTAAAAAAGTGGTAGTCTCGATGAGATCTACAATATTATTTGAGTTTGTCCTATTGTGTAGTAGTCCTTCGGAGGGGACTTTAAGCCCGCGGTCCGTTCCTACCCCTAACATGCACAAGCCATTCAGTTGGCTTCTGGGACTTCTTAGGAAGTAAGGGTGGAACTAAAAGAGCACTTTTCTTGTTTTCTTTTTTTCTATTAGGTGGTCCATTTTAAATGGAAACAGTGTATTTATCGATATTCGCAAATAAAAACATCGTATCTCAATTTTTGAAAAAAAATTAAATTTCCCTATAAAAAAGTATGATCATTTTCAATCAAATTTTTTTTTTTATTTGCCAAAAATGTTTTTTTTTTCGAATTGCTGAAAAAAATGATGACACTTTTATATAGGGAAATGCTCTCATAGTCGTCGCGGCGAATGTTTGAAATTGCGTCATCAATGTCGAATGTCACCGATTTCTCGACATACGTTTAAAAAACGTGAAATGTTAGGTTAGGTAGTCAGGGCCCCGCGCGTGTTTTGTTGGTGGCCTGATTAAAAAGTAAACTTTGCATTGGTTTTTTAAATGAAATTCATCTGGTTTTTAGATTTTACCTGTATTAGGGCCGGTTTTTCAATTAGGGTTTAAACCTTGGTTCAGGGAAACTTAGATCAGTTAATGAACTTTTCAATATCGACTCAACAGCAGTTCTGTTGAACTTAGATCAGCGGTGTCAACGTTAAGTTGGTACAACAGAATTTAGTATATGCCTACATTAATAGAGCCGAGCAGCGACAAGGGTTTTAAAAATTGTGTGTGCAAAAAAGTGTTGGAATTTGTAGGTTTGTACATTTAAATAACTAAATTATTATAGTATAAATATTCCCGAGCATTTTGGTATAATTAGTTTACACAAACACCTTGTGTAAAGATAAATATTCGATAAATTGACTTGGCGTTATCGTTCAATCTATTCAGCCGTAATGGCTGCCGTTTTAGAAACCACGCACGAAATCAACTAATTAAATTAACGTTTAAATTAGGTATTTCGTATTATAATTTAGATTCTACGTTATAAACAATTGGTACTTGATTTTTTCAAATAAAAGGCAGGGTTTGTTACGAATAATTATCAAATTTAAAGAGCAGGAATTTACGTGTATTTTATCTAATAAAAAAGAACAGGGCCGTATTAAGTTTTATTTAGCTAAATGTCAGGCCTTTACTTAAGATTATTTAATTAATTTTAATAAATATTTTACAAAAGGGATTTAACATAAACGCTGTGTAAATTAAGTGAATTTAATATCGATTTTCTTGAATACGGGATTTATTAAATTGTACTCGCGGATTCACATTTATGTCCCGTAACTAGTAATTTTGCCAGTCATATTTAATTATTTGGTAATACGTTTGGAGTGAGTAACAACAGTAATTGTGTGATAACGACATTTAATTTATCCACTGCCCGTGGAGTCCATGATGCAACAAGCCCATTTTGAATTACTATCCTGTAAATTTTAATAGGTGACGATCGGTTGTTTCATCTGGTACCAACGTTGGGCGACGGAATATTGTTTTTGTTATTTGTGTCATTTTGATTACCTAGTATTTTATGGTAATTATTAATTTATTAAAGTTTGCCGACAAATGAGGCAAAATAGACAATTGCGGACCCTCAGTTGAAGCAATCGCGGCCTAATAATTATTTACTCCTTTTCCAACAGTTTATTGAGCCTGAACTCTAATAAATATTACATGAAAATTTGTGTAACAGTAAACTTAAATTCAACAGTAAATAAATACAAAAACTTTATTTGGATGATGGAGGCCTATTGCAGACGGAATGCTTGATGAATAAAGTTAAATTTAAAATACAAAATAGAGACTAATCTACTTTCACCAAACAAACAAACAAACAAACCAGCAAATAGGCGAAGAAACAAATTAAAATTAAAAAATGAAAAACGAGAGCTAAGCTCTAGTATGATGTATTATTTATCAAATGGTATTTATATATTTAATTATATTTGGGTTGTGGTCGCAGCCAGGGCCGGATTTAGGCATGGGCCACATGGGCCCGGGCCCAGGGCGGCATATTTTTAGGGGCGGCAAATTTTGAAGGCCAGTTAAAATTTTGCTAAAAAATCAAGAGCGTTTTATGCAGAATTTTTGTTTTCACTCGGATTTATACACTAATTAAAACTATAAAAAGTTGGAAGAGAAGTTTTTTAATACATTAGATAATTTTATATCAGACTACACTATTATTCTGCGTAGTGCGTCACTGCGTAGAAGGGCGGCAGTCGATGTACACGAGGCGGGTGGGGCGCGACTCTAGCTTATTCGCTGAGTCATTCGTTATTCGGGGTAATGATGCGTTGGGCCCATGGGCGGCAAATTCGTAAATCCGGCCCTGGTCGCAGCAAGGAGATATTGTGTGGGTTTAAAGGGGTTGTAGGAGGTCCTTTTCTTTCAGCGTTCACTAAGTTAAATGTCGTTTGGGTTGCGGTTATTTTTGTTGTTCTATCCAAATAAATATCATTATTGTTTGTAATAAATTTTAAATATTATTCTGTTGCTCTATCCAAATAAATATCATTATTGTTTGTAATAAATTTTAAATATTTTATACGTGAAAGTCACTCCCATAATCCCTCATTTTGGAAGGTTTTATAAAACCTTATACTTAAATAAAAAAATAAAGGGGAGCCTTCCGGGTTTTTGACCTGAGTTCAAACGTAACTTATTGCCTTTTATTTACCGTATTTATTATTTCCCTTTTAATACTTTCCCCATGAATACAACACCTCAAAAGTACCTTGGGTTACTAAATTAATGAGCTTTATTACCATAAGTATTTATTTTATTTATAAGTCGTAATTTAATATAACATTTGCCGTGGTGTTATATTTCATTTATCACTTGGGGTGTAACTTTTTACAGATTCTTTGCTGGGGGGGTGTGTACGCTTACAATTGTTAAAGAACAATAATTAATATTTATTATGGATAAAAATCGTGCTGCCAACTTTACCTCTTTTAAGAAGGAATTATTGGTATGTATTTCGTTTTATAGTATAAAATGAATTTGTCGTTTTTTGTTACATGTGATGAATTTTACTAAAATCTATTACCTATTCAGTAATTGTTTTTATAACTAATCTATTGGACGGATTTGCAATAACTGGTTTAATTAAATCCACTATCCTACGCAAAAGGTTTGGAAAACCGAAATCTGGCAAAAAAATCTGTTAGAATTAATTATTGTTACGATTATGACATTGAATTATATAAGTTGGCTGCTGTTTTTTAAAACCGTAAGATACTGTCAAATAGTTTATAAAACGTTTGGATTTAGTCAAGGAGAGCAAAACTGCTAAAAACCAAATAAAAGCTTTAAAAGCTGTTTTTGCAAGGTCTAGCTCATTTACAAGATTATCAACTTGGAGAAGACTGATAAATTTAAAATCAGAAGCTGGTGAAAAACTGGAAGATCACTTTATTGTTGTGTTGGTAACACTGTTTGTCACCAGAGACACACACAAGTAAATTGTGACATTTAACACAGTCGATAAATGTATGTCTGAATAAGTTTATGTTAATAAACAAGTGATACGAAATATTGTCTTTAATTATTAATAACAAGACACAACATGGCGCAGTTGAGGTAGTTAGTTTGTTGAATAATTTTGAACTAAGTTTTTAATGGTAAAAAGTTTAAAAACATCAAAAAGTGTAGTGTTGAAGAACTTAACCTAACAAAAAATTCTTGCATTCCTCGTGGCAATTGAATATAAAAAAGCCAAAATGGAGTTCAAACCCCCCAACTAATTTGTCACTACAAGGAAATTTAAGTGAAAATTGGCGTAAATTTAAACAAAATTTTGAAATTTATCTGAAAGCTTCTGATAAATCTGGGAAGGATGATGAAACAAAAATCGCTATCCTGCTAAATGTGATAGGTGAAGAATCTGTGGAAATGTACAACACGTTCACGTTATCGGATACTGAAAGAGTGTCATTTCAGAGTGTACTGAAAGCTTTTGAAGATCATTGTAGCCCCAAGAAAAATATAGTTTTTGAGCGGTTCAAATTTTACAGTCGGGTTCAACAAGAAGCCGAAGGATTTGATCAGTTTTTAACTGATATTAAGAAATTATCAAAATCCTGTGAATTTAATTGTTTATGTAACGAGATGGTTCGTGATAGAATTGTCTTAGGAATTTATGACAAGGCCATACAGGAAAGATTGTTACGTGTTGAAGATCTTGACTTGTCTAAAGCAGTAAATTTATGTCGAGCTGCTGAAATTTCTAAATCTCAGGCTAGAAATTTGCAAGGTATTCCAGCTGAAGTGGAGTTTATCAAGAAAAAGTCAGTAAACCAAAATTATAATAAGTCAACTCCAAATTCTAGTGGTGCTAATAAGAAACTTGTGAAAAAAGAGAGGCAATCTGGTGAAAAATTTAAATGTAGAAGATGTCAAACTTTGCATGGAGTTCGTGAGTGTCCTGCTTTTGGAAAAAAGTGCAATAAATGTGGGCAATTAAATCATTTTGCAATTTCATGTCACGTAAAAGATGTGAAAGTGTTAAGAGAACATGAGGAGCAGTCTGATGAGTTTGCCATCAACGTAATTGGAATAAGAAATCAGAGTAAGAAAGTATTGGCAATAAACTCATGGTTTCAGGATGTAAATGTTGGCGATCATCATGTGCCTATTAAATTTAAATTAGACACTGGTGCAGATGTGCTGTCACGTGAAATGTTGAGTGAAGTTGGCGTTCCAGAGTCCGAATTACGAAATACAAAAATAATTTTGGAGGCATTTAGTGGTAGTATTTTGAAGCCCCTTGGTGTTGTTCCACTCAAAGTTCAGTGCAACAATGTTGAATTTATTGATGACTTTATAATTGTGGATAAAGTTGTTTCTCCTTTATTAGGTCTTGAATCATGTGCAAAGTTAAATCTAATTATACGCAAGAAAAATGTAAATGACTTAGTTAAGTTTAATACTAAGGATGAATTTTTTAAGAATAATTTAGAATTATTTGAAGGTCTGGGTAAGTTTAAGGATAAATGTGAAATTCAAGTAAATAATGAGGCCATACCAGTTATTAATCCACCCAGAAGGATTCCATTTGCCATTCGAGACAAATTAAAGGAAACCTTGATAAGTTTAGAAAAAAGAAAAATTATTTCAAAAGTTGAAAAGCCCTCTGGTTGGGTTAATAACATTGTCATTGTCGAAAAAAAGGATGGCTCATTAAGATTATGCTTGGATCCTCGTGATTTAAATTTAGAAATTAAAAGACCTGCATATGTACTAATTCCTACTCTTGAAGATATAATTGAAAAACTCAAAGGAAAAAAGTTTTTCACAGTCCTTGACTTGAAGGAAGGCTTCTGGCATGTAGAGCTTACTGAAAAGTCTAGTAATCTTTGTACATTTGCCACCCACTTTGGTTGTTATAAATTTAAGAGGATGCCTTTTGGGCTCAATATGGCGCCAGAGTATTTTCAAGCCATAAATCAAAAAAAATTTGGAGACCTTCAGGGTGTGCAAGTGTACATCGATGACCTTTTGTTGGCTGCAGATTCTTCTGAGGAGCATGATCAAATTTTAAATTCTGTCATGAAAAGAGCTATTGCAAATGGAGTTAAATTTAATCCAAATAAAGTTCAGTTTAAGCAAACCTCTGTTAATTATTTTGGTCATGTCTTCTCAGCAGATGGAATGTTAATTGACGCAAATAGAATTGAAGCAATCAAAGGAATAAAATATCCTAAAAATGTAAAAGAACTACAAAGTATTTTAGGAATGATAAATTTTTTGCGACAGTTTATACCAAACTTGGCAGATATAACCGCACCGTTACGAGAATTATTAAAATCTAAAGTCGAGTTTAAGTGGTTAACGGCACATTCAGTTGTGTTGGATAAAATTAAAAATATAATTTCAAATGCTCCGGTGTTAGCTAACTTTGACGCATCCAAATCTATAACCATACAAGCCGATGCTTCTAAAGACGGTCTTGGGTGCTGTCTTCTCCAAGATGACAAACCAATTTCATTTGCTTCACGTAGTTTAAATTCTAGTGAGAAAAATTATGCTCAAATAGAGAAGGAGCTTCTCGCCATCGTATTTGCGGTTAAAAAATTTCATAATTTCATTTATGGTCGTGAAGTGAATGTCAACACAGACCATAAACCTTTGGTTACTTTAATTAATAAAAAGATTGGTGACATAGCCTCATCACGCTTACAACGGATGAGAATAAAATTACTTAAATATAGGTTAGCATTAAGTTACTTGCCTGGAAAATATATGTTTATTGCTGACTTGCTTTCACGATCCTATTTAAATGTGCAAGAGAGTGAAGGTGATGATCAATGGATCTCAGAAACTGTTCATACTTTAAGTAAAAATTTAAATATATCGGATGCTAAAAGGACTGAGTTTAAACAGGCTACAGCGAATGATCCTGTTTTATCCAAAGTAATGTCTTATATTTTAAATAATTGGCCAAAAAATAGTGAACTCATGTATGGTTCAATTAGATATTTCTATAAATTTCAAGCAGAACTTTCTGTTGAAGATGGTTTAGTATTTTTAAATCACCGCTTGGTAGTCCCAGATAAACTCAGATCCTATATTTTGCATCTCCTTCATGAACCTCATTTCGGTATTGTTAAGACAAAACAACGGGCTAGGCAAATTGTATTTTGGCCGGGCATGTCAAGTAATATTGAAAATATGATATCTAATTGCTATGTTTGTGAGCGTTACCAAAACTCCAAACAAAGTGATGTATTGATCCCCCATGAGATACCAAATGTACCTTTCCATAAGATAGCTTGTGATATAATGGACTATGCTGGAAATAGCTATCTTATTGTACAAGATTATTTCTCTAAATGGCTTGAAAAAATAAAACCTCATCAGAGATCATTAGACATCTCAAGATACTTTTCGCAGCGTTTGGTATCCCAAAGACTGTAATATGTGATAATATGCCTTTTTCTTCCTATGAATGTAGGAATTTCTCCAAACATTGGAATTTTGAATTTTGTACGAGTTCTCCTAAATATCCACGAAGTAATGGCCAGGCCGAACGTGCAGTTCAAACGGCTAAACTAATGTTTAAAAAATGCTCTCATAATAATAGTGATATCCACCTGGCATTGCTGGAATTTAGGAATACTCCTGTTTCGGGTATTGGGATATCCCCAACCCAAATGTTAATGAATAGACTAACTAGAACTAAACTTCCAATTCACACAGAACTGTTAAAACCGACAATTCCAAAATATGCACATAATAAACTTGTAGCTAAACAGGAATATTTTAAACGCAATCACGACAAAGGTGCAAAGAATTTCAATAAAGATTTGAATCCAGGTGATAATGTTCTTATCAAGGACAAATTTTGGGAAAAAGGGCAAGTGGTCAATAATCATTCTACTCCTAGGTCTTTCACTGTCTTAAATAACAAAGGTAATGTTATTAGAAGAAATTTTAGTCAGTTAAAACCAACTAATACAAAATTTGAAATTGATAATTCATTAAATTGTCCAGATGATCATCTTCAGACTCAGATTAATACTAAGTCTTCTGATAACACTCCCGAAAGTACTTTCCTTGAAAGTACTAGTAATAAAAACAATGTTAAAGTGGATTCTAATAAAGACTCGGTGTCTGACACTACTGTTAATCAAAGAATCACACATAGTGGTCGTACTGTCCAATTACCAACTAGGTTTAAGGATTATGTTATGTAATATATAATTTTAAATTTAAGTACAATTATTTCCTAGAAAGGGAGATGTTGTGTTGGTAACACTGTTTGTCACCAGAGACACACACAAGTAAATTGTGACATTTAACACAGTCGATAAATTTATGTCTGAATAAGTTTATGTTAATAAACAAGTGATACGAAATATTGTCTTTAATTATTAATAACAAGACACAACATTTATTAAATTTGATTCCATAATCCGAGAGTTAAAAGGGCTTGGTACTGAGTTAAGCGAAAGTGACAGAGTTTGCCATTTATTTTTGTCTTTGACAATAAAATATAATACGATAATTACAGCTCTAAAAACAATAGCAGATTTTGCAAGGGCTAGATTACTGGACGAAGAGTTAAAAATACAGTCACAAGACAATGATAAAGACACTGAAAGCAGTTTCAAGGTAACAGATAAAAGAGGATGTTATAAATGTGGTAGTTTGGAACACTAGATAGGGAAATGTCCCAAAAATGCCAGAGGTAGAGGTCGAGGAAAATTTCGAGGTTCAAGAAGTATAAGTTATAGTAATTATAATAACCAACATCATTAGGCTAATAAAGCAGATGAAAAGCAAGGCGAAACGGAAGTACAATTATACTCTGCCAATTTGTGTAATGAAAGAGATCAAACATATTTCGTTTTGGATTCTGGTGCAAGTAATCATTTTGTGAAATTACCCGAATATGTGACGATACAGATAGCTAATGAAGAAAATTTGAAAACAAATAAGAAAGGGACATTAAAGTTTGAGTGCCAAGACTATAAAGTATCTGTTGAGGCGCTTATAGTACCCAACATGCAACATAATTTACTTTCTCTACGACTACTTAAGAATAGTAACATTCTAGTGTAATTTTTGATCATAGAAAGGATGTTTTTCTGCAATACTGTGCGAGAATATTCCTACTCTTGTTTAAGAATGGTCACAAGTAACGACATCTCCTGGCTGTTTACTAAACGTAAAAAATTTAAAAATATTTAAATATTACTGTATTATTTATCAATTAAAAAATAATAGCAGTTGTATAATTAAGGTTTAGGCACAACAAATTAGTTATATTTATTGTTTTTCAAATATACAAATCAAAATTATAATAAATTTGATATTAATATGATAAACCAGTTACCTACTATACCGGCTTTGAAGTTTTGACAGATTCAAAAAGTTTAAAAAAAAAAGACCTTTAAAATGTAGAAAAAGAATAGATGTTGAAATAGATTACTTGTAAAATTGGTTTTGTATTTGTTACAATGTTATTTTTTTTATTAGTTAGTGTAAATAACTATTTTTAATTATAATAAAGATTTAGATTTTTAATTATAATAAAGATTTAGGCATACCATTTGTTACAATTTATTATAATTTACATTATAAAATTGTGACGGCACAAAATGGTTTGACAATACAAAAAACCTAAATGTCAAAAACTGCTTGGTTTCTTTTCTCTATTTAAAATTATATAAGCGTTACTATTCTTACGTAATCGTAGAGAAAATAATGTCTGAAACACGTTTGGAATAGCATATTCCACTCTCGTAAAACCGTCACACCCGCCTTCGGCTCGTGTGTCAAATTTTTCCTCGAGCGGAATATGCTTTATTTCAAACTTGTTACAGAATGTACTATTCTGCGTCAAAATGACAGAAAAAGGGTGCAAAATAGTTATAGAGAAGAATAAAATGGAAATAAAGGGTGAAAACTTTGCATTAAATTGTGAATACACAAAAGGACTGTATATTTTATGTGCTGACAAAAAAATGACCAGTAATAAAAGAGAATTTGGCAATATAGTAAGTAATTTATGGCATAGAAAACTAGGCCATCCCGGCAAAGATGTTCTAACGGAACTTGGGTTGCCAAATGACAATAAAGTATGTTCGACATGTGTTGAAGGAAAAGGCACAAGATTACCATTTAAAGAATCGAAAAAAAGAAGTAAGAAAATAGGCGAATTGATACAGTGATGTATGTGGTCCGTTCAACCCAATAGCGTTTGATGGGTCAAGATATTTTCAAACGATTATAGATGATTTTTCTCATTTTCTTATTGTCAGAACTTTGAAAACAAAGGCTAAAGCAAATCAAAATTTGATAAATTATGTTCAAGAATTAGAACGACAAAAGGATCTAAAAGTAAAAGCTATAAGACTTAACAACGGTGGGTATATTTCTAACAATTTTAAGTTATATTGTCGAAATAAGGGCATAATTTTAGAATATACAACCCCTTATACACCTCAAGAAAATGGGACAGCTGAAAGGATGAACAGAACTCTGTTAAATAAAATTAGAACCAAAGTCAGGAGTCCCAAAAGAATTGTGGTGCGAAGCACTAAAGTGTTCAGTGTATGAGTTAAATCGTTTGCCTACAAAAAGCTTGCCAAAAGGTCAAACACCTGCAAATATTTTTAATGGAATAAGCAAATTAGACAAGATGAAAGTGTTTGGAAGTTGTGCTTAATATACAGTATTACCAAAGGGTAATAAATTGGAGAAAAGAGCTAGAAAAAAAAAAGTTTTTGTTGGTTATTGTGGTGGTGGTTACAGACTCTGGCTGCCAGATAAAAGAATAGTAATAAGATCAAGAGATGTACGTGTGGATGAAAGTATCATGGAGTATAGATGATAACAAGAATTTGACAAAACAAGTGATTGTTGATTTTACAGAAAAATACAGAGAAGACATAAATGAAAATAATGAAATTCAGAACAATGATCAAGAATTGAGTAAAAGATCAACTTCAAGCGATGAATAAAATGTACAACAAACCAAAACTAGATCCGGAAGGGTTGTGAAACTACCTGTACATCTTAACGATTATGATACTTACACAGCTTACTGCTTGTTAAGTGGAGAACCAGATCAAGAACCAAAAACTTATAAAGAAGCGAGTAAAATTCCAGAATGGCAACTAGCGATTGATAATGAATTGAAATCTTATGAAAAACTAGAAACTTGGCATCCTGCAAATCTACCCTTAGATTGTCATGCCATTGACACGAGATGGATTTAAAGTTAAGGAGGACGGAACAAAGAAAGCTAGATTAGTCGCAAAAGGCTTTCAAGTGCCTTTAAATAATGAAGAGTTTTTCTATGCTCCAGTATGCAGATTGTCAACAATTCGTGTGTTGTTATCATTTTCAGTGCAAAAAGATTGGAAATTGTACCAAATTGACTTACCAACTGCATTTTTAAATGTAATGTTAGACACTGATGTCTTTATAAAGACACCAGAAGGCTTAAAAATAGATTCGAAGTATTTAAAACTAAATCGTGCATTATATGGATTGAGAAATGCACCTAAATGTTGGAATATTAAGTTTAACCAGGTTATGACTCAACTAAATTTCAAACGTTCAGACTACGACTATTGCTTATATACCAAAAATGATGTTTATTTAGTGTTATATGTGGATGATGGGCTCATAACAGGACCAGAACATCAAGTTCAAGAGTTGCTAAGTGTAGACTTTAGTTGGAACGTGGAACTTGAAATAATACTTTTATTTTCACCTTCTTAGTAAATGACATTTTATAGGTTAATTTTGTTGTTTTTCTATCCAAGTAAACGATACATTATGGGAACAGACCTGTAATATTTTATACAAAGCTTGACACGTAAATAACTATTATATATCTGATTCCAACTTTTATTATTAAAAGTTTTAATTACAGCAAATTAACAAACTGCTTTTTTTATTATTTTTTACTATGACAATATAAATAAGAACTACTTGATATTTATAAAATACAAAATAAGATTTAATTGTCAAAACCCAACACTCCCCCTTAATTTAACATCTTCGTATTTTTATTATTCTTGAATTCCCATATTCGTACGCAGCTTAACAAATTGAGTCTTCGGAATTGGCTTAGTGAGTATATCAGCCAGTTGATCTTTAGTGTTGATATATACCACTTTTATTAACTTATTCTCGTACAAATCCCGAATAAAATTGTATTTTATGTCGACGTGTTTAAGTCGCTTGTGTTCCCATTTTGAAAGTAGGTGAATACAGGACTGATTATCTTCATAAATCGTAGGTGGAATTTTGCTGCTGATATTGAAGTCAACCAGCAGATTTTTTAACCATGTCAGCTCTGTTGCTGCTGTCGCAATGTATTCAGCTTCTGTACTCGAAAGGGATTGCGCATCCATTTCTTCTTTTACAGCTTGCATCCATTCCTCCTTGTCTATACGAGTTGCAATATCCTCAAAATTCTTTGGTACATCTTCTACGAAATATGCCCTTTTTCTGCATTCGCTATAACGATGACCTCGTCTCTTACAATAGTTGCAACTGAAAGGGAACCTTTGCGATAAACTTCCTTGTATTTGCTTTTAGTCTAAGATCCCAAGTAAGGTCGACCTTCACCCATCTGCTTACCAGATGAAAATTATATTTTATCAAATAAAATATGTTTCTGAACATAAACCAATAGGGTTGCCATAAAAAATATGATCATGGCTATAATAAATAAAAAATTAAAAAAATTATTTATTTTTTAAATTTCACCGACGTGCTTGCCAAATGAACGAAATTCCAATGGAAAGCATACAACATACAGAATATGTAACAGCTAGGTTGCCTACCTTTTTCTGGTCCCTATTACCTGGTTGCTTTGTACAAACAGGTAAGTTGATATCAGTAATTGCACTCATATGCTTAATTGTCAAAACCCAACACTCCCCCTTAATTTAACATCTTCGTATTTTTATTATTCTTGAATTCCCATATTCGTACGCAGCTTAACAAATTGAGTCTTCGGAATTGGCTTAGTGAGTATATCAGCCAGTTGATCTTTAGTGTTGATATATACCACTTTTATTAACTTATTCTCGTACAAATCCCGAATAAAATTGTATTTTATGTCGACGTGTTTAAGTCGCTTGTGTTCCCATTTTGAAAGTAGGTGAATACAGGACTGATTATCTTCATAAATCGTAGGTGGAATTTTGCTGCTGATATTGAAGTCAACCAGCAGATTTTTTAACCATGTCAGCTCTGTTGCTGCTGTCGCAATGTATTCAGCTTCTGTACTCGAAAGGGATTGCGCATCCATTTCTTCTTTTACAGCTTGCATCCATTCCTCCTTGTCTATACGAGTTGCAATATCCTCAAAATTCTTTGGTACATCTTCTACGAAATATGCCCTTTTTCTGCATTCGCTATAACGATGACCTCGTCTCTTACAATAGTTGCAACTGAAAGGGAACCTTTGCGATAAACTTCCTTGTATTTGCTTTTAGTCTAAGATCCCAAGTAAGGTCGACCTTCACCCATCTGCTTACCAGATGAAAATTATATTTTATCAAATAAAATATGTTTCTGAACATAAACCAATAGGGTTGCCATAAAAAATATGATCATGGCTATAATAAATAAAAAATTAAAAAAATTATTTATTTTTTAAATTTCACCGACGTGCTTGCCAAATGAACGAAATTCCAATGGAAAGCATACAACATACAGAATATGTAACAGCTAGGTTGCCTACCTTTTTCTGGTCCCTATTACCTGGTTGCTTTGTACAAACAGGTAAGTTGATATCAGTAATTGCACTCATATGCTTACCACTTAAAAAATATATCAAAATGAAGGCAATTTTATTACGAATACAGTAGTATAGGGTTGCTTTGAAGAATACGTTCATAAATAACGGTTGCTAGACTTTTAAATTAAAAAATTGGAGCAAGCAAAGATGTACTATCGCCAACAAAAAAACTTATACAGCTATATTGTGGCTGTGTGAATAAAACTTTTCCGTCAATGTCAAGGTGACATCGAGCTGTCACATCAATTATGACTTTATGAACAAAATTTAGTATTTGAGTAAATGCTATTGAGAAGCGTTTAGGAGCAAACAGTTCGTTTATAAACACGTATTAATACTTACTTCAATATTTTTAACAAATTCATTAAAATCTTCATTGTAGATTTTTTTTAAAACAGTCACTTTTTTATAACATGAGGAGTGATATCCTACAAAGTCTATTAAATGTTCGTTTAACTGTACCTCACTATACTTAAAGTCTTTAGATTTTCGGTACGCTAACTTCAAAAAACAATTTTCAAAAGATTTTTCATCAAAGTCAATCACTGATTCACTTGATTTACATATAAAACTTCTTCGCCATTTTTATAAATTTTCACAAAACACGTGTTTATAAACGAACTGTTTGCTCCAAAACGCTTCTCAATAGCATATACTCAAATACTAAATTTTGTTCATAAAGTCATAATTGTTGTGACAGCTTGATGTCACCTTGACATTGACGGAAAAGTTTTATTCACACAGCCACTATAGCGATAGTACATCCGATGTGAATTTCTTTGCTTGCTCCAATTTTTTAATTTAAAAGTCTAGCAACCGTTATTTATGAACGTATTCTTCAAAGCAACCCTATACTACTGTATTCGTAATAAAATTGCCTTCATTTTGATATATTTTTTAAGTGGTAAGCATATGAGTGCAATTACTGATATCAACTTACCTGTTTGTACAAAGCAACCAGGTAATAGGGACCAGAAAAAGGTAGGCAACCTAGCTGTTACATATTCTGTATGTTGTATGCTTTCCATTGGAATTTCGTTCATTTGGCAAGCACGTCGGTGAAATTTAAAAAATAAATAATTTTTTTAATTTTTTATTTATTATAGCCATGATCATATTTTTTATGGCAACCCTATTGGTTTATGTTCAGAAACATATTTTATTTGATAAAATATAATTTTCATCTGGTAAGCAGATGAGTGAAGGTCGACCTTACTTGGGATCCTCTACTATTTTGACCAGGTCTCGGATACATTTTCTGCTGCGTGGCGAAAGCCGTCGATGACGGAAGTTCTCCGCCGCTAGTATTTGTCCGGTCATTCTTTTTATTTTCTTCATCTAATAACACTGGTTTACAGTCAAAATGTACCTTGAGTGCGACTATTTTTTTCTGATGTATTTTGGCCTGCTAAACTCGAAAATGACAATAAAAATTTTTTTTATGGCAAGATTTTCCAAATAAAAAATTGTCTTTGATTTTTTGATGCCGGTTTTACTATTTGGGATATATCTCGAGTTTGAAATGGCCCATTTGATTACAACAGATGTCAAATTAAACCTAATTAACATAATAACAAATGTAATTGTATAAATGCCCAATTAGTCAATAAGTTTAGGTGCAATGGGGCCAAATATCGAGAAAAAGTCAATTTTTTGGACAAAATTAGAATTAAGTATTTACTATTTCACCAAAAAGAAGCAAAAATCATTAAAATATGCCCATTTTTTTCCCAAAAATCTTGGTGACCTGATTGATGAGCATGGTGAAAGGTTTCATCAAGAAATAAAATCCATGGAGCGGCGCTATCAGGGCTTTTGGAATGAAAGAATGATGGGGGATTATATTTGGTTCCTTGTAAGGGAATCAGAAAACAGAAGGCAATCTAAAAACCTAAATTATTTTTAATTTACAATAGTATTGTATATTAAATTATATTATAATGATATATAGAGTGTTCCATTTAAAATGAAACATCCTGAATTTTTCGGAAACTAAAAGAATTTTGAAAACTCACGAGATACATAAAGTTTTATATCGAGGGAGACAACAAATTTTGCCATTAATGCTATGCCCAGGAGCTTTCCCCTTAATAATTTGTACATATCTAAAAAATGAACTGACCAATTTAAAAAAAATAAAATGCCGTTTAATAGGGATTTTTAAGACCTTTAAAATAATGTAGTACTCTGTACCCCTTCTCTATTTAAATTCTTAAGGGGGTAACTCCGGGGCGCAGAAGGTAAAGGTGGGAAACCAAATTTTGCCTTAAAAAGTTTTCCCCCTCGATATAAAACTTTACCTGTCTCTGCGTTTTTTAAAATACTTCTAGTTTCCGAGAATTTAGGGGGGTTAGTTTTAAAAGGAACACACTGTATTTTAATATTAAAATATAAAATAAAATTTATTTAACAGTAAAAAGGTTCTATTAGGCAAATAGAACCTTTTTTTTGTAAAAATCTTAATTTCGGAAAAAAATTTACCTGTCCACTTTTTGCATTAACCCCTTTAATTATAATAATGATCAATAGATTTGTTTTAAAAATATCTTGTTTTCTTTATAACAGTTTGAACTCCACGTAGATAATTTAAAAATTGACATATTTTTTTGATTTGTACGTTTTGTTGATTAATACGTATTCATCCTTGGCAAAGAAAATAATGTTACATTCTCATTTTTCTCCAAAAAAAACGACTTTTTCCAATATTTGAGCCCATTGAACTTAAGCTTATTAACTGATTGGGTACTAATAAGGTGATATTTGTTGGCGACTCAAATATGTTTAATTTTAAACTTTTTTCAACCAGATTGGCCATTTCTAACCCGAGATATGACCCAAATTGTAAAGCTGCTTTCTTAAAGAACCAAAATATTAAAGAAAAAATTTTATCTCAAAAACCTTGCCATAAAATTTTTTTTTGTGATTTTTAAGTTTAACAGGTCACAATACATTAGAAAAAAATAGTGGCAGCGAAGGTACATTTTTTTAATTTTAATTTGTAAACCAGTGTAATCTGTTTTTGACAAACGCGACAGTTAAACTTTCTGTTGACAAAGTTTCAATAGCTGTTACCACATTGTCATATTCGGGGGGCATTGTCAGCAAAAGATGACAGACAATATCCATTTCGGTAAATTTTCACTTTAGCGACTTTTCCGAAAAACGGCAGGAAAGTTGCCAAAATGCCAAAAATAGGTGTGGAGGGATGTAAAAGTGCATAAACAATCGGCGCAGGGTGAAAAAGTTGTATAATTATCGCGTATTTAATAAAAAAAAGGGGCTGATAATTGAAGTGACTTACCGTGATTTTCTGTGAAAAAGAACATGCAGCGAGCCAAAAACACGTATCTAATAGACGTAGAATTTAAAAGTGAAAGTGAAAAAGCGTAAATTATGAAAAACAACATGAATTAAGGAAAATGCAATTTTTAAAATCAGGTAATTTGAGGTTATGACGATTAGCTGTCATCTTGGTTATGCAGGTAAACTAAAATGGGCAAAGGTGAGCGAAACCAACCCAAACTAACCCAACCCAACCGACCCCGCCCCATTGGCCCCCCCGCCCCATTGAGCAATAGAGGTATAATATATCTATGGGCAGGCTGGATTGTGAGCCTGCATAACCTCAAATTACCTGATTTTAAAAACTGCATTTTCCGCAATTTATGACGTTGTTTTTCATAATTCAAGCTTTTTCACCTGACTTTCAAATTTTACGTTTATTAGATACGTGTTTTTAACTCGCTACATGCTCTTTTTCACAGAAAATCACTGTAAGTCACTTCAATTATCAGCCCATTTTATTAATTACGTGATAATTATACAACTTTTTTTCCCTGCGCCGATTGCTTATGCACTTTTACATCCCTCCACACGTATTTTTTACATTTTGGCAACCCCCAATCCGTTTTTCGGAAAAGTCGCTAATGTGTAAATTTAATTAAATTTAATTTAATTAAATTTCTTCCAATTTTCCACCCGTTGCACGTAAGGCAAAATGATGTATTTACGGCGTCAAAAATATTTATGATAGGCAAATATCCAAACGGTGTTTCCCTTAGCTAATTTTATTGTTTCTAACTATTTAAGTGGTTTTGGGGTCCAAAGAAATTCATTTAAAGTAAAGTACACAATATTTTGACTAATTCTAATATCGAAATTACCGTGCATAAAACAAAATAAAAATAAGTTGCTTTATGTATATAAATTATATATATATATAGAAATAATATTTATATACACATATATATATATATATATATAATTTATATATTTCATTTAAATGTTTGTCTTTTTTTTTAAATGTTATAACAAAAAAATTATAATAACTAATACTAATATTCACTTTCACTATCGCTATTTCTTTCGATTGCGTTATTCGCCTCATTATCGCCGAAATATGTGGGCATTGCGAGTAAGGTATTTATCTCCTCATTAAATCCTTTTTTATTAATTTTCTTTGCTTTAGCTCTCAATGAACTTATAACAGGATCGGAGTTTATGCACATCCAATGGATAATATCCGTGTTTGTATTTTTTCTAGAAGTCTTTCTGGAATGGAAAAGCCTTATATTTTTATATTCTTTTTGACTGGCTTCCAGCACATCTTCTGATAGCTGACCTACAGGTAATGGCATAGAGGCTATAATGTCACTGCTGTGAATTAATAGCTTATGCACAGATGCGCTCATCTTGTACCATCCGTACTTTTGGACGCATATTTTTGCTGTTTCAAAGCAGTACGTTCGGAAAATATCCACATTAATGTAATAGCAGCTAGATAAAGCTTTCAAAATATTAGAAAATCTGTTCAGAAGATGAACGTCAATGCCGGTAATTTCAGCAACAGTATCTGTATTTTCAAAAAATTTTCGCGCGGTGTTCCCATCGTTCGTGTTTCCGCCTCCTTGCTTGGGTTGATCGACAAGTAAGCCTAGTTTATCATAAAATAAATCTGTCAATATCTTTTTTCTCTTCTGGACTCTTTCTTTTGCTTCTTTGCCTCTTGCTTGCCATTCCTGTGTTTCAATTTTATATGAAATATGTAACAGGAATTCAAAACATCTTAAATAAGCATGCAAAATCGGTATTCCATATTTATAAGCTGAGGTATCGCAAGACCGTGTCAATACTTTTTCTAAATTATTAATATCTTTTGGAGTGACTTTACAAATATTACATGTCTGGGTTGATGAAGTGCCGGTCAATACGTTACAGGTCTTGCCATCCATCATGGAGCATATTGTAATGTGGTTAAATCGGATATTTTTCTCATCATTCAAATAAATAGTTGTAGGTGTAATAGCTTGTAGTTGCTGCTGAATTATAGCATGTTCTTGTTCAGTTGTTGCATTTGTTTCTTTGACTAAGTTAAAGCCAATAGGGCGACACCACCTAGTTGATGACGGGCTTGAGTTTTTCCAGAAAACAAGTTTTTTTTCATCATAAAATATAGATATTTCCAAGGGAACAATGGTACTTAAAATAATGTTAGAGTCTGAGTACCTCGGTTTGTTTGCAAAGTGTTGTTTAAAAATGCTGTGCCCTCCGCTGCCATCAAGACCCCATTTGTAAAAAACGTCAACGACATACACTTCTGCAGGAAGATGCATGGCAATAACCTCGTACTGGACTTCGAAAAGTCTTTTAATAGTATGATCCAATAAACTTTGAAGGGAAATTCTTGCTTCACTTTCTGAAACTGATATATTTTCCGGATAGCAAGATTTTTTTATTTGCGAAATAACATTGTAAGCAGGGTATAGATCACATCCTCTAGCTTTTGCACCCCGTTGTACTTTTATGTAGTCTTCCTTGGTCATACTCGTATCAACAATTAAAGCTAGCGCTTCTTCGGCACTGTACGAGTTCAACGTAGTCGTGGAATCTTTTGCTTGTTGCATACGTTTTAAGCTTCTTGGCGAAGCTTCCAAAGCTAATTTTACCACTTTTGCCACCTTGCGCTTTCCAGACCTTACCAAACAGGATTCAGTTGCGAAAGACAGTTGTTCTGGAGAAATATTCTTAACAAGCGTCTGCACATTTCTTTGTTTAGAACGCTGTGACATTGCTTTAAACTCTTTTTTTGGTCTACCTTGTATACGTTTTTGTGGAGTAAACTGAAGAGCTTGCTTTAAGTGTGGAAGTTTGAACTCGACGTTTAACCAGTCCTTGTGGTTTTTAATAAGTCGGTCGTTAATCTGATGACAGTTTTTTATTTTCACAAATAATTTCGTAATAAACGTTTTAATTGAGGATTTTACAGATTTTTCAAAGTTTAACGGGCACGTAGCAATATTTAAACTGCTCAAAATGTATTTAAATAATCGTTCATAACACTTTATTGGCGAATACTTGTAAAAACGTTCTTTTTTTAATAATAAATATAGTTCTTCTCTTGTGATACACTTTTTAGCTTCCACAAAATCGTCTCGACTACCTGAAAATAAAGACGAAAACTCTTAAATGTGGAAATATGTGGAAAAAAAAATAGTTTCCACGTAAAACCAATATTCAATGCCATTGATTAAGCTGGCACTCAAAGCGAAACTTTGCGGAACTTTTTTTATATCCTTTCATCAAACTTAACAATAAACTAAACAATGCAAATTTGACTCTATTTGGATAATTGGATATTTCACTAAGAGATATTAGATTTACATCGTTAATATATACGTTTATTTAAAGTACTTACAACATGGTAACACCTCCATATTAAAAGTTTTACATTTACTTTGCGGTAACTGAAAATTAACACAATGTATTAGCCTAAATTTGACCAAATACTGATTGCGCGCACGACTAACTGACAACACGCGAATAATATGACATTTTTTCAACCCTGTCTTGATCCCTTTTACAATTTTTTTGTTGTTTCTAAGATTTAAAATATTTGGGAACATTTTGCCAAGTAAATAAACGTATATTATTGTATTCGGGTTTTCATACTTATGTCGCCGTAAATACCTCATTTTGCCTTACGTGCGTTGATCGTAAATTTCTAACCATTTTATCAAATTTCAAAAAATGATTACCAAGAGTATCATTTTTCGCATCAAATTTCAGGCTTAGAAGGGACTTACGAGTAAGCAATTGACTAGCAATTTCTTTTCGTTGAAACCTATTCTCAAGCGTACTCCACAAATCAAATACTGAGATTTTATCCTTCGCATACTCCAGATGCCTATCGGCGATCCGCTGGATCATTTGTGATTTGCATTTTCGGTCCTTTTTTTCGAGTTCGGCCAATTGCTGTTGTTTTGCTGTTCGTTGATGTTCGCTGTCACTTTCATAGAACTTAACTTTTTCTTTGTATGCTTCGGTTACATATTGCAGTAAATCCTTTTCGTACAATAGGGTTTCAATTCGGAACTTCCAATTATCAAAATTTGTGCCGTCAAACAATGAGATTCTGTATTTTTCTGTTTCTTCTGCCATTGTTTGTTTTTTTTTAATTGAATTAAAATTAAATTTTATTTGCCGCGTAGCTCTGGGCCCATTAACTGTAGACTTTAGTTGGAACGTGGAACTTGAAATAATACTTTTATATATCTGATTCCAACTTTTATTATTAAAAGTTTTAATTACAGCAAATTAACAAACTGTTTTTTTTTATTATTTTTTACTATGACTATACAAATAAGAACTACTTGATATTTATAAAATACAAAATAAGATTTAATTGTCAAAACCCAACACTAAGAAATCTACATAAAGAATTTAATATAAAAATGTTGAAAGAAGTAAACATTTTTCTTGGCATGGAAATGATCAAAAATGAGTCAGGTCTAAAAATTTCCCAAAACAAGATGATTTCAAGATTACTAAAAGAATTTTCAATGCAAGACACAAAAGTTGTGGCAACACCTATGGAAGTGAACAAGTCAATGAAGAGGAACCAATTTTGGACAACGTTCCATATAGAAGATTGATATGCAGTCTTATGTATCTCTGTTTAGTCAGTAGACCAGATATTGCATTTAGTGTTGCTTACTTGAGTAGATTTTTGGACAAACCAAGAAAAAGTACATGGGAGGCTGGAAAAAGGATTTTGCGATATTTGAATGCAACTAAAGATTATGGATCACAGTTTAAAAAGGGGAACATGCAGGAGCTAATTGGCTTATGCGATGCCGATTGGGCTGGGGATAGAGAAACCAGAAAAAGTGTTAGTGGTTTTGTATGTTTACATGGTGGAAACCCGATTAGATGGCATTCCAGAAAACAAGCGTGTGTGGCACAATCTTCAATGGAAGCAGAATAAATTTCTGCTGGTATTGCTGCTCAGGAACTGATAAACATTAAAGGTGTTTTAAGTGAATTCAAAATCTGTGAATCAGTGACCTTAAAAATTGATAATTTAAGTGCCATTTCTTTAGTTAAAAATTTTGAAAACTCAAAGCGTTCGAAACATATTGATAAAAAGTATCATTTCATCAAAGATTTGTATCTAAAAAGGTTATATTTTTGCAATACATTCCTTCAAATGAAAATATATCAGATATGTTTACGAACCCTCTTGTTAAAGAAAAATTTATAAGATTTCGTTCAAGTTTGTTAAGTCATTGATATGTTAGTTTAACAATTCAAATGTTTTAGTTTGTACATTTAAATTGAAAAGGGGTGTTAGAATTAATTATTGTTACGATTATGACATTGAATTATACAGGGTGTTTCAAAATCTGTGAATCAGTGACCTTAAAAATTGATAATTTAAGTGCCATTTCTTTAGTTAAAAATTTTGAAAACTCAAAGCGTTCGAAACATATTGATAAAAAGTATCATTTCATCAAAGATTTGTATCTAAAAAGGTTATATTTTTGCAATACATTCCTTCAAATGAAAATATATCAGATATGTTTACGAACCCTCTTGTTAAAGAAAAATTTATAAGATTTCGTTCAAGTTTGTTAAGTCATTGATATGTTAGTTTAACAATTCAAATGTTTTAGTTTGTACATTTAAATTGAAAAGGGGTGTTAGAATTAATTATTGTTACGATTATGACATTGAATTATACAGGGTGTTTCATAATATATAGCTCATCCAAAAAGATGAAAAAAGTCGCTATTAACTTACCCTCTAAAATGCACAATTTTCGAGATACAGGGTGTTGAAATTTTAGAAAAAAAATCGTTTTTTTCGATTATGTCTGGAACCGTTTGTCGTACAAAAAACAGCTTTTGTAAGCATTTTCTACTCATAATAAGCTATGTTTTGTGCCAGACTCATAGTTGGTGGAGATTTTGAAGGAGTAGCGGGTGTTTTTCTCCTCAACTTTAACGTACGGTTTTGAGAGGCCCATTCGAACCGCCAATGTTTTCTACACAAAAAAGGTACTCTTGGTCATAAGCTCTAAAGTTGACCGTTTTCGAGAAAAATCAACTTTTATGTTTAAAAACATGTTCAATTTAAAAAAAAAATTGTATTACTAATTAAACAAAATTTATTTTAACGTTAGAAAAAGTAACAAAACCAAACGATAATTGCAAAATTAAAAAAAAAATAAAAAATGATTTTTTACATAAATGCTGAAATGTTCGAAATGCGTTACCTTTACGGTTTGGAGAATTTAGCAAAGACAACTTTTGAATCATTTTTTATTTTGCAATTATGGTTTGGTTTTGTTACTTGTTCTAACGTTAAAATAAATTTTGTTTAATTAGTAAAAAAAATTTTTTTTTTTAAATTGACCATGTTTTTAAACATAAAAGTTGATTTTTCTAGAAAACGGTCAACTTTAGAGCTTATGACCAAGAGTACCTTTTTTGTGTAGAAAACATTGGCGGTTCGAATGGGCCTAGAAGTTGAGGAGAAAAACACCCGCTAGCCCTTCAAAACCTCCACCAATTATGAGGAAAAAAAAATTTTCTGGCACAAAACATAGCTTATTTTCAGTAGAAAATGCTTACAAAAGCTGTTTTTTGTATGATAAAGGGTTCCGGAGATATTAAAAAAAAACGAATTTTTTTCTAAAATTTCAACACCCTGTATCTCGAAAATTGTGCATTTTAGAGCGTAAGTTAATAGCGACTTTTTTCATCTTTTTGGACAAGTTATCACATCCTGAAGTCCTGCGCATATATTATGAAACACCCTGTATAAGTTGGCTGCTGTTTTTTAAAACCGTTAGATACTGTCAAATAGTTTATAAAACAAGATGTACCATTGTATTTTCACATCCAGAATATATTAAATAGATATTCAGAAATCTTATTACCAAAAACACCAAATAACTTTATCAAAATCATCATTATTCCACTTTGCAAAATGATTCGGTGTTACCGGTGGCCTGTGCACACGAAGTTGAATATTATTTAGGAATTCGCCAATTTCCTCATCATCCTCACTAACTACCTCAAACATATCCATTGGTTTATAATAACAGAAGATCACAAAACAAGAAAAAAACAACGTAATACGCAATAAAGCAGAGACAAATTAAGTTATGTCAAGTTGAACTTCGGTTAAACGGCCAACATTGACGGTTCAACTTTTGATTTAGTTTAAACCAAATACAAGCTTGAACTTTAATTGAAAAACGGCATATTTTGTTTTAACCAAGTTCGAATGCTGAACCAAGTTTAAACTATGATTGAAAAACCGGCCCTTAGTGACTGCTTTTTGGCTATGACAATTAGTCAAATATGACTTATAATTAGTTATTTTTGACTAATTCATTTTAAGAAAGTAGTTTTTATAAAGAACATATCATTTTAATAAATGCGCGAAAACAAATTTTTCTAAGAATGCCAAAAAAGAATAATCGACTCGTAATGTTATGCCCATAACTTAACAAGTCGAAAGTTTTTACGAATGTTTTAAGAGTTTCGCATGTTATCGCAACAAAAATATAGAGATAAACATTTAAAAATCAAACATCAGTGGCTTCGTTGCATACTTAATAAAAATTTTGGTTTGTTTAAGATATTGGATGACAGGCGTTTGCAAACCGGGAAAACAAGAGCACAAAACATCGGATCCCCTGGCACTGGAGCAGTTTTTGTCGGCGTTCCTGCTACTTATGGCCGGGATATTACTTGCCGCTCTCCTCCTGTTTCTAGAATATTTGTACTTTAAGTATGTAAGAAAGCATCTCGCCAAAACTGACAGAGGAGGATGCTGCGCTTTGATAAGCTTGTCGATGGGAAAGAGTCTAACATTCAGAGGTATGATTTTAAGACAAAGAATTTATTCAGTTTAAAATTGTAATTAGATAGTATGTACAAAATAAAAGAACTGTCCTAAAACATTTTTTTGAAATTAATGTTATAATATGTATGATTTTGGTACACTGACACTGACACATACATTAACATTGACATTGTATATTAAGTTGATAAGTGTTACGCGCATCAATTATTAGTGTTTTGTGATCAATGGTTACTGTTTTACTTTGTCCATGTAGGTCTGTGTAATTAAAAATATTGGATTACTTTTTTGTGGCTATACGAAATAACAAGTTTACAGCAACAATACCACGAATTTTGTTCCCAACTGTTGTCCTAAAATGGATATGACGTCACATGATTCTTTATCAAATTTTTACGACCTGATCGTTGGGTTGGGGCCCTGGTAGATTGTGTCTCCAAATGGGTTGGCTTCCGATGTTGAATTCCTACTATGTCAGATTTTTCAGGATGGCTTTTCAATAACGTAAGAACTTGCCATTATCCAAAACAAGTTCAGGGTAAAAAACCATTCCTTCACAACAAATCTGACATAAAAAGTCTTACAAAAAACTCCAACATAAAAACTATACTCCATCTTAAAAACCCTAAAAAGAAATACGAACCCGCTTTAGCACCCTACAAAATCCGTTTACATTAGCTTACCCTTATTTTAAGGAGTTTTCAAACTAAAGGCTAGGTCAACAAAAAGTACGTTGGAAAATGACGAACACCTAAAATGGAGACCGCGTGGTTAAGAATATTCGACCACTATATTAAAAGTTATTAACTCACCTAGAGCTTTCAAACGACACAATTATTGCTTTAACCGGCCCTGAGCCATTAAACCAGAAGAATTACTACACATCTTTGGAATTCTATCAAAATTTTAAGCCAAGGCTTACTCCCAACTAAACGGCTTCAGTGTTAAAACGGAAAAGGAAAACGTAAACCTTGTTAAGTGCGTAGAAGATTATTTAAACAAAAAAACACAATGTTGCCAAGATGTTGTGAATGTTGTCGAGAAGACTAGAAACAAATGAGTGTTCTGGGTTGCATACTATTAAAACAAAGTAATAAACAAAAGAATAAAAAGATGGCGCAGTGCGTTAAAGCTACAGAGCGGTAATCAATCTGCGCCACGGTACCGGGTTCGATTCCCGGTCACAGCCTTGGGTGTTGTGGTTGTTTTTCGAGCATAAAAATATACAATCATGAGCTGGCTAAATAGTCGTAAAGACTAAAAGTCAATAAACCTAAAAAAAAAAAAAAGAATAAAAATAACTACCGTTATAGATGTACAAAAACTAATAAAATAAAATCAATGGGTAACTGTCAAAATGACGGTTACAAAATAATGAATCCAAAATATGTTCCTATAACGGTCCCGAAAATAGTGTGTAATACTCAACAATCAGTTTTTAGGGCCAAAAATAGGTCGGTAAATGGTTCCTAAGGGACCTACACTGTAGGTCCTACAGCCTCTTAATGGGGCACAAAACACACAAAATTTTGGGCTAAAAATGCCGTAGGCCCTGTTTAATACACTCATAAATAATTTTGTTTTGTTTTTAAATTTAGCATACAAAGTTAAGTAAGCATACCAAATTTCATTATTTTATCCCAAACAGTTTCGGAAATAATAATAAAAACCATCTTCAGGGGCGCCCCTTTAAGAGGCTGAGCTTCCTTAGTGGCCATTAGCTGACCTTTAAATCATTTTAAAATCAAGATAGAGGTGCGAATTTTAAATATACTTTTGTATGGTCTGAAACTCAACAAAATTTAACTTGAGTTTATTCAAACGACACCATGGTACTAATTAGCTATAAAGGTATGAGTGTAAAAAAAACAAATCATTACACTATGATAGTAGTACAAACTTTTTTTTCCTATCATTAAGTACTCCACCTTAGTTTAACTAGTTTTGGGCCGCTGATTTCAAAAATGTCATTAGTTTTTCTCTAGGACGTCTAGGATTTAAAATAATTTCGTAAAAAAATGCTCTGCTCAATCACCTCAAAATGTAAGTTTTTTGTTGGTATTTTAATTATTTATTAAATTATTTTGACTTAAATGTATCTTGAATGTACTAAAGTAATTGGTATACGGCAAATAGATCATATTTATTTTAACAATATGACATACTAAAACTAAAATTTTAATGTATTTTATGTAAAAAAAACAACCTTTATTTGAAATTTTTTGTCGTTTATTTTAATTATTAAATTGAAAGGGCAACAAAGTAAACAAGTTTCAATATTTTTTATCCAAATTAAGCCCTCACAATGTTGCTTTTTTCTACCTTAAATTTATTAAATCATATCAAATATCAAATTGGATTATAGTATTATTGTGCTTAATCCTCATCATCGTCGTACATCTTTTGCTGCAAATTCCAGCAAATGTCTCCTAGCAATGAATTTAACTTATTTCCGCTATACCCATATATGGGTATATCTATAGATATCTACCAATGCTCTAAATTTGCAGTTACTTGGTGAAATCGTTCTCCATGTTCATCAGTTCGGCAAATATATCAGGATGGAAAAAAAAGAAAATGTATTTTAAATGACATATTAACGCTAATTTTTTGCAAAACGGAAAGCATTTTTTCAATGAATTGGCGCCAATTTTAGGACCGATATGAACATTTTCATTGACAGCTTTAATACTATCATATGCGACAAGCTCGTCAACTTTGAGAGCATTTTTGAATGCTTGATCTTTTATTAAACGTGGTATATCAGGTCCATTTAATATTCCTGCAAAATTAAAGTAGTAGGTATATCTCATAAAATTTTGTAATAAAATATTGCCTTGGTTTTTCTTGGGCGTAAAGGTACCGCAACAAAAACAAAACAAATTTACATTACCACTGCTATTTCCTACTCTTTTTTCATTTTTGGTTCTTAAAATCACTTTCAAGTAAAAATACAATTTAAAGTTTAAATTTTAAATGTCAATAATTAATAGATGCACTTTAGTGTGCTTGAACGATAAAGTAGATAAAGGGGCCTTTATACTTCAATTCGATATTAAATTTTGATAAGACTTAATAAATAAGATTCGAGATTAAATTTTTGGGTACTTTAGGCATGATGTGAATAAAAACATCAAATAATAGTCGAAGAGTAATGCTTATACCGAAACCCGTTTACATTGTTGCCTTTTCAATTTAATTAGTAATTAAAAAAACGACAAAAATTTCAAAAAATGATACTTTTTACCAAAAAACATTATAATTTTTGTTTTGGTATTTAATAATATTAATAATAATAATAATAATAATAATATCAAAATATATCAAAAAACTTACATTTTGAGATAATTGGGCAGAGAATTTTATTACGCAATTATTTCGAATCCTAGACGTCCTGCAAAACGAGTGGCATTTTTTAAATCAGCAGCCCAAAATTAGGTAATATGGGTGGGCGTACTCAATGTTAGTAATTCGAACTATCATAGTGCTATGAATGTCACAATATTATATTATTGTATTATATATTTTATATAATATAAGCATAAACTTACAGGCCAGCCATAAAATTAAAGCTTTTAAAAGATAACGAAAGTAAAATAAACAGTATCGTAATAAACAAAGCGAGACTAACCTAAACAACATCTAAACAATATATTATTGAATACATATAATACAAACTTGGTAGAAAATAAAATGTTTGCTAAGATTTAATTAAAGGTTAATGGTAAATGGTACAATACATTAATTTAACAACTGCGCGCAGCAGATTCCTAATTCCGGCAGCCCCGGACAGAGACTTGGATGAAAGACCAGCAAGAATGTCCAAGCAACGTACTAATAACCCAAGCCTCATTCATGAACCCCAATTGAATGGGGTCATTACTAATACCCTGGTTGAGGGGGAGTCTGGATTGTACTTAGTTTTGGGTCAGTCGGCCCGGCGACAAAATTCCGGGAAAGGCCCTTACCATCGACATTGACATCAAGGACCTCCTAGGGAAGATTAACTGCCGGGGCGAAAATTCGGATCTACCAAACACAGGTACCGCTGTGCAGTGGCTGGATACGTATAGAACCGAAAGGAGGTAAAATAATCCTGGAAGATCAGTGTAAGGCGTGGCCGATGGGGCCTGCCATACGTTCTTATACTCATATGAGTATATACTCATCTTTATGTCGTCGACATAAGCAGCTGCATGCTGGGTTGTAAATAAGTTCGTTAACGAATAAGTTAAAGAAAAGGGGCACTAAGTCTAACCCATGTGGAACACCAAAATAAATTTTATAAATAGGTCTGTATTTAATCAAAAAATCAAATATCTTTTTTTTTAACTTCTGATATCAAAAAAATGGTTGCTGGACACTTAAAAAAGCCTACTTTTAAGCTCTTAATAAACATTTTGATCCAAGGTATCCCATAAATATGGGTTTATATTGCTATGAGCCTATAAGACGCCCTCCATTGATCGCAGTCCATAGAGCTCAACGTTTGCTTTGGTGTAATAAAAGAGCCAACTTGAATGATGAGTGGCGTACTGTGATGTTCAGCGATGAAAGCCGCTTTTGTCTTCGTCCTAACAGACGTACAGTTCGTGTCTGGAGACTACGAAATTCAATAGTTAATGACCGGTATGTTCAAGAAGTGCATCCATTTGGAGGTGGAGGTGTAATGGTCTGGGGTGGAATTTTCTACGGAGGTCGAACGGAGTTGTATGTTTATGAAGGTACCATGACAGGTGAAATTTATGCTCACGACATCATTGATAACATTGTGAATGATTATAGTTGGAATTTGGAGCCCAATTTTAGATTTCTGAATGATAACGCTCGCCCACACAGAGCCAGGGTAGTACAAGAACGGCTAGCATTCTATGAAATTAATCATTTGCCATTACCCCTGCTCCCTCCAGATTTAAACTGAATCGAGCATGGTTGAGACATGCTCGGAAGGGCACCAATTGCCCATCAACCTCCTGTTCAGGACGTAACGCCACTGAGGCAAGTTCTTCCATATTTATGGGATACCTTGGATCAAAATGACTTGGATCGTTTAACAGAGGTAGAATTACACGCTATTAATAAAACTGGTAAACAAGGTTTTGGACTGGAGCAACCAAATAGTGTTTGTAAGGTAATGTGGTGCGCTAAATTTGAATCTGTAACTGTTTTTCTCCTATCAGGTCAGGTTTCCGAAATATAAAATATCATTGTTTTCGTATGTTTTTAATACAAGTTGGTAAATTTATTCAAAAATAAAGGAAATTTCAATAGTAGATGGCAGTGTTTGAACATCGTTTGTATTTCTCTGGGTAAGTTTCACAAATAATCTCCCAGCATACTTTTGTCCCCAAATCCTTGATAATTTCTTTCAATTTTCATTAAATCTTGATGTACATGTTCTTCTTGTTTTCAATTTTCTTTCAATTTTCATTAAATCTTGATGTACATGTTCTTCTTGTTCATCGCTCACCGCACCCAGGTTTCCGAATCACCAAGTACTAGGAACGACTGGCAATGCATGGAGCATTTGGTAAACGTTAACGTTCAATTGAACTAGTTTTGAAACATCGATTTTTCATATTGATCCCAACAACTTTTGTTAAACAAAAATAACAATCGGTTTGGTGATTACTTTGCCTCGCCATATTACTGGAACTGAAAAATCGAAATATTTTTTTCGCCATTCGACCACTTGTATAAAATAGCTCTGCAACTATTGCAAAACAGTGTCAGTGTCCAAGTTTTGTCTAAATTTCTGAGAACAAAACCAAAGTAATGTAAATATGCATATTTCAATGTTTTTTTTGTTTTTTTTCAACTATATATTCACCACAGACAAAGCAGAAATAGCTTGGATTATTTTTTTATTTTTTTTTAGCTTTTAGTCTTTTTCAGACTATTTAGCCAGCTTATGATATTTTTATGTTTAATTATGATATTTTTATGTTTAATAAACACCCAAGGCTGTGACCGGGAATCGAACCCGGTACCGTTAGACCCAGATTGTTTACAGCTCTGTAGCTTGGATTAGTAACACACGATCTACTTGACATACTTAAGCACTATTATTATAGGGATAGAGAAGAAATGTCGATTTCCGTCAAATTACTTTACAGTAGCGCCACCATGCGGCATAAAAAGAACTAGACCTGATAGCACAATTTTGGCGGTAAATTTAAATTCTGCGCACTTAAATTACTTAGAAAACATCCTCATTTTTTCCAGTCAATTTTTTTCCATTAATTTGTAGACCAGTGTAATTATAATAAATTATAATTTTTTTCTTTTTGATAATTATCTGCTTTGTTACTTTGTAAGAGAAAAGTTGCCTGTAAATTTTAATTAAAATATTTTTTTAGTTAAACAAATGTGTTTTATTTCTGAAAGAGGTGACAGTAAATGTACGTTATACAAATTTTTTTGAAAACTATTTTTTTCTCAGAGAATTCACAATATCCTTAACTTTTTTTTCGATCAGTTTATTAATCCCCCATCGCAATTTTACATTTTTAAATTAGTCTATGAAAAAAACTTTATATCTCAATAACAAATAAATATAAGCTCAATAAATATTTTAATAGAATTGAATGCTCTACAAAACATGTATCCTATGTTTTTTGGTATAGATACTGTAGATACTAGTAGAATATTTAGGATTTTTAAATGTACATGTTTTTGATGACTTTCTTTAATGACTATCGAATACAATATTTATTTTACTTGTTTGAAATATCTTTAAAATTTGTGTTCTTATTAATTAAAATAGGCTTAACTATTTCCCCTTTTTTTCTGAAACTTTTTTTTTTAATATTCATTTTTTCCGGCATTCAAGCCTTTTGGATATATATTAAATTAAACAAAACGTATTATTATTTGAAATGCTTACATTTATCGAAAAAACAAAAAAAACCATTTTATAGATCAGTTAATTTTTAACAAAAACATATATTCCTCATATGAAAACTATTCTTATCTGGAACTTTTAAATTTAAAAAAAAATATTTTTTTTTTTTAACTTTGACCTAAGTATCTTTTGAATGGATAGGTTTATGAAAAAACCATAGGATACCTTTTTTAGATAATTCAATTCCATATTAAAATATGTATTGGGCTTAGCTTTAATTGTTGGCGAGATATAAAAGGTTCTTCATCGGACCAATGTAAAAATGGAAAATTGAAAATAATAGTGGAAATAAAAGTAAGAACTCCTACTTACATAAGCTTATTTTGATGTGCACAGCAACCAATTTTTCTATATCATAAATAAAAAAAAACAAAAGTAGATTTTTTGAATCACCCTATATACCCTATATTTTTTGAATCACCCTATAAAATAAAAATCAAAAGCTTTGAACAGTTTGATAATATTGAACGATAATTAAAAAATTGTGCTTTGTTTTATTTCTCAAATACTGAAATTATGTCCGACAGAAATGGTATAATTATAATTTATAAGAAAGCTGGTAATATTATGATCAACAGCAGTTAGTTTATTAGAAAGTTTTCCATTTAATCACATCGCTTTCTTTAACGTTGCTCAAGATCAGAGCTGGGAGTATCTTGAAAAAAAGGTACTTAAAAGTAACTTAGATACTTAAAGAGTCTAAGATACTTTTTATATTGAACAGAAAGTATCTTTGACTTAGTTACTTTGGAAAAGTATATTGTAACTTGTATCTTAAAAAGTATCTAAGTTACTCGGTAAAGTAATAACTAAAATACATTCAAGTAACTTAGATAATTTAAAGTAACTTAGATACTTTTTAAAGTAACTAAGATACTTTTTAAAAGTAACTTAGATACCTTTCAGTGTAACTTAGATACTTTTTTTAGAGAAAATAGAGGGAATTCCAGAATGATTCAAAGTAACCTAACCTACAACTTGTTGAATTTTTATAATTTTATAGTTTTTATTCAAACTTAAAAGCAGTGACCCGGACTCAAATGAAATAACGGTTCCTGTCCGGTTCCGAGAGAAACGACAAATTTCGGTTCGGGTTCTGTTACGGTTCCAAAAAAAATATTTCTGTCCGGTTCGGACCAATCTTTTCGGTCCATATGGTTTTTTTCGGTTCCAATTTTTTTACCATGTAAAATAAGTAAAATTATAAAATGAAAAATTTATTTTTTTGTAATTTTTTTTTGGTATGTAATTAAATTACTTTGTCTATTCTTTTTTTCAAATCAGGTTCTTCAATTTTAGGCTCTTTATTCTCTTTTTTTTTTACTTTTATTCTCGATCTGCTTGCTAACTTTATCTTTTTCTTCTGAACTTGCGATTAAAAAACTGGAAAATTCATATTTAAAATAAGTTTCTCTCCAAAAATTATGTTCTTACAAATAATTGTTCCTCTAATTTTTTTTCTTTTATGTTTGATCTTGTTGGGGGAAGTAAAAATTTGTGACCAGAAAACAGCCTTTTAACGCTTACTTACTTGTGTTGCACGTATCATAAGTATACATAATACTAGGCAACAGTAATTAATAAATCCCCACTACAAATGCACCTACCACCCATGCTAGTCACGATACCTACATACTGCCCTACTATGGAGAAAGGCAGTAACTGCTAAACAAGAAATTTGTGGAAAATTAGCATAAACAACATTTTTATAAAAAGCAGTAGGTATTTAATTGATTTTTTAACTTATGAGATATTAGACTGCATTTCTGTATTGAATTCGGTTACAAAATGTCCATAGCTTTACCATAGCACAAGAAAACGCATTTTGCATTTTTTTGCAGTTACTGCCTTTCTCCATAGTAGGGCAGCATTCACCTACATGCTAGTCATTTTAATAAATCAGTCTTTAACCTACTCTGGTATTATTTACTTCATGGCGCAGTCGGTAGGATATTTTGTAGTGGGGGTTAATTAATTACAGTGTTGCCTAGTATTATATAATATATATATATATATACATATGACATCTTTCTTTTTCCAATAAAGTTATTTTAATTTACATTTACAATAATTATTTATATTATTTATAATTTTACTTTAACCCTGATTTTGATTAGTGTAGTTTCATAGCTGAGTTGGATTGGTTTATATATTTTTATAGGTGGACGTTATGGGCATGGCCTATTTGATATTTGGATAGCCTTTTTAATAGCATACATTCTAAATTTTTATGTTGTTAGCAATTGCTTCGTACGTTTTTATTTATTTAGGTAATAGTTCTTCAATTTCAGAGTGTTTTTTCATCGGTAAACCAGATTGGTTTTAAACTTACATAAACATAATGTAACAAAATAATGTTTTAGCAGTACCTATGGAGTAAAATAAATAAAAAAATATATTGTTGGATTATGAATCAAATGTTTTTACCATTCGCGTTTAAACAATATTTCAATTTAAATATTAACGAATTGAATGATTGCAATATTTAATTATGAATTTGATATTTGTAAATGAATTTTATTATATTTCAATATATAATTTCGGTAAACTCCAATTTTGTTCCATTTAAAAAAATATTTACCAGCTCTAGAATCTTCTTTATCTAATAGTTTTTAGAAAAAGTTTGATTGTTTAACTTTTCTTAGGTGCTGTGTTTGAGGCACAGGATATCTTGAAAAATCATCAATGCAGGGATCCAATATGCGACACACACCTGTGGAAAGTGAAAAGGGAATTGGACATTTCACAACTTCGGTGCAAACAACTCGAAAAGGAACTTGAAAGCAACGGTATCAAGCCTCCTCCACCCTGCAAGCGGTAAGAAAATGTTTATTTTGATCCTTTACAAACAAAATAACTAAAAACATGTCTCAAAATTGTATTTGCTTTAAATAAAATTGTTAATTGCTATGAACTTATAAAACGACATAAGACATTGTGTATCAGTCACGGGCGTAAGTTTGAAGCAGTGGCTTTCGGAATTTTTAGTCACGGGATAAAGTTTAAGGTAGTTTACAGTTATCAAATGTCATACAATCGTCAAAATAAACTGCCATTTTTATAAATAATACTAAATGTAAAAATATTTTATTATCTTCATACAAAAATACAAACTTATTATTAAATAGTTTCGTGACACCAACCTTTGAAAAGTATATGAAAGTTTTTAATGACCTGTTGATTTCGCCAGCAGTGAACTAGTACTAGCCGATAAAGCATTATAAATTTCGGGTGCACCCCCATATGGGGTACCCATAAAACATGCTATTTACATTCCCTGTGAAAAATTGCTTCTAAATAGGATTTAAACGGTTGTTAGTCCATTTTTAAGGGAGAAATTTATGTCATTTTATTCAAATATTGTAATTAATAGGTAATACATTATTTTTTATACATAATAATTTTTTCGTAAAAAAATATACTTGTGTATAAACTTTTCTGGCAATCATTTTATTTAATACTAGCTTGCAAGCTTCGCCTTCGTGCCCAATTTAAATTAAGAAAAGTTTTATAATGATTACAACCATTAATTAACCTTTTAAAGATAAATAAATGTTTTCGGTTACTTTAACAAGCATTATTAATTGCAGTTTTATAATGATTTGCATATTCTCAAGATTATATATTTTATAACCCTGGAAAGAAATACAATTTTGGCACACATTTTTAATCTTTTGATAAATGTTTTATATTTTTATCACAATTTTTATTATAAAATTCACTTTTATTTTTAAAATTGGCACGCAGCATGACATTTTTTAAAATCTATCATGTTTTTAATTTTGTCACCTAAACTAAATTAATATTTAAAAAAATATTAAAATTATTTGTATAATTTTAAAGTTTGAGTTTTTTAATTCAATACCCTTATTTATCAGAAATAAATGTCTTTATGGGCATTTTCTTCTTAATTAAAAAATAAATAAAACTTTTTAATTTAATTAAATACTTTCCTAAAATATTCAAACTAAAAGAAAAATACTAAAACTTTTTATAATTGACTATATGAAAACTACAAAATGTATAATTGTTTGAGGTATTTGTTAGAACAATTTTCAGAATGTTTACTGTAATAAGATTTTATTATATTTGTTTTAACTTGTTGAAAACAACAAAAATTACATTTGCAAACAAATGTAATGGATACATCAACTCTCCTTTATGAAGGACAGTTAATGTATCCATATGAATGAAAATAAAAAAATATTTATAATGTTACTTCAATAATACTAAGGTTTAGGTGACAAATGTTATACACCTCAAGCAACCAGCTTGTGTACTTTAGGTAATCTGCCGTTAAATCTAAATCTTTTAAACAAAAATAAACCATTATTATTTATAAGGGAAATAAATACTAATTTGGTTGAAAATGTATTAATGTATTAATTTTTATACAAATTTTAATTTTGTATGAAGTAAGAGTTTATTTATTTAATTTTTTTATAAAATTACCTTTATGTTCTTTCTTAGTTTAGAAGTAAATGCCCTTAACCACTTTCTTTCTCCAGAATAAAAAATAAGACTAAACAAATCAATGCCAAGTTTAAGAAAACAAATTACTGATTAAATCAAGAAAATAAATGAAATGGTTTATTTATGTTTTACCACCATCACGGCTTAAACCGCCAAAAGAGAAAATCCTTTATTGTTTCTTAACCACACGTGTCTATGTTTATGTATTCTCCACACCTTTGTTTTGTCTTTTAATTATCATGTAATGTATGGGTAGGCGTCAACGTAGCACCAACTGTCTTACGTCCTGTCTGGGTTCGTCCAAATCTCCTGAGTAAGTCGAAGACTTACGTGTTACTTGTTGCAGTTAATTCCAATTCATATTATCCCGGCACATTCGCCATTTTTGCAACTATGTGTTGATTTTGTCAATTGCAAACCATGGTAACACATGTATTATACATAATAATATTATATCATATTATGATACTACATATCATGATAAATAGAAAAATACAAATTTTTGCAAGGTAAAAATATTTAATAAAATGTTATTTACAATATTAAAAGTAATAAAAACAAGAAAATATACGTATATACTATTTATATTTAAATGGGGCATTCCAAATCGACCACATTTAAACCTAACCGTTTTTATTTGGCTAAAATGTTTATCTTATAATACTCCTTCAAAAATATTTCTGTGAATTTGTTTAAATCTTTTTGACTAACTAACAATACTCTTAACTGGATTATCCAGATGTTTTTTTTTAACTTTTTTTGTTTTTTAACTTACTAACAGAAAAGTTTACAAAATATTCAGTCATATTCTATGAAATGTTTTAGTTTTTCAGAAAACTCATCTTCTACTTAAGTTTATTAAATCATTAAACCAATTTTTAAAAAATAATGACTTTACTAAGGATTGAACTCGGGACTTTTGGTTGTCAAGCAAACACTTGACATTTGTCTATAAATATGTTAATAATATTTTTAAAATTATAGCGTTAAATATCTTTTTTGCTGCTCTCTTGGGCGAAAATGTTTGCATCTTTATGTTTATAAATTTATTTTATTATGAAAACAAAGTTGGATTGGGTAAAAAAAAATAAAGAAAAGTTGGCCCACTATGGGATTTTCGCCATTAAACGTCTTTCCTGATAAAAAATTTTGATTGACATAAAAATAACATTCACTTAGTAAGTAAGTATTTGGGATTTTAACCACAGGGTGTTTAAATAAAATCTATGCAAGACATAAAGTATTAACTTTGTTATTTTAAAAAGCTAAAAAGTACTTATTAATTGTTTATTTTTAAGGTAAGGGTTTAACTTGTTTAAATTGTTCCAAATTTTCCCATTAAAAAAAAAATATTTTAACCATTGTTTCAGAAACCCGACGTTCAATTGTTTTTCTGTTTTCACCATTTTAAATAAAAATAACACCAATTTGCTAACTTTACAAACTTTGTAGCTCCAATAATAACAAAGCAATGATAAGCGGACAATTTTTGACGAAAAATATTTTTATCTTTTGAGAAAATAAATATGTTACTACACCAATTTAATATAGATTTATTATGGTAATTGGGTAATATCCTAAACAATTAATATTTTTTATTTAAAAAATGCCGCTATATTTCCAGTGGTGTCGATAAATGGGACGCACCAAAATTTTGATTATGTTAAACATCTTAATAATTATAATTTATTAGTGGGTATTTTGAGAGCCTTGTTGTTTTAGTAATGTTTTAATAATATTATGCAGAGCTGTCTTTAGTAGGAGGTAAATTACAGCTTGCATTTAACATGGACATAATTTAAAAGCTTCGTTCGGGACAAAAAAAGAGCGTTTATTATTGTTGGTTTTTAATATGTGACAGATCAAACAGACAGATCAAGAATACAAACGGCGCAGTTCCATAGAGTTTTTGGTATTATTTAAATTAAATTTGCTAAATCTTTCAAACCTGATCTGATTGCGAAAATAACACCTTTAGGGCCGTATGCAGAAACGTTGATTTATTTATATCAACTGATTTAGCATATCAGAGGATATAGGTTTTTGCACGACATGGCAACGTAGTAATTTTCTTTTAAAACTGTTGTTTTATAAAATAAATTGGGTAATTGCTATAATTGGGAACGTCTATGTTTTCCTAAAAAAGTCGATTCCTATAAATTAACATTTTAAATTGGACATAATAATAAAACAATTAAAATGTCATAAAGATTAATTTGACATTTGTGACATTTGCTTTTAACCATAGAAAATAATTTAGCTAATATAAGTCTAGTTACCATGTTAATTATATCAAATATCTTTCTGTTTTTTGTCTGATTGAAATCAATTGATTTATAACTTTCTTTAGTTTCATTGTAAAATAATTACCCCTAACATTGAACTTGGGTGAAAATATTTATTGAATAATTTTTTTATTTTTAAAAACATACAAACCTTCCATAAATTTAATATAATACTTAGATAATTAACAAAAATTATTATTTAATAAATAATAAGGATTATAAAATAAAACCAAAATTGTATTTCAAAAATATTTGTCTTATTTTTTAAATAGTTTTGAAAAATTTTAAATTTTAGACCATGTTCAACTTATTTTTTCTTTAAAATTATGTGCTTGCTCTCCAAATAGAAACAGTAGGTTTTAAGTTAAGGGCTTAACAAAGTAGAGAGGACTTTTTTTCTGAGCAAATTTTCACTCTATTTATTTTTGGGCCCAGAAATATAGGTGGGTACTATTGAACATAAAAGAAAATAAAATGGAGGGACAAAAGGGCAACAACATGGGTATTTCAAATTGAATATACATATTATAATATTATTAACAGTTTTTGCCAGTTATACAAGTTTAAAATGCATTTTATAAGAATATAAAAACACCCAGTAGGTAAAAACAATTGTTTTTGCTCGAAAGCAAAAACAGGCACAGTGTATAAAACGATTTTTTTATATGTTTGGTTCAAATTGTAATATTTGTAATATTTATTTGACAAATAAATAAAAAAATGCTCTGAAACAATATTTTTATTTTTAAAATAAAATACCCAGGGTAAAAAAATTTGAACTAGAACTGCAACAGTTAAATTTTTTAAGTTTTTAAAATTTGTGTACCTATATTTTTTAATATAAATTATTTAAAAACAAAGTGTATAAGGCATGCATAATTTTTTTCATTTTAGAAAAATAGGGATTCTTGCCCCATTTCCAGCAAGGGTGTAGCCAGAATATTATTCAGGGGTAAACTATATGCATGCTACAAAAAGTTTCGAGACTCCACCTCACACCCATTTTCTAGCACAATTTTTCTGGACATGCAATTTTTAAGTATAGCTCCCTCCTTTTGATTAAATGAGTTTATTTTGAAGCCATAATTTATGTATATCAAGCATTAACTAACATATGTTATCCTCTAGAGTTTTTTTCTTAATTTGTTTATATTATTGTCACAAATTTTCAATGTCTTTTTTCCCTCTCGATATCTTCGGCATCATTGCAATTATTTTTCAAAACATTTGCCTAAATGCCTAAAAAGGTGTAACTGGTACCTGTAAAAGAATAAGTAAAAGAGCATTGCCTTTTAGAAACAGGTATAGTATTCCTATAACAATAATATCATTATTTTAATTTTAATATAATTATAATATAATTAATTAATCTTTTACAAGAACAAACACTTAAAATTTCCACCAACTTCAACCAAATTTATTTGTTCTTTTTAGAGGCTTTTAGCTGTAGTTTTCGTTTTTCATACCTTCTAATGCAAATTTACTTATACCAGAACACATTGCAAACTTTGTACATAACCCAATTGTGTATGTTTTATATTGCCGCAATCCTCTTCGAACCATGTTTTTGTCAATAATAAGGTTTAGTCGGTTATAAATGCATTTATCTGTATATTAAATAATACATTTTAAAAATGTATAATGTAATAAACACATATTTAATTAAATTATAAACATATATTTAATTATTATTAAATTATCTTACATATAGGTACTTAAGTACCTATGTATATGTAAGATAATTTATTAATTAATTAACCTACAAATCTTTACTGTCATTTTGCTATGTTGCAAAATTGGTTCAAACTTTAATCAGTGGATATGCGTAAATTAGTTGATATAAATAAATCACCGTTTCTGCATAGGGCCCTTAATGTTTGAGTTTAAAACCGTATAAACCTGTTTTATTAAAGGATATTTTGACTATGAAATTAAGCGTAATAGCATAAACGTGCAGAGAGTTTATTTTTAACAATAAATTTTAAAAAATAATCAGCCAATTTGCGAAAATTTTATGGAAAATTTACTTGATGAAAAAATTTGTACATAACATTCAAAAAATATATAGTAACCCTTATTTCTTTATTAAAATTGGAATTAACTGCACACACGCTGAATGACTTTTTATTAATTTTGAATATTATGCTTTTTGTAAAGTAGACTAGAATGCCATCCCTTATTTGTGGGTATTTAGAACTTAGATTCTGCTTTCTACGTTAGGCATAAAAAATTTGGTAAGTATTCACAGACCATCTCTACTTATGCCAAATTGACATTTTGCATTGTTAATTTTGTCATTTTTGTAATTAAGTTAAATTTAAACAATGTTACCAACTTTTTTGACAGAATTTGGAAACGCTGTTGTTACCAACCATAACATAATAAATTAAATTAGGCAACCAGCTTAGCCTAAAGTTCCTAGTCGATCAGTGGCGTACTTTTTGGTAGGATAAAGGTTATTATAAATTATTTTTAGTCTTTGGAATTTAGAAAAAAAAAAGTTTCACGTGCTTCTTTATGGACCCTAAAGAACAACCCATTTTAATATATAACATTAATTACATAACACCCTGTATATATATATATATATATAAAGATTAGGGTGTCCCTTATTTAGGGGTGAAAAAAAATTTAACAGAGGCGCCCCCCAAATTGGTTCCAAATCATAAAAAAAAATCCTGCAAAATTTTAGATCAATCGGTCAAAGGGAACACGTGCCCCACAGGGGTTTTTTGAGAAATAATTAAAAAATTTGGAAGGCTGAAACGGTCTATCGCAGGAAAAAAAAATTTTGTGGGTTTATTTATGATAAACAACTTTCTTACCTACAGTTCTGCGTTAAAAAAAATGTTGGGCTCAAAAAGCGATAAAATGCTTTTTTGGCCACCTACTTTTTGAATTTTCTGTCCTAGAGCATTGACCCAATGACATAAATTGTAGGGGACAATGAGCCCTAAAGCAGAACATTCCATCTCCATTGCTATCAGCACGCGCCTTTTTTCTATGTGGCGCGAGTTCTGGGACACCCTGTATATATATTTATAAAGGGGCGTGCTGATGGCAATGTAGATGCCAATTTTTAAAATAAAAAATTTCTAGGTAATAGTGTAATAAATGAGAGTAAAAAAGCGGCAGCCAATACCTAGAGCTCTCGCCTAGGTTAAACGTAAGAGCTATAAAAATTGCTAGGAGACGATAGCACATTGTTGTCTCAAAACTTTTCAAAATCTTTTGTCCGACTGTGCATAGACAAGGTATAGGTTGGGTGGGCGGGGGGTTAGTTAGATAGGCAACTTAGTATTAAAGTTTTGTTTCGTGACTACTGCGCCATCTAGCGGGTGTAGTCAAAAATATATATTAAAATTATTGTTTAAATTTTTTTACTGGATGGTACTGATCCTTTTTTTACCTCCACTAGATAAATAATTCTAATATTTTTCTAGGAACGTTCAAAGAGGAATAATAAAACATAATAAAACTACATTTTTGTAATTATTTTATTTGTCAAAGTTACAAAATATATAAAGGCAAAAATTCAAAACACAACTTAAAATCAGTCTACATCATATGAACTTATCTAACTATTTCATTCCTATTCCTATTCCTATTCCTATAATATTATTCTATAAGGTAAAATAAATTTATAAATAAAAACAATAAAAATTTTAATACTTGGGCAAAAAGCTGGACATACCTTATCGTTTTTTGGAAATCGATGCATTTTTACACTATCTCCCCTGCTTTTGCACTTTTGTACACAACAAGAATAAACCATAATAATGAATACACAATACAAACTTAAAAGGTTATAAATACTTCACAATTTTTTTTCTTTCAAAACGAATTATGACAACTGTCATTATGACAACGGTAGTCTCTGTGACAAAAACAATTTTGGCGACATTAGCGCCTCTGGCAAGCGTAGTCTAAACTTCTCAGCGGACAAGTTTTTGTACAGTAAAGATGCACAACCATGCGACTGTGTTTAGTAACCTTTCAAAAAGGAATGTCATACTTCAGGACGCCAAGTAAAAATTAAATAACTAGCTCTGTACCCCAAAGCCAAAATATCTAGCAACCACTACAGAATTTCACTCTAGCGGGATTATCTTCCAGAACAACTTTTTCAGTCCAGGGCACGATCGGGAAAGCGCTGGGAAAAAACTCGTGCTGCCTCCCTAGAATTGGGCCCATACTTCCCATAAATAATCATCATTTCGGCATAATCAGAGGAGAAAAACATAATTTAAAATGATAAATAATGACAGGAACAAAAACTAACAGCAGTGTCACTATGAAGTGGATTCCAGTCGACCGAATATTTTACATATTATAATATAACAATGCATCCTAAGTATCCTAGCAATTTAAAGAATTCCCTTTGGCCATGTATTGGGATTGGCTATCGTTTTTTATTCTTATCTCGCTTATCCTTAGCGTAAGATAATTTTAATTTTCAAGTTTTGTTTCGCATAACTTTTGGCACGTTCCCTTTTCATCTGTGGCGCAAGTATATATGTATACAAATATCGAATATAGATTGAAAAAAGTAACATTGAATCTAGGTTTTTATAATTAAATGAGTAACACTTTTCATTTAAAAAAACAGTTTATTATATCTCTTATAATAAAATTTGAAGAATCATGGTCAAAAATTTAAAGACATTTTAAAAGCTTTAGCAAATGTGTTGCCAAGGAAAGGGCGAGAGCGAGGGCGTTAACAATAACTTGAAGCACAGATGAACTGTTTTTGCTGTTCAGACGAGTCTAAGAAAAAGTGGATAGCTAAAAGGTAAAGTTATTGTAGGTAAAGTGACTAAAAAAAGTTTCTCAAAACGTGTGACCAAATTTAAAAAGTTATTGGGGACAACAGAAACCAGTGTCTTACACCAGATCAAGCACTGTCGTTAATAACAGGAGGTGAAAATATCACAGCTAAACGCTCGGACACGTCGTAGATTACAAATCCATGCTTGGTTTAGATGTATCAGGTCAAAATTCAAAGATATTGAAAACACCCTGTATAAATTTAAACACCCTGTATAAATTTAAAAAAAATCAATTTGGTTGGACATCAGTTCCAAATTAATTGATCAAAAGGAACACGTGTTCCTGAGGGTTTTTTATACATAATTTAGGAAATTCAAAATGTTTTTTTGATAATTTTTTTTTATCGAGTAGAATTGAGGATATTATTTTAATTGAAATAAAAAGCATAAGAATGTTGGCACAAGAGGTGAAATATATTATTTAACAAATTATAATATACCAGTATACAGTGTCCCCGGATCGGATTTCCGACAGGAAAAACTTTGTTAGACGTAAACATAATTTTTGGTCGTTGATTCCAAATCTGTGCTCGGTTTAGTTGTATCAGGCCTGATACAACTAAACCGAGCACAGATTTGGAATCAACGACCAAAAATTATGTTTACGTCTCCGAGCGTTGAAAATTTACCTACAGTGTAATCAACACAAAATCTAACAAGGCCACGTATTTAGCATACAGAATGGCAGCTTGAAGCTGTAACTATTTACTTTTTATCCTCAAATCTGATCTGATCACACTTATCGCTATAGAATAACATATTAAAAAACAAAATAAAACTTGTTTCTAAAGCTTTAAATAGGCTAAAACCCCCTGCAGAATCCTCTAGTCTATAGACACAGTTTCGCCTAATTTGGATATTTATTTTTTCAAAAATGTGTTGGTCTTTTTTTGTTTTTTGTCCATTTTTTTCATTTATAATAAAATACTTTCTAAGATATAACTTTATCGTTTTAATATTGTCCTGCAGCAATTATTGAATTGTAATACAGGTTAATGGCGCTTATAATTATAATTAATTCGCGCTAAAATTGCTTTCTAGACCACAGTGCGCCACTGCAAATATGTTAAATAGTGTAAGTTGGTTTTAATGCAAGAAGTAAATTTGCTGTTGATTAATGAAATAAATTTAAATGTATTTTTAATTAAAATTTTAATTTGGAAATTGTCAGTTTTTTTAATGAACTAAAACAACATATTTAAGTTATAAAATTAATTAAAGTTTTTAAAACATTTCGACGCGCTATGATTTAAACAGGAATTTAAAACTAATCGTCGTAGACATTTTTTAAATTGTAAAAAGTTTTAATTAAAATTAATTTTAAAATAAATTTTATTTGCATATTTTTTTATGCGATTTTATTATTTTCCTCATAAATGCACAATTGTGTGGATTGTGCATAAATGTACCTTTGATAATTTAAAATATTTTAATAAAATAAATTGCATCAACACGATAATTAATAATAATTAAACATGTATTAAAAATTTTAATTTAAAATACATCTTTATATAAATTAAAATACTAATATTTAATAATAATTAAAATATAACATTGTATAAAATTAAATGTCATAATAAATCATAAAGTTTATAAACTGTATAATTTATTATGACATTTAATTTTATACAATGTTATATTTTTTAATATAAATAGTACATTATAGTCCAGGCGGAGAAAGCACAAATTATCCCTAAGCATACATTTCACTGCCGAGGCGATAGCCTTTGTGTGCAAGGCAATTAATATACTATTATATTATAAACTATTTTTTTAAGCATTTAGTTAAAGAATTTAAAGATTCTGTCATATCATTTTCAGGTTAAATTCAACCGACATGACATTTTACTTTTATTTATGTACAAAGTTTAATATTATTTTGACTTTTGAACTAGTATTAATTTGAAGACTTTCAATACCGGGGGAGTTTTTTAAAGTGTTACAAGGGGATATTTCAAAAATGGTTTTAAAATTTTTTTGTTACATTTTGGTAAACTAATAGAGTGGAGGGGGAAATATTTAAACATACCTTTGAGACCTACCCCCCTTTTCCTATTTGGAAGTGCGGGGGATGATGTTATTTTTTTATAAATTACAATCTAAGAAAATATTGATTTGCGCTTTCGGTTACTGAATTATGATTTATTAGATTATAAGATACTAAAAAATATTATAATTATAACAATTAAATTTCAACCAAATTATCTTTTGTCATGTCTGAGGAATAAACTTCCAAAGCCTTTCTGACTCTTTTTATAAATAAATTTTATACACTTGATAAGTAAATTAAAATTATTTTTTGGTATTTTAAAATTTAATAAATCATAATTTCGTAAGCAAAAAACAATTTTTTTGCACACATACCTAGTTTTTTACATAGATTCGAATTTAAAAAAATCATCGCTATTAAAAATTCAAAGTTACCCCCGCCCCTCAAAATAGGGAAAGGGGGTAGATGTAAAAAATATCTTTAAATATGTCCCCCACCCCTCTATTAGTTTACCAAGATTTCACACAAGATTTTGACAGAATCTGGTAACCCTGCTTGTAACACATTAAAAAACTCACCAGGTATAAACTTATTAATTAATTAAAATTATTTAAAATATTTGAAAGCAGTATCTGGTTAAAAGCCAAACAGATAATTTAAGTCTTGACAAATTTTGTTAATAAAATATTGTTTCTTAAAAATGTTTATACTTTTATTTTATTGCATTTTGTTTTTTAGTGTTGTAGTTTCCGGAGAGCAAGCCAGGGCAAGACTAAGGAACCTTACTCCTTATGAAAAAGGCAGCAACTTGGATTTGTGCGGGTAAGTAATTATTCTTAATAAGATAAAATTACAAAAACAATAAAACTTTAATTAAAAAACATCTTTCCAATTTCGTTTTGACAAAATTATTTGAAAAAAGATATTTTCACTAAAACCACATTTAAACCTTAATAAGGAGATTATACGAGCCCTAACACAAAAATGTTTGGACACTAAATAAAATTTGCGTCTCATCTTACCTGTTAATAAAATATATTTACTCAACACATTAATAATAAAAAAACATTATTAAAACATTTTTTTTATAATTCGAGGAAAAAAACTAGATTGTCATAAATTTACAGAACATTATTTATAATATTGTAGTATTTTGTTGACACATAAATATTCGTACAAATTATTTTAATAGAGCGTTGCGTCAGCTTTAGACTTAATAACGGCCTTTATTCGTGTAGGCATCGTTTTAGTTGGAGCTTCGCATTGCTCTGGAGTAAAAGAATCCCATATGCTCTGCAACTTTTGCCGCAAATCAGCAACATTTCGTTGTGGATCATTTTTCAATTGTTGCTTTATTTTATGCCACACTGTCTCAATGATATTAAGATCAGGACTGCTTGAAGGCCAATCGAGAAGGGTAATATTATGATGTTCCATTCACCAACCGAAGAAACATTAACCTTGAGGGGCTCACGCTCTTTGGATCAAGACTGATCCCATCCAAATCAGTCAAGTATCTAGGAGTCATCATTGACTCCAGGCTGACCTGGAAGGAACATGTCAACAGGGTCGTCCAGAGGGCCACTCATAGCCTATGGGCATGCAGAAGGACCATTGGACGCACCTGGGGCAACAGTCATAAGACCAATGATCACATACGGCAGCCTTGTTTGGTCGAATGCGTTAAGCAAGCCCACCTACAGGAAGAAGATGGATGGAGCTCCAACGATTTGCCTGCATGGGCATAATTGGAGCTTTCAGAACCACTCCAACATTGGCAATGAAGGCCATACTGGAACTGGCGCCTCTACATATCTTTGTGGAGGCACGGGCCCGGGAGGCCTCAGTCAGACTCAACGATTGGGGACAGTGGACTCACGGGGGGGGGGAAAACTCAGGGCATGCAAGGGCCTGGACTGAGACTATCAACCGGGACCCCCTTCTCACAAGAAGGGATGCAATGACAAAGACGTCTACCCCCCTCAGGAGATATAAAGTGGTTTTCCCCTCCAGAAACGACTGGAGCGAGCCTGACCCAGGCTTTCTCAAACCGGAAGGGCTCATCTGGTATACAGACGGGTCTTTAATGAAAGAAGGTGCAGGAGCTGGTGTATATGGAGAGCGACCTGGGGCGAGAATAAGCCTTGCACTAGGTCGATACCCAACGGTATACCAGACTGAAATCTTTGCCATCCAGATATGCGCCCAAGAGAATCTCCAGAGAGGATACTCGGGTAAACATATCTACATATGCAGCGACAGTCAAGTAGCACTCCGGGCTCTTCACTCGGAAAGGGTCAACTCGAGACTTACACTGGACTGCATAAAAACCCTCGAACTACTCAGTGTGCTCAACAAGGTTAACCTTATCTGGGTACCGGGTCATCGAGGCATCAGAGGCAACGAGGAAGCAGACCAGCTGGCTCGTGAGGGCAGCAACACGGCCTTCTTGGGGCCAGAACCTGTCATAGGGGTCGCCTCCTGTCTGGTAAAAACCAAGATCAGGAACTGGACTAACGACCAGTTTCAGAAAAAATGGCGTGAACAACAAGGCCTCAGGCAGTCAAGGGCCTTTATAAAGAGTCCTACTACCTGCAAAGAGGCAAAAAGATTCCTGAAACTTAACAGGAACCAGTTAAGAACCATCACAGGAGTCCTAACAGGACACTGGGTAGTCAAATACCACCTACACAAAACCGGACAGCAACGAGTCGGACTGTAGGTACTACAGCGAAGTAGATGAAACTACCGAGCATATAGTCTGCGAATGCGACGCTCTAGTCAATAGTAGACTAAGACACCTAGGGGACAGATACTTGGAACCAGAGGAAATAATGCATGCCCGACCAGAGCGGGTCTGCGCTTTTCTTAAAAGCTGCGGGCTCGTAAGGTAAGGCAGAGCTTCACCAAAAAGGGGGTTTGCACAATGGGCCGTATGGGTGCCTAAGTGCTGCCTGCAAAGGCTCCCCTTCAAATTAATCAATGATCTTCCAACCATTTTTTAGTAGTTTTGACCGTATGACAAGATGCTCCGTCTTGTTGAAATATAAAATTTCCTGTCGGCGATAAAATCGAAAGCGAAGGCAACAAGTCATCGTTAAGAATTGCTTGGTACTTTTGTGCATTTGCGGTTCCATCGATAAAATGCAATCTTCCTAAACCATAAGCTGACATATTGCCCCAAACCATTACACCAGCAGGAAACTTAATTGTCCGTTTTAAGCAGTCTTTATGGAATGCTTCAGTTTTTGTTCTAATGACCCTCTTGCGGCAATCACCGACAGACACATCAAATCTCGATTCATCACTGAATATTATTTTTTTACATTAGTCAAATGTCCAAATTTCTCTTTCCTTTGCCCAACTCAAACGATTTTTCTTTTGTTTTTCCGTGAGCAACGGCTTTTCTTTAACCTAAAATTTTGCGAATTTAAAGCATTTTTCTTAACTCTTTGTAGCTTAACATCCCTTATAAAAATGTAAGTTAGATTTTTGTATCCATCTCCGACATGTTTTGCGGGATACATTAACATTTGTTTCTTCGTTCCATTTGGCTGTTATGTCCCGAATTCTTGGACTTATTTTACGTGGACGACCAGTGCTCTTCCGACTACGTCAACAGATACGGTCTCTCCAAACCTTTTTATAATGTCGGCAACCGTAGTCTTAGGTAAATTTATTTATTTTGCAATGTCGCGGAAAGATTTTCCGCCATGGAATAATTTTACAATTAATTCTCTTACAGTTTTATGTGTTGCGAGCCCACGCGCCATTTCACTAACTTTAGAACTATCAAATTAAATAATTAGGACCTACTTGATTATGTGTAAAAAAATCTTTAAAATAATACGCCTTAAATGGCCATATGCAGTTTTTAAAACCTGAATAACATAAATGTCCGATCATTTGTGTGTTAACAAAATGATACGATATTACAATTTATATTCTATAATTTTGGTTTCGGTATGGTTTATAATACACCAACGAATAAAAAACTCCCACCTTTAAAACGCCCTTTATAGTACATGTTTCCATGACACTAAGTGACCTTTTAAATACACATTGACAAGTTGTGGCTTTATGGCGCTTTAGTCACGGGCTGAAGTTAGTTTTAAGTTAGTTGACAGTTGTTAAATGTCATACAATCGTTAAAATAAATTGCCTTTCTTGTAAAATAATATTAAATGTAAAAATTATTTTATTATCTCAATACAAAAATACAAAAGTATTAAATAGTTTCTCATCGCCAATATTTAAAAAGTTTATATGAACATTGTACTGACCTTTTAATTTCGCCGGCAGTAAACTATAACTTAAATTCAGGCACGGACTCCACTGTAAAGTGCTCATAAAACATTTTCTTTACTTTCACTGTGAAAAACTGTCAATTTTCAAGAAATACATTTCGATTTATAACCTTTATAATCTGTGTTTATAAAATAACTAAATTTGACATTTGACGGTGACACACAGATTCTTCTATTGTTTCATAGATGACTATTAAAAATACTATATCTTTATATCTACGTTTAAATAAAATTATTAAGTTTACTGTTAAATTAAATATTTCAGAAATACTAAGAAAATGATAACTGTCCGAACATTTTTGTGTTAGGGCTCGTACAATTGTTAAATATATACGTTTATGTAAACTTTTTTTCACGTTTTTGGGTTTAATTTATCTGGTGCTGCAGCGCGGCATAAAAATTGTTATTTATATAAGCTTGTGTAAACTCCAACTCTTTTTTTAATAAATTTAATCCTCTCAAGCCTTCATGCCATATCATAATTTAAGCCAAGCCGCAGTAAATTGGATAAAATATAAATGGATGAAAATGCGAAAAAACAAAAAAAATCTGACTACTAAAATTAAACTCCATATAACAGTTAAATCCTTAAACCCTGAATTTAAACATTTAAATACTGTTGTCAATGAATGTAAATTGAAATTAAAATACATGGAAATATTAAATGTCTTTTATTTAAAAGTTGTAATATGAGTTAAGCTACGTCAAGTAGGACCAGAAAGTTTGACGAAATCACCGATTTTTAAAATAATCACATTATTGTGTAGTAGGCATGACGCATATGTCACAGTAAAAAATATGTTTTGAATTTTTTTTTAATGTTATTAAAGGTAATAATTTTGTAAAACTTTAGAGCACGGTAAAATTGAAAAAATAGAATCTCTGGGACAACTCTGTATAATTCAATTAAATTTTACACACTACTGTAGCATTGTTTAGACTATATAATGATCATTTAATTAAGGTAAATTTGTTTAAATAAAAGAATTTTGCATACATTTATTATACAAAATTGTACTTCATGCTGAAAAAAAAATTAATCTTGTGTCTTAATATGCGGAAAACGTTTCCGTTTAATAAGATATACTCAAAAATTTGTCATTCCGGAGATTCAGTAACGTTTTAACAAAAAAATTTAATATTTCCGGAATGACATATGAAGGACAAATTTTTGAGTACATTTTATTAAACGTGAAGGTTTGCCGCATATTATGACACAAGATTAATTTTTTTTCAACGTGAAGAACACAAACAAAATTTCAATTGTTTAAAATAAATGTATGCAAAATTATTTTATTTAAAAAAATTTACCTTAATTAAATGATCATTCAGTAGTCTAAACATTGCTACAATAGTGTGTAAAATTGAATTCAATTATACAGAATGGTCCCAGAGATTCTATTTTTTCAATTTTACAGTGCTCTAAAGTTTGACAAAATTGTTAACCTTAAAATATTACCAAAAAAAACGAATTTTAAACCAAATTTTTTACTGTGACATATGAGTCATCCCTACTACACAATAATTTGATTATTTTCAAAATCGGTGATTTCGTGAAATTTTCTGGTCCCACTTGACGTGGCTTGACTCATATGCTCCACACATCAAAGTCCCACCACGTGACTATAATTTAAATAATTGGTTAATTTTCTACTAGTGTCAAGCTAATTTCGTCCTAATTTCGGAAAATAAAGCAATATATGGCTTTGTTATTTTTATAAAGGTCTTAATTTAAAACACAAAAAATGCATGTTTTATTATTTTTAGAAAATAGGACGAAATTACCTTGACACTGACAGAAAATTAACCTTAATTTTTTCATCGAAGTCACGTACTTGGACTTTGATGTGTGGAACATTTAGTAAAGTTATGTTAAAATATCAAAAAGTAAGTTATGTAAGTTGAACTTCTTTTGCGATAACATCGTTTTTTTACCATTAACGAATTTGTAAAACAAAGAAAGTGTATTAAATTTTGTAATTCAAAATTTATTATGGAGAAAAATCCCCAAGGGGTTGATGGTCGAAAACTTGAATTTAAGGGGTTACATACATTTGTGCTGGGCATTTTTTTATTGAATATTTTTACAACATATGTTGTAAAAATATTCAATAAAAAAATATATACTTTTAAGAATATGTACTCTAAATTTCATCAAGATGTTATAGTAATTTATAGCCCGCTACCTCACGAACATTTAAAAGCAAATTGAATGAACTATACAGGGTGTCACCTAATTGTCATCCGTTGGGGGGATGATAGTACACGCCAAAACAAGAAAGTTTTTCATTTTTGCATTAGAGCTTCTGTTATTTTAATAATAAAAAATATGAAATTTTTTTGACAAAACCAGGATGTCACTGACCTATCCTATCATGATTGTTTTTACCTCTAAAAACAATGATATTATTCATCCAAGCAAAAAATAAACAGATATGCGGACAGTGTATTTATTATGTAATATCAAGCAAACTTTTAAACTTATTTAGAACTTTGTTATCATTGATTACTGATAGTTCGGTTGTTATTGTTGTGATTATTTTTGATACTTGTACGTATGCATTATTCAATGCGATTTACCAACGCCGAGTATACCGACATGGTCATATTTTATGGCAAATGCCATGAAAACGCGAACCGTGCCGCTCAACTATATGCGGAGACTTTTCCCCATAAGGATCGGGGATGTCTGCGAGGCGTTGTAGCAATCAATGCTGAACAGCAAGTTATTGACATGTTAGAGGACGATCCAACATTGAGTGTTCGAAGAATTGCTACTCAAATTCCCGGTATTTCACGCGGGGTGGTTTGGCGAATCATTAGGGAGAACTTGTATCACCCTTACCATTTTCAAAGAGTGCAGTCTCTTGAACTACAGGATCATCCAGCGCGAGTGCTATTTTGCGATCTCCTCCTTCAGCAGGCCAGGGCTAATCCGCGCAATTTAGACTTTGTGTTGTTGACTGATGAGTCAACGTTTGGGCGAACATGCACATTTATGCTCATGAAAATGCGCATGCCATAAAAAGCACGAACTTTCAATTAATGTTTGGGCGGGCATGTTAAACAACCAACTAATAGGGCCTTTTGTACTTATTTAGATTTTTTACAAAATGTTCTTCCTAATTTAATCGAAGACGTACAGTCAAGTGCATTGAATCAGTACCACCCTAAGGCTTATATTCGCTTGCAGCCATTGCGAGGTGGTGGGGTGAAAATTATTGCCTTAACGTAAACAAACTTATTTGGGTATTTCTTACCTGAACCGGTATAAGATTTATTGTTTCATATTTATTTTGATGAGTTTTGACGTTATTTTTGTAATAATATTTTTTTTTAATTTAGATATAATACATAATTTAGACTTTTTTAAAGTTAAACATAGGCTTTTTGGCATAAAATACTACTAATTTTTATTAAACAAGTGTCAATAAACTTATTCGCAATATAATTATCTAAAATTCGTTACCCACCTACGCACGCACACCCTCTAAAAAATGAAAAAATATAAGCGTTAAAAAATACAAAAAAATTGAATAAAATATTTATAATTTATAAATTAAAAAATAATGGAATAATTAAATTAGTACCATAAAACGGGGCGACTTGATAATCTTTTTGGAATATTTGAGCACACGCCGCCATCACTATGACGATTTGATTGAAATAAAATAATATTTTATATATCCTCCTACGAAAATCGCTTTTTTTTTAAGAAAAATAGTTTTTTTAAGGAAAAACAGTTTACTGTTCGGTTTGACCAACAAATAATTTTGTGTGCTTCCCTTTATTTTTTCTATATAAAGTTTAAACGCAATTTTATATTCTTTACTTGAGTCTCTTAAGTTTCGACCCTGGCTTTCTTTTATATGTTAAGTCGCCCCTGAAATAAAAAAAAAAAGAATACGCCACTAATAAATTTGACATGAATATAAAATTTTGGGATTAGATTCTAACCGTTAGAATATGAATGCCTACTAAATTACTGTCCAGGAAAAAATATGTCATTATTAAAGCCTTTTTAGGAATCTCTGTATAAAAGAAAGTTTGTTAAAAAATTATTTTTTTTATGGAGCTGCACAATAAAATCTACAGATATAAATTAATCTAACTAGCATGCTTGGTGTTATATTTTATAGCTATATTTTGATATTCAATTTTTAACCCCTAGATAGTAGCCTGTATTTTGGTCAAGCGCTGCAAAGAGTTTCAAGTCGCCACGTTTTACGGTATTTCCTTTTAATTTATCTTTTTTACAGAAAAATTCAATTCTCTTGATATTTGCGATATATTTTGCCCTTCCTCATGCAAAAACGTAATTCGCATACGGGTTTCATCTGAAATATGCCGCTGCATCGTAAATAGTTTTCAATCCGTGTAAACATAGAATAAACCACAGACTGTCTGTGGAATAAACACAGGATACAAGAACAGATGGACTAAATATAAAAAACCCCGAAGGGTGTATCGCAGTGGTCTAATGTGACCTTGGTTAAGACAGAATAAATTAAGTGGTTAAGATACTAGAGTAGGCGGAGCTATGACTGAGCATCGCAAGCGATTTTTGAATTGCTATTTAATACATAATTTAGACTGATAGTTCGGTTGTTATTGTTGTTATTATTTTTGATACTTGTACGTATGCATTATTCAATGCGATTTACCAACGCCGAGTATACCGACATGGTCATATTTTATGGCAAATGCCATGAAAACGCGAACCGTGCCGCTCAACTATATGCGGAGACTTTTCCCCATAAGGATCGGGGATGTCTGCGAGGCGTTGTAGCCATCAATGCTGAACAGCAAGTTATTGACATGTTAGAGGACGATCCAACATTGAGTGTTCGAAGAATTGCTACTCAAATTCCCGGTATTTCACGCGTAATTGATATAATACATAATTTAGACTTTTTTAAAGTTAAACATAGGCTTTTTGGCATAAAATACTACTAATTTTTATTAAACAAGTGTCAATAAACTTATTCGCAATATAATTATCTAAAATTCGTTACCCACCTACGCACGCACACCCTCTAAAAAATGAAAAAATATAAGCGTTAAAAAATACAAAAAAATTGAATAAAATATTTATAATTTATAAATTAAAAAATAATGGAATAATTAAATTAGTACCATAAAACGGGGCGACTTGATAATCTTTTTGGAATATTTGAGCACACGCCGCCATCACTATGACGATTTGATTGAAATAAAATAATATTTTATATATCCTCCTACGAAAATCGCTTTTTTTTTAAGAAAAATAGTTTTTTTAAGGAAAAACAGTTTACTGTTCGGTTTGACCAACACATAATTTTGTGTGCTTCCCTTTATTTTTTCTATATAAAGTTTAAACGCAATTTTATATTCTTTACTTGAGTCTCTTAAGTTTCGACCCTGGCTTTCTTTTATATGTTAAGTCGCCCCTGAAATAAAAAAAAAAAATAATACGCCACTAATAAATTTGACATGAATATAAAATTTTGGGATTAGATTCTAACCGTTAGAATATGAATGCCTACTAAATTACTGTCCAGGAAAAAATATGTCATTATTAAAGCCTTTTTAGGAATCTCTGTATAAAAGAAAGTTTGTTAAAAAATTATTTTTTTTATGGAGCTGCACAATAAAATCTACAGATATAAATTAATCTAACTAGCATGCTTGGTGTTATATTTTATAGCTATATTTTGATATTCAATTTTTAACCCCTAGATAGTAGCCTGTATTTTGGTCAAGCGCTGCAAAGAGTTTCAAGTCGCCACGTTTTACGGTATTTCCTTTTAATTTATCTTTTTTACCGAAAAATTCAATTCTCTTGATATTTGCGATATATTTTGCCCTTCCTCATGCAAAAACGTAATTCGCATACGGGTTTCATCTGAAATATGCCGCTGCATCGTAAATAGTTTTCAATCCGTGTAAACATAGAATAAACCACAGACTGTCTGTGGAATAAACACAGGATACAAGAACAGATGGACTAAATATAAAAAACCCCGAAGGGTGTATCGCAGTGGTCTAATGTGACCTTGGTTAAGACAGAATAAATTAAGTGGTTAAGATACTAGAGTAGGCGGAGCTATGACTGAGCATCGCAAGCGATTTTTGAATTGCCTTGGTACTGACTTATTGCACTCGACTGTACCATTAGAGATTTTTCGCCGCATACGTTTTATGCACGACGGAGCTCCATCACATTTTCAGCTAACGTACGGGCGTATTTAGATACTGAATTTCCCAATAACTGGATTGGTCGTGGCGGTCCCACTCCTTGGCCACCTCGATCACCGGATTTAAATCCGTTGGATTATTTTCTTTGGGGCTACATGAACAGTTTAGTGTACCAGAGCGAAGTTGACACATTGGAACAACTCCGCAAACTTGTCACTGCAGCGGCAGATGAAATCCGAAATAATCCGGATATGATAGCAAGAGCGACACATCATAATTTTCTACGCCGCTGTCAACTTTGTGTGGATAATAATAGCGGAATAGTTGAACATTTATTATAATTTTGTGGAACACTTGAAAACCACGGAAACTTCGAGATACCTAACAATAAAAAGTAAGTATTGTTTTATTCAAAGAATCTACCTAAAAATAGCTGAGTATGCAAAACAAAAAACAATTATCAACAAGTAATGAATGATAACACAAATGTAAATTTTTAATAAATTTAGAGTATTGCCCACTGTGCAAGGATGTTTTAGTAATTTGTCGTAGGTCAGGAACAACCAGTGGGTACTGTACTGTATAAATTTTAATGATTTTGTTATTAAAAAAAATGGCACTAATGCAAAAATGATGGAGGAAAACCGTTCTTATTTTGGCGTGTACTATCATCCCCTTAAAGGATGACAACTTATTTAGTGACACCCTGTATAAACGCGTTTATCTTGGAATCGTATTTTTGAAAAGTGCCGTTGCCGTGAGCACGATTTCTCTAAAACAAATTTACCGATACATCTTAAATTCGGAAGTGTTGTTCCTTATTACAATAGCCCCTTCGTGAACGAAGGAATTTTCATTTAGACGAAAATTTTTATTTTTTTCGGGCAGAAAACTCAATTTTTGTACCCTCGAAAATCACCGCCATTTGCGTGCAAAACCCTTCTTTCACGAAGGAGGTGATGTACTAATATGTTGTTTTTTTTTTTCATTAAGATCTATTAGGCGGTTTTCGATATTTCATGCTCACCGCAAACATTTGAAAAAAAGGCCACAATTCTTTATATTTTCGCATACATTTTTTTTTAAATACTTTGAAACATACCCTATTCGATGCTTTATAGTTCGTTTCAATATATTTATTATTATATACCAAAAAAAAATCATCAAAAACCGTTAATTTTTACGAGCTTATATGTATGTAACCCCTAAAGTTTCATATACCGTACCATGGAGCCTACAGAAAGAGTCCGAACTTTATGTAAACAAGAATCTTTAGTCGTTTTTTCGCGTAAATACCATGAAATACTATGGTCATTAAACTTAACCTTGGTTAATAGTTAAGGCATTTTTGCGTTTAGAGTGCGTTCAAAAATCCTAACTATGACGTCACAAATACCAGACCATAAAACTATATCGCTGAGCTAGTTATTCAAAGTGGTTAATAGTCTTTCTCTTTTTAATATATATATTTAATATGTTTATGTAGGAATAATGTTGTGTGCTAAACATATCTTCTCCAAAACATCCCGCCAACCTTCGTCTTTTTCTTTGGGGTTCCATTCTAAATTTTGAGTTTTACAATAATAATTTTCGTATAAACGTTAAACACTGTTGGATATTAATTATGGTAAACAACAGTGAAGAACTGTTTATATATAAAAAGAGGTATAGAAAAGGTAGGTATAAGAACTAGGGTTCATAGAAAAAGAATATACAAGGTAAAAGAAGAGGCAAAGAAATTTATTTACACCTGTAAAAGCATAGAAATTAAATATAAATAGGTTAAAACACATTTTAAAAATTATAGGTTATGAACAAGTAAACAAATGTTAGAAACCTAACCATGGTTATATGAATTAACTGTGACGTCATGACTTATTTAACCGTAGTATTTCATAGTATTTACGCGAAAAAACGACTTTCCTAAGATAAGAGGGCGCTTGTGTTTAATGAAACAATTGACTAATTTGGACCGAAATGCCACCAAAAGAGCAGACGTCAGTACGCATCGACAATCAGCGCCGCTGGTGGTGAAAAAAAGACTTATTTTGTGCAATTTAGAGGGCAGGTTTTATCAATTTCCCCTATTAAGTTCGGTCTTCTTGTGTAGGCTTCATGTACCGTACCCTAACGATCTAAAAATCTTACACAATGACTTAAAATAATAAAACGTAAATAATATTATGTATACCTACTGGACTAAGCGGTATTGGTCTATGTATTCCTATTTGTTTGGTTTATTTAAAGCCTTGGTTAATTAACCAAAACAAACAAAATATTAAAAAAGTAATAAAAAATATTCTTGAACCCAACATAATAAATAATCGGTACACAATGTTTAGGCACTCGTGACTTTACCCCCGATACTTTTTGTGTGGTTTTTTTAAATGAGAAAACCCGAAAACTTTTAAAGATTTTACTTCAAAGTGGTCGCACATGCGTTCTGGTCGGCACTTGGCCTAAGAAAATCTTGATTAATTATGTTAGATACAGTTGATTTTAATATATCACACGACGATTTTCCATCACGATTTTCTTTGACTGCCCTTGAGGAAATTTTTTCTGAAAAAGTTTTAATAAGTAAAAATATGAGTTTTGAAAGTCTTAATTTCTCTTAAAAACTCTGAATAAGACTTATTAAGTCGGAAAAAGTCACAATAAGACAAAATTTGGGAGTCTTCTGGAAGAGTTAATAAGAAGTAGAGAAATGGTAGGTACCTATGGCTATAAAAATAAATATCTGAAATAATTCAGAGAGGTTGTAGGTATTTGGTTATTGTAAAATAAAATACATGGAAAAGTACCTATTTATTAACATTTTTGCTGTTGCTATAAGACAAGTTTATTGCACAATTACCTATACAGGGTGATTCACCTAACTTATTCATTAGAAGTTTATGGAGAACGAAAAAAGATATCGATTTGAAATTTGTATAGCAATTATAAGCCATAGTAAACTACTTTTTAAAATTATTTTCAATGCGTTATCACTTCCGGTTAAACCGGAAGTGATATCAACTTTGTTTTTTCAAATGGAACCATATAAATATTGCATTTTTGAATTCTACGTAAAATTCTAGAAATACTAAAATTTGATTATTTTTTTTATTTTAAACAGTTTTTGAGATATTTAATTTTTTTTAAAAATTTTGACAGATGGATTGTCTTACTAATATGTCTGTATTACCACTAATTGTAATGTTAAAAAGTTAATTTTTGGTGTAACAATTAACTAAGGAGCACTCTATCGAAAGCCATTAATAGTATTTGAAAATTTTATACAGGGTGTCCGGTATTTACGTTGAATTTTTTGTCACTTAAAATACCAATAACTTTCTTATTTCAAATGAAACTACCATACAATTTTCAAATTATTGGACACAAAATAATGTTTTCTATTGAAATGCTGCAGCATTCCCTATACCTAAAATCAATATTTACAGAGATATTACAAAAAATGTGAAAAAACGCTTATTTTTTTATTTCTAATATGGGTAGTGTGCGTTGGATTGTCTTTTATTTCGTATTTATAAAGTAATGTCAATGTCAATGTCGCTGACAATTGTGTTACAATGGATGATAATAATTACACCAATCAAAAAAGAAAAGTTTTAGAAAGAACAATAGGAAGTTTTAATGTGTATAATCAGTATTGTGCGTTGGATTGTTTTTATTTCGTATTAAACAACGTTAAAAGAAATATCAATTTAAAATTCAAAAATTATATTGAAAAAATAAAAAAATGTAACAAATAAAACAAATCTAAAGTAATTGTTCAATGTATCGCCCGTGTTGTTTACGACACATATTGATACGTCGCAAGACACCTTCAGAAGTTGTTCTCAAAATTTCTTCATGGAACAATTCCGAAAACGCTTGTCTCACTTTCTGAGATTCTTTGCTGTTGCTGGGTGTTTGATAAACTTTAGCTTTTATAGCACCCCAAAGATAAAAATCTAGAGGTGTTAGGTCCGGTGACCTTTGAGGCCATTCCCATGGACCACCTCTTCTAATCCATTTTTCGTTAAATAATATTTGCAAATTTCGAAACTCTTCTAGAACAATGTGCCGGCGCGCCATTCAATTGGTACTAGCAAAGAAACCTTTCGCTTAAAGGCAGTTCATCCAAAAATTCACTTACCGTCGAATTCAATATTTCCAGGTATTTTTCTGATGTCTGGTTCTCTTCGTAGATACAAAATGAAAATTGATCCTTCATCAACAGACAAAAAACGTTAAAACTAAATTTTTTTTGGAAATTCCCTTGCCGGACCACATGTGGATTTTCAGCACACCAAAAGTGTTGATTTCTTGAATTAACAATGCCTTCTCTGGAAAATTTGGCTTCGTCTGTCCATATAAGTTTTCCCAGAAAAGAGTTATCCTCATCAACTTTGCCCAGAATCTCCGTGCAAAACCGCTCCCTTCTTTGAAAATCTGCATCTTCATTGAAGATGAAGATTGAATCAAGGCCTTGCACTTTTAGGAACTTGTAGTTGTGCATTCCGGTATTCTTAGGTATCCGCTGGGCAGATGTATACGGAATGCCAAGGGCAGCTTCAACTCCTCTGATGGACCCTTGGGGCTCTGCATTTAAAAATCCCAAGACGTTGATTTGATTATCTTCGTTGCCTATCACCAGTTTTAGCCTATTTCGTTTTACTTTTAGTGGGCCATGATTAATAAATCTATTCTCTATCGTCCGGAATTTAATTTTGGTGAGTGGGGTTAAATTGGGATACCTCTCATTAAAAGTTCTTATTGTCCTTTCTAAAACTTTTTCGCACTCGCCATATGTATAATAGTTATTTATGTATTAAGGGCATAATAAGGTTTTTATGGTCCGAGGCGCTATGCCAGCAATGCATACAAAACTTTATGCACGATTAATATATTATTATTTTTAATATATTATTGTTTTTTAAAGACCTTTACGTCAAAGAATTTTTGTAATAATTGTCATATTATAATGTCAACTGACATCAGTCAGTTTTAAAGTTTAAAGATGAATGAAATTGAGAAAGCAGCTGAAAAGGCGAAAAATTGCGGCCTGCTGCCGAAAAAATCAAAATCTTTATACGAAAAAACTTACTTCGAATATATCAAATGGTGTAACATTGTTGTTTTTAATTTTTGACGTTTTATTATAGCCCGCTGGGCCATAATAACGCCCGCGGGCTATAAAAAGACGTTTACGTCAAAGAATTTTTGTTATAATTGTCATATTATAATGTCATCGTGCATAAACATGTTTAGAATATCTTGATTAGTGTAATTATTATCATCCATTGTAACACAATTGTCAGAGACGTTGACATTGACATTATTTTATAAATACGAAATAAAAGACAATCCAACGCACACTACTCATATTAGAAATAAAAAAATAAGCGTTTTTTTCACATTTTTTGTAATATCTCTGTAAATATTGATTTTAGGTATAGGGAATGCTGCAGCATTTCAATAGAAAACATTATTTTGTGTCCAATAATTTGAAAATTGTATGGTAGTTTCATTTGAAATAAGAAAGTTATTGGTATTTTAAGTGACAAAAAAGTCAACGTAAATACCGGACACCCTGTATAAAATTTTCAAATACTATTAATGGCTTTCGATAGAGTGCTCCTTAGTTAATTGTTACACCAAAAATTAACTTTTTAACATTACAATTAGTGGTAATACAGACATATTAGTAAGACAATCCATCTGTCAAAATTTTTTAAAAAAATTAAATATCTCAAAAACTGTTAAAAATAAAAAAAATAATCAAATTTTAGTATTTCTAGAATTTTACGTAGAATTCAAAAATGCAATAATATTTATATGGTTCCATTTGAAAAACCAAAGTTGATATCACTTCCGGTTTAACCGGAAGTGATAACGCATTGAAAATAATTTTTAAAAGTAGTTTACTATGGCTTATAATTGCTATACAAATTTCAAATCGATATCTTTTTCCGTTCTCCATAAACTTCTAATGAATAAGTTAGGTGAATCACCCTGTATAATAACATATGTAAGGTGTAATAATTATAACAATTATAATTTTTTACATACGATGCCCTTGATTTGCTTTCATTGTTGCCACTGTGCGTTTTATTTTAATAGTTTCTTTTTATATACGCAAATATTTACCTATCTAACCATTGTTCCATACAATTCTTCTAGACGTAATATCGTTTGCAAGTATTTTACTGGAAAATCGGGTATTTTCGTAATATTTTCGGGAAAAATCGGGTAATTTGAAAATTTTGATCAAAATAATAACTAAAGAAATATTCAGTAAATAATAAATATTAAATACAATTGTATATTTACTAAATATGCACAATTATTTTATTCTATCCTGTTACATTTTTATTGACTTAAATAAAAATTTTAAATTAATTTAATTTATTTTTCAAATCAGGGTGAATGCGCTAGTAAATTTAAAATATAACTAGGTTTTTTGTAATTTATGGTCAGGAACTTTTATGGCAACACTGTACGTAAACACGAAGATCAACCATATTTGTTTTGTGAGTCTGTCGAAAATATCATGTCTATGGGTTGCGAAGAATTCTTATAGTTATTATACCTTATGTAATCAACAAGGGATCTGTATGTACACAAACCAAACGTATGTCTCAGTTAAACTGTTCTTCCCTATATTGTAAACCCTATCCTTTTTCTATGTTGTAAACATTGCTTCCGTGTTATAATTTTAAGGCTTAAGCCTTAAAACCACACAAAACAGTGTTTATAAATACTTTTCTTTGTGTTTTCTTTTGAAATAACCAAATACAACATCTCTGAATAATTCCGGATATTTATTTTAATCGTTATAGGTATACCTACCATTTCTCTGCAAAAGTCTTATTAAGTCTTATTAACACTTCCAGTAGACTCACAAATCTTGCTATTAGTCTGACTTACTAAGACATATTCATACTTTTTCCGACTTAATCTGACTTTTCGACCTAATAAGTCTTATTCAAAGTTTTTAAGAGAAGGTAAGACTTTCAAAACTCTTACTTTTACTTATTAAAACTTTTTCAGAGAAAAATTTCCGCAAGGGTGCCGACCAGAACGTATGTTCAACCCATTTGGATTTTGCTCAAGAAACTTGTTGCTGCTCGATAGTTCCAAAAGGGCTAAATTTTCTGCAAAACAGCTCATTCAACCGACCAAAATAGCCCTGCGACTTTTTTATGTTCCCCATTCTAAAATTGCAACTTCGTGCAAAGGAACTGTTTGGGAAAAGCGCTGGCATATGTGAATGTTGCCTTTAATGGGGTTAATTTTAAGGTCGTAAATAAATGAGTCGATTGACAAATAGCGTACCGAGCACGTGGCTTTTACGCGCAAAATGTTTATTCTAGTGAGTTGGTAAAATGTTATGAGAAGTCATTGTAACATTAAAAATCATGAAATTATATATTTTATTATTTAAGTTGTACATATTATACGACGCTCTAAAGAAAATTAAACACCAAAGTTACATCTGAAGTAATATTTAACAATAAATAATTCTTAGCTACGAAAACTCCTCACACAATTTTATCAGCTTAATCGAAGCAATTTTCATTCCAATATACTGTTGCTTCATGATAGCTTCATCCGCACACATTTCAAGCTTCAACTTGAACACAAGTTTTACCAGATCCTTGACAAATTTAATAAAATTATCAGAATACTTAGTATTATTTGGTCTTCCATAATATCTCTCCACATGACAGGCAATATTTATGTTCTCATATTCCATTTCGTTTGCAGTATTTTTTTGGCGTTGGTATTTTGCCTTTGACTCTTGCAAAACACGGTATAACTTATTGTGCAAAGTTATTCGAACTTTTGTGTCGTATTTTATTTGTTTTTCTTCCATTTTGTAGGTATGTTGTATTTGTTTTTGATTTATTTATATTGCTTATTTTTTGGTGTTGTCTAAAAATATTGGATAATGGGTTATCTTTAGAACCAAATATTAATGTAAATCTACAGTGTGTTTCCTTTTGAGTGTGACATTTGGAATAGTACTGAACGCGATGTTGTAGTCAGTTTTACAATAAAACCATGAATAAGCTGTTTTTATGAATTTTGGTCTGCTTTTTAAATCGTGGGAGGTTGGGTTATACCCATTACGCTAAGTTTTTAATTTCCTACGGTAAAAAAAGGGTTTTGAAAATAAAGTGTCCACACTCAAAAGGAAACACACTGTATATTTAAATGTAAATAAATAAAGAATTATTTAAAAAGGATATATTATGTAATGTAAAGATAACTATTGCACGTATAAGATCAAGATTAAAAACAAAAACTTAGCTGCTGTATTTAAGCATTATATTTTATTTAACAATGTATTTAGACACATTTCAAAATGTATCGTAATATAATATTTTATATTTAATTGATAGAAACATTGCAGGTAGCAAACATTTTTTCCCAGTGGGAGTAGGGACATGGCCCGAAAACAGTTTTATAAAACAATTATAATTTTCTTATATTATATACATACTTATAATACATAGTATAATACCTACAGTTAAATTCTAATTTAATATACATATATACAATTTAACATTAAATTATTATTCCTCGCACAATTTAACCAGTTTCAAAACGGCTGTTTTCATTCCAATATACTCAGGGGTAATGTTCTTTTTTTTCACGTTTATCTCCATTCTCTCCTTGGACGTGGCATCAATAAGTCTGTATAAAAATTTTGTAAACTTGTTGCTAAATCGGTTCTCATCCTGTCCATGTTTGTGTTCCAGTCTGTAGGCTATATTGATGTTTTCATATTCGATGCGGTTGGCAACGTTGTTGGTCAGGTTTAATTTGGATTTGCATGACGCAAGAATCGCTTTTAGTTTTTGTAGCTTCGTTTTTTGAGTAGACAACTTCGATTTTGTATCCATTTCGTATAAAGTTTTATTAGATGGCGACATTGCCGGGTGAGTTTTCTTCTTGGTTGTGTTTCAGTTTTTTTAGATTGTTTTATATATGTATACAAATAATACCTATACCTCACAATAGCAGGTATCACTCGATAATTAAAATAAAAACAAAGTTAAGTTTAGGTATGTTAAGATACAATTGTTACCTGTCTAGAGATAAATTGTATTTTGAAGTAATAAAACATTTGGTAAATCCGATAATTTTATAATCCTGAGCATGTAATTAATTTATTTACTTTATAAGATTAAACAAAGTTTTTAAAATTATTTTTAATCAAACCCTGCATATTAGTATTTAGATATAATAAAAATAAAAATAAATTTCAATAACTTTGTGGAGAAAATGGGTTTTATTTTGTTTTGTCCACTTTTGGACAAAATTGAGTTAAAAACACTTTCTTGCTAAACGGACTGATTTCTATAGTACACTATATATCTATATATATTAAATTAAATTATATTACGATTTTCTTCAGAAAGTTTAAAATGGTTTTTGGCTTTACAAATTACAAAAGTCAGAGCGCGTGAATTCAACTGAAATTCGTGGTAAAAAGGTTTGAAGTGACCCTTAAACATTCTGTTCTTATCTATTTGTGAAAATTTAATTTTTCCAATATTTAAATACCTTAATCTAATTTTAACTTTTGTGTTTTAGCCCAACAGAAATAGCAGAGATGGAAACGGTGCTGTGATCCAAAAGGAAAAATAAAGTTTACGGACAACACCAAACTTTTAATAATGCGTATTATTTTAATGTTTAAGATTATTTAATTTTCATTATAAAATCACTCTACTCGCACATATATTCATGAATAAATGTTGGAGAGAGCTAAGCAGAAAATAAACTCTTATGATGTGGTGCATTGTTAAATAGTTCAGTGTCGATATAATTTTTATTTACTTATAGATATAAACAAAGACTCCTATATACGTATAATATATAATATACAACTATTAACATAAGTATGGTATAAAAAAAGCTGAAAGGAAAATAAATTTCGATAACTTTGTGGAGAAAATGGGTTTTATTTTGTTTTAATCACTGCCGTTTTAAAGTATTCTGCCTGCTGTACTTTAATAGAAATACAGGGTGTTTATTAAATGCCAAATATTTTTATATTGAAATGAAAGTTTTACAAAGCTGCAGAATTTTATTAATTACAACGTTTTTACTTTTATTAGTAGTTTAATTTAACAAACAACCTGTACACAGAAATTTTAATTCTTCTTTCAGCTTCAAAAATAAATTATTTTTATGTAGATAATTATTAACGTAAATAAACGTTATTTGTAAAAAGTGAAGAGTCGTTTATAGTCATGAATACATACAAGATAAAACGTATGTTATTATGTTAGGATGTGAGGAATAAAATGAAAAATTAAAGGGGCGGAGAGTAGATAGCAAAATATCTGCCGACAAATATTATTACTGTTATAATAAAAGTAATTACTTGCAACTTCGATACGGATCTACATTTTCAACATAAAAAATTGTGTCATCGAAGGAGCAAACATTATTTTATCAGAATCAATGAAAACCCTAATATCGATTTTCTTATTCCACATCGCATACTTTTTTATTTTAATTATGAATTGTTTACATGAACGATTCTTCACTGCTTTACATGGTTGTTGCTAAAATGTTGTTGCTGTTATTGTTGTTGCATACATAATATATTATGTATCTGAAATATATAAACGGCCTCTAGAAGTAGATAAATACTATATATATGCATACTATACCATAATACTATAATTGTCTTTTCATTTTATGTAAACAATTTATCGCGTTTACAGAATTGAAATAAATTATTTAATATGCCGCCTACAACTTCCCGAAAATAGAAGTGTAATCTAATAATTTGTAAAAAAAAGGAATTTATTTTTTATTACTTGTACCTTACGTTTGAAATTAATACCAAACTGTTTGAATTAAAATCTTTTAATCTAAAATAAAGAGCATCATATATTTAAATTAATCGCTTCATATATAAAAGCTCTGAAAATCCATTATGAAAAGACAGGGTAATTTTATAATCTATAATATAAATATGAGTAAGAGATAGATAGAAATAAATGTGAAGAATATATTGATGTCTATAGTATAGTTACAATTATATTCGTGTATTCTAAATATAAAGTTTAATGGAATTATAACAAAAAAGATATTGTGCATTAAGTTAATATTAAAAGCACCATTTGAATTTAATTTCTATTGGTCGTTTATATATTTCACCTAAAATTATATATCCTAGTATCTGCACATTTTCAAAAATATTTTTGTATAAAAATAACTTCTGTTAAAATGTACCCCTTATTGCGATATGTAGCTCAATTTTTTTACCATTTTTGTATGAAATTATTTACTATGGAAATTTGCGAAGCTTTAATCTAATAAAAAGTCCATCCATTTGAGTTTTATCTTGTTTTAAGTTTTTAAAAAGTAATAAAGCAGCAATTTATGTTTTTTTGTGGTGAACAAAAATAATATTTGGAAAAGTTTAAAACAAGAGAATAAGCTGATGGATTGATGTTTAATAATGTGGTTTACTGTATGGGTGTTTTGTTAAAATAAAAACATAAAAACAAATGTAAATAAAATGCAATAAACTTATATTTAAACAAGTCAATAATATAGATCAGTTAATGTTAACTATGTAACCATTATAATATGTTTCAGTAAATAAAAAATAAACTAAAAATTGAATAAATTTATTATTTAAAACAGAAAATAAACGAAATAATCTGCTGAATTACACTCTTTAAATATTACTTTGTGTTAATTTAGTAATAGCGTAAGGAATTTATCTTCAGTGACTTTACTAACATGTGATATTAAATTAAATAAATATATGAAAATTGTACAATTAAAACTATTTCTGTTTGACTTTAGAGTTTGGTAAGTATTTAGCTAATACCTTTAGACAAAAATATTTTGCAGAAAAATGCATCTTTTGGTTTTTCAATTTTAAACTTGTACCTACATACTATTTTTATTATGTTTTTCTTCATCCTATGCAGAGCTGGGAGTATCTTGAAAAAAAGAAATAAAAGTATCTTAGATACTTAAAGTATCTAAGATACTTTATCTTACATACTTTTTATATTGGACAGAAAGTATCTTTAACTTAGTTACTTTAGAAAAGTATCTTGTAAGTTACTCGGTAAAGTAACTTAGATACTTTAAAGTAACTAAGATACTTTTTAAAGTAACTTAGATACTTTTCAGTGTAACAGATACTTTCTTAGAGAAAATTGGGGGAATTCCAGAATGATTCAAAGTAATAACCTAACCTACAACTTGTTGAATTTTTATAATTTTATAGTTTTATTCAAACTTAAAAGCAGGGACCCGGACCCAAATGAAATAACGGTTCCTGTCCGGTTCCGAGAGAAGTATCTTAGTTACTGAAAAGTATCTTGTAACTAAAGATACTTTTAACTCAAAGTATCTAGTTACCAGAGGTAAATAGGTTATTTTGTTTAAAGTACCTATCTTAGAAAAGTAACTAGATACTTTTCAGAAGTAACTTTCCCAGCTCTGATTCTATGTAGCCATTTTTTTAAAACCATTAATGATACAATATTGCTATCAATATTAAATTTTTGGATCTAAAACGCATAACTAAGTTTTTAGTACTAAGTAAAATATATGTAGATAGAAACATGATTTAATTAAATGTTTTGTAAATAGTATAATGCTTTTAAAGGATCATTAGTCAGTTAAATCAATAAAATAATATGTAGGATGAAATAATAAAAAAATGTTTTTCCTGTGTATTTAAAAATGGAGAATTTTTTAATTTGATGATTTTAACTAAATTCAATTATTTCAGATTATTTAAGTTATTTTACTTAAAATTTTATTTTACTTTTTATAAATGAGGGTTTAAAATACACAGGGTGTCCCGAATATGAAGCCGCTAACGGCCATTGGGTAGATATTTTAAGTGATAAAAAACGACTTGATAAGAAATTGTTTCTTATTTAAATAAATAGTCTAAAAACATTAAAATAACAAAACAAAATTGCATTTTATAACCCGAAATCTACCGAATTTTAGACAAAAGTTGCGTAATAAGAAGTCTAATAAAATAGCATTTAAAAATTAGAAGAAAAAAAGCAGTTCTCAAATAATTTGAAAAAAACTAAAAACCAGTCAAAACCAAAAATCTTTATAGCTTCGTTATTCCTGGGAATTTTGAAGTTTTATATGTAAACATACGCATTTATCTACAATTTTATCAAACAATATTTTTCTCGCCTACTGGATTTTAAGATACCACCAACATCTTTTGTTCGTCCTAGGACAACCATTATGGAATCCAAACTACATAAGTCATACCGTCTATTATAAAAACAAAAGATGGTGATGGCAACTCAAAACATAGTAGCAAAGAAATTGGATGAAAATCTAAATTAATGTTTTGTACATGTAAAACTTACTTTGTTTTAAAATTCCCTGGAATAACAAAGTTATAACGAATTTGGTTTCGAAAGGTTTTTCAAATATTTTGAGATCCACTGGCTATTTTTTTAATATATAAATATCATGGTTTGTAATTATGAAACTTTTCTCTAATTTAACCGACCTTGTAGCTCTTCAAATAAAATACACATGGTACACCCTATATACCTCTCACTTGATATGACGTAATATTTACACCTCCAATAAAAAAATACTTGGTGCGGACTAATAACGGGTTTTTTTGGGCACAACAAAAATTAAAAGCACACAAAGCAAAATTGAATGAATTAACAAAAAGAATAGTGATTAAAAACATTTTAACGAAAATCCTATACAAAATTGAGTGGCTTAGCATATAAATTTAAAAAAAAACACATACCTAATTTAAAATATTCAATATCTAATCACGGTTGTATGAAAACAAATCAAATAAAAAAATGTCATTAGTTTCTTTAAGGGGTTATATACATTTGTGCTGGGTCAAAAAATCAAATTTTTTTATTGAATATTCCTACAATATATACTATATATAGAATATGTATATAGAATATGCACTTAAAATTTCATCAAGCACTAGAACATGTTATAGTAATTTATAGCGCGTTACCTCACAAACATTTCAAATTGAATTAACTTAAAACTTCAAACGCGTTTATCTCGGAATCGTATTTTTTTGAAAACTGCCGTTGCCGTCAGCATGATTTCTCGAAAACCAATTGAGCGATCAATCTGAAATTTGAATGTGTTGTTCCTAATTACAATAACCCCTTCGTGAACGAAGGGAATTTCATTCGACGAACATTTCTATTTTTTTCGGTCGGAAAACTCAATTTTTGTACCCTCGAAAATCGATTATTTTGGGAAAATCACCGCCATTTGCGTAAACATTTTTTTTTGCAAAACCCTTTATTCACGAAGGGGGTGACACTATGTTCTAATATGGATTTTTTTCATTAAGATCTGTTTGGTGATTTTGGATATTTTACGCTCACCGCAAACGTTTCGGGGCAAGGGCTGTATTTTTTACAATTTTCCATATTTTCGCATATTTTTTTTTTAGAAATACTTCGAAACATACCCTATTCGATACTTTATAGTTCGTTTCAATATAATTATTATTATATACCAAAAATAAATCACCAAAAATCGTTAATTTTTTGAGCTCATATGTATGTAACCCCACAATTGTGTGTAAATCACAAACTTTGATAAATTTTAACTTTTTTAAAATAACTTCTATTGTATTGTCTGTATGACCGCAATGCGACAAGTTTTTTTACCCTCAAAATAAAAAATCATAAACTGATTTTCTTATTTAACAAAAATAAAACAGACTTGCAGCAAGTACTAATTTAATGTTTAAAACTTATATATTATTGCTGTTAAAAACCTTGAAGAAACGCCTTTATGATAATGTTATTAGTTCACTGAGAAGAGAATACAATTAATCATTTTTTACATAGCCTCTTGTAAAACTTTTAAAACGTAGGTAAATGTAGTAAACTTACCTGTGTACTCATAAACTTAAATAAACATAATACCATTATGTTTACGCTTACAGGTATAGGTCTGCACTTGCACTTGCAATTAACTGGTAATTAATACTTTAAATATTAGGTACCTTAAATCTGCATCAGGTTTGAAAAATCAAAAACCAAATCGTGAACTTAAACTTTATTCTTGCATATAGTCTGGAAACAAAGTCGCTTCTCTTTCTTTTGTCGATTTTTTACTTGAAGCAGCATAAAGAATATTAAACAATTCACCTAAAATACAAATAAAAACGTCAAATTTGTGCAATTTTAGTATATGTAATCTAAATATACTTACTGGCTGGATCTTCGGAACTAATTTTGTTATATTCTTCCAAAGTCAAATACCTTTCCTGGAAATCTGGAAACAGCAATGACGTCAATTTCGATTCTGCCTGTTTGTACAGATTTGGCAGGTCTGTGGGGCGGTATTTTGACAAAAATTGCGCGTAGGCTATCCAAATGTCAACATCATCTTTGCCAAACTGTTCACAAACGTTTTTATGGACCTTTTATGGACAAATAAAATGCGTATAAATTTATGTCGATTATTCTTTTGTGTATACTAACAACAACGTATGCGCACTTGTTTTTAGAATTGTCAATATTCAAAGGTAACTTGATACCAAATTTATTGCGTATTAATGCATGTAAATATACATTATACTTAATAACAAATAATAATAATATATACAGTTGTCCCGAAAATCGCCCTAACGGTATACCGGGGGATATTTTAATTATTTGTAATTAAAATATCCCCCGGTATACAAATTCCGACGAATACCTAGTTTTTAAATCTTGCCAACGCTGTGTTTTCCCAGGCCGATTTATGAGACATCCAAAACGGTTGTTATGGAAACAAAATATACAACGCCTTTACACACGATATACAAAAACTGGTATGCTGATACGGATGATATAGCTATCTCTCTCGCACCGTGTGACGTCACGTGCGAATCAAAAGCTGACGGGTAACTGGGTTGGAATGTTATTTGCACTGCAAATTTACGTTATATTCGAAAATTTATAAATATAGGGACAGCCTGTGTGCAAACATTAAGAGTAACAAATGTTAAGAGAATGTTAAATTGGCTAGTCCGAATTTGACATTTTTTCAATGTGAAAGGTAAAAAAATTACTAAAATGCATTTATACAGCTACGCCCGCTTTAAAGTATCAAAAGTAAAAAAAATTTCAAAATTGCTTTTTTTACTTGAAGCGAGTTTCTGATACAATTGTGTTTTAATTTTTATTATTAGTAATTACTAATAATAAAAATTAAAACACAATTGTATCAGAAACTCGCTTCAAGTAAAAAAAGCAATTTTGAAATTTTTTTTACTTTTGATACTTTAAAGCGGGCGTAGCTGTATAAATGCATTTTAGTAATTTTTTTACCTTTCACATTGAAAAAATGTCAAATTCGGACTAGCCAATTTAACTTTCTCTTAACATTTGTTACTCTTAATGTTTGCACACAGGCTGTCCCTATATTTATAAATTTTCGAATATAACGTAAATTTGCAGTGCAAATAACATTCCAACCCAGTTACCCGTCAGCTTTTGGTTCTTAAGAACTTATGCAAGCTGTAAAAAAATATGTGGTTATTGTGAAAAGACCTAAAGTACCTAACAGAAAATTGGGTATACCAAAAATTGCCTTTACTCGACGAGTTTTCGTTTCATAACCAGCATACCGGTTTTTGTGTATCGTCCTACTGGGAAAATAATATTTCTAGAATGTTACTGAACGTTACATTTGTTAGGTATAATGTTACAAAAATCCTTGTGGCAATGTTGCAGGAACATTGCAACAAAGCCTTATGTCCGGCTCAGGAACATTACATTTACAAATAAAATGTTGCTTAAATGAATTAATTGCAATGTTACTAAATGTTATTTTTGTTAATGTAAGGTTCCTGCAACATTACAGGAACATTCCAATTAAATTATATATTATAATAATAATTAATTATAATTATTTATCCGCAAGTTATAGGCCTATATATATATATATTAGAAAAAATAGGTTTTCTACTTTACGCCAGTAGTAGGCAACCAATATTGCAAAGACTGAAATGCCTTCCCATTCCGCCACCGAGCCGAGCTCGAAGGGCGTCTCCCAAATGGTATGGTCCAATGACTAATGCACCATACTCACCAACACTGATATACAGACTGTTTCAACCTGTAGGGTCTCATCAGTGTCAGGCAGTCGGTGACGGGAGACACGCATCAAGCTCGGCACTGTTCACTTAGATATAAATGACCAGGACAGCGGCGAGATGCATCGGCAAGTCAGTCTACAAACAACATTGCAAAGATTATCTTTATGCAATATTTCGGATAAAACATTGTCCAAAACTAAAGTTATAATTATAAATGTAATATTATAGTTACAATGTTTCAAAAATCTTGAAAACTAAATGTTTTTACTGTTTATATAAAGCAACAATGCAAAAATCATCTTAATGTAGGTAATATTTCAAATGAAACATTGTCCAAAAGATATCAATGTAATATTATAATTGCAATGTTCCAAAAATCTTGAAAATCTAATGTTTATATTGTTTATATAAAGTAACATTGCAAAAATCATCTTAATGTAATATTTCGGATGAAACATTGCCCAAAACTTATCAATGTAATATTATAATTGCAAGGAGGGTATGAATTACTGTGGATAAAGAACTCAGAATACCGTTACGGTTAAAAATACTGCAAAAAGTAAAAAAAAATGATATCATAATGTTTCAAAAATATTCCCAAACATTTCAAAATAAATGTTTCCATTGTATATTTAAATTTTAAAGTAAAGTTGCAAACATTTTTCATTTGGAAGTTGTGTTAATATTTCAATTGAAACATTGAAAGAAAGTTATGTCTGCAATATTATAATTATTGTAATGTTTAAAAACTTGTATGCAACATTTTATGCTAAATGTTACAAATATAACATTATAAAAACTTTCCATGTGAATCTTTAAATAATGTTTCAAATTTAAGGTTGTTGGAAATTATTATATGCAATATTTCAAATGTAACATTTTATTTATGTTAATGCAAGTAGCACAGGAAATATTTTATTTGTAAAGTCGGCGAACATTGCAGCAACATTTTGTAAGGTTTCTTTGCCAGTGGGGTGCCTTTACAGAGATCTGAAATTGACATGGTTGACCACGGTCTTATACAGGGTGTTTCATACCAGGAGGCGAAAAATGAAATTCTATATTCAAAACGTCATTCTAAATAAAAATCTTTAATACTTTTTTGTTCTATCATTTTTCGTTTTCAAGTTATTCGAGTTCAAAGTTTTGAATTCAAACAATGAAAGGATAACAATATGCAATAATAGGATTCATAATTCTAGCAACTAAAATATACATCCATGGAAACGTATAAGTATTTAAGTTTATAATACAGTTCATTTTTTTTTATCTGGACTGCGGCAACGTTGCAAACTTAGGGGTTTAGTTGGCAAATATTTCTTTTATATTGGCAGCTATAAAACTAAATTAATATTTGTGGTTAAGAAATCAAAAAATATTTTCCTTTTAATAGGTTTTTGACCAAAATAGTATTTCGTTATTGTCCTGTAGGATAATTATTTGTACAGAGACGTTTTTTAAATCACATAAATACATTGGAGTTTGATATTCCTCTGTTTAAATAATTTAAATTAAATTTAATGATTTGACAAAAACTGTCAAATTATGTAAAGCAGAGATACCAATCCTAAAAATACTAATTAAACTGACATAAACAACCAACTTAATAAAAAAACACTAGTCTAGATAAAAAAAATAACCTTATGTGGTCTTCTGCCTTATTTAAGTAATACAACCTGTGAGTTTGTCAGCAAGAATTATTGATTGACAATTGACCAATTTGTAGTTTATACTATTTATTTTTATCTGTAATATTACAGGACATTTTTAAAAACATGGCCTTCAGCATTAATACAAGCTTGGCACCGCAAAACAACAGAATTGTAAACTCGTCCAAAATCTTGTACATTTTGTATTTGCTCCGCCGCATCTATTATTCTTTGCATAAGCTGCTCTTCGGTGGTAATTTCGACTGCATAGACAAGCTGTTTCATGTGTCCCCATAAATAAAAATCAAGCGTATTTAAATCCGGTGACCTAGCAGGCCACAATATTGGGCCACGTCTACCAATCCACCTTCCATTGAAGTTGTTATTCAACCAATTCACTACATTTCTACCAATATGGGGTGGTGCCCCATCGTGTTGAAACCACATTCGATTTAGCAAACCCACAGGGACATCTTCCAGCATTTCATTAAGTTCATTTTGTAAGAACATTAAATAAGATTCGGCATTTAGTCTATTGGGAAGGACTATAATTGGCAGAATTCGCCCGTTGAAAATGCCACCCCAGACATTAATTGAAAATCTCTGTTGGAAATGTCTCACTCTCATAGCATGTGGATTTTCCAACGACCATACATGTTCATTATGGGTATTATTAATACCATCTCTGGTAAAAGTAGCTTCATCTGAGAATACAATAGAAGAAATAAAATTTGGATTTTGCTCATGTTGACGAAGCAGCCATTGACAATACAGAAGTCGTGGCTCGTGATCATTTGGCTGCAAATGCTGAACATTTTGCTTATGGTACGGGTGCAATACTTCTCGGTGTATGGTTCTCCAAACAAAGCTATGAGAAACTTCCAGCCTACTAGCAATACGTCTGGTACTAATGCCGGGTTCGTTAAGTACAGCGTCAATTACTTGCTCTTCTTGACCAGCATTGTGTCTGAAGTTCGCACCTCCTGTATGCTTGCTTCCAATACCATTTCTTCGGAGTCTTTGATATGCGTCTGAAAATACACGGCGGGATGGTTGTCGTTTATTTGGAAATCTACGCAGATATTCTCGGGAAGCTGCAGAAGCATTTCCATTTGCGTACCCGTAAATAAAAACAATGTCTGCATATTCTTCATTCGTAAATTCCATTTTGTTTATAAATTTACAATAAACTGACAGGTTGTATGACAAATAAGGCAGAAGACCACATATACGTTTCCATGGATGTATATTTTGGTTGCTAGAATTATGAATCCTATTATGGCATATTGTTATCCTTTCATTGTTTGAATTCAAAACTTTGAACTCGAATAACTCGAAAACGAAAAATGATAGAACAAAAAAGTATTAAAGATTTTTATTTAGAATGACGTTTTGAATATAGAATTTCATTGTTCGCCTCCTGGTATGAAACACCCTGTATAACATGTGGTTAACATTTGTGTCAAAAGATCAAAATTATTATTGTTACAGTGGCGGATACAGAATTTTGAACGTTATAATTTGGTTGTCCATGTATAAATCTGTAAATAGCAAAGATACAATATTGCCCATTTTTGCTTTCGTGTCAAAAGATCAAAATTATTATTATTACCTAATTTTAACTTTTTATTTTGGGAAAGTGTTTAGAAAATTGTTTCCTATCCTTTTAAATAAATAAATAAGCTCAAACAATAAAATAAAGTTTAATTTTTAAACCCTTATAAGTTATTTACCTTAATAATTATTATTGTTGATAGTGTCATTTGGGTAATTAAGGTAAACTTACACAAAATGTCCTGGTTTTGTTGACATATAATGGGAACCCTACTTTAAGTGTTGATAACAAGTTTTTTCCTCTTGGCTTTTTTTTTAAATTTTATATTGTTTAATATAGTCACGGCCAAATCTATATGGGTGCACGTCATCAATGAGATATAATGACGTCAGCATTACCAACTTTGAATTGTAAAGTTACTGCCGTTAAATTTGCTTTTTTAAGGCGTAATTCTGATGTGTTATTAAAAAGAAATCATTCATTTGCGTATTGTTTACCAAGAACTGTAACAATTTCCTTGTTTTAAAACGTTTTTTCACGAAATTATCAAAATAAAACCATTCACTTAGTAATTTTTGTGTGTGCCAGTTGGTAATAGCTTAAGGCTGGCGCGCACCGTTCAATATTATTGATGGGTCGCTGTCATTTTATATTTGACGTATTTTTGTAATTGTGACATTTCGTCCGGAAGCATCGTTTGTTGCAAATTATTATAAATAATATTATACATTATGTTTATAAGATTCTATCCCTGGATTGTGCAAATAATGATATAAGGCTTGTTGGCAACTAGCCGTTATTAGATTTCGAAGACATTGCGCCCTTAATAATAAATTTGGGGAAATAATCAGACTTCAATTCTGACCTGGTTTGCTCTGATGACAAGGACGACTGGTAATTTATAATTTTTGTGTTTCTGATAATTTAGTATTTTTTTGTTATGTGCATATGTAATAAAAATGTAATAAACTCCGTTTGATTTTTCTTTAAACACATTTAATAAAAATTTGCCTGTAACAAACTCCTAATTAGTTAGTGCAGAAGATTATAACAAGGACGTTATAATTCCATCTTAATAACAGCCCCCACCGCTATAAACAGTCAACAATACACGAGCGTTAGATTGTGTCTGGGCACGTATGAATAGACCTTAACGCTGACGTCATATGCCGTTGATGACGTGCACCCATACAGATTTGGCCGCGACTATAGTGTCACACAAGTTTTTAATTAGTTTAAAAGGGAAGTATTTTATAGTACAATCAGATCATTACTCTTTCTTACTTTTTCCAGCTCATCTATATTGGGTGGAATTTCATTGCCTTCAACCTTTAACATAGACTTGTGCAATTCTTTGCAATAAGGCCTTTGCCTTGCCAAAACATTATATTTTTGTCTGATTTCTTCAATGCTTTTAGACATACCCAACCATAGTATGTACTGAGGTTTAAGAACATTGCATACATCCTTGGGAGCATAGATGGCGCTCTGATAAAACTCATCTATTTTGTTTTCATTTGACACCAACATATGAAATCTAAAAAAATGAGTATATATATAATGTTTCTTTTATTGTCCCTTATCATTTTACTGAATCCAAATTTTGAAGCCCATAAAGTTTTAAGTATTTAAGTAAATGAAAGTTAAATATTTGGGCTTCAAACCTAAATTTCTTTAAAATATTATTTCTCTGGAATAATCCCTATTCATTAATTGCCAATTATGATACAAGAGAGAAAAATATGTAATTATTAAAAAAAATAAAGTAATTTTTCTAGAAAAACATATTAATAATTATTAATGATTATTAGTATTCCTCAAAGAATGGTATTTAAAAATTAATTTATATTTTATAAAAACGCTTCTTGGTATTGTTTAATAATTATTAAACTATTAATACTAATACCATAGAACATAAGACTATTACTTTCCTCTGATTTTTAATTTTAAAATTTTAATTTAGCTAATGTTTAGTAATAAATTAATTTATTAAGAATTCTTCCATAAAACAAATTTGTGTTTTTTACCTTAAAGACATTAACCAAAGTGGTAAGGCTTTTTCATTTAATGCTTGGATGCCTCTTTTTAGAGTAACATTTACTTCATTTTCATTGTCTTTCATTACTGCAGCCTTAAGCCTTAATTTCCATAGTTCAACAGATTCTGGAATGGATTCAAGTCCTTTTTCAAGGATTTCAACAATCTCTTCCTTTATTTCTTTTTTCTTAAACTCAATTTCACTTTCCTCCATTTTATCATCAAGTAATTCTATCCAAACAATGTAATGTTTTTCTTTTAGAATGTCTTCTTCACAGGCATCTTCAAGAGCAGCCTGAAGAGTGGTGGTTTTTAGTTTTGAAGCAACTTTTCGATCTTGTTGAACAGAAATAAGGTAATCCAAGTAGTAATGCCATAGGTTTTTCTTTTTTTCGCCCTCAACTACTTTTAAACCTTCCTGGTACTTCTGAAAACATTTTTCCAAAATTTGCTTTGTAGAATCAGTATTCTGATTTAGCTCTAAAATATTATTAATAAATAAAAATTATTAAATTTTATATTTTTTAGTACTGTTAAGTTCCCTCTGTGCCAATGTATGCCAAACCAAATCCTCCCCAGAATAACTTTCAATTAATTTTTCAACAATCATTTCTTGTGATTCTTGTGTAGATGGGTATTTTTGAAGCATCTCAAGTAATTCAATATAAAAATTAATGTCAGGAATATCGTGGAAAATTGTATCCAAATAGGTTTTAATTTTTAAATTTAATGTTTTAATTTTGTAAATCTCATCCTCCAAAGCATTCTCGGAAATATGTTTTGGTTCTCCAGAAAGTAACAACTCAAATGCTTCTCTATATAAAGCCTGACTGTCTTTATGGATTGTTAATCCTTTTAGTAGATGATTAATAGCATCTTTTTTGTTGTTTTTTTCATAAGCATAATATTTTGCTATTAAAATCCATGCATCCGGTTGTTGAGAGTAATGCTAAAATGCATAAGTAATAGTAAACACACTGAACCAGAACCTCGTAACTAGTGGAAAAAATTAGTGGTTTCAATTATACTTATTAATTATAATATAATTAACACAAAACGATCATTCACAATGCGCAAAATTAACATCTAAAATTAAGGAAATTTGCTAAAAGATTGTCCATTTTTTTTAACCTGACATATACAATATTAATTATATTAAAATTATATTTTTTACAACCATTACAATAATATTTTTATATCATTACATTCACTTAAAACTTTTTGCTTTTGACATAAAATATCTGTGCACATGCTTTCCAATTATAATTAGTGGTAAAAGTTTGCAAACTTTTTCCACTAATCGAAAAGTACTACCACTAATTTTTTGGTTGTGAACAACACTGTGTATATTCATAAGACAAACTTTTACGTTAATTGAAACCAGGGCCGAGCCTAGGGTATCTGCCGCCCGGGTGCAAGAATTAAATTTGCCGCCCCCATTAATGTAAAAAATTAGGTTGTCGGTAGGGAAGGAGTTCATAATTTATCATTCTCAATAAACATATAACAAATTTTATAGTAAAATAACAAAGTATTTATTAACAAATACATAAAAGAATAAAATTAAAATACGTTCAGGAAAAAAAACAAAAATAATTAAACTAAACTAAAAAACTAAAATCTACTTTTCTCGCTTTTTTAATGGCAAATTCCCTAATCAAGACGCCTACATCCAAGTTGTTAGAAATATCTTCTTCAATACCTACTTATAATTGCTAAATTTGAAAGCCTGAATTGACTTATATTGGATCTTAAATAGGTCTTAATTAGTTTTAATTTCGAAAATGACCGCTCTCCATGGGCAACAGTAACTGGCATCGTCAAAAATATTCTTAAAGCTACAAATAAATTCGGAAAGATGCCTTTTAAATCATTAACTAGTTTTTAACTTAAACGCATTAAAAGACAAAAGAAACTACTATGTTTGCATCCTATTTGCCTCACGTTAATAGAAAAACTAAAAATTGCTGAAATACGCAGCCGTCAATTTGGAAGAAATTATGCTTTAACTTAACAGTTCAGCTTGTAAACAATATGGTTTCCCGTAAGCCCGCTTCCGAAAAACATGAAACTTGACGAACTCGAAGCGGACGGACGGAAAGCGAAGCGGGCGGGCAGTAATCTATAAACCGGGCTTTAAGAAAATTGTCATCATCATTTTTTGTGGCTATCGCGCGTTCGATTATGTCTTTTTTATCATTGCCGCCTGACAGCACAATTTTGGCATTGTTTTTATGTGTAGAATAAAAACAATGATTCCTTGAAACGCCGACATCAATAAAACGCAAGTGATTTTTAGAAAGTTTTTTGCATATTGCAAGGTTGCTTTTTTATTCTTGATAATTTGATACAATTTTTTTGATGATATTTTGCCGCCCTGTGTTAGTGCCGCCCGGGTGCCATGCACCCCTTGCACCCCTGGCACGGCTCGGCCCTGATTGAAACCACTAATTTATTCCACTAATTAAGAGGTTCTGAATGAGGCTTAAATAAGAATAAGTAAACAAAATCAAAGTATTTACATAAAATACCAACCTTTAAAATATTATTTATAGCATGATTCAGTGCTGTAGTGTTATTACTATCTTTACAAAACTTAAAATAAGCTAAACTTAGTGGATAGTCATTTGGAAACTTCTGTATGGATATTTCATATAAAGTTTGAATTCTTTTAAGTATTTTAAACTCAATACCAGACTTTCGTTCAAAAATTTTCAATTTATCTCTTCTTAACTTAATATTCTTAAGCAAATCTTTCTCATGCTTAATATAGGCTTTAAAATCAATAAGGTTCTTATTTACACCGTTCACTTTACATTCAAGATCTTTTCGTGTTTTAATCAACTTGCTATAAAGAAAAGGAATCATTAAAGGTTTTTAAAATAATTTAACTTACTTTATTTCAGCATTTTTGTACAATTTAATCCTTAACATCTCTCCAAACTCTTCGGACATCGATTCCATGTGTCTGTTGACATTTTCCATTTTTTGTTTACTCTAGTTTTACGTTAAATTAATAAAATACGAGGCACGTGGTGCCAAACTTTACGTGAAAATGAAAACAACCACAGAACATAACTCAGGAACTCACATAAAGTAAGGTTAGGTAGTTGTCAATTATCAGTGCTGCCAGCACAAAAAAAAATCACTAAGGGACCGGACTTTTAAATATTTAAAATTATGGCGGATTTGCATGCAAACCAATTTGTTGGAATTACCTAATTACCTAATTACCGTAAAGTGGGGTAACTTCGGGCGTAAAATTAAATTTACTTGCTCTGCTATCTCGTGATGAGCAGCTCAACGTTGTAAATCTGATTACTGTAGTTCAAACAACACCCTATAGGGTGGCAATTTGTTGTTATAGTGGTCACCAGTGGTGACTCACCACTAAGTGGTGTAATTTTGTCTAAAGGTAAGTTTATAAATAAACATAAATTATAAATTTATAGAAATCACGATTTATAACTAATGTAGATCTTTAACATTAATAACATTGAGTTACTCAATGTTAATAACATGGATTAGAATAGGCATTTGTTATTCTAAACCGAGGTATCAACCCAAATTTCGGGAATTGAAAACATTTTGCTGGTCTGTTTTAGATTACATATAGCATAAAGGTTTTATAACAAGTAATTACTTAGCTTATAATTATATAGCTATAGCTATTAATAGCTATAATTATATACCTATATGTTTTATAACAAGTAAATTTACTTTTTATAAAAGATATAGGTTATATGAGTACATTAGATGCACAACTCTGTATTTGCAGGATAAGTGATTTTAAGAAAAACATGAAAAACCGCTCTTATAAGAACATTTTTGAAAAAAAATTTAAAAATTGTATAGACGTGCTTCTGCATCATTTTTATTCAAAAAAGTAAAAAAAAAATCCTTTAAAATTCCCAGATAACCAGCGTCCTTCCGTTTGCCGGTCAGTTGCCTACTATTCGTTCTCTTGATATGGTAGCCGTTTGCTGTCAAGTGGGTGCCACCATTTGACTGTCTGTAGACAAAAATCTCTTCTAACAATATATTGTGTGCAATCCACCGGCAACCGACGGGAAACCTTTTGCTTATAATTATTGTGGACAACATAAGAGTTTATAGGCGGAAATGTTTCCTGACAACTTATAGTGTGCAACCCACCGGCAACACACGGGAAACCTTTTGCGTATACTGATTGTGGGCAACGGATAGGAAATGATTTACCTATTCAAATTCACTGAATTTGGTGGCAATTTGCCGATAACGAATCAGAAATTAAAATAAATTAATAAATGAAGCGTTGAGAACCAGAGTGGCCTTACCCACAAACATTTGTTCTAAAATGGGGTTATAATTTTAGGACAATATATATATATATATATATATATATATATATATATATTTGGGTGCTTTTTTTAACAAAGTTTTTCATTTCCGAAAAATATATTGTCCTAAAATGATTGTAACATCATTTAAGAAAAAACATTTGTGGGTTAGGCCACTCTGGTTCCAAACGCTTCATTTACCTATTCATTTTAATTTCCGATACGTTATCGGCAAATTGCCACCAAATTCAGTAATGCCTCATTTATTGGTATTGTTATTTTAACAAGAGGGTTAGGCGTAAATTTTCATACTCGAATTTTTTCAAACGTCGTTTTATTACAAAAATACCTATATTCACAAAGAAATAAAATATTATAAATATTTATATACACAACAGAATAACCTTATAAGCCGATAATTTATATAATAATAAATAATAATAATAAATGTTCTTTATTGAAAAAAATACATTTTTCAAAAGGCCATTGACTTTCGTCCTTCAGCCGGGAATAATAAATATATTTATTATTATATAAATTATCGGCTTCAAACAAGCGCAGCCTTATGGAATCTTCATTGTTTACGTTTGGATCTCGACGCTTAAGCCTGATTTATAGATTGCCTTTCTTCCTTCCTTCCTTCCGTAGAATATGAACAATACAAAAACCGTTGTGCTTTTTAAAGATTCCCATACGGGAATCTATAAATGGCACTACGTTTTTTGGTATTGTTCATCTTTTATGAGAGGAAGGAAGGAAGGAAGGAAGGAAGGAAGGAAGGAAGGAAGGAAGGAAGGAAGGAAATCTATAAATCAGGCTTTAGCGGTAATACGTTGACGCTGTTTTGCGGCAAAACTTTTGCCACTCGCCGTTACCTCTCTTTGAAGTTCAACACGCGTTGGTGGATCAAAGTTTTTATTGGTACCCACAGCTCCTGCAATAAATATATGTTTAGCAATAAACATATGTTTAGTTTGTATAAAACATTATTTAACATACCAAAAATAGCCCTAACAAGACCAGGGTTGTAAAGGGGATGATTGCCTTGCTCATCCCCCCATGTATATTGCATATCTCGTCGGAGATAAACTTCCTGAACAGTTTATGAATGTGTAAAGGCCCCATAATCAATCTGAAAAATAAAAATAATTTATTAACGCTTGGCTTGACAATTTTTTCAGTCAGATTTTAATTAATAATTTGATAATTTTTTACACTATGGTAAATTTTGTCGTTTCTTGCGAAGCATTTGGTTCTATTAAAATATCCACTAAATGTGTTTATGCACGATGACATTATAATATGACAATTATAACAAAAATTCTTTGACGTAAACGTCTTTTTATAGCCCGCGGGCGTTATTATGGCCCAGCGGGCTATAATGAAACGTCAAAAATTAAAAACAACAATGTTACACCATTTGATATATTCGAAGTAAGTTTTTTCGTATAAAGATTTTGATTTTTCCGGAAGCAGGCCGCAATTTTTCGCCTTTTCAGCAATTTCCTCAATTTCATTCATCTTTAAACTTTATAACTGACTGATGTCAGTTGACATTATAATATGACAATTATTACAAAAATTCTTTGACGTAAACGTCTTTAAAAATAGTATATTACACTACAAGGGCAGAAAGTGTGAGATTCCTGCACTGCGCGCCATGATGCCCGAGGCGAAGCCGAGGGCATCATGGCGCGCAGTTTAGGGCTCTCACACTTTCTGCCCGTGTAGTGTATACTATTTTTCTTGCTACCCCCGCAGAAAATACGGGAAAAAATTAAATGTATATAAAAAAACTTGTGTCAAAATTAAAATCTGACGTTTAATTTAATTCTGACGTTTACATTCAAAATCAATCAAACTGTAGCGTTGTCATGGTAATTCAGCGGTGCCAATACAGTAAAAATAAAAGGTTGTATTTTAATTAACAAATTACTACTTTATAACAAATAAAAATACCATTAAACACTTAAAACAACATAAAAAGTAAAAAAGTAAAAACATAAATTGTTTATTTGTTGTTATAATTGCAAAATTATGGTTTAAAACTGTCATATTTTTGTGTTTCTCATGTTGGCAGTACGAAATTTGAATGTTAAGCACACGACTAAAAAATTTTTACTCCCGCTATTAGAGTGTGCGCGTATAGCTTGACCAATGCAAGAAACGTAAACTTTCTGCCGTGAAATCGGGGACGAAACAACGTATTTTGAGTCAAGGTAGTAAGAAAACAATATTATATTAAAAATTATAATATATTAATCGTGCATAAAGTTTTGTATGCATTGCTGGCATAACTGGTTTTTATGGTCCTACGACGCTTTTCTAGCCCTCGCGCTAACGCGCTCGGGCTCGAAATAGCGCCTCGGACCATAAAAACCTTATTATGCCCTTAATACATAAATAACTATTATTCACGGCACTTTTTTGATTATCAAAAAATTAAAAAATGTTTAGCTGGTATTGTATACAAATATATTTAAGAGCGATAAAAATTGGTTCAAAAATGCAAATTTTACAAGGGCGGTAAGGTGTGCTTTATAAAAATTTGTTGTAGTATACTACAACAAATTTTTGTATACAAAAAAGATATTACATTAATTAATTAATTTAAAATTACTGCTATTATAATAGCTTCTGAAATTTTAAATAAATTAATGTTATTTGAATAAAAACCCTTATAAAATTATAATACTTCAAAGAAAAAACTACATCTTCAAAAAATCCTACATTTTTATAGCCTCTATTTAGGTACATGCCGAAAGAAGTTTCACTTCAATATAACAAATTATTTAAAAATTTACTTACGTCTTGGTTTCTTTTTTGTATTTTTTTTTATTTTCAAAGGATTTTTAGATTTTTCCATATGGATATAGGTACAGCTAAAGCTAATAGATAACTATTGCGTGCATAAAACATACCTGATAGATTTCTTGTTTATATTAATCAACACGTCGTACACACACTCGCAGAACAAACCATAAATTATAAAGAACAAATGGTAAGCAACGGTAGCGGGGACTCTCGCGCAAGCGCGGTTCTTTATTGTGGGAAATATGTTGGCCGTCCGTTGCACCTCTGTTGCATACAATTGTTGACTGGAATCTATTGAAAATAAGCGGCTATCTTGGGCGGAAACAAATTTCTTGCAGTTTTCATGCAACTGACCAACAAGGTATTTTAGGAAATGTGTTGCCTGTCGGTTACACCTCTGTTGAATACAACTCTTAATCAGAAATTATTGGAAATACGTGTCAAACTTGGGCCTAAACATTTTTCTTGCAGTTTGCATGCAACTGACGGGAAATGTTTTGGACTTCCAACTTATTGGCTTACTGTTGCATGAAATATGCCAGCTTGTTATTGCCGACAACGCGTTTCTTTAGGTTTACTAAGAAACTTTGGTTATCTGGGTTAGGTATTTTGGTAAATAATTGTAATCAAAAGATTTAAAAACATAGTTTTGCATCTTCCTCGATCAAAGATCAATTTTTGCAAGTGAAAAGTGCAAATACCAAAAAATAACAGGCGGTGCGGTGGGGCAAGTATCGGCCGGGCGCCCTACGAGGTTAGGCCCCCCCACTTGGCGGGCGTTCGCGGTACTGTCGCTACGCCACTGAGCGGTTAGCGACAAAACGCGAAAGTTAAGTATACAAGCGACGCACAGAGGCGAAAAATCCTAAATGTATGGTCGAAACTTTTTTTAATTTTAAAATCACGTGATTTACTCTAAAAAATATAAAAGCTAAAAAAATAAAATTTTCAATCGAATTTAATCATTTTTACACGCTCAGCTCCCTTCTTTTAACTAACTAACTAACTAACTAGTAAACAAATCTATGAAATCGATTTTAACCTACTTCCACCCAACCGATTGTTCTAAAATTGTGAACACTTTTTGTTCTGGTGACAGAACAATCTAGTATACTGTTTATTATAATTTATTCAAAATGGCTGCAACTCCAAGATGGTGAATTATTTTTTTCTCTACAACCCCTTGATTAGGGTATGAAATGAAAGGGGGTTTCAAGCAGAATACGTATTTTTCGTTACGTACGTGACGTCATTCTAATTTCAATATGGCGGATGTAACTAACAAACCAATTTACTCAACTAAATTTTAAGACTAAAAAATAAATAATTGTTCAAAAAGTTAAAAAAGTATAAAGTATTGAAATTATATATGTACTTAAAATATTATGTGCGATTAACAAACTTGTCACTTCTTAATGTTCAATGACTATGCTAAAAAGCGTAATGCGCTTTGTCGAAATTAACTAAAAGAAACGCAACCAAAAAGCGCCCCATGCTTTTTATCATACATATATGATATGACTATAGTCATTGAACATGACAAGTTTATTAATATCACAAAATATATTAAAAATGTAATTAAATTATTTTATAATTATTTTTTGAGTTGATTTACAAAAGATAAAATGATGTGAACATTTTTAGGCACTTCTTTTGCAAAAAAAATAATTTGAAATATCTTTGACTTTTTCAAATCGGATATGACGTATATAAAGCGCTTAAGACCGAATTAAGAAGAATAAAATAAACACTGGAATGTATTTCCTGAAACAGAAGGTGAAATTTTAATAAAAAGTAAATAATTAAAATTAAGTTATAATAATAATAATAATAATAATAGGCTTTATTTCAGAGGACATATACATGTGTAGAAAACGTCAAGGTACATTTGAAAATAGACAAACATAAATACAATTAAAAATAGGTACATATACATAATAATAGTAATAATTTACAGGAACTAAATCTACATTAAAAGAAATTCACTTATACCATAATAACATTTGGACAACAAATATGACTTTAAAAGCGTTTTAAAAATGTTAATTGACTTAGCATTTTGAATGTCTAAGGGGAGTCTATTAAATATATGTATGCCTAAACTGTTCGGGGACTTTTTACCTAAATTTAGACGATTACATTGCGTTCTTAGTTCATTTTTCTTTCGGGTATTAAAATTGTGGATATCAGAAATCATTAAGAATTTACTTTTGTTTAAAAATACATATATGCCTAGCTCCAGAATTTGAACACATGGTACAGGCAATATTTTAAATTTTTTAAATAGTTCTCTACATGAGAAATCCTGTGGAACACCGGCTATGCATCTGATTATTCGCTTCTGGGAAACAAATACACGTTCAGCACCCGTAGATGAACCCCAAAAACAAATACCATAGCGGATTCTACAACCAACCTGTGCATGATATAAACATAATAGTTGCTCTATTACTAATATTTGCCTAAGATTTCTAAATAAATAAACCAAAGAGCTTAATTTAGAGATTAAAAGGTCACAGTGATGACTCCAATTTAGTTTTTCATCAAGAACTATGCCCAAGAAGCTAAAATGGTCCTTTCTGGAGATGTTAAAACCATCAATAGACAGATCTAAATTAAGAGATTCTTTAGACCCATGTCCCTGAGTATAAAATCTTAAATAATTTGTCTTGGCTGCATTTAAATATAAAGAATTGCAAGCAAACCAAGACGATAACAAATTTAAATTATTTTTACATTCCATCTCGAGAATCTGGCTACTCTTGTTTGACAGTATAAGAGATGTGTCATCTGCGTATAGAGTGGTCAAACAGTTATTCTCAAGATGTAGCTCTAAATCATTGATGTATAGGGTAAATAACACAGGGCCAAGAATTGAACCCTGTGGCACACCCATGCATACATCAATGAGGTTGGAATTAACAGTGCTTTTATTTGCAATAGATTATATTATATTATATATATAACATTTAATATAAAAGGAATACAGAGCTTAATCACTCTGTAATCTCTTCTTCAATATTTTCATCTTAACTGACAGATTTTTTATAAATTGTAGGTTCATGCAAAAGCTTAAGGACATCTTCATCGTAGCTTTTTAATTTTTTTTGTTGTAACTTTCTTAAGCTCGAAATATATGGATCTGAAGATACTAAAAGCACATTAAAGACAATTTTCTAGCATGACTTTTACGGTACCTCTTTATATCCTTATTTCTAGCTTCTTGAGCTTCTTCCCCCAATTGACCTATTGGAAGTATTGCTTCTGCTAAAATTTGAGGGCTATGCATTAAAATCTTGTGGACTGTGGTTGGCATAGGGTACCACGGATACAGCTCCACGAACTTTGTAACATCATTTTTAGGTTAGGGTCAACTGACATATATAAAATGTTATTATTATTGGTATTGGAGGACCTCCAATGGAGGTATATAATAATTTGACTTTTGAACTTAAGTCTTTTAAAAAAAAATATTTTTTGAGTAAAACTGCAACCTTCCGCAAGATTTTTTAATTGCGACTCATGAACGACTAATGTAGGTAATAATTTATAAAAATAACTTCACTCGATCGCTTTCGATCAGCAACCAAATCCTTCACTAAATTACGTAATAATATAAAACATAAAGCCTTTAATGAAGTCACTTTATGGATTCAAAGAAATCAAAATTTACTTATTTTTCTTATATAAATTAATATTACTTAAGTACCTCCAGGTATGATATTCATGTTAGATTTTAATAAAATAGCAGATTATATTTTTAACAGTTTTTTAATATTCGACTGACTGATTTATTACATATTTTATTATTCTCCATTTCCTTGGTTACATTTCCTTCAACTGTTTTCTAACCTTATACAATTTTAATATTAATTACCTATTTTCAACACCCTCTCCTAATTGATATTAAAATTTAAAAAATCTAATTCTAATTAAAATTACCCCTATTCTAACTAACACCCTCTCCTAATTTTTATTAACATTAAAAAATTAACAACTACTCTATTCTAATAACATTTTCTTAAACTTCACAAATTTGTTTATAGCTAATGGTTTTGTTAAGATATCAGCCACTTGATTTTCAGAAGCACAATATTCTAGCTTAATTAAACCTTCATTAAACTTTTCATTAATAAAATAATACCGCACGTCGATATGCTTCGATCTTCTATTCATCTGACCATTTTCAATCAATTTTAATGCACTCTGATTATCAACTTTGAGTGTTATCTTAACTGTTTTATCAATTAATTCTTCTATTAGATATTTTAAATACATCGTTTCTTTGATACACTCAGCTGCTGAAACATATTCAGATTCTGTACTGTGATGGGCACGAGGGGGTAGTACCCCTACACTCGAGTAAAAAGTAGTAACCCATAGAGATTTTAAGAATCTCAAGAATTGAAACTTAACCTCAATAGGTTTGCAATGTTGTCAAGTATGGCCAAAATAGTGTGATCGTCTAGTCGTCGAAAAGAAAATACCTACGTTGGGTTATTCAAATTCGGTTCTAGATAGGAGGAATGCCAGTGAGAGGAAGTTATATTTAGTAATAACACACAAAGAATGGTTGTCAGCTTTATATTCGTTGTATTTGAATTATATATTTTTTACAATAAGGGTTATGTTCGTTTTAAGATTATTAGTTCAGTTAGTTTTTAATTAAAAAGGGTTTTAGGTTTAATATATGTAAATTTATAGGTTAGAGGTTATATTTCACAAGTTTATATAAATGTAGATTCTTAAGTTTTATTAAGACAAGTATAATATCAGTAATATATAATAATGGTTATCCGTAACAATATAAGTAACAGCCATTTAGTATAATAAGACGAAACACAGATACAATTCACTTTTATCCAGCAAAGCAAAGCCTTCATTCATAGGATTCATACTTTATAGCTATACAATAACGAAAAACAGTAATCACGGTATTAATAAGCAAATAGTAAATAACAATATTATATAATATACATATGTACCACTGAGTTGATCATAAGCCATCGTTGTATCACATTCAGGAATATGTCGACTAGTATAATAAGACGAAATAAGACGAAACACAGATACAATTCACTTTTATCCAGCAAAGCAAAGCCTTCATTCATAGGATTCATACTTTATAGCTATACAATAACGAAAAACAGTAATCACGGTATTAATAAGCAAATAGTAAATAACAATATTATATAATATACATATGTACCACTGAGTTGATCATAAGCCATCGTTGTATCACATTCAGGAATATGTCGACTAGTATAATAAGACGAAATAAGACGAAACACAGATACAATTCACTTTTATCCAGCAAAGCAAAGCCTTCATTCATAGGATTCATACTTTATAGCTATACAATAACGAAAAACAGTAATCACGGTATTAATAAGCAAATAGTAAATAACAATATTATATAATATACATATGTACCACTGAGTTGATCATAAGCCATCGTTGTATCACATTCAGGAATATGTCGACTAGTATCTACTCTAATATTATGTATTTAAATAGTTTAATAATAGTAATAATAAGCAAATAGAAAAAACAATATAGTTATATCACTTAATTGATTATAAGCCATCGTTGTATCACATTCAGGAATATATCAACTAGTATCTATAAAAATATTATAATTTAAATAGTTTATCTTTAATAATGGTAACAATAACAAATGTTTATAATTGTATCAATTTATCAGATAATATCAAAATAAATAAAAGGCTTATTTATACAAGTCCTAGGATCTTACATACAATAGTTTCAACCTATAAATACAAAATAGCTGATATTAGTCAATTAAAAAAAATGATTGAATAACCGAGCTTAAACCTCAATGATAATATGAAATTATTATAAACAGCTAAATAGGGAATAAAGCTTGACAACGTTCTGGGTTAGTTAATTAAAATGATTGAAATAAAATTTATATCTTACCTTTTTATGTTTATATTAAAAAAATATCTTTTTCTTTTTTTAAATTTCTACTTTTCAATCTGATAGTTTTTTCGCCTACCCAAAATCAACAACCCAAAACCCTCTCCTTAGAAACCAGGCTATGATGCCCGGTCTCTCCACAAAAACCACGTTGTCATAACCAAACTAATAAACTTTCAACATAAGGTAATTTGACTCTATATAAATTAAATTAAATTTAAGTGTTTGACAACAGCTGACAGCTATGTTTTTATAACCTTATTAATTTACTGTCAAATTTCACTTTTATCAAGTACATATAGTACTAACTAACTAACAACTAACTAACGTTAGTTGTCACTTTTTCTTACGAGCCACCACAGACGCCCCTTTGAAAGATGACGAAGATACAGCAGGGATCTAGTTCATTTTTCAACATCTCCTATTTGCCCGAGTGCTAAGAATGATCCATTCTTGTTATCTAAACTTCTATTCAATTCAAGGTTTAGTTCTGATCCGAAGATTTCTGAGGTCACTACCATTCTTCGAGTATTATTGTTAATTTTATTACAGGACAGCTCAATGATACATAAAAAAAAACAGAAAATAGAGGCATTAGTATCCTACCTAATAAAATATAATATCGCCATTCTATATATCACATCTACATATATTTGGTTAATACAAGAGTTATTTTCTTTCCAATAATATAATTAAATTAGTAGTAACCACAATAGAGTTGTTAGTAGACGTTACCAAAAGAAAGTTTTTTTTTTTTTTTAATAATTTAAAAAAAAAATTATCTGTGTCACTCACCCTTCGCCCCTATTGACTGTTGCTTTCTTCCAGTACTTGGTGTTTTTTTTTTATTATAGGTACCATTAGACATTTGGGAAATAAATACTATAAACTTGACGATGGGAATTTTTATACTAATAAAACAAACTTACAGCTTCCTAAGACATTTTAGTAAGAAATTACAAGAACAATAATTTTGAACAAAAACATTAAAGTCTTGCAAAAACATTATACACTGTTTTTACTTTAAGCAAAATTAAATACTAAAACAATTTGTTCGAAGATTAATTTCTATGATAAAATTTTAAATTCGTAATATTGAAATTTCCCTTTTTAATACGCGTATCCGGGTTCACAATAGTGTACACATTGGTATAAGGAATTTTTGTAACCTCATAGGGACCGGAATATAAAGAACAAAGTTTGGCAGTTTTTTTTAACGCCGCATCAGATACAGGACACTCACGTAGCAATACCCAATCACCCACAGCGAAATGATCATTCGTTTGACATTTTAGTTGTAGTTTTTCGACCCGATTTTGAACATTTTGTTTTGCCAACTCGCTTATTTTATCCACGGTTAAATCGGTAGAAGGTGGTAATCGAGAGCGAATCGCCTCATGCAAAGTATTGACTGGATTTTTTCCATAAAGAATCTCATTTGGAGAAAACCTTGTAGCAAGATGTGGTATTGAATTAAATAAATCTTGACAGGAGCCCACTAAATCAGCCCATCCTGTATGCTTATGAGAACAATAAGTTCTGAAAATACGACCTAACTCCTTCATAACTCTTTCGCTAGGGTTTGAAGCAGGGTGACGAATCGAGAATAACTTTACTTGAATGCCAGCGTCTTTTAATTTAGATTGCCAATGTTTGGACGTAAACTGTGTCCCATGATCAGAGACAATGGTTTGAATGGTAATGAAATTTACAAAATCCTCCAAAATTTTTTTAACAGCCAACTTAGCTACTGGGCGACGCATGGGATACAATCGTACAAATTTCGAAAATGTGTCAATAACAACAAAAATATAAGCAACTCGAGCGCGTCCCTCGGGAAGAGGTCCGAAAAAATCACATGTAACCAATTCACCAATCTGAGTGGCTACCACAGGTTGTGTAGGGCCGATAAGATAACGATTGGGATATTTATTAATTTCACATAGATAACAAGAACGTATAAATTTTCTCAAACGAGAACGGAAATGATCACCCTGCTTAAAATACCCCATAGAGGCCTATACAAAATAATCTATCGGGCGCTACCGGATTCTATATGTGCATTTGTCCATGGGTTTTTCCGGATACAGCCCGATAGAAAATGTATAGGAAATTACCTATAGGCACACCATAACTTTTACATTTTCCCTATTGAGACCGATAGAAAATAACTCAATGAAGGATATATAGGGATATCCCTATAGAGCAACCATAAAACATTTGACAAAATTTTATTAAAACCTATAGGGTCCTATAGGGAAAAAACTAATTTCTACATTTATGTGTATTTTCCCCATTGAAACCGATAGCAAATAAATCAACGGTGGATATCCCTATAGAACAACCATAAATCTCAACTACGGGTCCTATACAAACCGATACACCCTATAGAAACACCATACATCCCGATACAAATATCTATCGGTTTGAACAGGGTCTCTATGGGGTATTTTAAGCAGGGCAATATAAACCAGAGGTTTTAATAAAAAGTATAACTTGGCCACACCAAAATGCCCATATAATTCATGGTAAGCTTTAAAAAAAACATTACAAATAACTTGTGGAAGTACCAGACGTATTGGTGTGAAAGAATTATCTTGAAAACAAAGAATATTTTTATGTAGAAAACAATAGGGTAATAATCTATTTTGTCTGTGATTTAATGTAACAGGAATACCAGATAAAGTGGAATAAATGGGTCCGAATAAAAAGTCAGCACTTTGTTGTTGATTTAAATTGGCAAATTCTGAGTTTAACTGGGGAAGTTTTGATATTTCGAATAGATTGCAGAGTTTAGTTTGAAATAAAATATGAGCGACAATTGGTTCTCTATCCTTAGCTGCTATATAATCAGAGTTAGTGGGTTGCCTAGATAACACGTCTGCAACGATATTATCCTTACCACGAACATGTTCAACATGATAATCAAATTAATTTAAATACATAACCCAACGAGTTAACCGATCATTTAGTAATCTACTCTGCTTAAGAAATTTCAAAGCGTGATGATCAGTTCTTATAATTATACGATGTCCCAGCAATACTGTGCGATATTTTTTTAAACCAAAAATAATGGCCAAAAGCTCTTTTTCAGTCACTGTATATAACAACTCAGCTCCACTCAGGACTCGACTAGCATATCCTAAAACTAAATGTTCTCCGTCAGAATCTTCTTGGTACACTTCCGCCCCTAAAGCATATCCTGAACTATCCGTTTGTAAGAAAAACGATTTATCATAGTCTGGAAAACTCAACATAACGGTATTTAGAAATAACTCTTTGACACGCTGAAAGGCCTTTATTTCGACAGGACCCCATGTCCATTTTACAAGTTTCCGTAATAAACGAGTTAAGGGTAACAAAACATCACTATAATTTCTGACAAATCGTCTATAAAACCCACACAACCCCATAAAACCTCTTAGTTGTTTAATATTTTTGGGAGCTGGAAAATTTGAAATACTGGCTACCTTATCCAGATCAGTACGTATACCTTGAGATGTAAGTAAATTTCCCAAAAACTTAACTTCCGACTTAACAAAATGAGTTTTTGAAAAATTAATAGTTAATCGAGCTGATTTTAATCTTTCAAACACAGATGTAAGATGAAACAAATGATCCTCAAAACTATTGGATACCACCAAAATATCATCAATATAATTAAACACATTTTCTCTAAGTTCGGATCCTAAAACTACATCCATAGCCCTGGAAAAACTACCCACGGAAACCTTTAAACCAAAAGGAAGAACCTGATAGGTGTAACTACGGTGATTATACATAAAACCAGTATATTTTGTAGATTCAGGATGTAAGGGTATTTGCCAATATGAAGCCACCAAATCGATTGTGCTTATAAACTTTACATTAGAGAAGGAAGCAAAAATATCCTCAGGTGGTTAAGGCGCATCATAATCAGATATCATTCTTTCATTCAACCAACGAGCGTCCAAACATATTCTAACAGTACCATCTTTTTTTCTTACAACAGTCATAGGACTACAATAGGGAGTTGCCTCTTGTTTAATTACACCTAATGACAACATACGATTAATTTCTTTATCGACAGCTTCCCGAAAACTAAAAGGAACTGGGTAAGTTTTTCGAAGAAATGGTGTTTCATCAGCCATAAGAATTTTATGTTGATATAGGGACGTGAGTCCTGGCTTGTCACTAAATAACTGTCGAAATTGAATCAAAAGTTTTCTTTTTATACGAGGAAGACAAATTCAATAAAGCTACCCGATTTGAAACTTGAGACTCGAAACTTAAAATAGTGGATTCGATAACATTATTTGAACTGGTTGAAGGAAGTGAAGTAAAATCTGGTTTAACACTAAATGGAATATACAGTATGTCTCAGTATCTTGGAATCATATGGAAAACTTTTTTATTATTAATTTTAGGAAAAAAGTTATTCTTCATAAAAAGTTCTGCATGGTGTAAAACTTAAAATGCAACCCACAAATATTAATTTTTTTTAGTCGTATACGAGGTATGTCAAAAAATATGAATTTGGCGCAAGAGTAAAGTACCTTTATATTTGACAATATAAAAAATTGTTATAAAGAAAAGTTAATCAGAACTAAAAACTACGTTTATATATGCAATTTCATATATTTACATTAAAAAATTAAGTTTTGTTAATTTTTACTAATCTTTCTATTTTAAATGAACATTTATCTGTTATGATTAGAAAAAACATGAAAACCTTAAGTTAAGTCAGGGGATCTAGCAGGCCATTTGTTTATCAGTGAATCCTAGATTACATGTTACAGTTAAATTTGCATTGATATTGTAGACAAAAATGAAAAAATATTATTTTTTTAATGTAAATGGATGTAATTGCATATTTGAACGTAGTTTTTAGTTCTGATTAACTTTTCTTTATAACAATTTTCGATATTGTCAAATATAAAGGTACTTTACTCTTGAGCCTAATTCATATTTTTTGACATACCCCGTATACGACTAAAAAAAAATAATATTTGTGGGTTGTATTTTAAGTTTTACACCATGCAGAACTTTTTATGAAGAATAACTTTTTTTCCTAAAATTAATAATAAAAAAGTTTTCCATATGATTCCAAGATACTGAGACATACTGTATATAGGCTCTTTGGTTCCTAAGATAAGAGTGTCACGGCAGAAATCGATTATACCTTGGACTTCATACATCCAATCGATACCAAGAATCACCGGCCTAATTAAATTTTTAACAACCATAAAAACATGAGAGAATAAAGTGATATTGGGTATAACTTGATACTTGATTCGAGTACTAAGATGACCATCCGCTCCTCGAAGTTGTGTTGCAACTACCGGAAGAAATAAAATGTCGCCCTTTTCCTTTAATTTTTCAAATATTTCCTCACTTATACAAGACAGTTCACAACCGGAATCCACTAAAGCCGTAATAGGTAGCCCCAGACATAACAAAGAAATATGAGGTAATTGTTTGATAACTCGAAGTTCTTTTTGACCTTCCAAATCATCTAAAGGAACTAATGTATATGCTCCATCACCTACTTTAAATACCTCCAAGGAGGTGGGCAAACCCCGACCATTTTTCCCACAAAGTTCCCCAGGTTTCCAACCCAAACGTATCATTAACTGGTATCCCCTAGGAGACATTTCCTGTAAATATGCTACTGGAGTAGGTACAGTACAGTATTGAAGCTGAGAAGAATTATAAAAAGAAATGGTGGAAATGGTTGTATTTGACGGGAAAATGTTCCACCTTATTTTCCCCGAGAAAAGTTTCCCGAACTTGGAGGTGGAATTTTGGGATCAAAGTTATTGGTGGGCAATGCAGAAAATGAGGGTTTGCTTATACAACTGTAACGTTCTAAAAATTTAAGTGTACCCTGGAAACTGCGTTCAGTGGAAGCGACCCACAGTGATTGAACAGAATAAGAAAATTGTTGTAATATTTCATATACTATTTCAACTTCACTCAAATTTGGACTTTTTAAGCTACTAAATTGTCGTACGAAAAATTCAGTCATACTTAAATATCTATGGGGATGGTATCTCGCTTTCAAAATTTCTCTCCGCATATATGCCCGTTTTTCGGTTGACCAAAAAAAAGATAAAAGTTCAATTTTAAATTGATTAAAATCCATTTCAAGCGATAAAGTATTAGCCCATTCGGCTGCGGAGAATAATAAACAATTTTTAGCAAACATCACTAAATTGGCTGAAGGAATTTGATAAACTTCACAATATTCCTGGAATTTAGCAAGAAACGTTACAGGATTTTCATTTATTTTACCTGAAAAAGTGGACTTCCGACAGATATCATCGATTCTACCAACATTTCGATTTGCTAGAGACATAATTACTTGATGACATTCTTTATCGGACAATGTTACACTACTAGTTACAGAGGGCAAAACAGTAAAAGGGGCAGAACGCATTCGAGGTCGATCACAATCTTCCACTGAAGGTGAATCAAATAAATGATTAGAAAACTCACCCTCTGTCGGTGACTGTCGCTGACCACGTGAATGTCCTGTGCTTGTATGCGTGTCCCTAGTTTCTATGTGGCTGCACAGCTTTTGAAGAAGGTGAGTTTGCCTATTCATAGTCTCCTCCATTTTAATCATTTTCAAATTTATTTACATTCGGCAAAACAGCTGAAGATTTTTTTGAAAAATTCTGGTAAGCAGAACTGACAGGTACAGCAGGATTAGTCAATACAGCACGACTCTCAGGAACGTTCTTCGAAATGTTGTGGTAAGCAGACTGGGTAGGTTCAGCCGATATCATCCTGGACGATGAAAGTACAGCCGGGAATTTCACCCCTGGTGTGCGTTCAACAGGAGTACGTACTCCAGAACACTGTTCTGCAGAAGAAAGACCTGCAGGCGAAAGCTCAACAGATTGATGGCCCTCATTAGAAATTTCAGAAAAATGAAAGTTTTGAATGTATTCAGTAGTCATACGGTCAGTAGGAGTTCGACTGGCAGGAGTGCATTCTTCCGGAATATTTTCAGCAGGTGAGAAACTGGTGGACGTTTCACTATTAGGAGTGAGGTGAACAGGAGGTAAACCATCGGGTAGATGTCCAGCAGTTGTTGAATTTTTGATCAAGTAACTAACTGACAGATGTTCCACAGGTGAGTGACTGGTAGATTGTTCTGTTTGCTCCATCTCTGTATCCTTTTATGTTTATATTCAAATATACTTTTATGTTTATATTCAAATATACTCAAAAAAAAAACCAAATTAGAATAAATACTTTCAAAACAATCTCAACTTCTCCTCTTAGACATCCTTAACCTATCCTCCTATGCATCGGCCACAATCTGTGCCGCAACCAAGGACAACCCGAACAAGCCCAGCATAACTCCGACAACGACACCGTGCACTGTGTCGAAAATAAAGAAACCAAGCAAGTTCAATCATATCCTGGTCACGGCACCAATCTGTGATGGGCACGAGGGTGTAGTACCCTACACTCGAGTAAAAAGTAGTAACCCATAGAGATTTTAAGAATCTCAAGAATTGAAACTTAACCTCAATAGGTTTGCAATGTTGTCAAGTATGGCCAAAATAGTGTGATCGTCTAGTCGTCGAAAAGAAAATACCTACGTTGGGTTATTCAAATTCGGTTCTAGATAGGAGGAATGCCAGTGAGAGGAAGTTTAGTAATATTTAGTAATAACACACAAAGAATGGTTGTCAGCTTTATATTCGTTGTATTTGAATTATATATTTTTTACAATAAGGGTTATGTTCGTTTTAAGATTATTAGTTCAGTTAGTTTTTAATTAAAAAGGGTTTTAGGTTTAATATATGTAAATTTAAATTTTATAATTATAGGTTAGAGGTTATATTTCACAAGTTTATATAAATGTAGATTCTTAAGTTTTATTAAGAAGTATAATATCAGTAATATATAATAATGGTTATCCGTAACAATATAAGTAACAGCCATTTAGTATAATAAGACGAAACACAGATACAATTCACTTTTATCCAGCAAAGCAAAGCCTTCATTCATAGGATTCATACTTTATAGCTATACAATAACGAAAAACAGTAATCACGGTATTAATAAGCAAATACACGGCGGTCCTCAAGGGTGAATAGGTTGACCAAAAATGTAGCCAAAAACTATTTACTACATCTAATTGTACTCCACTTGGGCTCTCTAAAACCATTTTTAGGTAAATCGCAGCTGATCGAAAACTTGATTTTTTTTAGTTTTTAGAGAAAATCATGGAATTTTATTAGTTTTTTTTTTGTTACATTTTTTGTTATATCAAAAATATTTGTAATTTTGGTTACACTCGAATAAAAATCTCATCCTTTGATCTTTTCAATAACATTAGGTAACTATTTTTACAAAACATGAAACATTAATAACATTAGGTAACTACTTTTACAAAACATGAAACATTAATAACTAAACCTACAAATGACAAGAAGAAAAATCTACTACTGCTTTTCTCAAACTCAAACCATAGCTTGCATTGTCCAAACAATTAATTTTATATTTTTCCCAGGTAAGTTCTAAATAAACCAACATTTGAAGTGCCATTTCTTGATTCATTAATATCAGAAAAAATAAGGGGACAACAGACAACAGAATTGTGCTTCCTGCAATTGTGGGAAATTCCTTTACCAACTTTTTGCAACATTCACTACATGTTCTAAAATTTGCTTTTTTGTTCTTCCATTTAGGATTTTTGCGTGTTAGTTTGTGACCTTTAAAACTAGCAATGGTACATAGTCGACAGCTACATGGTGACATGTGAGTCTCGTTCTTGGATGTAGCTCAATTTTGTCAAAACTCGGTTCTTTTTTGGGAAGAGGTATTTTTAAGATATTCTGTCTCCTATCGTATCAAGACAAACGACAATTGCCACATACTGCATTGGGATATCTACTGTCATTTTTGTCAAATTTAAAGCAGTGTAGATTTATCAAATTGTACAGGCTATCATTTAATCTAAATTTTGATGGATTGCATTTTCCAAAAACTATCTTCCTGCCGCAGGCAACACAAACTTTCGATCGGTTTTCTTCATGATTATCTTAAAGTGGCGGCTGGTGGATTTTGGGCACACCCATATCACAATTTTTAGACATGGGACCCACATCAAATTTATATGAGTACATTATATTCAATTTAAATTGAAGTTTGGGAAAAAAAGTTAGTTTTCCTGCCCGCAAAATTAAGATAATTTAAATTAAAATGGTGCAATTTATAATTTACTACAGTTTATCAACAAATTTCAAAATTTATTTAAAAAGTATTACAGATTTTATATCATTTCTCTTTTTTTTAAATTTAAATTATAATTAATAAAAACTTTAAAATGTTATAAAATCTGTAATACTCGGACTTTTTAAATAAAGTTTGAAATTTATTGATTATATTGTGAATTGTGAATTTTAAATTGCATATGGGTACCATGTGTAATAACTGAGATATTGGTGTACCCAAAATCCACCAGCTGTCACAGAGACTTTTTGCAGTATTACTTTGAACTTAAAACACTACTTTAAATAACACACCAAGCACAAACATCTAAATAAAACTTATTTTCTCTGTTCAATAACAATTGAAGTGTTTTCATAACAACATATTTTGTTTTATTAGATTTCATGGCACCCTTTACCTACATTTTTATTAAATTTTTTGCAGTACGGTAAAAAATTTGATACTTAACCATGATTTCAATTAATAAATACTACTAAATGTTATTCAGAAGATTTAATAATTTGATTTTCAATAAGATAATGATTAAAATTACACAAACTTTTGATATAAAAAAATGTAACAAAAACAAAACTACTAAAATTCCATGATTTTCTTTTAAAACTAAAAAAAAATCAACTTTTCGATCAGCTGCGATTTACCCAAAAATGGTTTTAGAGAGCCTAAGTGGAGTACAATTAGATGTAGTAAATATTTTTTGGCTACATTTTTGGTCAACCTATTCACCCTTGACGACCGCCGTGAATAGTAAATAACAATATTAGCTTTGTTCGCGGAGCTCATCCGTGATCAATCCGCGACAACTACGCATGCGCACTGGCAATTTTAGCGTTCGCGGTGTAAAAATCGGCAACATTTGACATTTGATCACTCGTTCGCGGAGCCTTCGGGACCAGTTTCGAACTAATTACTGACAAGTCAAAACGATCCGAGGATTTTAGCATGTACTAGTTGTCAGACATGCGTATTGTTTATTATTGTTTAACCTTGTAGTAGTGGCGCCTTATATTTAACATTGGTGGTGGCGCCCGGCCTGTCAGGCCCGTAAATTTAAAAAAATCATATTTATGCTAGTATTTTTTCTTTGTGAATTTTTTACTTTTAATTTATTACTTAATCTTATTGTGACCAAGGTCACTGATTTTTTTTAACAAAAAAACCTCATATGTTTGAAATATGGGGTTAATTTTATGGGGACAGGATTATAAGATGACATAATATTATTTTACAAAAAACTAAATAAAAAATTTATTCTACAAAAAAACAACAAATGGTTTATAAGCTTGAATAACAAAATATCGTATTAAACGTGGTTTTGATTTTTTTCCACACAATTATGACACATAATTTTGGCATGGGTCATACATAGAAATTTTTGGCTATGAAGTGTGTGGTCCTTCTGTCTATGCGACATTCTGCATACCTTTTTCTGGTCCCAGGGGGAATTAGTTGAGGTTTAACATTATCGGTAGAAGTCCCAGCTACTTCTTGTCGCCTTTGACGTACCTCAGTTGGTAAATTTTGTTCCATAGAACGGCGTTTCAAATGCTTCTACTAGGACATAGCGCCGTTCTTCAAGAGCTTTCGCATTAGAAATTTGAATTATTAGCAGTGTGTATTACTTGGGCATTTATTCCAGCCACATTCATTAGCCCATAAAATATGACCATATTTGATAGAATAAAGTATAAAAATATGCTAAATAATTAATATACCACAAAATAGTCGTATAACATAAATGGTGGCGCCCGGCCTTTCAGGCCGTTTTAGGTTATAACTTTTTAAGTTGGTACTGTAAGTAAATAAACATTTCACTACACCTTTCTACGCAAAAAGTTAGGAAGGTACTGAAAAATTCAGAGTTGTCTCGTAATTATTTTCATAATGATCCGCTAAATAAGATCGCTTGGGCCTGTTAGGCCGTGCGCCACCAGTAGAAGGTTAAAGTTTATTTTAGGTTATATGTTCTATATTGTTTTTAATTAAATTGTTAAACGAAAACGTAAGTTGAAATACTTATTTTTTACTTGCATTGTTCATTTCTTTGCTTATTTTATAGATGAGTGATCATCTATCATCCAGTGATGAAGATTTAGAAAATAGTTTAGATTTAATTGAAGTTCCTAAAAATACTGCATATTTTTAAGAAATTGTTCCCATGTTCGATGATCAACTATTTAGGGAGCATTTTCGAGTTAGCAAAGAGATTGTTGATGATTTAGCAGAGCGATTTAGCAAATCTGAATACTATAATTATCAGGAAGGAGATTCCCCAAAAAGTTTTGTCACAAAACAGCTGACTGATGGTTGCGGTTAGAAACGCGTTCGCGGAGATTTGTTAATTCTTGATCGGTTCCGAATCGCGCATGCGTACCAAGGTTCGTGATTATTTACCCTATACAGATACGGAACTAGTCATGGATGGGCTCCGCGAACAAAGCTATTATGTACCACTGAGTTGATCATAAGCCATCGTTGTATCACATTCAGGAATATGTCGACTAGTATCTACTCTAATATTATGTATTTAAATAGTTTAATAATAGTAATAATAAGCAAATAGAAAAAACAATATAGTTATATCACTTAATTGATTATAAGCCATCGTTGTATCACATTCAGGAATATATCAACTAGTATCTATAAAAATATTATAATTTAAATAGTTTATCTTTAATAATGGTAACAATAACAAATTTTTATAATTGTATCAATTTATCAGATAAGATCAAAATAAATAAAAGGCTTATTTACCTATACAAGTCCTAGGATCTTACATACAATAGTTTCAACCTATAAATACAAAATAGCTGATATTAGTCAATTAAAAAAAATGATTGAATAACCGAGCTTAAACCTCAATGATAATCAGTGTTGCCGATTTGCAAGTAATTACTTACATTTGTAAGTATTTTGACTACTTGTAAGCACTATTGTAAGGATTAGTTGTTTGTAAGGATTTTGCAAGGATTTTAATTTTTTTACTTAAAGTAAAAAAACAAAATTCAAGCCGTAAAATGAAATAATTCGTTAAAAATGTTATAAATTATTTCATTTTACGCTACGTTGCCGGCTGTCCGATTTCGACTTGTCTGTTAACAGACAAGCCCTACTGTAGACGCTCCCTTAAATTAATCAAGGCAAATAAAATCTGGCATAAGCAAACCATAGGGGGGTGAAACTCATATAGGAATATGCGCAACAATCGCCTCCCGAGCAACGTTGCCATATTTTCTTTTTGTGGCTTAAGTCATCTTTTTTAATAATTATTTTAATTGTCAGTTTTGACATCTGTCAACAATAGAAAGAATATTGATAACGGTAAAGATCTATTTCTAAGCTTTTAAGTATTTTTTGAGTTTTTTCATCTGTATAGATTTCCCTTGAAGTTACAGTAAGTATATACAATAAATCAGTTGCTTTTATAATGTTTTTTTGGAGATTGACATACCTATTAAATAATTAATTTGTGTGTAATTTATTACGATTAGTTTTTTTTTGCAAAAACCAATACTACTTAATAATATTGGGACATTTGCTTTAATAGGGGCTATTGTTGTTTGAAAGTAATTTCCAGCGTACTGATGTCCCTGGTGGAAGAAGTTATTGAAATTTTTACTATTGTTAAAAAATGTAAAGCATTAATGAAAATCAAAATTTTTTTAATACATGTATGTTTTTTTTAGGGCCAAAACCGATGCAGGAGGGAAGTTTTATACCTTCTTTCACTTCTGAACATATTCAAAATACAGATGCACTGTTTGTATATTCTTTAATTTATTTTATTGTTAAAATTAGTGTATTATAACCATTTACTTTTTTTTAAATAAATAAATCTTTGCAACTATTTTATTTTATTGGTCAAATTTAAATAAATTAATATTATAATTATTAATATATACAAAATAGATAAAGCCGGCCCTGTATTATAAAAGTTAATAAAATATTTGGAGTACGGCCCTAATTGGCAGGCGTTTATGACGTTTGTGTTTCTTAAGTTTAACACAGTGGTCGCCCTTCTTATATTCTTTTTCTATGCTTTAAGCCTGATTTATATATTGCCTTCCTCCCGTAAAATATTAACCATACGAAAACCATGGTGATAAGGTTATATTATAAACATCACCATGGTTTTCGTATTGTTAATCTTTTACGGGAGGAAGGAAGGCAATATATAAATCAGGCTTTACGCTTAGGACGGCAGAATAAACCGAGTACATGTGCAAGGATTTTGTAAGGATTTTAATTTTTGGCAAGTAAAATGTAAGGATTTTGACGCACAAGAGTAATCAAATTTCTAAATTTGGATTGGCAACACTGATGATAATATGAAATTATTATAAACAGCTAAATAGGGAATAAAGCTTGACAACGTTCTGGGTTAGTTAATTAAAATGATTGAAATAAAATTTATATCTTACCTTTTTATGTTTATATTAAAAAAATATCTTTTTCTTTTTTTAAATTTCTACTTTTCAATCTGATAGTTTTTTCGCCTACCCAAAATCAACAACCCAAAACCCTCTCCTTAGAAACCAGGCTATGATGCCCGGTCTCTCCACAAAAACCACGTTGTCATAACCAAACTAATAAACTTTCAACATAAGGTAATTTGACTCTATATAAATTAAATTAAATTTAAGTGTTTGACAACAGCTGACAGCTATGTTTTTATAACCTTATTAATTTACTGTCAAATTTCACTTTTATCAAGTACATATAGTTAGTTGTCACTTTTTCTTACGAGTCAAAGGTCGGGCCACCACAGTACTAGACACAGTTACAATAGGCCACAGAACATAATAGAACTAAAAGTTCCTATTCTAATATTGGCAACAACGATTTTACAAGAGGTGGTCACGCTCTGGCCTACTTGATCTTAAGTTTTTCGATGCGGTTCCGTAGCCCGCGAAATTTGAATAGGTTATTATTTAAAAATACTTATTTTTGATTTAAAAAATACAAAATTATTTAAAATAAACATTTATTGGTACATATATACATAAATAGAAGGGCAATATAACCTAAATTAATGGTTTATTACACATAATGTAGTTAATTAACTACATTACATACTTTATATAAATTTGCCTGTTTAGATTTTATTTTAGTAAAATAAATAAGTTATTTTTAGATTTTCTGTAAAAAAAATGAGATTTAATAATTACTTGAAGATAATATAAGTATTATATTAGTATATTTTAATAAAGGGTGTCCCATTAAGACCGCCTAATTTAAAATTTAAAAAAAATGCCGTGTTTATTTAAAAAGTTAAGATATTTTTATTGCAATAAAGAGGGAAGACATGGAGGTTAAATATGGAACAAAATATCCGATAAATGGCCGCCTCGTGACTGACGGCACATGTTGATTCTTTTGACAAAATTTTCGATTACATTTTGGCATAGTGCCGGCTCAATTTCATCAATGACCCATCGAATCTCATGTTTTAGTTTAGGAACTGTTCTTGGGTTATTAGCATAAACCTTTTCCTTCAAAAAACCCCAAAGAAAGAAATCTATCGGCGTCAAATCGCATGATCGGCCTGGCCACATCACATCTTCGCGGCGCGAGATAACTCTGCCTTCAAATTTTGTCCTCAATAATTCCATGGTTTCGTTGCTGTGCATGGTCTGCTGTCTTTAAATATTGTGTCAACCGAATCTTGTACGCATGAAAATGCAGGTCTTTGGCGAAAATTCGCTGTAAACTGCTTAGAGAGAGTCTCAATTGATGGGAACGGTGACGAATCGAGGTGGAAGAATTATGTTCAACACTTTCACTAACTGCTGCAATATTTTCAGCAGACCGAGCTGCACGAACATGGATATGTCTCTTTTTGGTTTGAATTGACCCAATCGTTTCAAATTGCTCGATTATAATCCGACCACAGTACGGCGAGAAGGTGCGTTATGGTGACCAAAAAATCCACGATATCTTCAAACCGTTTCCGAAAAATTCTCACCATTTCGATAGTGGATTTTTACAATTTCTATGCGTTGTGCGTCTGTGTAAATCTCCATGACTTAACCTCAATGTTCATACATGACCACTGTCCAACAACAACGTTGTACGATTGACACACAAAAAATGACACTAAATTTAAAATAGGCGGTCTTAATGGGACACCCTTTACAATAAAACCTAAAGAGCCGAATTTCAACACATAAACTATTAATTGTTTAAAACAATTTGTTTTATACATTATAAAGACATTCAGTAACCTTTGAATAAAAATACATTGTAAGATATTATGAGTTTTTAAATAGGTACTTAGTTAATTAGTATTAAATCAGGTAATATAATTTGATCATCGTTTGTGCACATTCATCAAAGAGTCTCTGATATAATGCTAAAAAAATACTTAATTAACATTTACAACAGTCAATTTTCTTAGTGACAAAAAATCTTATTTAATACATTTTTAATACCTTGTATATATTACACAAAAATAGCAACATTACAGTTAAATCTATTAACATAGGTTATATGTTATATATAAATAAGTATTTTGTCAGACTAAAAAGTGGAATCCCACATAAAAATATACTTAAAATAAACAATTGGGATCATCCATAAAGTATATCACACCTTTTTGGAGAATTTCAGACTCCCTCCCCTCATGTCCCACATAATTATATTATTATGTTATATTAATCAATGATGTTATAATATTTTCAGTCTTGACCCTGGTGGCAGGTCTGCCTTTCCCCTAAACATGTGACCTACTTTATGGACAACCCCTTGTTAATAACATATGCTAAAAACTAAAATAAGTAAAAATAAATAAAAATATATATTAATACCTAGTTATTAATATAAATTTATATTTATTTAAACCAATTATGAAGAATAATGATATATGATTAAATTTGATTAGCATCTGCTACATTTTTCTATATTGTGGATCAAAAGTTAGAAAGTAAGCTGGATAGTTTTTAAGCAGGACCCCTCTGGCAAAACATTGACCAAAATATGGATAGTTTCATTCCAGAATAATTTCATTGGATATAACCTATAAAAATCTTATTTTAAAAACAATTTTAAATTTTAAAAATAAAATTTACCTTATTTATGTTTTAAGTGATGAGTTTACTCAATCCTTGTATCCTGTTTCTCCTTGGTTAGTCCTTAAACCATTGATTAAGGTGTGTTTCTTCACTCAACGCTTAAACAATTTCCAAATAAAATTAACCATCATTTAATAACTATACTATAGTAATGTTTAGTTAAGTATATACTGTAGGTATACCCAAAGATATTATTATTATCTTTGTGTATACCTACTTAACTAAACATTACTATTAGCAAATGCGGTCTAATTTAGCAAAAGCCTGTTGTATTATGTGAACACTAGTGTAAAATAATATTAATAAATAAATAAAAACAGGCATAAATATTAAAATATGAACTCATTAACATGGAACAAATGTATGGTTCGATTTGAGCAAATAATCATACCTATTTGCAAAATTATAAGATGGATATGAAAGAAAAAATACTGATAAAACTGTTGATGAGATGACAAGTTGCTCAAATCAAAGCCGGATTAACGCAAATATGACAAAACTACATTTATAAATATACATGCATAGGTATGAAAACAAAAAACAAAGCATTAAGTAATTAAGTAATTTACGATTCAACAATTTGTTTCTATAACTAACTGAATGGTTTATTTAGTTTAGAAATTCAAAACTGGAGTTTTATAAAAGTTTATCACCTACCACAATAATTAAACTTACCTTAAAAAAACCAAAACAACACACAATTTCAAACAACAACATCGGCCATTGTTGAAAACTACATAACACACATAACAAACTGTCAAACTTTACGATGAGTCACACCGACAAGAATGATACGCGCATGAGCAAGATGGCAAAAGATAGATGTCGCTCAAAAATTTGTTGCCAATTTCCTTTAAAAAGCTGGCCCCCCATGCAATAGGCTGTCTACGTGAACACCATGCAATTGGTCCACCACAGTAAAAAATAACAAACCCACTTGTACTTTTTCTTGTACCTATGTCTCCTGCAAAATCAGCGTCACAGTAAGCAGTTAATTCTGTTATATCTGTATTGCTTTTAAATTTTAATCCTTGATTGGGGTATGTTTTTAGATATTTCAGGACTCTTTTTATATACAGACTGTATAGAATCAAGTAAGTAAGGCTGGAGACAAGGATGACAAATTATATTCTGATCAGAGGAAAAGAAACAAACTTTAATTGGGCGTGGTTTAAACCAAGCCATTCGTAATTACGAACCATAGTTGCCAGGTTGTTTTAAATCAGAAGAGTACGATTATAATTATTTAATAAATAGTTCAATTTTATTTGTTTAAAACTTTAAAAATAACAAAAAAATTAATATTATGTCAAAAATAATTTGATTTAGTTAATTTTCTTACTTTTAATATTAAAAAATAAGACAAACAACCCTTTTAGGAAACAATAATAGCATATGGCAACAGCGCGGCATGCCGCGGATTGTAGCTACACTGGGTAAAGGCCTATTTTGAAACATATTTTGAAATAAAGTTTGTATTTGGCGATACGGCGATACCATAATTTGGTATTTTTCCTCACGGGTAAAAACCATTTTATTTGAGAAAATACCTTTTTATTCTTACAAAGACGTACGCAAAGTCTCAGTGCACTTCTTAAACTGACGCACAGACAGTGTTGCCAGTAGTAGAAAAATTAAAGTACTGAAATGGCAATAAAAACGTATTGAATTTGAAAGATAACGTACTGACTTTGAGAAATAAATATTAAACTTATATGAACGTAATTTTATTTTGTAATTTATCAATAAACACATGCACATAAATAAACTATAAACATCAAAAGAACAAAATAGATAATTATTATTATACCAGTGGCGTAACAAATTCTGAGTGGCCCCCCCCGCAAACGATTTTAATGGGCCCTCTTTACAATAATTAAAAAGTTTATTTAATAGGTAATTTTTAAAATAGTTAGTACTTTTAAACCTACATTAAATACATAATATTTTTTAAATTAAAATTTTTGACAGGTAGGTATAGAGTGTATACGATACACAGACATACGATAAGCAAATAAAAAAGGATTAGGTAAAAAAAATTGCTGTATCTGCAATTTTTGGTAGTAAAACATAAAATATTTAATTAATTTTGGTTTAAAAATATCTTATTCTATATACCTTTTTATATGCAGGATCATTTTCGTAATTCTATAATAAGGTAAGAAAAATTGCTGTATCTGCAATTTTTGGTAGTAAAACATAAAATATTTAATTAATTTTGGTTTAAAAATATCTTATTCTATATACCTACCTTAAAATATTTAATTAATTTTGGTTTAAAAATATCTTATTCTATATACCTACCTTTTTATATGCAGGATCATTTTCGTAATTCTATAATATATAATATCTTATTAAGATATTTTTAAAAAAATATTTAAATAATAATTACCTAAACATTTTCTGTTCTTATTACCAAATTTTGCCTTTCTTAGAACGGCAGTATTATACTATTACATCAGCAATAATAACAATTTAAAAATAATAATAATTTAAAAAATGTATACCTACATATCTTACCAAGTTTAAACAGTCTTGAAAAAAAATTAAAAACATATTGTAGACAGTCTTAAAGAAGTTAAATTGAAAAAAAATTAAAAATCAAACACAAAATGCGATTGTCTAAGTATTTATACATTTACTACAAAAAACGGTATGATCTTCTAGAGTTTTTTTTGCAAATTCAGTTATAATATTGTCAATGTTTAATGTAAATAAATAAATAAATAAATCGTTTATTAGCGAAAGCTATAAATGTTACATTTTATATATAAATATACTTATTATCACAATCCAAAATCAAACGTTATGATCTTCTAGAGTTTTTTTTGCAAATTCAGTTATAATATTGTCAATGTTTAATGTAAATAAATAACTAAATAAATCGTTTATTAGCGAAAGCTATAAATGTTACATTTTATATATAAATATACTTATTATCACAATCCAAAATCAAACGTTTGTGTGTACAGGGTGATCCCCTATAATGTCGCCCCCCTTTAACTTTTTTATTTTAAGTGTCCCAAAAAATTTAAAAGTGTGGTTATGTAGGAACTAAAAAATACTTTTTTTCTACGTTAAAAGAAAATTGGAAAATTGATCAATATACAGGGAAAAACAAACAGTTTATTTTTTTTCAATGAATCACCCTATATATGAATTTATTTTTCGATTCCTTGTAAAATTCTGAGCATAATTCACATAACAAACCATATCCTAAATTCAACTGTTTTTGAAATATTCGCATTCGAAATATTATCATTAAATGGTTTTTTAAACTGTTAGAAATCAAGAAGCATCAGTATACCAAAATTTTTATTGAAAATAAATTATTATAGTGATATTATGTCAATATGTCTTGTTAAATAAGTAAAAATGGCCTACTCAGACAGAGAAAGACAAGACTATTTCAAGTTATTATCTTAAAAATAATTTAAATATTTCAGAAACGGTTGAATTTAGGTATAGGTATGGTATGTTATATGAATTATGCTTAGAATTTTACAAGGAATCGAAAAATAAATTCATATATCCATTGAAAAAAAATAAACTTTTTGTTTTCCCTGTATACTGATCAATTTTCCAATTTTCTTTAAACTTAGAAAAAAAGTATTTTTTAGTTCCTACATAACCACACTTTTAAATTTTTTGGGACACTTAAAATAAAAAAGTTAAAGGGGGGCGACATTATAGGGGATCACCCTGTACATAAAATGATAGTGCCCTTTTAAATTTACTATAATTTGACTCACTTTTAATTATCACAGGTAAGTTATTAAACAAAATTAGACCATTATAGAATATTGTTCTATAAAGAGCACAACCATTTGCTGTATCCACGTAAAAATCACTTGCTGTTCTCGTGTTATATTCATGAACATTATTAACAAATATTAATTTGCTATATAAATAAAATGGTGTCATTTTATTTTTTATTTTATAAACTAAATCAAGAGTACGGTATTGGTTAACATTCATAAAATTGAGGACTTCCAACATAATATTAATTGGAGTATATCTGTTACAATGCAAGATTGACCTCATAGCTTTATTTTGTAAAACTTGGAATTGTTCCTTTTCGTTTTTATTTAAAAGAAATAATATAGAGGCACAATAATCCAAGTGTGGCGCTATAATGGATTTATACAACAGGATTTTAGTTGACATACTTAGATAATTACCTAGTCTTAATAAACTCATGTTCAATACTAATAATTGATAAATTACAAAGACGTTGTTTTCCCATAGTGTTACGAAGATATGTTTTCACTATTTTTAGTTTCGAAAAAGAACGCCTTGGGCCCCCTGACCGTCTGGGCCCCCCCGCGGTGCGGGGTCTGCGGGGGTGCTTATTACGCCACTGTATTATACCTATACAAAAAAACAATATTGTTGGTAAAATTAAAAAATAGTCTACATATCGATAATTAATTTTCTTTTTTAACAAAGATTGAGGTATTTGGCTTCAATAATTCCTATTATTCCTATGAGCGGTTCTTGGCGAACTTGGAACAAACCTTATGTCAACACTAAGTAGACAACGCGCGCTACCAACAGTTTAAAACTTAAAATACCAGGATACTAAAATAACTCAGTATCACCAACCTAAACTTTCAATTTTTTCTTTAATTTTTATTTAAATAAAGGGAAAAAAATCTAAAACTGGAAAACGTACCGAAAACCATCAACGAGGTACTTGCTTACTTTTTTTAATTCGAAAGTACTGAATTCGGTACAAACGTACTGACGCTGGCAACACTGCGCACAGATCATACGACATACAAATTCAATCCCTACCACAGTGGGCGTGGTTTGGCACTTGTTTTATTTAAGTGTATCTATTTGTTTTAATACACACTGTATTCGACTTGTATTAGACAAGTCGAATACAGTGTGTATTAAAACAAATAGATACACTTAAATAAAACAAGTGCCAAACCACGCCCACTGTGGTAGGGATTGAATTTGTATGTCGTATGATCTGTGCGCAGTGTTGCCAGCGTCAGTACGTTTGTACCGAATTCAGTACTTTCGAATTAAAAAAAGTCCGATCATCGGATGAATAAAATATATTAATCGTCCGAACATACGGACGACTAATATATATTCACGGTATACTGTGATATATTATTCGTCCGGTAATAACAACGTACTAACGTCTAGGTACAGAAAAATTGCGAAGCTGTCACACTGTAAATCGGTATTATTTTTCGAGCAATATCTTACAATAAGCTCGGTAGCTCGATGGAAGCGCGCCTGCTTTGCATGCGAGAGATACGGGGTTCGATTCTTGGTGCCTCTACAACTTTTTATTATTTTTTTTAAAGAAATTATATACCGAAATAATACAATGTGGCCTTAAAAGCATTTATATTTAATTTTACATTAATATTTTAATTTATTTACCTTTCCTCATAATAATTTTGCAACAGTTATATTATTATATAAAATGTAATTAAATGAATATTCTTTCGTTGAAAAATTTGTACTCAATGGGGCGGGGAGGGCCAATGGAGCGGGGTCGGTTGGGTTGGGTTGTTGGGTTTGGGTTGGTTTCGAAGCTTCGCAATTTTTCTGTACCTAGACGTTAGTTAACAACGTTAGTTACGTCATAATTATAATTCGCTTTTGTTCACCGCCCGTTTAATATTTGACAACAAGCTAGATAGCTTATATGGTAGGGCGTTCGCTTGTCATGCGAGAGGTCCCGGGTTCGATACTAAGAAGCTGTCGAATTTTTTTTATTTTTTTATTTCATAAATTTGTTGTTTCTTTGTTAAACAGTGTTCGGTTGGGTTGGGTTGGTTGGTTTGTTTTAGTTTTATCGTAACATAAAATCTACTAGAAGTTGTCGAACTTTTTTTATTTCATAAATTTGTTGTTGCTTTGTTAAAAAGTGTTTTATTTTTATCGTAACATAAATTTGCCCATTTTAGTTGGGTTTTTTGTTCAATGGGGCGGGGGGGGGCAATGGGGCGGGGTCGGTTGGGTTGTGTTGTTGAGTTTGAGTCCGATAATCTTTTTATTATTTATTTATGTTATTACCGGACGATTAATATATTTTAATCGTCCGATCATCGGATGAATAAAATATATTAATCGTCCGGTAATAACATAAATAAATAATAAAAAGATTATCGGACTCAAACTCAACAACACAACCCAACCGAAAAAAATGGAACTCGTATAGATTTATTATTTATTTATGTTATTACCGGACGATTAATATATTTTATTCATCCGATGATCGGACGATTAATATATATTATTCATCCGATGATCGGACGATTAATATATTTTATTCGTCCGATTATACGGACGACTAGCAACGGCCTTTCGACTTGTCTAATCGTCCGATCATCGGATGAATAAAATATATTAATCGTCCGAATATACGGACGATTAATATATTTTATTCATCCGATGATCGGACGACTAGCAACGGCCTTTCGACTTGTCTAATCGTCCGATCATCGGATGAATAAAATATATTAATCGTCCGAATATACGGACGACTAGCAACGGCCTTTTATATTATTGACATCTCGTTCTGACACAGCAAACGGAAAATTATAGAGGTGTATAGGATGACGCCACGTTTGAATATCGATTTCTAAATCTCCCTACGGTATAGAGTGGTATTCGTCAGTCGAGCGTTTCAATACTCTCCACAGTATAGAGGTCGTAATTTCACTTTTGAACTAGTTTTAATATAAAAATTATTTTATGCTTAAAAAAAACTATATACGACATGATTGTGATTTTTTTCATTTTATTAAGCTGTGTTGAATATTTTTCCTAAAGGAATAATTGCCAATGGGCCATTAATTCATTTGTTCGTAGATGCTACAATAACCTGCACTGGTGTGTACTTTTTCATCAACCAGATTTAAATATTACAAAACTATACCAGTGGAGATAGTGCAGGGTCTACCAACAGACCTAATTACTAAATTATTAAAGTTTAATAGCATATCGATCATTTTTCAACATAACCTCTTAAATTTTTAATACAAATATAGGTACTTTATATAATACATAAATATACTTAACATCATATCCTCTGTGCTTTACATACCTGAGTTGTTACGGTAAATAAAAATCAGACAAAGGAACCAAAGAAAGGAACTATTTTCAACAAAATCATATGGAGAAATGAGAAAATTCATCCATCAAAAGATCAAAACTTCTTGCAATATTACACCCTCTTTTTATACTCTCAGAAATATTGACTAGAACAGTATTAGAGAGACTCCAGTTTCTATAACTTGGTAGAGTAAAGAGAAGTCGAAACCGTTGCGATATTGCATTGCGCTGTTTTTGTATAATTCTCGGGGACATTAACGAAAATCATTGCCAGTAAAATTCGAAAAGCTTGAGTTTCTATGTCTCTGAGGAGAATAGGAATCCGAAGTTGCTGCACCATTGGACTGAACCCTTTTTTAATAATTTCTAGAGACATATATGACTGCACCATTCGACAGGGTCGAGTTTCTACTCCTCTGTTGAATATAGAAAATCAAAATAATGTATCTTGTAAGACACCATTGAGTTTGACTTTAAATATAGTCGTGCATAGGTATAGAGCCGAAAAATATAAAAACAAAGCACGATTCAATACAGTTATGATAAAACTTTAAGATTTGATATTCAAACGCGGAGTCATCCTATACACTTCTATAATTTTTCGTTTGCTGTGGATGGTTCTTCCATTTTTCGACTACTATAGTTCACCGAAAATGAAATATCTGGTCTCGTTCGATTTGACAGATACAGCAAACTACCAATAACTTCTCTATATGGATATTTCCTATTCTTCGAAGATTCATCTTTTGTATTATCATTTAACATATAGTCACGGCCAAATCTATATGGGTGCACGTCATCAATGAGATATAATGACGTCAGCATTACCAACTTTGAATTGTAAAGTTACTGCCGTTAAATTTGCTTTTTTAAGGCGTAATTCTGATGTCTTATTAAAAAGAAATCATTCATTTGCGTATTGTTTACCAAGAACTGTAACAATTTCCTTGTTTTAAAACGTTTTTTCACGAAATTATCAAAATAAAACCATTCACTTAGTAATTTTTGTGTGTGCCAGTTGGTAATAGCTTAAGGCTGGCGCGCACCGTTCAATATTATTGATGGGTCGCTGTCATTTTATATTTGACGTATTTTTGTAATTGTGACATTTCGTCCTGAAGCATCGTTTGTTGCAAATTATTATAAATAATATTATACATTATGTTTATAAGATTCTATCCCTGGATTGTGCAAACAATGATATAAGGCTTGTTGGCAACTAGCCGTTATTAGATTTCGAAGACATTGCGCCCTTAATAATAAATTTGGGGAAATAATCAGACTTCAATTCTGACCTGGTTTGCTCTGATGACAAGGACGACTGGTAATTTATATATTTTGTGTTTCTGATAATTTAGAATTTTTGTTATGTGCATATGTAATAAAAATGTAAATAACTTTGTTTTCTCTTTAAACACATTTAATAAAAATTTGCCTGTAACAAACTCCTAATTAGTTAGTGCAGAAGATTATAACAAGGACGTTATAATTCCATCTTAATAACAGACCCCACCGCTATAAACAGTCAACAATACACGAGCGTTAGATTGTGTCTGGGCACGTATGAATAGACCTTAACGCTGACGTCATATGCCGTTGATGACGTGCACCCATACAGATTTGGCCGTGACTATAGGAATTTGGATTGGTTTCGAATCTTCTAACTTATATTTGTGCACTACTGCCTCTGCAATGCAGAGTCTGCATATAATTTTTGTTTTAACATAATACTATCACTATTTTTAACAATTTCTAGTCCCAAATAATCAACTGGATTTTCACATTCTGTCATTTCAAATTCATTCTTTAATAAACTCTATAGCTCTTCTACTTGTTTTTCATACTCCGAACTATAAAAAATTATTCCATCATCAACATATATTCCCAAATATAATGATTCATTGTTGGTTTTAAAAATACATCGTTCAGTTTTTAAAGAAAATAACCCAATACTTTTAAGATAAGTAGTAAATCTTTTATTCCACTGCAGTTAGCCTAGAGGGCCTTTTCAAGAAAAAAAATATACATGATTTAAAACTCGGATTTTTGGAATACATATAAGATCTACTACTATTATCAAAAAAAATTAAAATCTTCTATCGAGCCCTTTTCGAGAAATTGTAGAAAATGTTTTTTTTTGCTAGACATGTAAAAATGGCCTATTAAAATACTATATTTTATTTTATTTCTCTTGAGATGATGTTGTGAACTACAACATTTGGTTAGTTTCTAACCTATAAATATGTAAAATAAACAATATTTCCTAATCCACGCTTCTGCAATGTCAGGCGTATTTCGTTTTAGGCTATCAAAAATTCTCTGCGTTATGCCCAAAAGCAAATGTAACTCTGGTGGTGGGACATATTTTAAAACTTTTGTATTTTCTTCTCCGACTATAAGAGGCTTATTTACGCAGCTTTCTAAAAATAATAAATATGAACATGCAAGAATACCAATTTATGTACAAAATTTTTATCTAACCTAAAAGACTGCTTACTGTATAGTTTTGCTTTTGAAAGATTTCCACCAGTCTCATTTAGCCATAAATCATTTTGCCGCGATATGCTTTGAATGGTCCTTGGATCTGCTATATCTTTCAGATTTTTGCTACATACCTCACAATAAGGGCAAGGATATGAAGATGAATTAGATTGAAGGCCAAGTAAGATCATGATAAGTTTCATGTTAATCGCAAGTGTATATGGACAAAGGCCAAGGACGGATTGCAAGTCCATAGTGTGAAGCAGAGTTTTCAGATTGTTGTAAGATTCTATTGTTTCTGGTGCAACTCCAATTATTATGAGTTTATTGATTCCCGAGTTTAAGTTTTTGCCTTCATCGCGGTTATCAGACACACTATCGTCAGATAATAGATTGAGACAGACTTTCAAAGAGCCCCCGCCACCATCAACGCCAAACTTTAAGTGAAAACTATTTTCATGTACGTCTCGTTTTTTCAGCAAAAAAGCAACTAGTTGTGGTAGATTATGACAAAAAACAAAGGGTGTTGACGACTTTGTATTTTTAGTAGATTCCATATGAGACAACGTAACGCATTCAAAATACTCATCCAAACTGTGACTAAGCTCTTTTAAATTCTTTACTGCATTTGGCTCCACCAAATGTTTGTCAATCTGTCTTAGTTGATATCATCTAAGCTATATAGCTCAGCTTCTTTATAGTGTTTATGGGCAGACTACAATCGATGGAAATTTTACTAAGTGTGTCTGTATCAATCACTGGCGATGTCTTCTTTCGGCTACTGCCCGATTGAACTTGTACTGATAAACTAGAACCAAATCTTTTATTTAAAGTCAAATTGGAACAGTTTTGGGCAGATTCTTCGGTTTTAAAAATTTTACAGACAACCTGTTGTCGGCACGTATCTGCTAAATTAACAACGTTTGAGACTTTTTGTGTAAGTGTACAGCAGTGGGACAAGCCTTTGTGAATTTCACTTTTACATAAAGAGCATATTTTTATGGACTGTGGGATATCAATTTGGCGAATTCTTGGCCTACCGACTGAGACTTTTTCAATGGGTGCCCTATTGAAAATGCCATATAGAACCATATAAAAAACACGTATCTGGATTCTATATGGTTTCTATCTGGTTCAATATAGGTATTTGAAACAGGCATTTCACTATAGAACCAGATAGAAGATTACATTATAGAACCAGATAAAAACACTCTAAAACACTATAGAACCAGATAGGGAAACCTATCTGGAAATACATATAGAACAGAAACCAGATAAATCCATATACATCCATATACATGTCTTTATAAAGACATGTATATGGTTGTATATGGATTTATCTGGTTTCTGTTCTATATGTATTTCCAGATAGGTTTCCCTATATGGTTGAATATGAATATTTTTAAAATGGAAAACCATATTCAACCATATAGAATTCGTAATGTTAACCAGGACTTTCCATATAGGACCTATAAAACCATATAGAACCAGATACGTTTCCTTATCGGATTCAATATGGGTTCTATATGGCATTTTCAATAGGGTGGTTGCTTTCGCACCTTGGTTGTAACAATATTAAACCGGGCTGCGTATTGGCATTGTGTACTACGATACAGAGCCATAGTGTTCTGAATCGCAGTAGGGATTGACAAAATTAAACGCCACTAAGTACAATACAATCCATACTACGATTCAGCATATCTCCCAGTTTGTAATGTTCTGAATCATAGTAGAGAATGTTGAAGTGTTTGCGCGAATGCAGCAGGCCATACTTTACTGCGATTCAGAAAATATTGGCTATGTGCCTCACGCATAAAGTAATAAGCCAGAGTTATAGGTTATGTTAGAAATTAATTGATAGTAGTGATTGTTTTCATTTGGTTTCTTTGTTTTTAAAAATGAATTACAAGGAAATCCTTGCAGAAATATGCAGTCATACTGATGCAATTGTAGAAAATTTTGAATTAACTGAAAATCTTAGCTTTACGGCAAAGATACGATTTAAGAAAACCGAGAGGATAGTTAACAACGGAAAATGGTGTGACCAGTGGATTGAAGAGTTTAGTCTTAAGACATTTACTAACTGGATTGTAAGGTACACTTATCCTTCTGCCACTCGTTATGAATACCGAAAAATTTACAATTGTCAGCACAACAGTTTCAATAAAATCAAGCAAAGAAAAAGAATAGATACTAGATGCAGGGACAAAGACTGTAAAGCAAAAATAGATTTTCTGTTTAAAAAAGTAAATAATAATACTATAAAAAATGACAGTTTCCTACGAGAAGGATACAATGGGGTTATTACCGTAAGTTTATTAATAATAATAATAACAAAAATAATAATAACATATTAGTTATAATAATTATAACTATTTAATTATTATAATTTTAATATTTATAATATGTTTAATAAAGAAAATAATAATAATATCATTAATAATAGGTAATTATAATTAATAAAATAATTATAATTATTATAATATTTATAATAATAATATAATATATTATAAAGTCAGTGTTAAAGTCCTACGTGACATTTTTTTCATAATGAGGGATAATTGCACTAGTTAAAGTGTTAAATATATATATTATATATATTATCTATTTAGAAAAAAAAATGGTATACATCCATGAACATAAATAAATATAAGTAAATTTACTTGTACCAGGATTTTATAATTAACCAATAACTTTGACCTTTAATTACTCAAAATCTCGTAAATTTTGTACCACATTGTACTTTTGTACTAATAATAATAATAATAATAATAATAATAATAATAATAATAATAATAATAATAATAATAATAATAATAATAATAATAATAATAATAATAATAATAATAATAATATTAATAATAACAACAACAACAACAACAACAACAACAACAACAACAATAATATTTTAATTAAAATGTGTTAATGCATATAAATATTTTGTTATATAGCAATAATTTTACGATTGGGTAACATATAATTTTTATTTGTTTTAAATTTAGATTACGTTTGACCACACTCATCGTGTGGAAGTAGCTGAAGCATTCAGCTTTTTAAGAATTGCTTCAAAAACTCAAGAAACTTTTATCCAATATTTTAATGATGGTATGTCAGTTGCTGGGGCAAAAAATTATCATGAAATGATGATAGAAAACAATGATAATGGAGTCACAGCTAATGTGGCACTCACTTTAGCGAATGCACAATTAAATCCAACAGAACGCCAAATAAAACATCTGTACGATAAATGGAGGTTGGTAACTAGGTTTTATATAAACTATATATATATATATCTATTTAATTATAAATAATAAATTAAAGCACAATTTCATTATTTAATTTTAATAATAAAACATTAGGTAGGTACGCATCTTATCTGTTTAAAAATAACTTTAAGGTCAAAAATAAATAAATTAAAAATAAAGATACCCACCTACCTAACTAAACAAGAGTCTTGTTAATAAAAGTTTATTAAACTATTTTTCTCTCGGCTATGTATTGAACTATATTCAGCCCATAATCAAACCTAAATGCCTATTATTTGCAGGAATTTAAATTTTGGAGGTCGTGATGAACCTACATTAATAGAAGTGCTTAAAAAGAAGATGGCGATTTATGCGGAAAAGCACATCGCAAAAATTATTATAAAAGAAAATCCGCTTATAGTAATTATAATTACTCCAATAATGATGCGCGCACATAAAGAAGAATTTTCCAAAGAAATAGTTTTTGTGGACTCTAGTGGTTCCTGTGACCAGACAAATACTTGTGTCACCTTTATGTTTGCAGCTTCAAAAATAGGAGCAGTACCATTAGTTTGTATATTGCATACTGCGCAGACTGAAGTTAACTATGCACTGGCTTTTGATTTGTTAAAAGAAACTATGGGAGATGATGGATTTGGAGGAGGCGGATTTCCAAACACATTTATGACTGATGACAGTGCAGCCGAACGCAATGCCTTAAAATCAGTATTTCCACAGTCAAAATTGCTTTTATGTAGTTTTCATATATGTAAAGCATTCTGGCGATGGTTATGGGATAGTCATAATCAAATAGAAAAAGAAGATCGAAGGAAAACGATGAATTTATTTCGCCGGATTTTGTATGCAACAACTCCTGAAGAAGCAGAGACACTATTTAAAGAATTTTTACGAAGCACCATTACCCAAAAGTATAAAAACTTAATTAATCATATAAATTCAATTTGGAATCGTCGAGAAGAGTGGTGCCATGCTTATAGAGCTGTAATATTAACCCGGGGAAATAATACTAATAATTATGTTGAAGCGTCAATTCGAATATTTAAAGATATTGTATTGCAAAGATGCAAGGCATTTAATATGTGCGCTTTGGTTGATTTTATTGTCAAAGTGTTTGAGTCCTACCATAAAAGGCATCTGTTGTTGTTTGCCAACAGTCGGAGTTCAAAAAATGAATTAACTTACTTAAAGTTTTGCACCACTGCAAAGGAACTAAATGTGGAAAAAGTAAATGAAAATACTTATTATGTAAGTAGTAGTGAAGATACTTTAATGTTATACACAGTCGATGTAGGGCTCGCCATGTGTGATTGTCCTTATGGTATGGGGGGGAAATTCTGCAAACACCTATGCGCCGTTCAGCGGAAGTATGGAGTTATTGTAAAAAGTTCACCGCTTTTATCGACGAGAGATAAAAAGAACCTCGGGAAGCTGGCCTTGGGAAAAGAAGCCCCTCTACATTTTTTTGAAACCATGGACTTCGAGCAAAATGAACTTGAAGAGGGACCAACAGATGATAGTGTTATTGTTAAAGAGGAGTATTTTAGCAATAATACAGAAGAGAATAATGCTTCAAATCAAAATTTCAGTGACCATATTCATAAAAAAACTGTGAAAAAGTTAGAAAATCATTTTAAAAGATTAATTGAAATGTCCTTTAACAATAAGTCTGCAGACTTAACTAATACAATAGGAAAATTAAATAGTACCCTGGAAAGAGTTCAAACTCCGGCTCAATTAACTACATTTTTAACCCGTATTAAAAATACTAGAAATACCCACCAAATAAAAGTACAACCTACTTCAATAAGTAGAAGGAAAATAAGGGTGGGGCTTACATCAGGAGCAAAACGCATACAATCAGGGAGACCATCTAATGTAGAGTTAAAAATAAATAAAAACTCAAAAAGAAAAAGAAATTTTGGAGAAAATGTTTCCAAAAACAGACCCAACCAAAAATCTCACTGATGATATTTATTTTTGGTTAAAACGATCTTTTTGTTTAAAATGTTTTTTTTCCTAGTTTGTTTTTATTAATATTTATTAATAAATAAATTCCAATTAAAAATAATAATTTGTTTTTTATTGATAAGGCGTGCAGCTAGCGTATTTGTAGGTAAGCTATCCAACTACAATTCAAATTAGAATACTATTTTCTGAATCGCAGTAAAGTATGGCCTGCTGCATTCGCGCAAACACTTCAACATTCTCTACTATGATTCAGAACATTACAAACTGGGAGATATGCTGAATCGTAGTATGGATTGTATTGTACTTAGTGGCGTTTAATTTTGTCAATCCCTACTGCGATTCAGAACACTATGGCTCTGTATCGTAGTACACAATGCCAATACGCAACCGGCGTGTCTCGCAAATTTGACAACAACATTTCTCTTCGTACCTCCTTATTCTAACTTTAAAATTATTGAAATTAATAATGTGCTTAAACGTATTTCTTTTTAATTTAAAGAAGCAGGTGCCACAAAGTACTGAATAACTTTCCCAGTTATATTATATTTGGTTTTCCCGACTTTAGAAAAACATGCATAACATATCATTAGTTGGGCTTGTTAATGTGATATGGCGATTTGACCCATTTTAATTTTAACACTTTGTCGAGATTGTAATAACTTTTGCATTCGTATAATTACTCGCGATTACATAAAACGCAATTAATCGCTACATATACAAAACTTTTAACAAAATTTGACATTTAATGTCAAAAGAATATCAATTGTTTCACTAGGGACAAAAATCATGGCTAACTGCGTGATCCTCATTGTAGATACCAAATACTGTATTTAGAACTAACGTTTTCTAGTAAAGCTAACTATTTTAAGCATTATTTGTAGGAATCTAATAATTATTGACTGCAACATGCAAAAACTTGCGAATTTGGTTTTTATTGCAAATTTAACTCATTTTTAAGCCAAATCTAACAAAATAGATAAAAATGTCAAATAGTTTTTAAGATACCTATACCTACCTACAATAAATAGGTTAAGATATAGAACAAAAAGCATTTTTTGACAGTTCTCAAAAAGGGCTCGATAAAAGATTTTAATTGTTTTTGATAATAGTAGTAGATCTTCTATGTATTCCAAAAATCCGAGTTTCAAACCATGTATATTTTTTTTCGTTAAAAGGCCCTCTAGGCTAACTGTGACTGTAATGGAGCTTGCTTTAAACCATATAATGATTTTTTTAGTAAACACACTTTATTTTTATTTTCTTCATATCCCTCAGGCAGTTTCATAAACACTTTTTCTTTTAAATCCCCGTATAGAAACGCAGTTTTTATGTCAAATTTTCGGATCTTATAACTTTTGCTAGCAGAAATCGCAAATAATACACGCAAGGCATCTATGTTTACTACTGGACTAAATGTTTCTTTGTAGTCTATACCATAACTTTGCTCACAACCGCGAATCACTAGTCGAGCTTTATATCTTCCGTCACTTTTAACTTTAAAAATCCATTTGCTTGTCAAAATTTTTTGTTTATCAGTTTCTGACTTATCAACCAAAACCCATGTATTGTTTTTCTTAAGTGAATCTTTTTCTTCTTGTATAGCTTTTAACCACTCCTTCTTATCTGAACTTTGCACTACCTCTTCATATGTTAGTAACGACAAATCATAATCTTCGAGATAACTTGGCCGTACAATTTTCCGTCTTCTCTCTCCTATTTCTTCAATTTCTTGAACATCTTCAAAATCATCATTTTTACTAGTTTCATTTATATTTTCCTGAATAACTTCATTATTTTCTTCATCATTTTCTAAAATAATTTTGACATTTGTGTCAAATTTTTTTAAAATTTCTTTCCTTTCTGTAAAAACTACATCTCTTGAAATTATTACTTTTTGTTTTTCTTCATCTAATAATCTATAACCATTAAGTGCATAACCTATAAACACATATTTCTTGCTTCTTCTATCGAGCTTTTTTAAATGACCCAATACTTTGGCATATGCGGTACTACCAAAAACTTTACCAAAATCTGGTTTTCATCCTGTCCAATTTTGTGTTGGTGTATTCTTTGTCAAAGACGACTCTGTTGGACTACGGTTAGTTAAATACGCAGCTACACGAATAGCTTCTCCCCAAAAAACTATTACTCAATCCACTGTCAAATAATAACGCTCTAGTTTTCTCCACTAAAGTTCTGTTTAACCTTTCGGCTCTTCCATTAAGCTCAGGTGTATGTGGAATTGTGTAATCTAGTCTTATACCTTTTTTTTTACAAAATAATTTAAGATCTTCATTCACATACTCTCCTCCTTTGTCACATCTAATTTTAGAAACTTTTATGATATGCTTCAGATTCTGCAACGTATTGTTGTAGGTATTCTTTTACCTCACTTTTTAGTAAATATATTGTAGTAAAAGAGGTATAATCGTCCAAAATTGTTAAGAAATACCTTTTACCATCCCATGTTGGATCAATACATCACTATGTATTATTTCTAAAGGTCTTGAGGCTCGCTGTCTTTTTGTTGAGAATGGAAATCGAATCTGTTTGGCTTCCAAACAATTTTCACATATTTTTTCAAAATGGTTCACTTTTTGTTATATTCATTCCACTTGAAATATCTAATAACTTTTTTATATTATTAACACTCAGATGTCCAAGTTTTCTATGCCACTCTTGTACTGTTTTTTTAGTTTCTACTAGAAATGTCTCTTCTTTTGATGTATTTACCCAGATAGCACCATTCGTCCAATGGACGTCCGTTTAAGATCCATTTTAAGTACATTGGTCCACGGACTAAAAATGGATGTACTATGTACGTCCATATATTTACATCCTTTGTACGATTTTAATGGACGTCCATATAGTGTCCATTGTACGTCCATAATTATTATTTCAGAAATGCAAGTTAAAACGTATTGTTGGCTGCATAACAACAGTTATGATCAATCTCACTGACATTCAAGCAAGCGCGTGCTATAAAGGACTTAAGCTATCAATGAAATGTTAAACACTTGTAGTATTGCAAATGTAATGTTCCTGAGTCGAATACAAGGATTTCCTGCAATGTTCAACATTGAATGTTGTAACTTTTAACAACTTTTAGAATATTTATATTCCTAGTGGGATTGTTACTGAGCCAGACAAAAGGCATTTCAGTCATGTTGTAGAAAATTTTGTGCAACATCGCAATGAAAATACAGTCGCAAAAAACCGTTAAAGTAAGCAAAAAAGCAGGTCCTGGATGCTGGAGGAATGGTTCAAACACTTTATAGACGTCCATCGGTGGACGACTTATGGATGTCCAAAGTTGTGACATCTGGACTCTAAACGGATGTCCATGGGACGTCCATAGAAAAAAAATGGACATCCTATGTACATACAGACGTCCACGAGCATACGTCCATTGGACGTCCATAGTATACCTTTGTGCTATCTGGGTAGTTTAATCATGTAAAGTCCATTTTCTTGTTTTTCTCCACTAATTAAATTTTCGTTATTTCTTCTCACATAAACCTTATTTTTAGTAAAAGTTACTTGTCCGCCTTTTTCAGTTATTGCATTAACTGATAAAAGATTTTTGCTTAGTTCAGGGACATAAGTTACATTATTTAATATGCATTTTTCAGTAATAATTTGTCCTTTTCCTTCTGAAGTCATTTTTTCATTTTTCTTAGCCATATAAATATCTATTTTACTGTTATAT